>OX336391.1:35369881-36002565 GCA_946902985.2 Meconema thalassinum
TGATAAAAGTGTGATTGATTCGAATGGTATTGCTACACATGCCTATGGTCATTACTCAACCATTGGCCATGCTTAAAGAGTTAAGTTATGGATATCAAAATCTTCTGCCTGCAACTAGCAAATACATAAAATAAAACAATTTAGGAAAATAACAATACCACTACAAAAATAAAAAATTGTATTCATACTCAAAAATAAATAACATAAAAACAACTTTACAATTTATAACAGAAAAAGAACATATATGAAAAATTGTATTGTGTGTAAATAGTGAACATGTATTTAAAATAAAACATATTGTATCGACACTGCTTGTACATTATTTATTACTACCCACCTCTCCCCAATCCTAATGCAAAATGATCCTTCTACATGGACTAAATGAAAAACATGAAAATCACAAATTGGAAAATCTGTTTCCATATTGACAAAGTGGAAAAAACATTAAACTGAAATTTTAAAAACTGTAAATGTGAAATTGTAAAATTGACTAATGTGTAAACAACATATTGGAAAATCCATGTTTCTATATCAAGAAAATGAAAAACTTTAAACTGACATTTTAAAAACTGTAAATGGGAAATTGGGAAATTGACAATGTGTAAACAACAAAATGCAAAATCCATGTTTCCATATTATGAAACTGAGAAACTTTAAACAGACATTTTAAACACTGTAAATGGAAAATTGTGAAATTGACAATGTGGAAACAACAAATTGAGAAATCCATGTTTCCATATTGACAAAAATTCAAAAACATTAAACTGAAACTTAAAAAATAAACTAATGCTAAGTGGAAATTAAGGAATTGACATATGTGTGAACAGCAAAACTCTGTCAATGTGCATTAGCCTTTGCATTAGCTTAAGTTTGGTTAGGTAACGTTAGATGAGGACATGTTTGGTTAGGTGAACTAAGGTTATGTTAGGTGAGGTTAGGTGAAGTGAGGTTTGGTATGTGAACTTGTAGTTTACTGTATTTTTGGAAAATATAAAATTAAAAATGTATAATCTAAAATGTAAAAACAAAAATCTAAAATGTTAAAATGTAAAATTAAAAAATAATTATAAATGTAAAATGTAAAAATAAAATATCGTACATGCATTAATTGAAATCTTTAAGCGAGGTTTCTGTAGGTTATATTAGGTTAGGTTAGTTTAGGTAAAGATAGGTTAAGTTAGGTTAGGTGAAGTTAGGTGAGCTTAGGTTATAATTAAGTTTATTATTTGTGCTCTCACCATTGCTCTCACTTTTTTGCTGACACGTTTTCACTCACTTTTTGCTCTTACTTTTTCTTTTTGCTGTCCCTTTTTGCTGCATATTTTCTCACTATTTTTAAGTTAGGTTAGGTTAGCTTAGGTTATAACTAAGTTTATTATTTGTGCTCTCACATTTGCTCCCACCTTTTGCTCCCGCTTTTCTGCTCCCACTTTTTGCGCCCATTTTACTTTTGCTCTCACATTTTGCTAGCTCTTTTTGCTCTCATATTTGCTCACACTTTCAAGTAAGGTTAGGTTAAGTTAGGTTATGTTAGCTTAGGATAGGTGAAGTTAGGTTAGGTTAGGTTAGGTTAGGTGAAGTTAGATTAGGTTAGTTGAAGTTTGGTTAGGTTAGGTTATAACTAAGTTTATTAGTTGTGCTCCCACATTTGCTCCTAATTTTTTGCTCCCACGTTCTTGCTCCTACTTTTTGCACCCACTTTTTGCTCTCATATTTGCTCACACTTTCAAGTTAGGTTAGGTTAGGTTAGGTGAAGTTTGGTTAGGTTAGGTTAGGTTAGGTGAAGTTAGGTTAGGTTAGGTTAGGTTAGTTTAGGTTAGGTGAAGTTTGGTTAGGTTAGGTTAGGTTAAGTTAGGTTAGAGTAGGTTAGATTAGCAAGCGATATGTGGAAGTGGTTGTGTGCAGTGACCATTTAGCCATTTGAAAAGCCCGCCATTAAAGAGTGTGGTTGCGCGTGGCGGCCATCTTGTCCACTAGCCCCTGCACCAGAGTCGGCTTATATTACCTAAGATTGGTACTGAACTCGAATTCAGCCCAGCTTCAGCCATTGACTGAGTCGAGGATCGAACCGACTTGTGAACCTGAAGACGTAATAAGTGGAATTTGGAATTGGAACAATATTTTATTCACATATGCATTTTAGGAAGTGAAGAAAGCATATTGATAATTTTTTGGAGAATTTGGGAAATTTTGATAGAATTAGATTGGGGAATATTTCAGTGAATGATAATTTAACCAAGGGAGAGTCCTATCTTCCGACACTGGAATATGACCAAGGCTTCAAGTTAGCAAGCCAAAGACTGGTTTTGGTTGGCCGAGATGACAATAATAAATTATGCACACGACCCGCTGATAAGAGGCTAAAACCAGGAGTGTTTTTCATGATAACTCAACAGGCAATCTGATTGGATCACATATTTTTTGTGGGAATCGCTATTATATTAAATTTGCTTATATAAAGCGCGAATAACACTTCTACAGACGCAGAAGAGAATATGAAATTTATTGTCAAACCAGAATTATACATTTGTGGCACGGAGAGAAGATATGAGCAATATTCAGTTTAAATGGACGGTGTTTGAGGCTAGAGCGCCATTCTGGTGGGTCTTGAGCGCTATTGTTGGGAGTGCTGGAGTGACTCCTATTAAGCAACTTTGAACAGTGCAGACCTGTATTGTAACGCGTCCCAGGAGAGGTCTATACTACATTAGAAATACGGTCAGGAGACTTGACTGAACTGTGAAGAGACACAGCTATCGCCGAGGAACAGAAGCAGAAGCCGGTAAACTACAAAACGCATTATTTGAAACTGAAAGAAGCATATTTATGATACAACGATTAGTGGAAGAAGACTTCGTTTCTACAACTTCACATTTATAGAGAACGAATAGTAGCATTGCATCTAAAAGCTACTACAGTACAACAGCATTTATTCTGAATTATTCATCAACTATTCTACGATAATAATGTCCACGAGTCAGGGGGGACATTCTTATTCGACACTTACAAATGGGATTTTCATGAAGTACTAAATTATGCAAGGAGGTTAGTCTACAATATGGAGTGGGAATTCAGAGTGATCTTGACGACCATGGATCGATGATTCTACAACTGCTCATCGACATGCAGTATTTTGAATTTACCATCAACAATACAATTCAAATGTCCACTACCAACTTGGAGAGATGTCAACCAATGACGTTCAAACCTACTATGATGATGAGACGCTACACGAAGAAGACGGACGGAGACTTTCGATTGTTCCGGGTACGTGTTTCAAGACCAGAGGTCGAGAAGCAAGAAGTAAAGCCGTTAACTGGGGGGAGAGGCAACGGTCCAGGTGTTTGCTGCACGAGCAGGGAGCAGGCCAGACAGCTGATTGCTGCGTGCCTTACTGGAACTCGCCTCAAGGCAGACGACAAGCACGCGCCGTCCAGAGAGAGGAACATCGGATTTATCAGACCAGGTATCACGACAGCTGCTCATCAGAAAGGTAGAAAATTGATATTTTTTAGATCTCAGTAGTTTGATGTAGTCTTTGATGGTATTTCACATGTGACCAACTTATAAGTAGATTTTCTTATTCATAACCCGTGATTCTATGTTGTCAATTTTAGAGAATTCACTGTAAATTTCATTATCCGTCAGCGTGTGTCGTTTTTGACGTAATTTCACTTACATTTGGATTTTAGATATTCCGTTTTTGATTTTTATGGAAACGTTTTAATATGCTCACTTTTATACGATAATGTTTTATGAATTGTTCGATCGTTACTAATTTGCGTAACAAGCGTCAGAATGCGTCAATATTGCTAGATTGCATAATTATTAAGAGAAGGCATTAATATAAAATGATGAAACATTATTTAAACATTTTATTATGACAAAACATTTATTATAACATTTATAAATAATACTGTTGAAGAGTATAATTCCAATTGCGGAATGTTATTATAATATGACATTAGTGTATAGTCATTGACAATAGTTATAACGGATTTGAAGGATGAAATAGGATCATATTGTTGACAATAGAGGTCAAATGATGCCTGTAATTAGCAACAATTTTATTGGAATAATTGCTATAACGAAACCACAGAACAGGAGATTTGTAGATCTACCTGACGTCTTGTATGTAATGAAACAAGTTTAAATATGAATAATTATTAAAATCATTAAATGTACACCAGAAACGGGAGGATATGTGTTGTTGTTATTAACAGTATTGACGATCGAACTACGGTTTATTAATGTTTATATTTTGTTGTAACGTGGAAAAAGAGTATTGTTATAAGAGTTTGTTAACGAAATGCGTTATTGGAAGATAAGAGAAATATTGTACAAGGTGAACTTAAGTGAACAAGTATGTAATTTTTATTGAAAGAGCACGAGGATAATTAATTTAGAGAGGAGATGGATAGGATTGCACTCTGAACAGGATTCCACAGGTTCGTGTTTGCTTAGTAAAGTCACTGATTCTTCTAAACGTTTGGAGTGTATATAAAAGGAACGCCGTGCTTTATTACTGTAATTGTTGTTAAAGGAGAGGAATAGAAGTATGTCAAGTTTGGAAGCGTAGTTGAAGCTATTATAAGATGTTGTGCACCGTATACGAAAGGAAGGAAAAGTATTGCCAATTGGAGCAAAGTATTGATACAGTGTGTTTAAAAAGCAACTGACATTAGGGTTATATTTATGTTGTACATGTCAGAAAGTGTTGTTATGAAATCCACGACGTCTATTATGAGTAACCGAGTAGTTTCGCCTCGTTCCTTAACTTTATTGAATTTTATTCATGGATGAGACAAGCAAGAGCTGTAATTAACTTAATTGTGCGCTACAATGGCTCTATTTATTTTGACAAGTGACCAGAGCATACCAGAAAATTACATTGGTGTTGTGAACAAGTGTTTGAAGGACTGTTAAGAAACAGTAACGAAATAAGATTGTCAGATCGCGAAAGATCGTGTATATATGTTTTAAATACCGTGCCGGACATGGTAATTTTAATTGCAACTTGTGTAAATATTTAATTACTTTAAATGTTTAATTATTATTATTACGTTGATGTTTTAATAAAGATAAGTATATAATGTAGGGCAGTGTATTGTTAATCATATTTCTTTGAAGAATAGCTGATCACGATCAGACTGCTTAAAGTGATCGAGTCACAGGGTGACTAGAAAGCGCAACCATTTAATAATTATTTTTGAATCATTTTATTTGTCTAATTTAAACTTTATTGGAAGTTTGTTTAAAAGATAGGACTATCTTCCGTGTGAAATTTATTTATTTCTATTTAATTTCATTTTTATTTGTGTTAGGGAGTTTTATATCTTGTAAATATTTAGCTAATAAATTCAGGCACTTCATTTTGTTTGCCTGCACTTTTTATAGAAACTGATCATCTTTTCATTTCGCCATCGACGTGCGATAATTCTGCCAGTTAGTTACTAGAACTCACTTGGTCTCAACTTCACCGTTCACGCTCGAGATCCGAGATTCTCGTCCTACCATCTTGTTAAGGATATTTTATTTCTAGTAAATGCGTAACTAATTAGTAGTGTTATTGCATAGCCGGTATGCGTCGAGGGTTTCCTTGTCACTCGCCTGTTGATTTATCTGGCTGGGTATCACCGTCCTTACACTCCTTTTCCATCTCAGCGGATATAGGTGGTGGCTATGCGAGATTCGGGCGCAGTACATTAAATGTTCCCATGTCATGAAAAACGGTAGAACCTTCCACTAACTACACGTGTTGCTAGTCCGGCAAATGTAAATTCCGACTTGAAAGTTCATCGATCAGCTGGCGTCAACTCGCTCTTCACAACAGCTGGAGGAGATTTCGAGCAATCCTCGATTTGTATCGATCTATCGTATGTTTCTTTTGATCGGCAACTCGGCACTCTGTTCTTATAAGCACGCAAGCTATTTTTGGCAGCGGGGGAGGTTGTTTTCTTGTGCGTGTGGTTAGTTTTGAATGATGAAGAAAATAACGAACTATTTAACATCCACCCAGGTATTGAAAAAGGTGAAACTTATTGATTCGAACACAATGACCGGACTTTTCAAATTTCCAACAATTGCAAGATCGTGATGTTTTGTCGACTAGAACTGAGAGTACCCCTTCCATTTTTTGTTAGAAACAAAGCACAGAATAGGCCTACATATTTAATATACACAATTATTTAATTTATATTGATGGAAAAGTAGTTAAGTAGTCCTAATATTTTTCTATAGGCTCTCAACTCAGGTGGATTTTTATACATAATAATTATGCGTATGCCTATGAACGTAGATTGTGTAATTGGGGAAAGAAATACACATAAGGCGTCAACACCTCTTTATAATTCTTAAATGAGTTTGATATTTTACATACAAAGGACTAATACTGAATACATAATGTAGGTATGCTATTACATTAACTGTATAAGTTAGAAATGAACAAAAGAGGACATGAGGTAGAGTGCTTATATTTAAATATAAAATTAATAATAAAAGAATGCTTTGTGTTCTTGGGTATTTAATCCCTTTCTTCTATTTCTGTATCCTCTTCATCACTTTTTTCTTTTGAACTTTCAAGTAGTTCTGGCTCAGATTCTTCTGACATTTCTGATTCTTCCTCTAGGCCTATAATTTGTTGGGTTAAGGGGATTCTTCAGCTTATTCTTGATTACTCTGACGAGTCTCTTCAGTTATTTTGTCGGGCTTACGCTTAGATATTCCATTCTCCCCATTCATCAGCTTCCAATTGTAGGCTAGATAAGTCAACTTGGCAGCCCTCTCAGATGTATGTATTTGTTTATTTTTTTACAATGAATCCAACCAAAAGTGCTAAAGGTCCGCTCTGTGGCAGCAGATGTAACAGGTGCCCCTACATTTCCTACTGGCCTAACTCAGTAATACAATGTTGTATTCAAACCAGATATACTTAATTCCCATTTAGATGTTATTGACAACATTGACACAGGATAATTAAATATTTTTAGCAATATTCGGGCTTTACTAGTTTATCTATGAAATGTACCTTTGATAAATGTTTTTTATTATATTTTAGTAGCTGTAGTAACAATCATTAGTAGTCAAAAGTAAAAAAAAAAGTTTATTTATGCCCAGATATTGGACGCTTAAAACTGCTTTGGGCAAATGCCCATATTTAGATGTCCTGCCCACTGGCCATTTGCCCGGCCCACACCACTACATACGCTCAATAAAAATGACTTCTCAACCCTACGGATGAGCATATATGCTGAAATATCCACTCAGGGCAAACTTGGATTCACGTTCGCTAGATGAATATGGATTCTAACAGCTATGCATAAACATGTGTTTCTTCAAATATCCTCTTTCCGTAAGTTTTCCTTTTTTATACGCCACATGAATGTGCGTTATCGCTGCGATGGATTAGCATGACTCTCTTGAAATGTCTCCTCCAGTTAAATTTTTGATTCTCATACGCTGCATGAAAATGGCTTCTGGCCGCTATGGATGAGCATAGGTTTCTTTAATCGTTCTCTACAGGATTACTTGGATTCACATACACTTTATGAAAATGCCTTCTCGCTATTATGGATAAGCATGTGTTTATTTAAACGTAATCTGTGGTTAAATTTGGATTCACGTACAGTACATAAGTATGCCCTCTCACCGCTATGTCTCAGCATGTGCCTCTTGAAATATTTTTTTTCCGGGTAAACGTGGATTCTTCAAATTTTTGCTCAGGGCTAACTTGGATTCACATACACTACATGAACATGACTTCTGGCTACTATGGATGAGCATGCGTTTCTTCAAATGTTCCCTACTTAGATTCACATATGCTAGAAGAGTATGGATTTTTGCCGGTAGGGATTGCCATTTTTCTTTCCAAACGCCCCACTTGGGGAAAGTTAAATTCAGATTCGCAACATCAATATTGCATCTTACAGTTATTGATTAACATGTGTCTCCTCAATCATTCTCTGTCCGAAAATTTGCCTTTTCAAAGGATACATGAATATGTTTTATCGCTGCTGTGGATAAGCACGTGTTTTTTGAATTTTCGCTCAGGGTAAACTTCGATTAACATACGTACATTTATGGCATTAAGTCGCTATGGATTAGCATGTCTCTTTTCAAATGTCCTCTTCACTTAACTTAATCATATACGCAACATTAGTATGACCATCATCATCTTGTACAGTTTCCAACCCCAGGCTGGGTCTGTTTGTAACATAAGCCTCGCCACTTAGTTCTTTCTTCCCACCACTTCTCCGGTGTCATTAGGGTCCAGTCCTCGCCTGTCTTCTAGACACATTACTCCACTTCTTTCAGTCATCTATCTCTTGGTGTTCCCATTGGTCGTTTCTTCATCATCTGCATCTCACGTATCCTCTTGGGAATCTTCTTCTCTTCCATTCTCTATGTGTCCATACCAAAGTCTTGATGTCTCCATCCTACCTTGCAAGGTATCCTTTTTCACTATTTCCCTGACCTTTTCATTCCACACCATGTTTCTTCTTGTTACTCCGATCCTACTTCCCAGGAACTTCATTTCACTTGCCTGGAATCTGCCTTTGTCTCTAATCTCCATTATCTACGTTTCTAATGCATAGGTCAGTATGGGGATTAGCGAGTGTTTCTTCAAATTTCTTCTGTGGGGAAACTTGGAATCACATACATTACATTAAAATGGCTTCTCGCCGCTATGGATAATCATGTGGTTCTTCAATCTTTTTCTCTGGTTAAATTTGGATTCACACGCGTTACATGAGAATGGCTTCTCGCCGCTATGGATAAGCATGTGTCCCTTCAAATTTGCTCTCTGGTGAAACTTGGATTCACATACGCTACATGAGAATTGCTTGTCCCCGGTATGGATTATCAAGTGTTTTTTTAAATTACTTCTGTCTGAAAATTTGGATTCACATACGCTACATGAAAATGGCTTTTCGCCGCTATGGATACGAATGTGAGTTTTCAAGGATCCTTTACTGGTAAACTTCGATTCACATACGCTACATGAGAATGGCTTCTCACCGGTATGGATTATCAAGTGTTTCTTTAAATTACTTCTGTACGAAAATTTCGATTCACATACGCTACATGAAAATGGCTTCTCTTTGCTATGAATTAGCATGTGCCTATTTAAAAATCCCCTGTGTAAATTTAGATTCACATACGCCACATGAAAACGGCTTTTCGCCGCTATGGCTAATCATGTGTGTCTTCAAACTTCTTTTAGTAAACTTGGATTCACATAACGTACAAGGACAAGGTTTTATGCCGCTATGAATAGGTGAGTGTTTCTTCAAAGCTCTCGGCTCTGCCTTAATCTTCCTTACAGCAGGATCCGACGGATCTGGACATTTCAGACTGAAAAAAGTACTACTAACAGTTTAAACATCTAAATAGAATTAATATAATTTGGGCAACTTTTTTTTAATACCAGTACCAAGAAGTACGGTTAACTGATAGCGTTAACACTCATCACCATTATGCAGATAACATTTTACAATTACATGTATATTATATGACATATGAATTGCAGCCACTGGCCGTACCAGGGTATAGGCTCCCAGCAAGTTGCTATAACTTTGGCTAGCAGATGCTACTGTCATTGACACCTTGCGGTGAACGTTTGCACTTGATAGTAAGTTGCTAACCTACAAAACATAACCTAAATAGATATACAAGTTTGGCTACAAACTACTAATTGTAATGGTCAGTGGTTTTACATGCATAAATCTGACATGGGCCCGCTGGCTTCACTTCCTCTCAACGCTCTTTAAAATCCGATAACTTCCTCGCATGCTGAGCCCAAGTTTGCAGGATCAAATCCTGGCACAGCCAGTTGGCCTTTTAGGTTGTGCAAAGGCGTGGGAGCCATGTCAATAGATTTCTCTCTCTATTCGTTTAGTCGATTCCGACTCTCCGTGATCCCGTGTACTAAACTAAGGTAATTTCTTCTGTCCTGCACTGCCTCCCGAAGATTTTCCAAGCTGCAATCTAGTGGTTCTGTGATGCCATCCATCCATCTCATTCTTTGATACCCTCTTCTCCTTGTGCCTTCTATCTTCCCCAGCATTAAGGTCTTCTCTAATGAATTATGTTTTCTCATGATGTGTCCAAAGTAGCTCAGTTTTTGTTTCAGCATTAAGCCCTCCAAGGATCACTCTGGTTTAATTTGCAGTAAAAACTGACTTATTTGTTTTCGTAGCAGTCCATGGAACTCTAAGAAATTGTCTCCAACACCATAATTGGAAGGAATCCATTCTACGGCGTTCAGCTTTCCTTATGATCCAAGTCATACATCCGTACATCACAACTGGAAAAACCATAGCCCTTACTATACGGATCTTTGTTGTTAATGTTATGTCTCTACTCCTTTAGATATTGTCCAGATTAGAAAATGCATGTCAACCAAGTGGTAATCATCTTTTGATATCATGGCTGCCGTCAGAATCAGCAGAAATCAGTGAGCCAAGAGAGACTATCTCCATTTTTTCTCCTCGTACAGGCCATGAAATGACAGTTGTAGTTGCCAATAGATTTACTGGCACGTTAAAGATCTCCTTCGGGGCAATATTCCGGTACTCCGTCGTCTTTACAGTTGGTAAAAGGGACGTAAAGCCAATAACATTACCGTATGTACAGAGGGTGGCAGGTTGCTAAGGAAACACAACGTGACGCAAGTGGTGGGTAAATCAGCCGAGATAAAGCAGCCATACCAGGACGCAGAAGTTCACAAAGTGCCTTGTTCCTGTGGATACATGGACAGTTGTTTGTGGTTTGCTCACGCGTTGGAAAGCATTCTGATTTATTTATGTACGTACCAGACGGAAAACAAAAGTTATTGGCAATGCAACAGATGGCGGGTTATAAGTGCAATAACATTTATACTGGATACCACTTGACTATTTCCAAAAGTAATAAAAACTCTGAAGGAGACACTTAGTTTTTGGACTGCCAACTAAAACGTGAATATCAATTTCCACTTACGAAACCCAAAAACAAAAACGTTCAACGACAAATGTAAGGGGATAACTGATTTTGTCTACAAAAGTTATTCAGATCCAACATTATTAGTTGCCATACTTGAATACTTTTCCTTATTATGTTGTCCACTTACTCATTTATATGATTTCCACTTGCATCTCTCTCTTCATCATAGGTTTCTTCTGTTATATCCTAGCGACAAGAATGAATCATTAATTTATTTGCTCTCATATTACGCTTCTACACAATCAATAACAATTATATAACTTTACAGCACAGATCAACTTAGAGTAAGGATTTATCAGCTGTACAACTGACCGAAATAATTTTCTTATTCTCGATCATATCCTACTGCATTAAACAAGTCTTGTCTAGATCTGAATTTTATCAAAGATATCCCTCCTGTATATATGTCAAGTAAATCAGTTCCAAGGTGAACTCTACAAGGTGTCCTTAAAGGAAGTAACTTAATAGGCTTAAGGGCTGAGAGAATTATTTTTGAATTTTCTAGCAGCAGGGCTATAAAAGCCTTTTCTCTCGTTAGTCCATCGTTTTGTCCATTTCAGTCACAGCGCATAATACATGCACATGTCACTTCCGTGATTTGGTCCTCAAAAGTCTTACCAGTTCACCTTTTAAAATTTATTGTATAAATCACTATGCCATATAAACAATATTCTACAATAACATTTTACGAAATCACTGCAAACTATTTGATTAGGGCAGATACAATCTCCCAGCAATCCAATTACAGTAAGTGCCTCTAGAGAGAGTGATTTGTAGATTATTTAACATACATTTTGCTCCTAGCTGTACCAGTAGGCCTATTGTATTCTCGATATATATCAAGGCAGTTATTAGGGCAGATACAATCTCCCAGTAATCCAATTACAGTAAGTGCCTCTAGAGAGAGTGATTTGTAGATTATTTAACATACATTTTGCTCCTAGCTGTACCAGTAGGCCTATTGTATTCTCGATATATATCAAGGCAGATATTAAAGTTGCTGCAGGACACGGAAAATGGATCCATTTTCTACAAATAATAATAATAACATTCCGGTTTGGCTGGACTGCCAAGAGAGGTCATACATAATGCGACATGCATAATCGGATCATTTGTGATACTCATACCATGTCAATACTTTAACTTCTTCATACGAAGTTCGCAACAAGCAACTAATACAACGTGATTGTGGTAATGCACCCTTCACCGATGAGGATTAAGATATATCCTCCTGTACCTAAGTGAAAAGAACAACGGCATACACAGAGGAATCCCGGTCACTCCATGTGAGATCTGTGCTGGACAAAACGGAACAGACAGGTTTTTCTCCGGGAACTCCGGTTTTCCCTGTCAAAATTTCATTCCAGCAACACTCTCCACTATCATTTCATTTCATCTGTCATTCATTTAATCATTGCCCCAGAGGAGTGCGTCAGGCCTCGGCAGCCGGCATAGTTCATATCCTCGCCGCTAGATGGGGGCTTCATTCATTCCATTCCTGATCCGGTCGGAGACTGGAAGCAGGCTGTGGATTTTCATTCATACACAGAGGGAGGTCATGGGTTTGAGTCCACCACACGTCAAAAAATATAATGCTTCACCATCTAGACGTCTCTTAGTTGCCGTAATTTCCACAGCTTATAGCAGACGGGTTTCATTCGTCATCAGTACGGTCTGAATACACAATTCTGTAATCCTTAACTAGCATTGGAGAGAAGAAGATGGCAACCTTTATAAGAAGTAACAAGTACAGGGTCTTTCATATAAAGTAAGAACGGTGAGCGGCGGCTTTGTTGTCCGCTGCTGCAGTGGATTTGGCCGAGCTTGTGGCGTGCCACGGCCCCCTGCTATAGTATTGAAAGCGCGCGCATAGTATATACTGTACTCGACCTTGCAATAAACGTGCAGGTGTTCAGTCGCCAGTCTAAATCTCAGATGTTAACATGAGACAGTTATCATTACAACTTCGTATTTTTGTATGTAAAACTTATTTTAAGTACGAGTCGGCTCGGAGGGTACGTGATGCATTTGTTCAGCAATTTCCTAATGAAGTGCCACCTTTACTTGCACAGATTCAAATAATTGTAAATAAGTTTGACGCTACTGACTCAGTGCTCAATAAAAGGCATAAAATTAAAAATCAGCAACATTACAGTGGCAGAACTCACTCGCGTCAGCCAGAATGTGGTTACCAGATACAATGCCTGTATAACCCAGGAAGGACGACACTTCCAGCATCTTTTATAAGGTAATATTTCCTACAGGATTGTACACACGCTTAAAGCAGGGGGCCGTGGCACGCCACAAGCTCGGCCAAGGCCACCGCAGCACCGAATAACAAAACTGCCGCTTGCCTGCCGTTCTTAGTTTATATGAAAGACCCTGTAGTAACCTAATATAATTCTTACCTCCTTTGTATCTCCACCACTCACTAAAGATGGTGTTTCTGTTTTCATGCTTGCAACAACCCCTGGTATGGAGGATTCTTCTATCGTAATATCCTCAGTGAGATCAGCATCATCCTGCAGGGAAATTACTTGGTTCAAAAACACGTTCCTTTGCATAGGTGGATTTAAATATTACACAGGTTTCCATTACTTTGAATTCCTTCCAAAACTTAATGCGACATACAAGACCAAGATCATAAATTTTGTACACGATGGTAGTTCTGTTTTTAGAGTTAACATCTCATCAGCTGATTCTAATATATATTCATTGGTCCCGTTCACATCGTTATAAATCGCACCAAGATCTGAATTCTATGTCAGACCACGTGACAACACCGATTCAATCTCCAACATTGTATGATGAGTAAACTTATGAAGACAGGCACGATAACAGGTACTTGCGTAGGCTGTGCAAGGATGAATCGAGGCGCGAAATTCATTGGAAACACAAGATCAAAATTATTATTATAAGGGTTGGAGAAACTAACAATAAAATAAATTGAGTTAGACATTTACCGTGCAATATATGGGAATACATCGAATAAACCGGAAGACGCTGATTGTATACAGAACGGAAATGCTACACTACACACTAATCAGAACTTGGCAAACGCCTATGATGATGATGATGATGATAATTGTTGTTTTAAGGGGCCTAACAGCTAGGTTATGAGGGTGGATACAGAGATTCGAGCATCGAACCCCAGGGAAATCTGCAGTTTATAGGATTGAGTACAAGTTGTAAAATCGAGTACAGATTATTTCTTATTGAGTGTGGAAAACACCAAATTTAACCGTCGGATGATTTATTACGAAAATGTGTGCATTTATTGAATTTTGCGAACTGTGGAGTTTGCGCGATAGTTTAGGCACATTTCATTGAAACTGGAAAGTGCAACACCGACACGAGAGAGCTCAAATATTGTTCATAATTATTTAACTAATTGTAGGACGCTTTGAAAACACGATTACTCCGATAAAATCAGGTATAAGTATTGCAAGGTGACCCATTATTATTTAATGTTGCCACTAATGATGTTGTTCGGATTAAGTACAGAAGAATCAAAGGAAGTAAGGATATATTTATACGCTGATAATATGGTTCTAGGGTCGCATGACATCAATGAATTACAAGTGACAGTAACTGCACTGGAAAATTGGGCCAATGCTAAAGAATTAGATGTGAATGCTAAGAAGACTGAACATATGATATTTAGGAAGGGTGGACGGCAATACCCACATGATAGAGTACTTTTCAAAAACGAGCCACTAGACATCGCAAATAGCTTCAAATACATTGGCCTTATCCTTCAGACAACGACTAAATCTTTTTGACTACACACAAGATTCAGAGCAGCAGCTACGAAACCTATATACGATATCAAGTTCTTTAATAGACTATCTCTCAAGTGTGCCATACGGAATAGAGATTACTTGGGCTAAACTAAGACTGACTTCTTCACTTTGGAAAAAGTCAGAGCGAGATTTCTAAAGGTCACCACTGGCGTATCTCGATATACACGACCACGGCTAGTCTATGAGCTTTGTGGGGAACCTTTCCTCATAGAAGATTTGAGGTTTAAGTTTGCTCTCCCTTCTATGGATGGCTGGAAGAACTTATTGGAAGGGAAATAAAACGAAAGGACATCTGGTTACAGTTCTACTCGACTGAAGCCATGATGAACAGGACATGGTCAGATGCGAACCAGTACCTTCGACACTTCGTTAACTCCACGGCCGTGCAAGGCTATCATCATAGAGCTTGCAACCTCAAGTCCTATCATGAGCTTCTGCCGATTGTGTTTGTCAGCTGTGTGACGGGTACCATAATCAACAATGATCACAGCCGCCATGCTCCATCATTAATTATTGCACAATGTAAATACTCATTTGTTTAAGTGCACAATTTGTGATTGATAAAGTTATTAGTAACAGTGATTTAAACATGAAGTTGAGCACGTGTTTGAAGTGCATGAAAAAAAATATTCAGAGTGCTAAAATACTAGAATCTGTGCTAAATCTCAAAGTCAGTGCATTTATTTACTACAAATGAAACAAGTGAAGAAGCTGTGTTACACTTATTATGAAATTTCACACTATAGAGAAGATAATTCCAACCAACATTATGAGCTACTAAAGTAAACATGAGAGGAAAAGAGAAGGAGATTTCCTGGGAATTCTCGCAAATCCTACTCAAGCGTGGAAGGTGTGTTCAACCGAAATTCGAAGGACCGGCTTCAGGAGATGGAAATGCTGATGTAACAGAGGTCGAGCATAATCCAGGAGGTGGTGCTCCAGTGACCGTCAAAACTTGCTTGAGGTGCAGGTATTGGAAGTTTCTTGATACTGATTTGTTATGCAACCTTGTAAAGGCTAGGGAGAGCCGATAAGTCAGTTAAATGGGTTGAAAATATTTCTTCCTTAGCATTTAGACCAATTATGTTAATTTACGTCTATTTCTATAGGAAACATGTATTAAAGTGGCAATTAATTGCAGCTATAGGGGCTTTGTAATCCTACTTGCAATTATCTTGAAATACATTTCATTTTTCACCAATAAAGTGTAGGCGAGGGATCTTTGATGAATACATTATTTGGGGCCACGATTTTATCTGAAATGTTTGGTGATTTCAGTACATTACAACGTTCTTAATCATTAATTAACGTATATTTTGAGCTACCTCCACCCAATCCGTACCTGATGACCTGAGAGTAACATTCTCATGCTGTGAAGAGCTCAAGTCTATGTCTGTGGTGGTGTGTGTTTGTTTGTGGTGAAATTTAGGGAGGGTTGATTTTGGCCTTCCACCCCGCGGTATCTTGGAGAAATACGGGCACAATATCAATAATTCTCCTATAAGAAAAACCCTGAAGGCTGAATGAAAATGGAAATGAGAGGGAGATGTTTAAGGTCAATGGGAATTTACAAAATCAACACATTGAGGGAAAAAGAAAGAGATGGCCCTTGATGCAGCACAACTGCTCAGAGAATGCATCGAAATTAATATATTAAGCAAGATTATGAGGGCAACTCTGAACGACTATTTTCATATATCCCATTGAAAGCTCTCCTGTCCACAAAAAGGATATTCCATGTTATGTACTAAATAGTTTTAAGAACACGACCTTTGTCCACCAACACCACTAATAATGTGCTGTATATTTAACTTTCGGTATAGGTCATTAAGACTCATCCAATGGCATGACATATTTCTGTCAAGGAAATTCATTTCCAGAGAGTCTAATGCACTTGTCCTATGATTTACGAAAAGTAAGCCACATAAGTTGTTGTCTTTAGATAGTGGTTATACAATAATAGCACATCAATCTCGTCCATGAAAATACTGTAACTTCTTCATACAAAGATACAAACTTCGCAACAGGCAACTAATACAACGTGATTGTGGTTAAGATATGCTGGTTTCATATAATCTACCCTTCACCGACGAGAATTAAGATATCCTCCATTACATCAGTGAATTTATTTAATCGCGTCAGACAACATACACAAACTATCCAGCAATTGCTATCAAAAGCATACGCACACATACCCGAACAGCGACCACCCTCATAGGCTATGCAGACCCGCAAAAAATTCATATGCAATGTGACAAGTATCCAGCCAGTTCCCAGCCCCACCACCCTCGTGGGTTCTACAAACCCACACAAAATTCAAATGGCATGTGACCAGTTCCCAGGGCTCTTCAGTGGCTTGCGTCAAGTCCTCGGGACAGCAGCTTGCAGATGAGCAGATGGTCTATGGTCTGCTCTTTACTGCATTTGCATCATGTGGGGTCACACGCAAATCCGCATTTATTCCGGTTGCATTTTGATCAGCCAACTCCTGAGTGCAGCGTCTTCCATATTAGCCAAGTTTCGTCATGTCCAGGGGCGAGGCGTTCAGCAGGTAACATCCAACCTGTTGGTCTGTTCCATCTATACTGCCACAACAAGAAGATTGGTGTGTAGTTCCTACGATCATCTGCAGTCTTACCAGGCTTGAGGATTGCTATAACTTTGGCTTTTCTCTATAATGTAGGTATTTTGCAGTTGTTGAATAAACCAGGAGCCCTTGTTTACTAGCATGGCCAAATCGTTTAAACTGTTCGATGTATAAATATACATGACCTGCTGCTTTACCATTTGAATCGTCCTGAGGATAGCCCCATCAGAAGGTTTTTGCCTGTCAAAACTGGCTGTCAGGTTGAATAAGAATATCTTATTTGGAGGATTATAGATAGGGGAGATCATAAGGTTTCTAATTTCAATATTATTAGCCTACTTTCGATTTTTGCAAAAAATGAAAGTAGACTTATGAGATCACTACAGGGCGAAAAATGTGTGTCTGTCTGTGTGTGTGTGCATGTGTGTGTGTGAGTCTGTGTGTGTGTGTGAGTGGGTGTACTCTGAATGTCTGTCCCCCCCTATCAATTCGAACACGGTGAGCGCAAATTGAACGAAATTTGGTACAAAGGTAGCACTAGCAAAGGACACCTCAGTGTCATGTTTTATATCGCCGCCATCTTGACGGAAACGTAATGGCGGCCAGACAAATGTTCAAAGCTTAAATCAAATTACGACTAACCTAATCATCCGATCTCTACCAAATTTTGCAAAAACATACCTTTATGGGGGCAGCATCTTTTGACCAAACTAATAGGTCATCAGCCTAATAGTTTGCGGATGGCGGCCATCTTTGTGTGAAAATCGAATGCCCCTATTAATTCGAACACGGTGAAACCGAATGGAACGAAATTTGGTAAAGAGGTAGTACTAGCAAAGGGCACCCCAGTGTCATGTTTTATATCACCGCCATCTTGACGGAAACGTAATGGCGGCCACACAAATGTTCAAAGCTTAAATCAAATTACGACTAACCTAATCATCCGATCTCTACCAAATTTTGCAACAACATACCTTTATGGAGGGAGCATCCTTTGACAAATCTAATAGGTCATTAGCCTAATAGTTTGCGGAAGGCGGCCATCTTTGTGTCAAAATCGATTACCCCTATTAATTCGAACACGGTGAAACCGAATGGAATGAAATTTGGTACAGAGGTAGCACTAGCAAAGGGCACCTCAGTGTCATGTTTTATATCGCCGCCATCTTGACGGAAACGTAATGGCGGCCACACAAATATTCAGTGCTTAAATCAAATTACGATTAACCTAATCATCCGATCTCAACCAAATTTTGCATCAACATACCATTATGGAGGCAGCATCCTTTGACCAAACTAATAGGTCATTAGCCTAATATTTTGCGGATGGCGGTCATCTTTGTGTGAAAATCGATTCCCCCTATTAATTCGAACACGGTGAAACCGAATGGAACGAAATTTGGTACAGAGGTAGCACTAGAAAAGGCCACCTCAGTGTCATGTTTTATATCACCGCCATCTTGACGGAAACGTAATCGCGGCCACCCAAATGTTAAAGGCTAAAATGTAATTACGACCAACCTAATAATCTAGTCTCTACCAAATTTTGCAACAACAAATCTTTATGTGGGAAGCATATTCTGACCAAACTGCTAGATCATCAGCCCAATAGTTTGCAGATGGTGGCCAAGTATGTGTGCAAATCGATTCCCCCTATCAATTCAAACACGGTGAAACCGAATTGAACGAAATTTGGTACAGAGGTAGCACTAGCAAAAGGCACCTCAGTGTCATGTTTTATATCGCCGCCATCTTGACGGAAACGGAATGATGGCCACCGAAATGTTAAAAGCTTAAATCAAATTTCGACCATCCTAATAATTTGATCTCTACCGGATTTTGCAACAACATGCCTTTTTGTGGAAAGCATCTTATGACTGACTATAAGGTCATCAGCCCAATAGTTTGCAAATAGCGGCCATGTATGTGTGCAAATCCATTCCCCAGATCAATTCAAACACGGTGAAACCGAATTGAACGATTTTCTTTACTGAGGTAGCACTAGCAAAGGCCACCTCATATTCATGTTTAATATTCCTATAGCACGTTGTATTTCAACAAGCTACTACAACCAACATTCAATTATACTCCTTGAAAAGGACAAAGAGTTATAACAATACCCATGCATTTAGGAGAAAGTAGGCTATATGTTCTTTACTGAACATCTTGTTTTTCTCTGTGATTGACGTACTGAGGACTTGAAGCACTAGCATACAGGGCTCGATGCTGGATAATGTCCATACATAGTACAAAGCTCTTCTTTACACGTTGATAAGCCATCCATGATTAATGCATAAACTCAGGGAGGTCATGGGTTTGACTCCAGCACAAGTCGTACAATATAATGCTTTACCATCCATCTAGACGTCTTGTACAACCTATACTTGTCATCACCATGGTCTGAATACACAATTCGGTAATCCCGAAATAGCTTTGGTTAGAAGAAGATGGCTATCAGGACATGTCCTTTATAAGATGCAACAAGTAGTAACCGAATATCATACTTACCTCTTTTGTATCTCCACCACTCGCTAAAGATGGTGTTTCTGTTTTCATGCATGGATAAAACTCTGGTATGGAGGATCCTTCTATCTTAATATCCTCAGTGAGATGAGCAATATCCTGCAGAGAAATTACTTGTTTCACAAATATGTTCCTTTGCATTGGTGAAATTAAATCGTACACAGGTTTCCATGACTTTGAATACTTTTCAAACATGATGCGACATACAAGACCAAGATCAAACATTTTGAACAGAATGAGAGTTCTGTTTTCAGAGTTAACATCCCAGACTTGGGGAGCTTCTTCAGTTGATCTGCATTGGTATTTATTGTCACCGTTCACTTGTTCACAAAGCACGCCATGTCATGTCTGACCACGTGACAACACTGAGTACAATTAGGAAGACAGGGCAGATACTTGCGAGGGCTGTGAAAGGTTCGAGCGAGCCATGTTATATATACTACAAGTGTAGCAGATGTGATACAATTATTATGAAATGTCACACCGTAGGGAAGGTGATTCCCACCAAAACCATGAGCCACTCAATGCAACATTATGGCAAATCCTATTCAAGTCTGGACGGTGAGTTGAACCAAAGTGCGAAGGACCGGCTTCCGGAGATGGAAATGCTGAATTGAGATGTAACAGATGTTGAGTATAATCCAGGAGGCGATGTTAAGTGACCGTGAAAACTTGCGTTTGGTGCAGACGTTGAGATTCTCATTTATACTGATTTGAAATGCAACCTTGGAATGTTTGAGAGAGGTTAAGTAGGTTCAAAGGTTTGTAATATTTCTTCCTTATTATGAAGACTATAAACGTTAATTTAAGTCTCTTCTTAAATGAAACATACATTAGATTGGCAATTATTTGCAGCTAAAGATACTTTTAATCCTCATAATTAACTTAAAATAAATCAATTTATCCCTAATAATGTTTTTGCTAGGGATCATTCATGATTACATTACTTTAGAACACGCTGTTATCTGAAATGGTTGGTGATTTGCAGTAAATTAGAACTTTCCATTTAATTAATTAATGTGTATTTTGAGCTAACTCCACCCAATCCTTACCTGATGCCCTGAGAGTAACATTCTCATGTCGTAACTAGCTCAAGGATATGGTGCTAAGTATTTGTTTGTGATGGGATTTCACGAGTGTTGATTTTGGCCTTCAGCCCCGTAATAACACGGAGAAACAGGGGCTCAACATCAATAATTCTCCTATAAGAATAAACCATAAAGATGACCCTTGCCTCAATGCAGCACAACTGCTCGGAAAATGCACCGAAATTAATATATTGTGCTACATTACAAAGGCAACTCTGAAATAGTAGAAATAATGAGCCTATTATCATATACCCCACTGAACTGTTCCATTGAAAACTCTCCCATTACTTAAGAATATAATCCATGAGATGTACTAAACACACGACTTGTCTCTACCAACACCATTACTTCGACAAGTTACAAGCTGTATATATAACTTTCAGTATAAGAAACATCTGGAACCAGCGCTCGCATTCTCCAAATTAACGCAGAAGGCCTGTAAAAGGATAAATGTGAATACCTTAGCAAACAAGCTACTGACCTAAAATTCGACATCTTGACAGTTCATATCACAGATGAGTTGAAAAGGAGGGGTAAGATTTCAGGATACAGAGCTTCTCCACGGATCAGAAACAAACATTGCAATCTTTCAGAAGTTAGCTGTCAAAAAATCAATGACGTAGAAATAATTACAGCCAAACTAAATAACCTAACCATCACGTCAGTTTACAAACCACCGTCTTCCAATTGGGCAACCCAACCACTACCTCCTCTAACCGCACCATATTTATTGAGCGCATGGCATTACACATGAGACACAATAATAATGAAATGAAAATCCACAGCCTGCTTCCAGTCTCCGACCGGGTCAGGAATGGAATGAATGAAGCCCCCATCTAGCGGCGAGGTTATGAACTGTGCCGGCTGCCGAGGCCTGACGCACTCCTCTGGGGCAATGATTAAATGAATGACAGATGAAATGAAATGATAGTGGAGAGTGTTGCTGGAATGAAATTTTGACAGGGAAAACCGGAGTACCCGGAGAAAAACCTGTCTGCCTCCGCTTTGTCCAGCACAGATCTCACATGGAGTGACCGGGATTTGAACCACGGACCCAGCGGTGAGAGGCCGGCGTGCTGCCGCCTAAGCCACGGAGGCTTCGCACACAATAATAATAATCATAATAATAAAAAGTACATAAGCACAGATATCGACCTAATGTCCAGTCTATTGATCCAGTCTAGGCTCGATGGTGTAGCACAGTTAGGGTCACCTTGGTACGCTCTTAGTTTGCAATCTTCCACAAGTGCCTGATACGGTTAATGGTCTTCCATAAATGTCGCGGTTGTTCAAAGCCCTTGGTTTTCTTTACGGGAACAATGAGATCACACACTTTAGGTGGGGCATTTCTAGTCCATGGTCCACGCCATTTAGCTGCAATATTGAATTTACTATCATCAAGCTGTTAAGTCAATCCCAGGGGTGGATTCCTGGACCGGATCCGGTTTGTTGCCAGAGTGGGAATGTCATCACGGATTGGAAGAGCAGGGTTGGTCATTATTTTAGGAAATTCCGTCCTTAGTGCATCTTGCCTTCTTAACTTCGGAGGGGCTATGTGGCTGAGTGAACTACCTACTTTACGTGAGGGCTGTTCATCCATACCGGCGCACAATATTCAGCTGTAGAATACACCAAACTGAGTGTCTACCTACTTTACGTGGGGGCTGTTCATCCATACCGGCGCACAATATTCGGCTGTAGAATGCACCAAACTGAGTGTCTACCTATTTTCCGTGGGGACTGTTCATACATACCGGCGCACAATATTCGGCTGTAGAATACACCAAACTGAGTGTCTACCTATTTTCCGTGGGGGCTGTTCATCCATACCTGCGCACAATATTCAGCTGTAGAATACACCAAACAGAGTGTCTATCTACTTTACGTGGGGACTGTTCACCCATACCGGCGCACAATATTCAGCTGTAGAATACACCAAACTGAGTGTCTACCTACTTTACGTGAGGGCTGTACATCCATAACGGCGCACAATATTCAGCTGTAGAATACACCAAACTGAGTGTCTATCTACTTTACGTGGGGACTGTTCACCCATACCGGCGCACAATATTCGGCTGTAGAATACACCAAACTGAGTGTCTACCTATTTTCCGTGGGGGCTGTTCATCCATACCTGCGCACAATATTCAGCTGTAGAATACACCAAACAGAGTGTCTATCTACTTTACGTGGGGACTGTTCACCCATACCGGCGCACAATATTCAGCTGTAGAATACACCAAACTGAGTGTCTACCTATTTTCCGTGGGGGCTGTTCATCCATACCGGCGCACAATATTCAGCTGTAGAATACACCAAACTGGGTGTCTACCTAGATTACGTGGGGACTGTTCATCCATACCGGCGCACAATAGTCAGCTGTAGAATACACCAAACTGAGTGTCTACCTACTTTACGTGGGGGCTGTTCATCCATACCGGCGCACAATATTCAGCTGTAGAATACACCAAACTGAGTGTCTACCTACTTTACGTGGGGGCTGTTCATCCATACCGGCGCACAATATTCGGCTGTAGAGTACTCCAAACTGAGTGTCTACCTACTTTACGTGAGGGCTGTTCATCCATAACGGCGCAGAACATTCAGCAGTAGAATACACCAGACTGAGTGTCTACCTACTTTACGTGGGGGCTGACCGGCGCACAATATTTAGCTGTAGAATACAGCAAACTGAGTGTCTAAATACTTTACGTGGGGGCTGTTCATCCATACCGGCGCACAATATTCAGCTGTAGAATACACCAAACTGAGTGTCTACTTACTTTACGTGGGGGCTGACCGGCGCACAATATTTAGCTGTAGAATACAGCAAACTGAGTGTCTAAATACTTTACGTGGGGGCTGTTCATCCATACCGGCGCAGATTATTCAGCTGTATAATACACCAAACTGAGTGACTACCTACTTAACGTGGGAGCTGTTCATCCATACCGGCGCACAATATTCAGCTGTAGAATACACCAAACTGAGTGTCTACCTACTTTACGTGGGGGCTGTTCATCCATAACGGCGCACAATATTCAGCTGTAGAATACACCAAACTGAGTGTCTACCTACTTTACGTGGGGGCTGTTCATCCATACCGGCGCACAATATTCAGCTGTAGAATACACCAAACTGAGTGTCTACCTACTTTACGTGAGGGCTGTTCATCCATAACGGCGCACAATATTCAGCTGTAGAATGCACCAAACTGAGTGTCTACCTTCTTTACGTGGGGGCTGTTCATCCATAACGGCGCACAATTTTCAGCTGTAGAACACACCAAACTGAGTGTCTACCTACTATACGTGAGAGCTGTTCATCCATACCGGCGCACAATATTCGGCTGTAGAGTACACCAAACTGAGTGTCTACTTACTTTACGTGGGGGCTGTTCATCCATACCGGCGCACAATATTTAGGTGTAGAATGCAGAAAACTGAGTGTCTACCTACTTTACGTGAGGTCTGTTCATCCATACCGCCGCACAATATTCAGCTGTAGAATACAGCAAACTGAGTGTCTACCTGCTTTACGTGAGGTCTGTTCATCCATACCAGCGCACAATATTCAGCTGTAGAATACACCAAACTGAGTGTCTACCTACTTAACGTGGGAGCTGTTCATCCATACCGGCGCACAATATTCCGCTGTAGAATAAACCAAACCCAGTGTCTACCTACTTTACGTGAGGGCTGTTCATCCATACCAGCGCACAATATTCAGCTGTAGAATACACCAAACTGAGTGTCTACCTACTTAACGTGGGAGCTGTTCATCCATACCGGCGCACAATATTCAGCTGTAGAATACACCAAACTGAGTGTCTACCAACTTCATGTGGGGGTTGTTCATCCATACCGGCGCACAATATTCAGCTGTAGAATACACCAAACTGAGTGTCTACCTACTTTACGTGCGGGCTGTTTATCCATACCGGCGCACAGTATTCTGCTGTAGAAAACACCAAACTGAGTGTCTACCTACTTTACGAGAGGGCTGTTCATCCATACCAGCGCACAGTATTCAGCTGTAGAATACACCAAACTGAGTGTCTACCTACTTTACGAGAGGGCTGTTCATCCATACCAGCGCACAGTATTCAGCTGTAGAAAACACCAAACTGAGTGTCTACCTACTTTACGAGAGGGCTGTTCATCCATACCAGCGCACAGTATTCTGCTGTAGAAAACACCAAACTGAGTGTCTACCTACTTTACGAGAGGGCTGTTCATCCATACCAGCGCACAGTATTCAGCTGTAGAATACACCAAACTGAGTGTCTACCTACTTTACGAGAGGGCTGTTCATCCATACCAGCGCACAGTATTCAGCTGTAGAAAACACCAAACTGAGTGTCTACCTACTTCACGAGAGGGCTGTTCATCCATACCAGCGCACAGTATTCAGCTGTAGAATACACCAAACTGAGTGTCTACCTACTTTACGTGGGGGCTGTTTATCCATACCGGCGCACAGTATTCTGCTGTAGAATACACCAAACTGAGTATCTACCTACTTTACGAGCGAGCTGTTTATCCGTACCGCCGCACAGTATTCAGCTGTAGAAAGCACCAAACTGAGTGTCTACCTACCTTACGTGGGGGCTGTTCATCCATACCGGCGCACAATATTTAGCTGTAGAATACAGCAAACTGGGAGTCTATCTACTTTACGTGGGACTGTTCATCCATACCGGCGCACAATATTCATCTGTAGAATACACCAAACTGAGTGTCTACCTACTTTACGTGGGGGCTGTTCATCCATACCGGCGCACAATATTCATCTGTAGAATACACCAAACTGAGTGTCTACCTACTTTACGAGAGGGCTGTTCATCCATACCAGCGCACAGTATTCAGCTGTAGAATACACCAAACTGAGTGTCTACCTACTTTACGTGGGGGCTGTTTATCCATACCGGCGCACAGTATTCTGCTGTAGAATACACCAAACTGAGTGTCTACCTACTTTACGTGGGGGCTGTTCATCCATACCGGCGCACAATATTCATCTGTAGAATACACCAAACTGAGTGTCTACCTACTTTACGTGCGGGCTGTTTATCCATACCGGCGCACAGTATTCTGCTGTAGAAAACACCAAACTGAGTGTCTACCTACTTTACGAGAGGGCTGTTCATCCATACCAGCGCACAGTATTCAGCTGTAGAATACACCAAACTGAGTGTCTACCTATTTTTACGTGGGGGCTGTTCATCCATACCAGCGCACAGTATTCAGCTGTAGAATACACCAAACTGAGTGTCTACCTACTTTACGTGGGGACTATTTATCCATAACGGCGCACAGTATTCAGCTGTAGAATACACCAAACTGAGTGTCTACCTATTTTACGTGGGGGCTGTTCATCCATACCGGCGCACAATATTCAGCTGTAGAATACATCAAAACTGAGTGTCTACCTACTTTACGAGCGAGCTGTTTATCCATACCGCCGCACAGTATTCAGCTGTAGAAAGCACCAAACTGAGTGTCTACCTAATTTACGTGGGGGCTGTTCATCCATACCGGCGCACAATATTTAGCTGTAGAATACAGCAAACTGGGAGTCTATCTACTTTACGTGGGACTGTTCATCCATACCGGCGCACAATATTCAGCTGTAGAATACACCAAACTGAGTGTCTACCTACTTTACGTGAGGGCTGTACATCCATACCGGCGCACAATATTCAGCTGTAGATTACACCAAACCCAGTGTCTACCTACTTTACGTGGGGACTATTTATCCATACAGGCGCACAATATTCAGCTCTAGAATACACCAAACTGAGTGTCTACTTACTTTACGTGGGGGCTGTTCATCCATAACGGCGCACAATATTTAGCTGTAGAATACACCAAACTGAGTGTCTACCTACTTTACGTGGGACTGTTCATCCATACCGGCGCACAATATTCATCTGTAGAATACAACAAACTGCGTGTCTACCTACTTTACGTGAGGGCTGTTCATCCATAACGGCGCACAATATTCAGCTGTAGAATACACCAAACCCAGTGTCTACCTACTTTACGTGAGGGCTGTTCATCCATAACGGCGCACAATATTCAGCTGTAGAATACACCAAACCCAGTGTCTACCTACTTTACGTGGGACTGTTCATCCATACCGGCGCACAA
The DNA here is from genome assembly GCA_946902985.2 of Meconema thalassinum. Taxonomy (NCBI): domain Eukaryota; kingdom Metazoa; phylum Arthropoda; class Insecta; order Orthoptera; family Tettigoniidae; genus Meconema; species Meconema thalassinum. The sequence continues at coordinate 35,397,018 of OX336391.1, forward strand.
TATTCATCTGTAGAATACACCAAACTGAGTGTCTACCTACTTTACGTGAGGGCTGTTCATCCATAACGGCGCACAATATTCAGCTGTAGAATACACCAAACCCAGTGTCTACCTACTTTACGTGAGGGCTGTTCATCCATAACGGCGCACAATATTCAGCTGTAGAATACACCAAACCCAGTGTCTACCTACTTTACGTGAGGGCTGTTCATCCATAACGGCGCACAATATTCAGCTGTAGAATACACCAAACCCAGTGTCTACCTACTTTACGTGGGACTGTTCATCCATACCGGCGCACAATATTCATCTGTAGAATACACCAAACTGAGTGTCTACCTACTTTACGTGAGGGCTGTTCATCCATAACGGCGCACAATATTCAGCTGTAGAATACACCAAACCCAGTGTCTACCTACTTTACGTGAGGGCTGTTCATCCATAACGGCGCACAATATTCAGCTGTAGAATACACCAAACTGAGTGTCTACCTACTTTACGTGAGTGCTGTTCATCCATACCGGCGCACAATATTCAGCTGTAGAATACACCAAACTGAGTGTCTACCTACTTTACGTGGGGGCTGTTCATCCATAACGGCGCACAATATTCAGCTGTAGAATACACCAAACCCAGTGTCTACCTACTTTACGTGAGGGCTGTTCATCCATACCGGCGCACAATATTCAGCTGTAGAATACACCAAACTGAGTGTCTACCTACTTTACGTGAGGGCTGTTCATCCATAACGGCGCACAATATTCAGCTGTAGAATACACCAAACTCAGTGTCTATCTTTTTTACGTGGGGCTGTTCATCCATACCGGCGCACAGTATTCAGCTGTAGAATACACCAAACTGAGTGTCTACCTACTTTACGTGAGGGCTGTTCATCCATACCGGCGCACAATATTCAGCTGTAGAATACACCAAACTGTGTGTCTACCTACTTTACGTGAGTGCTGTTCATCCATACCGGCGCACAATATTCAGCTGTAGAATACTCCAAACTGAGTGCCTACCTACTTTACGTGGGTCTGTTCATCCATACCGGCGCACTTAATTCAGCTGTAGAATACACCAAACCCAGTGTCTACCTACTCTACGTGAGGGCTGTTCATCCATACCGGCGAACAATATTCAGCTGTAGGATACACCAAACTGAGTGTCTACCTACTTTACGTGGGAGCTGTTCATCCATACCGGCGCACAATATTCATCTGTAGAATACAACAAACTGCGTGTCTACCTACTTTACGTGAGGGCTGTTCATCGATAACGGCGCACAATATTCAGCTGTAGAATACCCTAAACCCAGTGTCTACCTACTTTACGTGAGGGCTGTACATCCATACCGGCGCACAATATTCAGCTGTAAAATACACCAAACCGAGTGTCTACCTACTTTATGTGAGGGCTGTTCATCCATACCGGCACACAATATTCATCTGTAGAATACACCAAACTGAGTGTCTACCTACTTTACGAGCGAGCTGTTTATCCATACCGGCGCACAGTATTCAGCTGTAGAAAGCACCAAACTGAGTGTCTACCTACTTTACGTGGGGGCTGTTCATCCATACCGGCGCACAATATTCAGCTGTAGAATACACCAAACTGAGTGTCTACTTACTTGACGTGGGGGCTGACCGGCGCACAATATTTAGCTGTAGAATACAGCAAACTGGGAGTCTATCTACTTTACGTGGGACTGTTCATCCATACCGGCGCACAATATTCATCTGTAGAATCCAACAAACTGCGTGTCTACCTACTTTACGTGAGGGCTGTTCATCCATAACGGCGCACAATATTCAGCTGCAGAATACATCAAACCCAGTGTCTAACTACCTTACGTGAGGGCTGTTCGTCCATGACGGCGCACAATATTCAGCTGTAGAATACACCAAACTGAGTGTCTACCTACTTTACGTGAGGGCTGTTCATCGATAACGGCGCACAATATTCAGCTGTAGAATACATCAAACCCAGTGTCTAACTACCTTACGTGAGGGCTGTTCGTCCATGACGGCGCACAATATTCAGCTGTAGAATACACCAAACTGAGTGTCTACCTACTTTACGTGGGAACTATTCATCCATACCGGCGCACAATATTCAGCTGTAGAATACACCAAACTGAGTGTCTACCTACTTTACGTGGGGGCTGTTCATCCATACCGGCGCACAATATTCAGCTGTAGAATACACCAAACTGAGTGTCTACCTACTTTACGTGGGAACTATTCATCCATAACGGCGCACAATATTCAGCTGTAGAATACACCAAACTGAGTGTCTACCTACTTTACGTGGGGGCTGTTCATCCATACCGGCGCACAATATTCATCTGTAGAATCCAACAAACTGCGTGTCTACCTACTTTACGTGAGGGCTGTTCATCCATAACGGCGCACAATATTTAGCTGTAGAATACAGCAAACTGGGAGTCTATCTACTTTACGTGGGACTGTTCATCCATACCGGCGCACAATATTCATCTGTAGAATCCAACAAACTGCGTGTCTACCTACTTTACGTGAGGGCTGTTCATCCATAACGGCGCACAATATTCAGCTGTAGAATACACCAAACCCAGTGTCTACCTACTTTAAGTGAGGGCTGCTCATCCATAACGGCGCACAATATTCAGCTGTAGAATACACCAAACTGAGTGTCTACCTACTTTACGTGAGGGCTGTTCATCGATAACGGCGCACAATATTCAGCTGTAGAATACACCAAACCCAGTGTCTAACTACCTTACGTGAGGGCTGTTCGTCCATGACGGCGCACAATATTCAGCTGTAGAATACACCAAACTGAGTGTCTACCTACTTTACGTGGGAACTATTCATCCATACCGGCGCACAATATTCAGATGTAGAACACACCAAAATGAGTGCCTACCTACTTAACGTGGGGCTGTTCATCCATACCGGCGCACAATATTCAGCTGTAGAATACACCAAACTGAGTGTCTACCTACTTCACGTGAGGGCTGCTCATCCATAACGGCGCACAATATTCAGCTGTAGAATACACCAAACTGAGTGTCTACCTACTTTACGTGAGTGCTGTTCATCCATACCGGCGCACAATATTCAGCTGTAGAATACACCAAACTGAGTGTCTACCTACTTTACGTGAGGGCTGTTCATCCATAACGGCGCACAATATTCAGATGTAGAATACACCAAACTGAGTGCCTACCTACTTTACGTGGGGCTGTTCATCCATACCGGCGCACTTAATGCAGCTGTAGAATACACCAAACCCAGTGTCTACCTACTCTACGTGAGGGCTGTTCATCCATACCGGCGAACAATATTCAGCTGTAGAATACACCAAACTGAGTGCCTACCTACTTTACGTGGGAGCTGTTCATCCATACCGGCGCACAATATTCATCTGTAGAATACAAGAAACTGCGTGTCTACCTACTTTACGTGAGGGCTGTTCATCGATAACGGCGCACAATATTCAGCTGTAGAATACACTAAACCCAGTGTCTACCTACTTTACGTGAGGGCTGTACATCCATACCGGCGCACAATATTCAGCTGTAGAATACACCAAACTGAGTGTCTACCTACTTCACGTGAGGGCTGCTCATCCATAACGGCGCACAATATTCAGCTGTAGAATACACCAAACTGAGTGTCTACCTACTTTACGTGAGTGCTGTTCATCCATAACGGCGCACAATATTCAGCTGTAGAATACACCAAACTGGGTGTCTACCTACTTAACGTGGGGGCTGTTCATCCATAACGGCGCACAATATTCAGCTGTAGAATACAACAAACTGCGTGTCTACCAACTTTACGTGGGGGCTGTCCATCCATAACGGCGCACAATATTCAGCTGTAGAATACACCAAACTGAGTGTCTACCTACTTTACGTGAGGGCTGTTCATCCATAACGGCGCACAATATTCAGCTGTAGAATACACCAAACTGAGTGTCTACCAACTTTACGTGGGGGCTGTCCATCCATAACGGCGCACAATATTCAGCTGTAGAATACACCAAACTGAGTGTCTACCTACTTTACGTGGTGGCTGTTCATTCATAACGGCGCACAATTTTCAGCTGTAGAATACACCAAACTGAGTGTCTACCTACTATACGTGGGAGCTGTTCATCCATACCGGCGCACAATATTCAGCTGTAGAATACAGCAAACCCAGTGTCTACCTACTTTTCGTGAGGGCTGTTCATCCATAACGGCGCACAATATTCAGCTGTAGAACACACCAAACTGAGTGTCTACCTACTTTACGTGGGGCTGTTCATCCATACCGGCGCACTATATTCAGCTGTAGAATACACCAAATTGAGTGTGTACCTATTTTACGTGGCAGCTGTTCATCAATACCGGCGCACAATATTCAGCTGTAGAATACACCAAACTGTCTACCTACTTTACGTGGGGGCTGTTCATCCATACCGGCCCACAATATTCAGCTGTAGAATACACCAAACTGAGTGTCTACCTACTTTACGTGAGAGCTGTTTTTCCATATCGGCGCACAATATTCAGCTGTAAAATACACGAAACTTAGTGTCTACCTACTTTACGTGGCAGCTGTTCATCCATACCGGCGCACAATAATCAGATGTAGAATACCACAAACTGGGTGTCTACCTACTTTAAGTCGGGACTGTTTATCCACACCGGAGCACAATATTCAGCTGTATAATACACCAAACTTAGTGTCTACATTATTTACGTGGGGACTGTTCATCCATACCGGCGCACAATATTCAGCTGTAGAATACAGCAAACCCAGTGTCTACCTACTTTACGTGGGGATTGTTCATCCATACCGGCGCACAATATTCAGCTGTAGAATACACCAAACTGAGTTTCTACCTATTTTACCTGGGGGCTGTTCTTTCATACCGGCGCACAATATTCAGCTGTAGAATACACCACACTGAGTGTCTACCTACTTTACGTGGCAGCTGTTCATCCATACCGGCGGACTATATTCAGCTGTAGAATACACCAAACTGGGTGTCTACCTACTTTACGTGGGGACTGTTTATCCATACCGGCGCACAATATTCAGCTGTAAAATACACCAAACTTAGCGTCTACCTACTTTTGCGTGAGGGCTGTTTATCCATACCGGCACACAGTATTCAGTTGTAGAATACACCAAACTGAGTGTCTACTTACTTTACGTGGGGACTGTTTATCCATACCGGCGCACAATATTCAGCTGTAGAATACACCAAACTGAGTGTCTACCTACTTTACGTGGCAGCTGTTCATCCATACCGGCGGACTATATTCAGCTGTAGAATACACCAAACTGGGTGTCTACCTACTTTACGTGGGGACTGTTTATCCATACCGGCGCACAATATTCAGCTGTAAAATACACCAAACTTAGCGTCTACCTACTTTTGCGTGAGGGCTGTTTATCCATACCGGCACACAGTATTCAGTTGTAGAATACACCAAACTGAGTGTCTACCTACTTTACGTGGGGACTGTTTATCCATACCGGCGCACAATATTCAGCTGTAGAATACACCAAACTGAGTGCCTACCTACTTAAGGTGGGGACTGTTAATCCATACCGGCGCACAATAGTCAGCTGTAGAAAACACCAAACTGAGTGTCTACCTACTTAAGGTGGGGACTGTTAATCCATACCGGCGCACAATATTCAGCTGTAGAATACACCAAACTGAGTGTCTACCTACTTAAGGTGGGGACTGTTAATCCATACCGGCGCACAATAGTCAGCTGTAGAAAACACCAAACTGAGTGTCTACCTACTTTACGTGGGGACTGTTTATCCATACCGGCGAAGAATATTCAGCTGTAAAATACACCAAACTGAGTGTCTACCTACTTTACGTGGGGACTGTTCATCCATACCGGCACACAATATTCAGCTGTAGAATACATTAAACTGAGCCCAGCGTATCTGCTGATGCACCCCAACTAGTGCAGCAAATTTTCTGGATGAGGTTATTTCGTGTGCTTAGTTTACCGCACCGTGTATTTACATAGGAGACTTCAGGTCCAGGTATCAGGTCAATTCAACCAAGATGTAATTTTAAGAAGGCGAACTGGGTCAAATACAGCTCGGAGGTGGACTGTAATTTACGATTGATACCACCAAAGGCGGTACTTTTTGAGGATCCAACCAGCCTTCGGGCTGACTACCTAACAGACAGACCACCAAAGGCAGAGTACTATAAGAATTTTGTCATCTGCGCTGCTAAGCAGAACATCCCTCGAGGATTCAGGAAACAATTTATTCCATGTTGGGACAAATCAACTCAAACTTTATATATGAATTATCAAAAAAACTGGTGATCCTGAAATGCGGAAAAAGTTTTTGGAAGAACTGAATGACAGTAGGAAGGAGAAGTGGAAAGACCTAACTACTCCAATAAGCTTCACTCACACTATTAGGAAAGCATAGTCTCTTTTGAGGAAACTTGGAGCTGCTTCCAATATATGTAAAGAGGAACCAGGTATCACACCAGCACTGCACATCGAATCGGGAGCTGATAACATACCAATAGACCTTGTCATGATGAATGAAACACAATGAGAACTTAATAATATAAACACCAACCTCCAAAATGACCCTTCTCTCTCTAAATCATTCAGCGACAAAGAAATTGAGTCAGCTATTAAGATGCTAAAATTGAGGAAGCCATCAGACTTAGATGGCATGTTCCCCGAGTTAATAAGATATCTCGGAAAACTTGCAAGAACAGGGCTCAAGAACTTATTCAGTGATATCCTGGATACTGGGATCATTCCCCCCGAGTTCAAAGTGGCTCACACCTTGGCAATCCTCAAACCTGGAAAACCAGCAGATGTCCCTTCAAGCTACCGACCTATTGGCCTACTCAGTGTTTGCTACAAACTCTTACAGCGTCTAAGCCTGAATCGAATCCAGGGAATTATAAATAAAGTAACTCCATCATACCAGACAGGTTTCAGAACCCAACGTAGCTGTTGTGAACAGGTATTGGCATTTACATCTTACATCAAGGTAGGATTCCAGAAGAAGTTAAAGACACCAGTCGCTTTTGTCGACCTAACAGCGGCATAGGATACAGACTAGCTGGGCGGATTATTGCTTAAACTTAAAAGACACATACCGTGTCCAAAACTAACATCACTCCTGACGAATATGCTGCCAAGTCGGTATTTCAAGGTCACCATAGGACAAAGGTCAAGCAAGTCGTTTTCAGTAAAATATGGTCCTCCTCAAGGATCAGTATTAGCTCCATTGCTTTTCAACTTATACACCAATGACATGCATGACACCATCAGCAACAATTCTGCTATGCTTCCGACTTAGCTATTTTGGTTAAAAAACCATCACACTTGAGGAAGGAGAAAGCATTCTATCCAGTGATTTGCAATTAATGTATGCATACTATACAAATTGGAGACTTAGTCCCAAACCCAATAAGCCGGAAGTGTGTGCATTTCATCTGTGCTGATACTATCCATATTGGTCCGTATTGAATTGAATCCACATGAATCCACATAATAACGGAACAGTTTGCAAATTATTAAGTGGTTTCATCTGAGCAACCGCATTGCTCACCAACAGCTGAAAGTGAACTTCTGCCAATAAAGAGTTAAGCACAACTTCAGCCCTTAGTATCTTGGCATCACCTTGGACCGTTCCTTAACCTTCAGGGAACACTTGGAATACACAGGCCAATAACTCAAATCACGGAACAATATCATGAAGAAATTGGCTGGCACATCATGGGGTGCTGATGCAACTACACTACGCACGACTGCCCTCTCCATGGTTTATCCGGTAGCAGAGTATTTGCCCCAGTGTGGCACCGTAGTGCTCATACTAAAAAATTGATGTTCATCTGAATGAAAGTATGAGGGTCATAACAGGTACACTGAGTTCCACCCCAACTCTCTGGTTACACACTATCAGTAACATACCACCTCCAGAGCGAAGACGACAAGAAGCAACAGTGCATGAGAGGAGAAAGCTTCATCAACAAAATCACCCACAGGATTTCCCTATTCATGAAATTCCTAATGATCTTCCCTCCAATCGTCTTAAATCAAGGAACCGAATATGGCATAGGACTCCTGACATTAATTCCACGGAACAATGGCGCCAAAACTGGAAGTCTGCTCTTGTGAAATATCAAGGTATTCTAGATCCCATTATTAACCTGAAGAGAAACCAGTGGCTTAAGTTAAATCGCCTAAGAACAGGTCACGCAAGATGCAATGCCATGCTGCATCAATGGGGACTCTGCCTGTTGAATGCGGAACTCCTCTTCAAACTATAGAACATATTGTTCAAGAATGTCCGCTGAAGAAGTATGCTGGATCACCACAAGATGCACCATTATATCAAGAAGAGAAGGAAGAGGTCTGTCCCCGTAGAAAAATATGAACAAGTTGTCGGTAGAAAAGAAAACAGTCAATAAGGGAGAGAAAGTGGATAATTAACTATAACTATCGCGATGTGAATTAAAGGAAAGTTGACCAGGGGTGGTGAAATGAAAAGATGGACAAGTAACCAGAAGCAATGTCGGGCTTTACTCAGGTCATGCGAGTCTCAAGCAACTTCCAATACCTGTAATTGTGGCAGGTTAATATTTAGATTCTGTGTATTCACTTAAGCTATCTAAAACAAGTGTTTATACAAATTATTCTAGAGAGCGTGGCACTCTACATCAAGAGTTGACAAATTAGCTACTTCAGGCAAATTGCTTAGCACACCTGCCTGGAATGTAAGGTATTCTGCTTGTTCCGTTGGCGGTCGCGTTTTCGGGTCAATTACACATTCCGATCAATTTCATTTAGTGGAATTTTCAGGGTCCTCGGTGACGTCACGAATGACGTGTTGATGTTGATGCTCGGAGTTGCCGTGTCCACCATCTTGTCAGCTAACAGTGTTTCGTTAGATTTCGGCGTGATAGGATATGCGGTCTGTGACTTGGAGATGGTGAGTTTCATACATTTCTTTGAGTTGTTGGGTGTAATTGAAAAGTTGCACTGTACTCTTCTAAAGGCAAAGCCATTGGTCTGAACGAAAATATTACTTTAGGCACTTGGGACACGAGGATTTCCTTTTGTCAACCGTTGTGATAGAAACCAAGGAGTTATCGATTGATAATAATTAAGGTGGGATTATGCCATGGAATTAAAGATAGGGGCCCATTTGTTTTTTTTATCCCATTTGCCCCGAGACGCACAAGTTTCTCACTACCATTGTTTAATTTAGTATTTATTCCGTAGTATAATGTCATTGCCCATGTGCCAGGCATTATATTTGGTTTATCTAGCTGGGCCCACGAAGAACCTGCGATCCGTCCATGAGGATACTGGCAGGTGGTTTTTAACAGAGCACATTAAGGTTATTCTTTACTGCTTCTACTGCAAGGAAGGTTTGTTTTTCTAAGTAAAGCCTTATTAACTAAATGGCGGCATTGATGTCATCGACGATATTACGAAATACACTAAATGCAAGTTAACGGGAATACGTTTGGGCAATAGTGGATTTTGGGCGGGTAAAACATAGACAGAAATTGGCATTTACAATAACACTTGGAAGAGAGATATGATATGATAGTGTTCTGTATTAGACCTATATACGTCTAGTAAATTTTGGGAGACATGATTTGTAAATATTAGATAGAATGCAACAATTTGGATGTGTATCAGGATCGTTACCAGACCTATACAGGTGAAGTAATGAAGGGAAGGCATGTTTTCAACTACTACTGTACCTCGGGGCATATATTGACAATTTATGGATGTTGCGAATATGTAGACCTATGATATAAAATAGGCTAGATTATGACATAAGGTCTGATATATTTATGGTTATTCCACTGTGAGTGACAAAGATCAGGGGCAATATATACCATGATGTGTATGTATCTAGGGCAGGGGTGTCAAACTCAATTTTGCAGAGGGCCATATATTAAATTTAGAATGTGTAGGCGGGCCAGGTTCAAATAAATAAAAATGTACTGAATTATTATAACATTTTATTTACTTAATTATATAGTATATAATATACGGTTGTTAAAAATCATATCAAAGTTATAAAAGAGGGTAATTATTTTGAGCTCGAGGATCCAGATACCTGACTTCTCTTGTTTTTGACAAGCTCATTGATGTCAGGTATCATATTCGTTGTAATTATTTTAAGAATTGATTGGAGATGGTAATTCGTAAGTCTTGTGTGATGTTTGTTCTTATTTATTTTCATGACGGAAAACATCTGCTCACATAAATAGGTGCTACCAAACATGCACAGAATGCGTGCTGCATGCTTTTTTAATTGCGGGTAGTTATCCAAACTCTTAAAATATTGTGTATAAAATGTAAGAGCGTTAACCTCTTTAAATTTTTCTTTCAAAATACTGTCTGATTGAAGATCTATCAACTCCATTTGCAAATGAACTGGTGCCTGTGAAGCTTCAAAATTGAATGGATTGTTGAAAATTGGGAACTCCATTTCATTCATTTTGTGGAAGTCTTCAAAACGATTGTTGAATTCCGTGATCAGATTTTGCAGAAGTTGAGAATATTGATCCAATTTATTTTGGTTCACCGTGCCAAATGATTTTAAATGAGGGAAATGATGCAAAGTTTGATTTTTTACCTGATTTTCCCACAGCCTCAACTTTGTTTCCAAGGCTTGAATACATGAATACATTTGAGTGGCAATCAGATTTTTACCCTGTAACTTTACATTCAGATCAGTCAAGTGTTTATTCACATCTACTAAAAAGGCACAATCAACCCACCAGTCATTGTCATAATCAATTGGGTTGCCTTTTTCTAACATGAAAGCTTGAATAGGGTCACGTAATGCAAAAAATCTTTCTAAAACTACTCCTCGACTGAGCCAACGAACTTCGGTGAAATAAGGGACATCAGAAAACTTTTCGTCCAAATCTTGTAAAAACTGCCTGAACTGTCGGTGATTTAGTCCTCTGCTCCTTATAAAATTTACTATTTTAATTATAGGTTGCATGACATGGTCCATTTTTAAATGTTTGGATGCCAATGATTCCTGATGAATTATACAGTGAAATCCCACAAAATTCCCTGATGTTTTCTGTTTTAACTTAGTTACAACGCCCGAATTTTGCCAGCCATGGCAGGAGCGCCATCCGTAGTTGTGCTGCTAAATATATTCCAGTCGAGTTCATATTCTGATATCAAATGCTCAATTGCAGAATAAATATCATTTGCTCTTGTAGTACCTGTCAATGGGACGCACTTTAATAGTTCTTCAGTTATTCAAAGTTACTGTTAATACCTCGTATAAAAACAGCAAGTTGAGCTGTATCCTCAGTATCAGAGCTCTCGTCAACAGCCAGTGAAAAGTTTGTAAATTCCTTAATTTTCTCCTTCAGTTGAAGAACCAAATTTTGAGATTTATTCTGGAAGCAACAGTGTTTCTTGACAGCGAAATATTTTTAATTATTGACTTTTGAAATGGAAATGAAACATCGGCCACTTTCAACATGCAGTCTTTAATAAACTCACCATCAGTGAACAGTTTTGATCTCTTCGCGATTTCTAATGCAATAATAAAACTTGATTTCAGGGCATCTTCGCTCTCAGTATTAGCTTTAGTAAACATCGATTGTTGACCTTGAAGTTTCGATTTTAAAGATGACAATGTGTCCATTCTTATTTTTTCAGTGTAACAATCGAATTTTGATTTATGATTCGTATCATAGTGTCTCTTCAAGTTAAACTCCTTACAAACAGCAACTGTTTGATTGCAAATCAAACACAGTGGTTTACCTTTCCATTCTATGAAAAAATATGCAATTTCCCATTTAGACTGAAAAACCCTGCACTCACTATCAACTTTACGTTTTTGTGACATTATGCCAAAATCGTAACAATTATGGAACTCGACACAGGATATCGCATGCGCACGACACAAACAAATGCACAGTACCTTCACAATCACTGGACTTCACAATCACTATGTCGCAGTACAACTAAATTAACTAAAATCTTTCTCCGACCGTATCGCTTCGATTACTCGACTCAAATGACTAACGTCGTGCCGACGCACTCCTAGTCTAGACTCGAAGCGCGTGGAAGATTCTAGCCTTCGTGGTATTTCCGCTTGTTGCTAAGAGGTGGCGTTGCTGTCTACCTCTCTCGCTTCTCTAGGCACGCGCTGCCCTTGAAATTACTTATAAATGTTGTAGTGTGCGCATTTTAAAACTTCCGTAGAGGAATCGAGTGAAGTCATGATTCTTCTGTCTGTCACACATTGCGATCGCGGGCCGTATCTTTGACATCCCTGATCTAGGGGGATTCTTAGTGAAGTGGATGACATACGGATGTAGATGTTTGATGATGTGGCTTACATTGTCTTCATGTAGTTCCCTGTTTATGGTTTAAAATAGTGTGTTATTACATACAAATGTCATCACATGTGTAGAAGTGAGGTTTGGTGATGACTGATGAGTTACAAATTTTGATACATTATTTTTAGTTGTTGAATTTAATTCCAAAGTTGCATCGTACTAAATAGGAATCTCTGTTTCGCGGGCTTATAGGCCGTGTTCTAAGGACATTTTGTTGTCCTGACGTTTCGCTGAATATTGCGTTCAGCATGTTCACAGGTTAAATTAAGCGAGGTAAAACAAGTAAACAGAAGATATATAATTAGTCAACAACCCACACATAGAGGCTACCATAGCAACGGCGTACCACATAAAAGTAATGCATCAAGGACAGGGCTGCTCGTCTGTTGCATCTTCTCGTCTACGACGGTGAATGAGGGCAGGCTTGAGGGGATTAAGAACTGGAAGCCAAGCTCTGTTCACACGTTCTGCTTCCTCCTTAAGATTGAAGATTTTAGTATGCTTCAGGATTTCAATGGCCTCCCTTTGTAGCCTGGCATGATAAGACACCGTGGTGGACAGAACTTCGGTGTCTCCATATCTTATGTCGTGACCTGCGAGTAGCGAGTGTGCTGCAACAGTGGATTTATCTGTTTGCTATGGTAGCCTCCATGTGTGGGTTGTTGACTATTTATATATCTTCTGTTTACTTGTTTTACCTCGCTTAATTTAACCTGTGAACATGCTGAACGCAGTATTCAGCGAAACGTCAGGACGACAAAATGTCCTTGGAATACGGCCTATAAGCCCTCGAAACACAGATTCCTATTTCAACGCCGGTCGTGAAAGTCTACATTTTTACTTGCATCGTACTCTTCTAAAGCCATTGGTCGATACTTGGTTAGACAACGGTCTGGGCGAAATGATCGGGCGCTACTAGCTTAAATAAAAATTCCAGCTATACTACAACCAAGGGGTTCTGGGGCGTAGGCCTCAGGTTAGGTTCGTGTATGTACGGAAAGCCTTATTAACAAAATGGCTGCATTGATGAAGTATCGACGACATCACGAAGGACAGTAAGTGTTTACCTGACAAGCTTATGGGAAAATGCCTGGGAATAAAACTTTTGAGTTAGTGAAACGTAAACAGAAATTGGCATTTAAAATAACCCTTGGAAAGGAGACGTGTATCGTTTTCCAAAGCTTCGTATTGTCGCTAGTATTTATAAAATATGTATCCCCCTATTTACTTGACCTACGTCAGTGAAGTAAAGACAGCGATACACAATGACATTTTGACTTATATTTATGAAATATGTATTCCCATCTTTACTTTATCTATATAGGTGAAGTAAAGATATGCATTGAAATTTTGGCATTTCAGCTTATATTTATGAAATATGTACCCCCAACTTGACCTATATAGCTAAGGTAAAGATAGGGATAAATATAAGCTGAAATGCGAAACTTTCGATGTGTATCGCGATCTGTATATGCTAATTTCCGTTTATGTTTCCCCCACCCAAAACCCCCTAACCACAAGCTTTCCCCGTAAGCTTGCCAGGGTAGTATTTCGTTACAGCATCAACGCAGCCATTTTGTTTTAAGGTGAATTTTATACGCAAATGTATCCCAATCTATAATAGTCCCCAATAGGGCCAATGATGCCAGCACAGTAGACCTATATTACCAATAACTTAGCTACTGTTAGCACAGCATGTGGTGTAGACTTCACCTACAATAAGGCCCAGGGTGCCAACAGAGTGAACCTGCATTACCAATAACTTAGCTACTGTTAACACGCATGTGGTGAAGACTTCACCTACAATAGGGTCGAGGGTGCCAACACAGTGAACCTGCATTACCAATAACTTAGCTACTGTTAGCACAGCATGTGGTGTAGACTTCACCTACAATAGGGCCCAGGGTACGAACTGAAAGAACCTGCATTACCAATAACTTAGCTACTGTTAACACAGCATGTGGTGTAGACTTCACCTACAATAGGGCCCAGGGTGCCAAGAGAGTGAACCTGCATTACCAATAACTTAGCTACTGTTAGCACAGCATGTGGTGTAGACTTCACCCACAATAGGGCCTAGGGTGCCAACAGAGTGAACCTGTATTACCAATAACTTAGCTACTGTTAACACAGAATGTGGTGTAGACTTCACCTACAATAGGGCCCAGGGTGCCAACAGAGTGAACCTGTATTACCAATAACTTAGCTACTGTTAACACAGAATGTGGTGTAGACTTAACCTACAATAGGGCCCAGGGTGCCAACAGAGTGAACCTGCATTACCAATAACTTAGCTACTGTTAACACAGCATGTGGTGTAGACTTCGCCTACAATAGGGCCCAGGGTGCCAACAGAGTGAACCTGCATTACCAATAACTTAGCTACTGTTAGCACAGCATGTGGTGTAGACTTCACCTACAATAGGGCCCAGGGTGCCAACAGAGTGAACCTACATTACCAATAACTTAGCTACTATTAGCACAGCATGTAGGGTAGACTTCACCTACAATAGGGCCCAGGGTGCCAACAGAGTGAACCTGCATTACCAATAACTTAGCTACTGTTAACACAGCATGCGGTGTAGACTTCACCTACAATAGGGCCCAGGGTGCCAACAGAGTGAACCTGCATTACCAAAAACTTAGCTACTGTTAGCACAGCATGTGGTGTAGACTTCACCTACAATAGGGCCCAGGGTGCCAACAGAGTGAACCTACATTACCAATAACTTAGCTACTATTAGCACAGCATGTAGGGTAGACTTCACCTACAATAGGGCCCAGGGTGCCAACAGAGTGAACCTGCATTACCAATAACTTAGCTACTATTAGCACAGCATGTGGTGTAGACTTCACCTACAATAGGGCCCAGGGTGCCAACAGAGTGAACCTGCATTACCAATAACTTAGCTACTGTTAACACAGAATGTGGTATAGACTTCACCTACAATAGGGCCCAGGGTGCCAACAGAGTGAACCTGCATTACCAATAACTTAGCTACTGTTAACACAGCGTGTGGTGTAGACTTCACCTACAATAGGGCCCAGGGTGCCAACAGAGTGAACCTGTATTACCAATAACTTAGCTACTGTTAGCTACTCCCACAAGTCCAACCCCTCCTCCACGTGGTGGGAGACGGGCAACGGCATGAAGTAGGGGATTGCCTGTAGGGGTGAAGTACAGTGGGGACTTCGTGTGCCCCGGGACCGCTGCGGTAGCTGTGAAGGCTCAATGGGAACCCTGAAAAGTGACGGCTGACGGGGCTCTGGTGAAGCTACGATAGGCCTAGCAAGCCAGTAGTGGATATCATATTTGCTTTCAAAACAGGAATAGGCCTCTGAAAGGACGGATGCAAACGACGACGACCCGTATATGCTAATGGACTACGAAGTGGGACATTAAACATACAGACACTGACAGGAAAGGTGGAGGAGATTGTAGATGTGATGGAGAGAAGAAAACTGGATGTACTGGGCTTGGCAGAAACAAGATGGAAAGGAGACGGTCGCAGAGAACTGAGGAAAGGGTACCGGTTGTACTGGAGTGGGAACAGTTAAGGAAGGAGCAGCGGAGTAGGAGTAGTTGTGAGAGATGGAATGAAGGAAGAGGTAAAGGGAATAAGTGACAGGATCATGAAGATCAGAGTAACTGTAAAGGGAAGAAGCCTGGAGATAGCCCAGGTATATGCCCCTCAAGTTGGATGTACAGCTCAAGAGAAGGAAGACATTGAGGAGGAGCTACAACAGCAGTTGAATGGTCAGAGCATCATTGTCATGGGAGATTTGAATGCACATGTAGGAAGTGAAAGGCAAGGATATGAAAATGTATTGGGAGCAGAAGGATGGGGTAGCAGGAATGAAGAAGGGAGAAAGTTGCTGGATTTTTGCAAGAGAAACGGTTTAGTGGTAGGCAACTCCTGGTTCCGGAAGAAAGAAAGCCACAAAGTAACGTGGTACAGCAGTGATTTAACAAAGAAATCCTTGGTAGATTACATGCTGTACGACTGGGAAATGAAGAGAAGTGTCAGAGATATAAAGGTAATACCATCAGAGGCCTTAGATAGCGACCACAGAATACTTGTAATGAACCTGGGAGTTGTTAAGGATAGCAAGAGGACAGAGTACCAGGAAAGGAGAATCAAAGTATGGAAACTCAAGGAAAAGGAAGTCAAGGAAGAATTCCAGAAGATAATAAGGGAGAGGATGCCAACAGACAATCCTAAAACAGGGGAAGAGGAATGGAAGCAATTCAAAAACACAATGGTGGAAGCTGCAGTGGCAGTGTGTGGAAGAACAAGCAACAGAAAGCGGTGTAATGAGACACCATGGTGGAATGAGAGAGTAAAATAAGCTGTGGGAAGGAAGAACAAGGCTTTCAGAGTGTGGTTCCAGGAAAGAACTGATCTGGCAAAGGAAGATTATAAGATAAAGAAGAAAGAAGCAAACAAGATTGTCGCAGAGGAGAGGAAGAAGTGGATGGTAAAGTGGACAGAGATCATGGAGGAAGACAGTAGAGGAAATAAGAAAGTACTTTATGGGATGGTCAAAAGTAAGAGAAGAGGTCTGCGAGAGGATGCGGTAATGATGGACAAAAACGGAAAAGAGGTACACAACAAAGAGACACTCAAGACAGTGTGGAAAGAGTACTCTGAGGATTTGCTGAATCCAAATGGTCATAGGGAGGAAGACAATGCATTGGAAGATGGAGAAGACAACACAGGAATGGAAAAGGACCTGACTTGGAGAGAACTGGAGATGGCTATAGACAAGATGAAAGGAGGAAGGGCACCGGGTGTGGATGAAGTGAGTGTTGAAATAGTGAAGGCAGCAGGGGAGGTTGGGAAACAGTGGCTGTACCGTGTGATGAGGGTGATATGGAAGGAGAAAAAGACCCCAGAAGATTGGAAGAAAGGATTAATTGTCCCAATATTTAAGAAAGGAAGCAGAAAGGAGTGCAGAAATTACAGGGGAGTCACACTCATACCTCACTGTGCCAAGATATATGAAAAGATATTAGAAAGTAGAATACGAGCCAAAGTGGAGAGAAAATTGAGAGAGGAGCAGTATGGATTCAGACCTGGGAGATCAACAGTGGATCTCATATTTTCAGTAAGACAGCTCCAGGAACACCACTACGAATTTGGAGAGGATCTGTTGATTGCCATCCTGGACATCGAAAAGGCCTATGATAGTGTGTGTAGGGAGAAGGTTTGGAAAGCAATGGAAAACATGGGAGTGGAAAAAGAGACTGTAGGCAGAGTGAAGGAGATGTATTGTGGAAGTGTGAGTTGTGTGAAAGTTGGAGGGGAAAGAACAGACTGGTTCAGACAAATGAGTGGCCTGAAACAGGGTAGTGCGCTGTCACCCCTTCTCTTTATTGTGGTTATGCACGAGGTAATGACACGGATTGCAGGAAAGATAGGAGAAGATAAGATGAAAGCAATGGTGTTTGCAAATGATCTCATGGTCTGGGGAAACAAGGAGGAGGAAATTCAGGAGCAACTGAAGGCTTGGGAAGAAAGACAGACCAATGAGTGGGATAACACTTGGAGGTGGACAGCTGAAGAAGGTGGAAAGTCTCAAGTACTTGGGAAGTCTAGTGGAGGAAAATGGGAGAAATGACAAAGAGATTACGGAACGTGGCAGACAGGCAGAAGCATTTCTGAGAAGCATTAGGAGCTTAGTGTGGAATAAAGATGTCCCACAAAAAAGCAAGGAAGTGTTATACAGAAGCTACTATATCCCGATACTGACCTATGCTTCAGAAACGTGGACAATGAAGAAAAGAGACATAAGCAGAATACAGGCAGGTGAAATGAAGTTCCTGCGAAGTAGGATCGGAGTAACAAGAAGAGACAGGGTGAGGAATGAAAAGGTCAGGGAAATGGTGAAAGAGGAGCCCTTGCAAGGTAGGATTGAGACGACAAGACTGAGGTGGTATGGACACTTAAAGAGAATGGATGAGAAGAGGATTCCGAAGAGGATACATGAGATGCAGATGCAGAAGAAACGACCAAGGGGAAGACCAAGAGATAGATGGCTAAAAGGAGTGGAGGAATGTGTCAAGAAGAGAGGCGAGGACTGGACCAGAGTGACAGCGGAGAGGTGGTGGGAAGAAAGAACTAAGTGGCGAGGCTTATGTTCCAAACAGACCCAGCCTGGGGCTGGAAACTGTACAAGATGATGACGACTGTTAGCACAGCATGTGGTGTAGACTTCACCTACAATAGGGCCCAGGGTGCCAACAGAGTGAACCTGCATTACCAATAACTTAGCTACTGTTAACACAGCATGTGGAGTAGACTTCACCTACAATAGGGCCCAGTGTGCCAACAGAGTGAACCTGCATTACCAATAACTTAGCTACTGTTAGCACAGCATGTGGTGTAGACTTCACCTACAATAAGGCCCAGGGTGCCAACAGAGTGAACCTGCAATACCAATAACTTAGCTACTGTTAACACAGCATGTGGTGTAGACTTCACCTACAATAGGGCCCAGGGTGCCAACAGAGTGAACCTGCATTACCAATAACTTAGCTACTGTTAACACAGCATGTGGAGTAGACTTCACCTACAATAGGGCCCAGGGTGCCAACAGAGTGAACCTGCATTACCAATAACTTAGCTACTGTTAACACAGCATGTGGTGTAGACTTCACCTACAATAGGGTCCAGGGTGCCAACAGAGTGAACCTGCATTACCAATAACTTAGCTACTGTTAACACAGCATGTGGTGTAGACTTCACCTACAATAAGGCCCAGTGTGCCAACAGAGTGAACCTGCATTACCAATAACTTAGCTAGTGTTAGCAGCGAAACTAAGCAACAACTTGGAATAATCCAAATGTTTAAATAATAAGAAAATAATTCACATTATAATGAGAGAGGAAATAAAGAACCCAAGGTCACCTGTTGTTCCAATTTGACTGTCTTGCGTTCGTCTTCATACAAATCACCAGATTCATCCAGCAGATTATAAGAGGGTAACAGGTCAATTGATTCCTAGAAAGTATTATACAAGTATGAGCCAACGTAAGACAAACAGACAGAAGAACACTCCTAAGTTGCATGTAACATCCCTGTTAGCCTACTATTTGGTAGCAAGTATTAAGTCAAGACCTTGCTTATCATGTAGCCTAAATCACTAAGATTGCTATGTTACACGATATGCGTAATGAATACAACTTACAATATTAGGGAATTCATCTGGTTCACTCTTAATGAATGTTTGTTGCTCCATAATGTAGAGGAAACTAGAACACACAAAGTTCGCTTAAGTATTATCAGATGCCGTACTTATTCCAGTACACCAAATATCTATCATAAATAGCACTTCAAAACAGATAGTTTCAAACTCTGAATTCAAGTTAGGCCACTGGTGATCCTCTAGGTTCACAGTGATAAGAAGAGGTTAACGGTAGGCTACTACTTATTCGACCATGGCGCTGGACTTTATGTGATATAAATTAGGTTATAATAGCGAGTAAGACATGAATGTCGTTGGAATGCGGGATTACTGTTGCCAGCTTGTGGAGCACTGAAATGAAGCATTCAATAATGTTTCTCTATTCCTAAGTAGGCTGCACACTACCCTGAGCACAATATAATGGGACAAGCGGAATACCGTACATATAATTGTCTGGCGCTAAAATACATTACAAACCTCTGAACGTAAAAGTAAACTGAAGTTACTGCATGGGCACTAAGAATTTGGCAGCAACTGAATCGAGTGAGTTTCAGAATACACAAGCCAATTTTCCACTTCGTGTTGCAATGAACTCACTTCAAGAGTAATACAGCATATCTCCCTCTTTGAACCAACGATGAGCGGAAATGACTAAACGATGTATTTATCCTTATAATCATATGAATATTATCAGGCAGTAACATGTATCATTGCCATCATAATTAAGTCCCTAAAAAACACTTTTAAACCAGTGTATCCGCAACAATTAACAATTGTGAATTAATCTACACGAACATGTCCAAGCAGAACTCCGGTTGTAAGACACATCTTTATTATAAAATTTAGTCACGTGTGTAGAGAGTACAAATGGCATCGTTACATGGAACTCAAAATCCCCAGATTTTAATATTTCGCCGCAAGGTAACCTATATCAGACACGAAATTGGTGACGATATTGGTAGTAATGAACCCGCAAATAACACAAACCACGAACCAACAATTATCATAGGCACGGCGTAATACAAATTGTAAGATTATAGATGGTATATTGGTTTTCACGGCCGGTGAATTAAAACTCAGCAATTCTTCTAGGTTTGTGCCGTGTCTTGTGTGGGGTTTCGCCTAGGACACCAAGCTAGGCTCATCGGCGGGCTCTTGGTGTCCCCAATATACCATCTTTTTGGAAGCCTTCATAGGGAGGTTAAGGCTGCTTGAACTTTTAGTTCTCGTAGTCAAGTGGTGCAGTTGCACCTTATATAAAGGGAGGTGGCGCGCAGTTCGTCACTCCTGTGGGGGTCCGGGCGGGGACACCAAGAGCCCGCCGATGAGCCTAGCTTGGTGTCCTAGGTGAAACCCCACACAAGACACGGCACAAACCTAGAAGAATTGCTGAGTTTTAATTCACCGGCCGTGAAAACCAATATACCATCTTTTTGGAAGCCTT
Organism: Meconema thalassinum; assembly: GCA_946902985.2. NCBI lineage: Eukaryota > Metazoa > Arthropoda > Insecta > Orthoptera > Tettigoniidae > Meconema > Meconema thalassinum. The sequence continues at coordinate 35,418,038 of OX336391.1, forward strand.
CATAGGGAGGTTAAGGCTGCTTGAACTTTTAGTTCTCGTAGTCAAGTGGTGCAGTTGCACCTTATATAAAGGGAGGTGGCGCGCAGTTCGTCACTCCTGTGGGGGTCCGGGCGGGGACACCAAGAGCCCGCCGATGAGCCTAGCTTGGTGTCCTAGGCGAAACCCCACACAAGACACGGCACAAACCTAGAAGAATTGCTGAGTTTTAATTCACCGGCCGTGAAAACCAATATACCATATTTTTGGAAGCCTTCATAGGGAGGTTAAGGCTGCTTGAACTTTTAGTTCTCGTAGTCAAGTGGTGCAGTTGCACCTTATATAAAGGGAGGTGGCGCGCAGTTCGTCACTCCTGTGGGGGTCCGGGCGGGGACACCAAGAGCCCGCCGATGAGCCTAGCTTGGTGTCCTAGGCGAAACCCCACACAAGACACGGCACAAACCTAGAAGAATTGCTGAGTTGTAAGATTATAGATGCATTTCTAACAAAAACCAGATTATTACTATTATCATCGATAATAGTTTATTGTAACTTATATTCTAATGACCCGGTGACGAATTACAAAACGTAATGAAATAAATAACTTACCTGTACGGTATTCCATCAATAACCCAAATTGAGCCCACCCACTGAATGTCACAATCATAAAACTATCCAACACACACTCTCTTCCCTTCCCTCCTTGCCTCTGTATTCCATCAATAACCCAAAGTGAGCCCACCCTGTGAATGTCACAGTCATAAAACTATCCAACACACACTCACTTCCCTTCCCTCCTTGCCTCTGTATTCCATCAATAACCCAAAGTGGGCCCACCCTGTGAATGTCACAATCATAAAACTATCCAACACACACACTCTTCCCTTCTCTCCTTGCCTCTGTATTCCATCAATAACCCAAAGTGAGCCCACCCTCTGAATGTCACAATCATAAAGCTATCCAACACACACTCTCATCCCTTCCCGTCTAGCCTTTGTATTCAATCAATAACCCAAAGTGAGCCCACCTGCTGAATGTCACAGTCATAAAACTATCCAACACACACTCTCTTCCCTTCCCTCCTTGCCTCTGTATTCCATCAATAACCCAAAGTGAGCCCACCCACTGAATGTCACAATCATAAAACTATCCAACACACACTCTCTTCCCTTCTCTCCTTGCCTCTGTATTCCATCAAAAGCCCAAAGTGAGCCCACCTACTGAATGTCACAATCATAAAACTATCCAACACACACTCTCTTCCCTTCCCGTCTAGCCGTTGTATTCCATCAATAACCCAAAGTGAGCCCACCTACTGAATGTCACAGTCATAAAACTATCCAACACACACTCTCTTCCCTTCCCTCCTTGCCTCTGTATTCCATCAATAACCCAAAGTGAGCCCACCTACTGAATGTCACAATCATAAAACTAGCCAACACACACTCTCTTCCCTTCTCTCCTTGCCTCTGTATTCTACCAATAACCCAAAGTGAGCCCACCTACTGAATGCACAATCATAAAACTATCCAACACACACACTCTTCCCTTCAGTCCTTGCCTCTGTATCCATCTATAACCCAAAGTGAGCCCACCCTCTGAATGTCACAATCTTAAAACCATCCAACACACACTCTCTTCCCTTCCCTCCTTGCCTCTGTATTCCATCAATAACCCAAAGTGCAGGCGCGGATTCAAGGGGGGGGGGGGTCACGGGGGTCATGACCCCCCCCCCCAAACGGAGACCAAATTTTTTTGCAAACTCAAAAAACCAAAACACAATTACCAGACAAATAAAACTTAATGAATTTTAACTGAAAAACAGTTTTTTTTTCATTTTATTCAATACTGAATTATCTTTATTGGCATTATTATGTTCTGTTACAACTGTACATATTTACAACTTCAAACCTCTTGTATAAAAACTATTAGTTATACAACAAAATCAACTCGTCTATTTTGTTTAGCAAACCTTGTGATTACCGAATCGATGTTTATAGTGATGTCACGATGAATGTGCAGCAATGCAAGGGTAGGAAACTGGGGCTTTTTTGGCACCAAAAATTTTTGCCGACGTCCAAACTGCAAGCTTGGTTGGCAATTTAAGCTGTGACTTTCTCCCTTTGTCGGTATCAACTCGACTTGCCGAAACTGTAACGTACCTTGATCCTTTTCTCGAAGCTCGATGTAAGAGTCGCAAAACAAGCCGTAGCAATTTGTACGAATATTTTTGGTGCGCTAAACGCATCAAATTTCTATCCATGAAGCTTGCAAAAAATTTGGTCAGGTTTTGTACGTTTGGTTATTTTGTGATTGCGTTTTTAGTGATACCATTTTTCTTAACAATTTCAATTCTCTGACCCCCCCCCCCCCCCCAAAGCCAAACTCTAGATCGAATCTCTGACCCCCACCAAAACCAAACTCTAGATCCGCGCCTGCCAAAGTGAGCCTACCCACTGAATGTCACAATCATAAAACTATGCAACACACACTCTCTTCCCTTCTCTCCTTGCCTCTGTATTCCATCAAAAGCCCAAAGTGAGCCCACCTACTGAATGTCACAGTCATAAAACTATCCAACACATACTCTCTTCCCTTCCCTCCTTGCCTCTGTATTCCATCAATAACCCAAAGTGAGCCCACCTACTGAATGTCACAATCATAAATCTATCCAACACACACTCTCTTCCCTTCTCTCCTTGCGTCTGAATTCCATCAATAGCCCAAAGTGAGCCCACCCACTGAATGTCACAATCATAAAACTATCCTACACACACTCTCTTCCCTTCCCTCCTTGCCTCTGTATTCCATCAATAACCCAAAGTGAGCCCACCCACTGAATGTCACAATCATAAAACTATCCAACACACAAATGTCATTATTGTAAACATTCCGCAGAGATACGATTTAATTTCCAAATCATGTGCAAATGTAGAAATAGAAATGGAAAAATTCATAAAATTTGTTAGAGTTTTCCAAATGTCGAAATTGTAGATATATGTAAATTAGACAGGAAGTTCCACACTTGGCATGGCCTGCACTTAAATAGATTAGGAAAAGAGTGTCTTAGTGATGAAATCTGCAAAATTGTAAATTCAAATGGTAGGAATAATTCAACAGTAATATCATTAGAGTGGAAGCTAGGAATCTGGTAAAAGAAGCCAAACGTGAGGTTTGGCATACAGATCTTTTGAAATCAAATTTAACGGAGTACAACAATGTTATTTCGGATTTGTCTAGCAAGAATAATAATAACAATTATGATAATTATGTAAATAAATCACCAACTCAAGCTTGCGAAAGTAAAAAAAAAGTAAAATTTACCACCAGGATGTTCAGCTCTTTATAATACAATTGATTACATAAATCTAATGCTTAAAAATGAACTTAAAGACATCCCAGCTCTATGTATTTCAGAACATTGGCTGAAAGAGGAACAACTCGAATTAATTCCATTCCCAGGGTTTATACAAGCTAGTAAATACTCTAGATCTAATATTAGCCATGGTGGTACTTGTATCTTCTTAAGGAATAATTTAGATCATGAACAAATGACAGCTTATGATTATCTAATTATGGAACAGGATTTTGAATTCTCTGCCGTAAAAATACAGCAGTTTAAGTTAATAATTGTATGCGTATACCGTTCTCCGTCAGGAAAGTTTCCTTTATATATAGATAAATTAGAATTGTTACTCAATAACATGAGCAAAGTAACTTTCGATATAATAATTTGTGGGGATGTAAATGTGGATTTCTTAAAATATGATAGAAATTGTGAATTATTAACACAGTTACTAATTTCCTATGGACTGAAACCTACAGTAAATACCCCAACAAGAATAACAAAATTTAGTAAAACCACTCCTGATCAAAATTTTTTAAATACAGATAAATTTAACCATTCAATAGAAGTCTATTGTCCGGGTTTTAGTGACCACCATGGACAAATACTGAGTTTTGAAGTACCCGAAACAATCAATAATAATGATAATGGAGTAAACTCAAAATGCAGGTCTTTCACTGAATCAAATGTTACATATTTCAACAACTTATTAAATAAGGAAACTTGGCCAGATATGTATAAACTAGAAAATGCAAATGATAAATTTAATGCATTTAACAGTACCCTAAAACACTATTTTGAAATAGCATTCCCCTTTAAACGAAGAACTGTTCAAAATAACAAAGCTAGCAATTGGATAACAACAGGGATTATAAATTCATGTCAAAGAAATAAATTTCTACACAAATTATATAAACAATACCACACAACACCTGAATTCAATTTATACTACAAAAAATACACTAGCATATTAAATAAGGTAAAAAACTAGCAAAGAAAATACATAATGATAATTTTATTTCCCAATCATCTAATAAAAACAGGGCTATGAGGTCCGTGATAAAGAAAGAAACTGGAAAATCTGGCAATATACAAAGGAACATTACACTGACCAGAAATAATAAAGTGATTCATAATCCAGAGGAAATAGCAAACACTTTTAATGACTATTTTCTGGAAATTCCACAAAAATCTATATATATAAAGCTCAATGTTTGTCTGTCTGTCTATCTGTCTGTCTGTTATGTATACAAATCCACACCGTTTCACCGATCTGAACCAAAATTTGTATACTTACCCTTCGGATCCCTGCGGGTAACCCTGTCCACTTGAAATTTCCGACAGACCACCCCATTCCCTGCATTTAGGCCCTTTGTCCCAAATCTACACCGTTTCACCGATCTCAACCAAAATTTGTATACTTACCCTATGTAACCCTGTGAATAACACTGTCCACTTAAAATTTCGGACAGACCACCCCATTTCCTGCATTTAGGCCCTTTGGCAAACTTCTACACCGTTTCACCGATCCGAACCAAAATTTGTATACTTACCCTTTGCAACCCTGCGGGTAACCCTGACCACTTGAAATTTAGGACAGACCAACCCAATCTCTGCATTTAGGCCCTTTGGTCCAAATCTACACCGTTTTACCGATCAGAACCAAAATGTGTATACTTACCCTTTGCAACCCTGCGGGTAACCCTGTCCACTTGAAATTTCGGACAGTCCAACCCAATCTCTGCATTTAGGCCCTTTGGTCCAAATCTACACCGTTTCACCGATCAGAACCAAAATTTGTATACTTACCCTTTGGTACCCTGCGAGTAACACTGTCTGCTTGAAATTGCGGACAGACCACTCCATTCCCGGAAAGTGGACAGGGTCCGTCCCTAAGGCAATGGAAAAAAGGGGTAAAACCGGACCCGCTCAGGAAACCTTCAGGGTTGCCAGCTCCTGAACTCACCAGCCATGAGCCCTTGAGGATGTAGCACTATCCAGGGTGCACCAGGGCTACAAACACCCTGCCTCCTTGAGGGTCTTGAGCAGGAGATATGAGATATTCAGAAAAGAATGAGGCTATCAGGAATGATTAGACAAGGGCCAATTAAGGCGGGAAAGTGAAAGAGTCGCTAGGCCTCGGATAACCTGATACCATCGGGGTAGGAAGAGAACAAGAGTTTCACCAAGGGAGGCTGACAGGAAAGAGAACTGAAAGGTGCCCGGTACCAGTAAGTAGAAGCAATGCCGGACTCAGCTGGGGTCCCGTGGTTGCAAACGGACGTCCCACAAGTTGTGACCCTGGTGGGTGGAGGGGGGAAGAGGGGGCAGGGGTGAGAATAGCTTGCTCATTCATCGCGAGGTGACATGAGAAAAATGTCCGGACCCCGCCGTGTTACCTGTTATTGCTGACTATGCTGATGTTCATACAAGGTCTTTGCTCAAACCGCTGTAGTGTTACGAAAGAATGAGTGATTCACCGGTCAATGTGAATAGGACCGGGAACCCCCCCCCCCCCCCCGAACGTCTGTCATCATATATCGTCATCATCTGCGATATTCTCAGCTACGTGCAGCTTGGACCCGAGCAGTACTCGATAAGCTCTTTCACTACACGCATCGAGTATAGGCCTAAGCCAGAATATAACGTTCAGACTTTGGAAGACATCGAAGGTAGTAATCTGAATTACCTATATCAGATTTAAAATTACACCATGTTCGTTTAGTAGTCATTTTTCATTACCTTATTATTATCATAAGGGCAAATGACCTAGATGTTACACCCTTTATACCACTAATCACCACACACAATAAGTCTTCATCGCCTGTGAATTTTGAAATATTTCTTTCTATCACGGTAGTTTGTAAGTTTGTCGTGTCAATTCAACAGTAGTTTTCATTACCATCCTCATCAAAAGGGCAAATGACCTAGATGTTACGTCCATTATACTACTAAGTAACACCACAGTCTTCATCGCCTGTGATTTTTAAAATGTGTATTTCCATTAGTTTGTAAGTTTGATATATCCGTTCAATAGTAGTCGTCTTCATTTTCATCCTCATCAAAGGGGCAAATGACCTAGATGTTACGTCCATTATACTACTAAGCAACACCAGAGTCTACCTAGCCTGTGATTTTAAAAATGTGTATTTCCTTTAGTTTGTAAGTTTGATATACCCGTTCAGTAGTAATCGTCTTCATTATCATCCTCATCAAAGGGCCAAATGACCTAGATGTTACGTCCATTATACTACTAAGCAACACCAGAGTCTACCTAGCCTCTGATTTAAAAAATATGTATTTCCATTAGTTTGTAAGTTTGATATACCCGTTCAGTAGTAGTCGTCTTCATTATCATCCTCATCAAAGGGGCAAATGACCTAGATGTTACGTCCATTATACTACTAAGCAACACCAGAGTCTACCTAGCCTGTGATTTTAAAAATACGTATTTCCATTAGTTTGTAAGTTTGATATACCCGTTCAGTAGTAGTAGTAGTCTTCATTGTGATCCTCATCAAAAGGGCAAATGACCTCTTATTCCTTTAAAGTATCAATTATTCCCATTCGTTGATAAGTTACATGTGCCAGTAGTCGCTTCTATGTTCATCATCACTATGTAGAAGATGTTTTGCGTCAGAAGAAAAGACAACTGGATGCTCAGGAACGTTAACGATATATCGACTGCGAAATCTGGAAGCTTCTCTTTGAGGAAATGCTTCAGACATTTATCGTACAGTTTAAACCTTAACAAGACGAAACTTTTAACCAGATAGCGATCTAAGTGGGAGCTCTTTGGCAAAAAATAATCAAGTCTTTCCCGAAATATGAGTCCTAAAAATAACTTTTTCTATTATTTTCTAAGTTTCATATGTCAGTTATGTAGTAATTTTCAATATCATCCTGATCAGTAGGGCAAATTATCTAGATGTTACGCCCTCAACGTCATTTGGGTTAAATGACCTATATTTTAAGTCCATTATATTTCTAATCACCACCATATAAAGTCTTCTACGACTGAGATGTCACGAATTCTGGGACCGCTAACGACATATCTCGACTCGGACTGAAGACAAATATCACGAGAATGATCATTATTTTACAGAGCCTTCCCATAGTGACTTAAGTATAAACATTGTCACTGGGTTTGATAATGTAAGAAATGAATACATAAATAAATATAATTTATGACGTTGAGTGTTAAGGAGACTGAAATATTATCATCTTTCCACCGGGCGAAGCCGGGTACTACTGCTAGTTATTAAATAAATCACAGGTAAATACACTAAATTCTAATAATAAAATTAATATATGCAGTGATTCTTTATTTATAAATCATGACACAAATGAAGAGTTAAGAATAGTTATAAAAGAGCTAAAAATAAATTCTGTGCTGGCATTGATGGCATCCCTGATGCAATTTTAAAGAAATGTGCAGAAAATATAATAAATACACTTAGGCACTTAATAAACAGTTCAATTCTCTCAGGAACTTTCCCGGATATTTTGAAGTTATCAAAAGTAATTCCAGTGCACGAAAACGTTTCAAAAGATGAATTAGGTAACTATCGTCCTATTACCTTACCAACTGGTATTGCAAAAATTGTGGAAAAAATCATGTATAAGAGACTGATAAGTTTTATAGAAAAATATAAAATATTATCAAACTCACAACATGGATTCACAATGAAAAAATCTACACAGACAGCAATTTAGGAATGTATTAATAGTATACTGAAATTAATTGACAATAAGGAACATGTAACTGGCCTATTCTTGGATTTATCGAAAGCATATGATGTTGTTGACCATAAAATCCTCCTTACAAAACTAAATCAATATGGTATTAGGGGTCTAGCTAATATATGGATAGAGTCTTACTTAACAAGGCGTAAACAAATAGTAAGCTTGAGACACAAGGATGATGGAACCAAATTACTTAATGAAACATTGTACAATGAGGGAATTATTAAATTTGGAGTACCCCAGGGATCGGTTTTGGGCCCACTACTCTTTCTTCTATATATCTATATATATAAAAGAAAGTCGTGTTAGTTACACTATTTATAACTCAAGAACGGCTGAACTGATTTGGCTAAAAATTGGTGAGGAGGTAGCTTAGAACCAGGAGACGGACATAGGATACTTTTTTTTTATCCCGTGACTGACATAAAACGTCAAAGAGAATACAAGTCACTATAAAACGTAACGCAAATGACAGCTAAGGCAAGTCGTTTCAAGGCAACAGTAGCTCTTGACGAGACATGGCCGACTGGATGCGAATTGCGCTCTCGACTACCGGTATAGAAAATGAGGCTCTTAATATGAAATCCCGTTAGTTACTCAACGTAATTTGTATTCTCTTTGAATCATCATTAACGACGCCGCGACAAAGACGATCAGACAATTGAGTGCTGTCGATGCGTTCATATAGCCTACAATTCATCCAATTGCGACCAAATTTTGGTGGGTTATTGTGCACACTCCCGGGAAAGTTATAGGCATAGTAAATCCAATTTACAATAGTTAGCGCGCGAGTAGCTTCAACAAAATGGCGTGCGATTCGTTTCAACAAAAACCCACATGCGTTCATATACCATTCATCCCATTGCGATGAAACTTGGGTGAGATGTTGTGTGCACTTCAGGGAAGGTTTCTGGCTTAGTCAATCCCCATTACAATAGTAGCGCACGAGTAGATTCAACAAATGAGCGACGACGCGCGAAGCGTTTCAACAAAGTCCCGTATGCGTTCATATGCCATTCGTCCAATAGCGATGAAACTTAGGTGAGATGTTATGTATACTTCCGTAAAGGTTTCTGGCTTAGTAAATCGACTTTACAATAGGTAGCGTACGAGTAGATTCAACAAATGAGCGACTACGCACGAAGCGTTCAACAAAGTCCCGTATGCGTTCATATACCATTCGTCCGTTTGCGATGAAACTTGGGTGAGTTGTTGTGTACACTCCAGGGAAGGTTTCGGGCTTAGTAAATCCATTTTACAATAGGTAGCGCACGAGTACATTCAACAAATGAGCGAAGATGCGCGAAGCTTTTCAACAAAGTCCTGTATGCGTTCAAATACCATTCGTCCGATAGCGATGAAACTTGGGTGAGATGTTGTGTACACATCCGGGAAGGTTTCTGACTTAGTAAATCCACTTTGCAATATGTAGCGCACGAGTAGATTCAACAAATGAGCGATGACACGCGAATCGTTTCAACGAAGTCCCGCGTGCGTTCATATACCATTCATCCGATTGCGATGAAACTTTCGTAAATTGTTCTGTACACTCCAGGAAAGGTTTCTGACTTAGTAAATCCATTTTACAATTGGTAGTGCACGAGTAGATTCAAGTAATGAGCGGCAGCGCCTGAATCGTTTCAACTATGTCCGGTATGCGTTCTTATACCATTCATCCGATTGTGATAGAACTTTTGTGAGTTGAGTACAGTCCTGCAAAGGTTTCTGAATTAGTAAATCCGTTTTTCAATGGGTAGATTCAACAAATGAGTGACGGTGCGCGAAGCGTTTAAACAAATTCCAGTATGCGTTCATATACCATTCATCCGATTCTGATAAAACGTTGGTGAGTTGAGTACAGTCCTGCAAAGGTTTATGATTTAGTAAATCCGTTTCTCAATGTGTGGCGCACAAGTAGATTCGACAGAAGAGTGACGGCGCGCAAAACGTTTAAACAAATTCCCGTATGCGTTCATATGCCATTCATCCGATTGCGATGAAATTGTGATGAGTTGTTGTGTACACTCCTGGGAAGGTTTTCGATTTAGTAGGCCTAAATCCATTTTACAAGAGGCAGCGTACGAGTAGATTCAACGAATGGGTGACAGTGCTCGAATCGTTTCAAAAAAGACCCGTATTCATTCATATATCATTCATTTCATAGCGATGAAACGTTGGTGGGTTGTTGAGCACGCTCTCATGATTGTTTCTGAGATAGTAAATCAATTTTATAATAGTTTAGAGGTGGTTAACGTAAAAAGAAAAAAATATTGAGAATCCAAAAGCAGTTCAAAAAAAAAAAAGTCACATCGCCAACACTTTCTTTGATTGGCATTGCATCGCATGCCGGGTACAGTTATCAATGATATAACACACAACGTTAATTGACATAAGAAAATTTTGTTTGCGGACGATACAACACTCGTAATAAAAGGTGAAACTAAACGGGTCATACAGCAGTCTGCTGACTCCGTTACAGAAGAGTTAACCAAATGTTCACAAGATAATCGCCTCATAATAAACTATAAAAAACAGTATGTCTAAATTTCCACACTATACAGAATAGGAATCCTGCGAAGCCCAATATAACATTAAATGGTCATCAAATATAAAATAAATCAGAAACAAAGTTTTTAGGACTATGGATACAACAAGACTTGAAATGGAATAAACATATAAAATATCTGAATACTAAACTGAACTCGATGTGCTTTGCGTTAAGTATTTTGAAAACCTGCACTAGCATGCACACATTAAGATATACTTATTTTGCTTATTTCCTTTCATACTTAAGATATGGGGTCATATTTTGGGGTATGTCACCAGATGTGCTAAGCACGTTTAGGATACAAAAGAGGTCGATTAGAATGAAGATGTTTTTCTTAGAACAAAAAATGATGTTCATAGGCATAACACAAGACAAAATCAAAACATTCATATTTCACACACACACACAAGCATATGTCAAAAAGGAACTTTTCACACTGGAGTTAAATTATACTATAAACTACCCCAGTATATAAAACTGGCCCCAAAAATAAAAACCTTTCATAGAATGTTGAAAGCTTATCTGCAGTGCCATTGTTTTTACTCTGTAGTTGAATATCTTAGCGTATAGGAGCGATGAAATCTATAATTATATTTTAATTTTCTATTTTCATTGTAATACCTAGCTGTATGTTGTTGTATTTATAGAATTAAATTTTCATATTATGATAATAGGGTGAGGTGTAAATAGTTGTGCAATAAAATGGTATCTATTAAGATCTGTTATTAAATAAGTTATAAATAGTTCTAATATTAGTAATATATACCTGTTAGTTCTTTTATTTTATAGATGTAAATTCTGACCTGTCCTATATCAAAAATGTATTGAATACATGTATTTGATCAAACTGAATTAATAAAAATGTATCTATCCATCTATCACTCTCTTCCCTCCTCTCCTTGCGTCTGTATTCCATCAATAACCCAAAGTGAGCCAACAGACTGAAAGTCACAATCATAAAACTATCCTACACATACTATCTCCTTGCCTCTGTATTCCATCAATAACCCAAAGTGAGCCCACCTACTGAATGTCACAATCATAAAACTATCCAACACACACTCTCTTCCCTTCTCTCCTTGCCTGTGAATTCCATCAATAACCCAAAGTGAGCCCACCCACTGAATGTCACAATCATAAAACTATCCAACACTCACTCTCTTCCCTTCTCTCCTTGCGTCTGTATTCCATCAATAACCCAAAGTTAGCCTACCTACTGAATGTCACAATCATAAAACTATCCAACACACACTCTCTTCCCTTCTCTCCTTGCCTCTGTATTCTATCAATAACCCAAAGTTAGCCCACCCACTGAATGTCACAATCATAAAACTATCCTACACACACTCTCTTCCCTTCCCTCCTTGCCTCTGTATTCCATCAATAATCCAAAGTGAGCGCACCCACTGAAAGTAACAATCATAAAACTATCCAACACGCACTCTCTTCCTTTCCCTCCTTGCCTCTGTATTCCATCAATAGCCCAAAGTGAGCCCACCTACTGAATGTCACAATCATAAAACTATCCTACACACACTCTCTTCCCTTCTCTCCTTGCCTCTGTATTCCATCAATAACCCAAAGTGAGCCCACCCACTGAATGTCACAATCATAAAACTATCCAACACACACTCTCTTCCCTTCTCTCCTTGCCTCTGTATTCCATCAATAACCCAAAGTGAGCCCACCCACTGAATGTCACAATCATAAAACTATCCAACACACCTCCTCCCTTCTCTCCTTGCCTCTGTATTCCATCAATAACCCAAAGTGAGCCCACCCACTGAATGTCACAATCATAAAACTATCCAACACACCTCCTCCCTTCTCTCCTTGCCTGTGAATTCCATCAATAACCCAAAGTGAGCCCACCCTCTGAATGTCACAATCATAAAACTATCCAACACACACTCTCTTCCCTTCTCTCCTTGCCTCTGTATTCCATCAATAACCCAAGTGAGCCCACCTACTGAATGTCACAATCATAAAACTATCCAACACATACTCTCTTCCCTTCTCTCCTTGCCTCTGTATTCCATCAATAACCCAAAGTGAGCCCACCTACTGAATGTCACAATCATAAAACTATCCAACACACACTCTCTTCCCTTCTCTCCTTGCCTCTGTATTCCATCAATAACCCAAGTGAGCCCACCTACTGAATGTCACAATCATAAAACTATCCAACACACACTCTCTTCCCTTCTCTCCTTGCCTCTGTATTCCATCAATAACCCAAGTGAGCCCACCTACTGAATGTCACAATCATAAAACTATCCAACACATACTCTCTTCCCTTCTCTCCTTGCCTCTGTATTCCATCAATAACCCAAAGTGAGCCCACCCACTGAATGTCACAATCATAGAACTATCCAACACACACTCTATTCCCTTCTCTCCTTGCCTCTGTATTCCATCAATAACCCAAAGTGAGCGCACCCACTGAATGTCACAATTATAAAACTATCCAACACACACTCTCTTCCCTTCCCTCCTTGCCTCTGTATTCCATCAATAACCCAAAGTGAGCCCATCCACTGAATGTCACAATCATAAAACTATCCTACACACACTCTCTTCCCTTCCCTCCTTGCCTCTGTATTCCATCAATAACCCAACGTGAGCGCACCCACTGAATGTCACAATTATAAAACTATCCAACACACACTCTCTTCTTTTCCCTCCTTGACTCTGTATTCCATCAATAACCCAAAGTGAGCCCACCTACTGAATGTCACAATCTTAAAACTATCCAACACACACTCTCTTCCTTTCCCTCCTTGCCTCTGTATTCCATCAATAACCCAAAGTGAGCCCATCCACTGAATGTCACAATCATAAAACTATCTAACACACCTCCTCCCTTCTCTCCTTGCCTGTGAATTCCATCAATAACCCAAAGTGAGCCCACCCTCTGAATGTCACAATCATAAAACTATCCAACACACACTCTCTTCCCTTCTCTCCTTGCCTCTGTATTCCATCAATTACCCAAGTGAGCCCACCTACTGAATGTCACAATCATAAAACTATCCAACACATACTCTCTTCCCTTCTCTCCTTGCCTCTGTATTCCATCAATAACCCAAAGTGAGCCCACCCACTGAATGTCACAATCATAGAACTTTCCAACACGCACTCTCTTCCCTTCTCTCCTTGCCTGTGTATTCCATCATTAACCCAAAGTTAGCCCACCCACTGAATGTCACAATCATAAATCTATCCAACACACCTCTTCCCGTCTCTCCTTGCCTCTGTATTCCTTCAATAACCCAAAGTGAGCCCACCCACTGAATGTCACAATCTTAAAACTATCCAACACACACTCTCTTCCCTTCTCTCCTTGCCTGTGAATTCCATCAATAACCCAAAGTGAGCCCACCCACTGAATGTCACAATCATAAAACTATCTAACACACCTCTTCACGTCTCTCCTTGCCTCTGTATTCCATCAATAACCCAAAGTGAGCCCACCCACCGAATGTCGCAATCATAAAATTATCCAACACACACTTTCTTCCCTTCCCTCCTTGCATCTGTATTCCATCAATAATCCAAAGTGAGCCTACCCACTGAATGTCACAATCAGAAAATTCTCCAACACGCACTCATTTCCCTTCTCTCCTTCCTCTGTGTTCCATCAATAACCCAAAGTGAGCCCTCCCACCGAATGTCACAATCATAAATCTATCCAACACACACTCTCTTCCCTTCCCTCCTTGCATCTGTATTCCATCAATAACCCAAAGTGAACCCACCCACTGAATGTCACAATAATAAAACTATCCATCACACACTCTCTTCTCTTCCCTCCTTGCCTCTGTGTTCCTTCAATAATGCGGTGAAGATTAGCGTTATAGCTATTCACCGTACGCTGAGGCACTTTGTCATAAAATTCATACACTTCGTTATCCACGGACTTTTTTTTGTAGTAACGTCTGTATACACTTGAGGATGTTTCACATGGGTTAACCGCTTTCCCTTGAAGTCATAATCCCCCTGTTTTGTGCGTGGTACAACAGACCTATCCACATAGTGTTTATTAGCAGGATCTGTTTCTTGTTTAGGATCATGTATGGGGACCAACGAACTAGAGAAGGGTATATTGAGTGGAAATTTCGCCGCCATTTTGGAAGCCGATTGAACTGGCAGCCGCCATGATATACACTGTCAAGAGGGTGGGAGGCAGGGAGGGAGAGGCGTGACTAACGAGCCTACGCAAGACCAGACAATTTAATTTGTACATTGAACGAAAACTAACACAACCATCTTACAAGACAATAAGCTACGTTGCTAATGCACAGTACATGGCATGATTTCATTGTCCTTTAAAAACAATAAGTATTGTGTACAACTGACGGACCTGTTGACCTCTCTCACGTTGAGCTGTATTTCTGCAGAAGTGGTGAAGCCTGCATGTATAATAAGTTACTGTTTCACAATTCGCTCGATGAGTGAAGCATAGTGAGACTTTTCCCCAGGATCAGTAGCTGTAAATAAATGGTCAGATTTCTGAAACAGATAACCCGGCAGCATAGCATAGACATCTGTCTGCAACTTCAGCATAAGATTCTTCGTGTAATTTCGCTACATACAGTCATACCTCCTGATGACACTCTCAGCTGTTTTACGTAATTTCAATACATCATTTGATGGATTCAAAAGGCCATCTTTCACGTCTTTCTCATTAATCAGTCCTTCTTTCACAACATCTTGACCCAATAAAAGCACTTCATTTTCTTCATCTTCCGTGGGCTAGGAACAGAATATGTGTGATCATGGCTAGATCCTGCACCTTGCTGTAGAATTTCTAAGAACAAAGAAAAAAATAAAAGATAAGTAAAGCCTGTTACGTTTCCCAAAACGAGTTCAAAACAACGAACTAGAGAAAGTACTCCTTTGGCTTACGAAGATTGATATTTGAACAATATACTTTAGCCTACTTTATAGCTATTATTATCATGGCTCATGACTATCTTTCCTTAAATTTTTAGACAGCCTAATATATTTGCTTACTGATATCAAGGTCTTCTGCAACAATGCCATCTGATTGCGAGTGTTCTGTAGTTTCCTGGAAACTTCGCTTCTTGGCGAAGATCTACGGGCCTGCTTCTTCTGCAGATGTGCAGGAAAATTGGAAATTGCAGGTAGGCCTATTGCATTAGCTAGTAGACGTCGCCAGTCATTTGCTACATACTGTGCCCATTTAGGATCGGCACAAGATTTGAACCCCTGATCATTTACAGAGAATATTTTAAAGTCTTATAAAATATTATAAAATCTTCGAGATGCACCAGAAGTCTCAGAGAGAAACTCACAGGAAAACGAACATTCAGGCATTCCTGAAGGGGAGATGGTTAAGTGGAAATACATATATTCCCATTTTAGTTGGCATTTTAAAAGCAAATCGACATTAAAATAACGATTAGCAAGCACCAGAAAGTCAGACTCAAGAGGCAATAAGTAACACTCTAGATTCCAGGGAGACAGCAACTCCAGGAAAATATTGCGTTTCAAGTGGACACTAAGGGTTGGAACTATTTCTTAATAGGCACTCGAAACATAAACCAGGAATCTGTTATATCAGCAGTTTTTCTTAAGTAGATAAAAGGGGGAGTTACCTTGTTAAACCTCACGAAATTAATTCAACAAAGCTATAAGATACGAAATCGAAACAAAATCTAGTGACCCAAAAATTCAAGAAGTTGGCAGTCCTGAAAAGCACATGAGAAGAATGCAAGGTAAGGGAAAAAGGTCATACACACTTGAGCGACAGGATACTAGCGGAGGGCAGTAAGTGAAAGATAGGCCCCGCCAAGAGCATATCAACTATTTTAATTAATTACAGATAACCCAGCGAAACAATTTCATTCCGCCAGCCGGAAATTGTAATATTATTACCAATTACACTTGAGATTAAAATTTAAACAAGATCGAAGCTAGGATTCAGGATTTGAACTTCCGAAGCTCGTAAGGAACTAGTTCTCAGCCGAGATGAATAAATAGGCCTAAGGCCCGAGCAAAAGTACGAAGTCCGTCAGTTGAACGAGGGCTTTGGTGAGAGGCACGTCATACGAAGTATCATCAGTCTGCCAGACAGTCAGCTGAGACAAGTTATAAGTTAAAGTCCGTCAGTAGGCAAAGCTTTAATATAGGCTTATAGGGAAAGTGTACCAAGTACGATCAAAAGTAAACAGAGCCTCGGTGATAGGATACGCGAATTAGCGACAAGTAAAAACCGTCAAGAACAAAACCAAAGTAACAGACAGTAGAATTCGAGTCTCCGAAAGGGAAAAAAAGTACAGAAGGAATGCGCTAGGCAAATGAATAAGCTAACAAGCGAGACGCAGCAAACTTATCGTCTGTTCGAAAAAATACGCTAGAGACTGAAAAGATCAAAAGAACATTGGTTCGAAGAAATAAGTCAGTCAAGGGGAAACGAAATCCCTACGGTATAGTAAATGGCCTTCACGGAAGACAAGTCGAAGGGAAACCAAAAGTAATATTGCGTCAAGAGCCAAACAGAAGTAAAGTTAGAATTATATGAATAAACTAATAAATGGAAGAATTTGATGAACAGTATTCGAGCGGAAAATAGGCGAAAGACTAATACAATTAGGAAGTAAAGAGACTTACCAGGAGAAGAAAGGTGACCCGTTACAGGAATAAAGGCTGTAGGAAAGAGACTTACCAGGAGAAGAAAGGTGAGCCGTTACATGAATAAAGGCTGTAGGAAAGAGACTTACCAGGAGAAGAGAGGTGAGCCGTTACATGAATAAAGGCTGTAGAAAAGATACTCACCAGGAGAAGAAAGGTGAGCCGTTACACGAATAAAGGCTGTAGGAAAGAGACTTACCAGGAGAAGAGAGGTGAGCCGTTAAATGAATAAAAGCTGTAGGAAAGAGACTTACCTAAACGTAGAGGGGATAACAGTAATCACACGTCGAAACCAGTACAGAAAAAGGGAATTACTAGGATCATCAGCCACGTGAGGATGTCTTCATCGTCCGCTGAGATTTGGTCCGTGTCAAAGAAAGTGTAAATAATAATTAAGCGATTTTCTTTTTAGTGAAATAAGTGCTTTCTGTGAAACGAAAAATGTATAAAAATATGTCCGTGTGTAAAATAAAAGGCCAGAAAATGAAAAAGGTCTATTTGTGTGAAGTTATGTGGTGCTAGAACCATGTGTGGGTGAAAACCATCCAAAAATCATGTCACAAGGTGGAAAAGGGGTGAGTAGAAAATGTTCATAATATAAAAATGAAGGCATCATATGCAAATCAGTGAATTTATGTATAAATGTATGCACGATGGATAGTCAAAAAGTGTTAAGATGTCAAAAGGCAACTGCTCAGACGGTTTGCAAAAATGTGAATAATAATTATGAAAAGTGCAAAGTAGTAGTAATAATAATAATAATAATGAAAAAGCGAAAAAAATGGTTAAATGAAAATAAAGTAAATTCTCAAAGGAGGAATTGGATATAATAAATGAAAAATGGCCTGTACAATGTATGCCAAATAAATAAACGTAAATGTAATAAGCACCATTAGAATCATGATAATAATAATAATTAATATTCAGTTTTATACTCCGAAAAATAGTATTGAGTTTTTATACTCCGAATAATAAAGTTAATGTAAACAATGGCATTTTTGCAAGTTAATAATGAAATAATGAATTTTAATCAAATGATAATAATAAACTCGAGTTGAAGTGATAAAATAATTGAAATAATTGAAGCGCGTGGAATAATTAACGTAATTGAAGGATCGTTGGGGATACCTTAAGAAATGAAATAATAAACGTTATTCAGAAAATGATAAAATGTAATGTGCTAAAAGTAATAGGTGAAAATTGAACGCCGTAAAATAAAGTTGAATGTTATAGGCTATAGGCCATGTCGATATAAAATGTTAAACACGAGCAAAGTTGTTGTAATGAAAATCCAAGTTTTATAAACGTTATGGAGCCGGAATAGGCCCGTAAACTGTTGAAATGAGTCAAATAGGCTAGCTAGTGGAATAAATATGTCTTGTAACGTGCTCAAGAAGAGAGATCTAAAAGTAATAATGGTCAGGAAGTCGTCGGTAGTGTTGTATTACGAGGGTTTGACCCGTCTGGACGAACAGGGATTCGAACCAGAGGCATTTTAGTTGTTGCAAACTAAGTCCCGTTGGGCAATTGCTAAATGTGTGTGTATTAATCTGGAAAGTATCAGTGCTTCTACGACATATGGTTATAACTGGGATAACAGTGTGTTCCGAGCCTAAAAATCATATAGCCTTAATTGTCCAGCATCGAAATGTTATGATCAAGTGAAATGTGTAAAAGGAATGAAAGGGATTCGAAGCAAGGAATGGTAAAGAACTCTTGTCTCCTCCCAATAAATAAATAAATGCGTCGTGATCTCCAATTACAGCACTGGTTACAAGGACAATGAAATGAATAAAAGTTAATGAGGGATAGAGTTGAATGAAGTAATGTCGCACTTGGATTTTCATATACGGTATCTTATGTTGTAGAAATAAACAGTTGATAGTTCTTTTAAAGGGAAGTGAATGGTGTGAGCGCAAGGTCGTAAATTATCGTGAAACGAGGGTGTAAGGGAGGCTCTGCCACCCGGCCGACCGACCCTAGACACGGAAGGAAAGTACAATGGACTTTTGTTTAAAACGGTTGCGGTTGCTGAATAAATATGAAGTGCGTTATAGTTAAATATGCAAATTTGTTAATTAACGGTGCTATAAAATTGTTAACCAATAATTGAATTGGTGGGTTCTTGAAAATCATCCCCACATTAAATTTGTTGAAATCTGATAATATTTGACCATAGTAGTCAAAGTATAAGTTGAACACTGAATATCCGATTCCTACCTAAAGAGAGATATGAAATGAAAACGGATTAACTCATAATGGAGTTTGCAAGTAATTAAATAACTATATAGTGATGCCATATGATACCTCATTTATAAACCACCCTATTGCATGGAAGAAAATTTGGAGGGACAGGAATACGAGGACATGGCATGGTTAATTCTTTAAAAGTGTTGATTTGTTGTGATAAGTTAAGGCTTACCGGCAGAGGTAATATAATCAAAATAAAATGATAATTAAAGAATTTAAAGTAAACTAAGGCTAAAATAAGACCCAGAAGGGATGTTAATTAGACGGTTAAATATCCGTAAAGCCTTAGAGAAAAATGATATGAAATAATAGGCAAGCTTTGTGCCTAAACGGATAATGTGTTGTAAACAAAAAATATAGAGAAATGCTAATGTATGAAATACGATCTAAGCAAGATAAGGATAAGATAATAATAGAGATTTAAGTGAATTTTTGATTTTTTTGTGGATTTGGATTTTCCAAAATTTTTATGTATGACAATTTGTATTGTTCCTTGGAGTTTTTCTGAAATACACTCATGTCATTTGTAACATATCTGGTTTTTCAATTTAGTCTTGTAGATCCTAAAATGTGCGATCATATCGAATGTGGAATCACGGTGGGGGTTGACGTTACACGCCCCGGACCGAAGTAGTTAGCCAGGTCGTGATGAAGCATTCTCCATTGTGAAATGGGTACAATACATATATTTAATTTCAAGGTGTAGGGAACAAATAAATCTGTATCTCGTGGAGTACCATTTATCCATTTTTCATGTTGATAACCCATTGTTTTGTTAGTTCCTGGTTCTGCGAAGGGAATCAGAAATGTAAATATCACACAAACTTAAACTGCTGCATCACGTTTTCGTAAAGAGTCTACCTCATTAATTTACGAATTTGGATGACATTTCTTACCTGAAATACGACACTCCTGTTGTCTTATTACTTCTATTCGTACAATGGAACGACGAACACACTGATGGCATGGCCTATGTATTTTTAAATACATTTCATTCAACGCATGTTTCTGCACAGCCCGAACAAACACAACAAGCTCTTGTCAGACGACGTTTTGAATCACGGCCGCCTTAACTCAGGTTGCCTCCGCCCAGAGCGCTGCTAAGCGGCTCCTTGCCTCTCTATATACCTTTCTCTAGCTCGTTGATGGGGACAGTCCTAGCTTTGGCCATCAACGCACGTCCTAAGACATCCATCGTCAAACTGTAGTTTTTATGACAAGGCTTGGTTCCATGTATATAGACAGCCTGCTAGCCTCTATAAGCCTTAGTTGAAATGATGATTATTAAGCAGCAAGAGTCATTCCCCGTGGGGGACATGGTTTCCCATCTCTGTCCCACATCACGTGAACAACGCCATGGTTCACTGTTTCCATCTTCCATTCGCAGCATCATCGTGGGGCCTTCCGGCTGTGGAAAGACCAATCTTTTGCTGACGCTCATTATAGCGCCCAATGGTCTACGTTTTCAAAATATTTATATTTTTGCAAAATCTCTCTACCAACCCCTCTACGTGTTTGTGGATCAAGTCATGTCTGGATTACAAAATGAGAATATGGGTTATTTCACATTTTCCATGCAAGGAAATGTTATTTCACCGGATGAGGTAAAGCCTGATTCACTCATGATTTTCGATGATGTATCCATTGAACGACAAGTCATCATTCAAAGCTATTCCAGCATGGGTCGTCACAAACTTATTGATTGCTTCTATCTTGGACAAACGTACTCTAAAATGCCTAAACAGTTTATTCGTGACAATGCCAATGTCATTGTTTTATTTCGCCAGAACGAGAGGATTAGTCGTCACATTTATAATGGACATGTGAATCCGGATATGACCTTTCAAATCTTTACTGAATTGTGTGCCAAGTGCTGGAACACTCAACGTCATGCATGTTTGGTCTTTGACAAACAATGTGAACTCAACCAAGGACGTTATCGCTTACGGTTTGATCATTTTATTGCTATTTAAGGCACTGTCTCATTCCCTCTCAAGTCATTTGTCAAGACACCATGGCGTTAGCACAGAGTCAATTGAAAAAGCATATTATTAGAGCAAAAAATACTATTCGCCGAAAGTTTCGTCAATTGAAACGATCACTTGTGGATCATGCTTTGTTTATTCAACAACATTTAGCACCTCCGCTAAAAGCCACATTGAAACCCTCTTTCAAGACATCTGAAACGCTACCCACCGTTTCACAAGCCAGTCAGACGCTACACGAGGACCCTGAGGAAGAGGAACAGGAACAGGAAGATTTGACTAGTGTTAGCGAAGTTGAGGATGAGGAGGAACAAGTGTTGACGCCTAGTCCTCAACACTTGCAGAGTTTTTGAGAAAAAAGAAATCCTTGATCATGGATCGAAACACCTTGCCCTTCCAGATCGTCTTCGTTTTCACAACTCTTGACCACACCTCAACATAAAGCTCAACTGAAAAACATTTTAATAAAATATTGTGTATTAACACTGGAACCCTATTTCACCGGTCTATTTATTGGAAACACAGATACCACGTATGGTGTTCGCTATGAGGATGATAGTTTTAAAATTGATGATTCATCGATTAAATTTGCTCGTACTAAACCTGTCATTAAAACATCAATTATAAATGATCGTCAGGGCTGTTAAAGCTGCTAATTAATCGAACACCCTCTTCCCATTATTATACAACAGAGGACCTTGGCAAATATAAATCCATTTTATTGGATACACATGCCCACGAAAAACAGTATGATCCCCTCAACAAGTGAATGCCAATATAACTCAAATATATAAAACCATCATTGTAAAAATGTTTCCCACCAGTCAAAGTGGTCGTCGTAAAGTGTCCGCTTCGGGAGTGACATTTAAATCATTAAAACCCCTTGTGGATGTTACCTACTGGCATAATCCCAATAAGCTCGTCCAGCAGCTACAGTTGTTGCATTCTTCACGTCAACCAGGGGCGGATCCAGGGGAGGGCGATGGGGGGCTATCGCCCCCCCCCCCAAGAGAAAAGAAAACAGGGAAAAGAGGAAGGAAAAGTGGAAAGCGAAAGAGAGAAGCGAAGGAGGAGACGCACAAAACGAACTATAAACAACGATTTTAACCTAATTAGTATTCAGTTAATAATCCTGCAATATACATTAAATTACCTAGCCACGACGCTACTCCGTTCACACTGTTGCTACTGTTGTGACGAGCCGAGCTGACTGAGAACAGCGCAGCCGCCGCGCGACCTGTCCGAACGGAGTCGAGTACAAACGAACAATCCTCTTCGGCCCGCTCCACCCGGGCCTGAAATATGTCTATCGAGGTAAATTGTATGAAGACTTCATAAGCTTTATAAATCTCCGGGAAACAGTGCACAACCGTTTAAAGGGAAAAGACGTAATTATAGGGAAAGTAAAGGGAACAGGAACAGGAAGATATCGCCCGAAACGAAGGGAATGTCGATGGAAAGAGAAATAAAATTAATACTGAAGGGCTAGTGCAGGAATCGCCAAATCCGAAAACTGGAGAAGAGAAGCTAAATGATGACAATACTGAAAAAGCAAACAGCGTGACGGAAACAGAAACCGAGCGAGAGCTACAGGAAAGAAAAGAACCAAAGAAAGCAGAAACCGAAGAAGAAATCCTAGATGTCGCTGGAAAGGAGAGACCTCAGGAGCCGGAAACAGAAGAGGACGATGTAAATCCGAATGTGTGAAAAAATTAAGAGAACAGCAGAAACGGAAATACAAGCAAGATATAAAGATGGAGAAGAAACTAAGGAGGATTCGAAGAGAAAATTTCAAGCCAAAAATAAAGTCATTAAACAAGAAACCAAAGAAATTGCAGAGCCTACTATCAAGAAAAAGAAGAAAATTGCAGCAGAACCAGAGGATGAAGATGAATACGACCAACAAACAAGAGATGAAGTTGCAGATGCAAGAACTGTAGGGGAGAAGAAGAAAATGCAAAATAAAGAGAGAATCAGCAAGAAACAAGAAACCAAAGGAGTCCCAGAGCCTACCGTAACCGGCAGAGACGTGGGTAAAACTGTGTTGAGTATTCTCAAGCATCACAGTCTTGTCTTATGACGGTGTGGTGGCGTTGGTACTGACGAGTGCGCTATGAAGGCGTCAGAAGCTTGTGGTGCTGTCGTTGAGGTGCAAACCGAAGCAGAGCATGCCGTTAGGTGCCCTTCTTATAACCACGCTCTGAATGTGTCTATTTCGAAGTCCTCGAAAGTCGTCGCCGTGCGAAATGCATATATATTTCCACAAGGACATCCGCCCGGCATTCCGGGAGACCATAAAGATCCAGAATAATACACAGTGTGGGTACAATGTTAGCTCTACAGTACATAATGATATGAATATGATGGCGTAGCTTAAATATGAATAAAGTTGATAAAACTTAATGACACAAATTTTACTTTCAACATGGTGTAAATCGATACAGGAAGTGACATAGTATGCAGAAACAAAACACATACAGTAAATACAAAAAGGGAACATATGACCAACCTAATAAAGATAAATGTCTTTAAATTATAGAAATTGTTTATTCTAACACACTCACCTAATTTAAACACATTTCACACACAAATCAGTCACAAATTTCTTGTGCTTAACGATGGGCAAGGCTTTCGTCATAATATCAACCACTAATTCATTAGTGCCAACATGATCTAATTCTACAAATCCTTCTCTGACCTTTTCCTAAATGAATAATCTTCTTATATTAATGTGCTTTGTACGCTTATGAGATTGTTCATCTTTAGCAATACACAAAGCACCATTATTGTCATTGAAAATCTTCACACAAATTTTTCCTAAACATAGAATCTCGAAAACATTTCTGATGTACAAAGGCTCTTTGATGCCTTCAGTAAGTCCCAGGTATTCTGACTCAGTACTTGACAGTGTCACAGTTGTTAATTGCTTAGCCTGCCATGCAAGCACAGAACCTCCTAACTTCATTACTTATCCAGTATGAGTGACCTTTTTCAACATCACAAGCATAGAAAGCATCAGCAAAACATTCAACACTCAAATTTCCACTTCGAGTAAACACAAGACCACAATTTTTAGTACCACTGATGTATCTCAGCACTCGTTTACAAGCTGATCAGTGTTCATCACTATAACATTTGTTGTATTGACTTAATTTACAAACAGTGTACATCAAGTCAGGTCTAGTAGAAATAGCTAAATACATCAAGGAACCTATCAATTCCTGATAAGGAATCCCTTCAGTTTTTGTTTCCAACTTGGGAAATTCACGACCTGCAGACATGGGTGTACTCTTTGGCAGACAGTTAACCATATTGCATTTTCTCAACAAATCTGACATGTACTCACTTTGGTCTAGTTTCAAAATACCAATCTCCTTGTTGTAGTTAACTCTCATTCCTAGACAATTTTTCAACTGACCTGAGAATTTCACTTCATATTTCCTTGCCAATCTATATATATAAAGCACAAAGTTTGTCTGTCTGTTTGTCTGTTATGTATACAAATCTACACCCGTTCACCGATCTGAACCAAAATTTGTATACTTACCCTTTGGAACCTTGCGGGTAACCATGTCAACTTTAAATTTCGGACAGAACCCCCCCCCCCCCCATTCCCTGCATTTACGCCCTTTTGCTAAAATCTACACCGTTTCACCGATCTGAACCAAAATGTGTATACTTACCCTTTGGAACCCTGCGGGTAACACTGTTCACTTAAAATTTCGGACAGACCACCCCATTCCCTGCATTTAGGCCCTTTAGTCCAAATCTACACCGTTTCACCGATCAGAACCAAAATTCGTATTCCCACACTTTGGTGCCCTGCGAGTATCACTATCCGCTTGAAATTGCGGACAGACCACTCCATTCCCTGCATTTAGGCCCTTTGGCACAAATCTACACCGTTTCACCAATCTGGACCAAAATTTGTATACTTACCCTTTGGAACCCTGCGAGTAACACTGTCTACTTACAATTTCGGACAGACCACCCGATTCCCTGCATTTAGGCCTTTTTTCCCACAAATCTACACCTTTTCACCTATCTGGACAAACATATGTATACTTACCCTTTGGAACCCTGCGAGTAACGCTGTCTACTTACACTTTCGGACAGACCACCCCATTCCCTGCATTTAGGTCCTTTGGCACAAATCTACACCGTTTCACCGATCAGAACTAACATTCGGATACTTACCCTTTGGTACCCTGAGAGTAATACTGCCTGCTTGAAATTGCGAACAGACCACTCCATTCCCTGCATTTAGGCCCTTTGGCCCAAATCAACACCGTTTCACCGATCTCAACCAAAATTTGTGTATTTACCCTTTGGAACACTGCGACTAACACTGTCTGCTTGAAATTGCGTAGAGGCCACTCCAACCCCTACTTTTAGGCCGTTTGGCATAAATCTACACCGTTTCACCGATCAGACCCAAATTTGACATACTTACCCTTTGGAACCCGACAAGTAATACTGTTCACCTTAAATTTTGGACAGACCACACTATTCCCTGCTTTTTGGCCCTTTGGCACAAAACTACACCGTTTCACCGATCTCAAATAATTACCCTTTGGAACTCGACGAGTAACACTGTCCACTCGAAATTTTGGACAGACCACTCCATTCCCTGCATTTAGGCCCTTTGGCCCAAATCAACACCGTTTCACCGATCTCAACCAAAATTTGTGTATTTACCCTTTGGAACACTGCGATTAACAATGTCTGCTTGAAATTGCGTAGAGGCCACTCCAACCCCTGCTTTTAGGCCGTTTGGCACAAATCTACACCGTTCCACCGATCAGACCCAAATTTGACATACTTACCCTTTGGAACCTGACAAGTAATACTGTTCACCTTAAATTTTGGACAGACCACACTATTCCCTGCTTTTTGGCCCTTTGGCACAAAACTACACCGTTTCACCGATCTCAAATAATTACCCTTTGGAACCCGACGAGTAACACTGTCCACTTAAAACTTTGGTCAGACCACTCCATTCCCTGCATTTAGGCCCTTTGGCAAAAATCTACCCTGTTTCACCGATCTGAACCAAATTTTACATGCTTACACTTTGGAACCCAACGTGTAACACTGTCAAAATGAAATTTCGGATAGACCATTCCATTTACTGCATTTAGGCTCTTTGGCAAAAATCAACATACTTTCACCCATCTAAACCAATCTTTATGTAAGTTACTTACCCTTTGGAACCCGACGAGTAACACTGTCTGCTTGAACTTTCGGACAGAGCACTCCATTCCCTGTATTTAAACCCTTTGGCACAAATCTACATCGTTTCACCAATCTGGACCAAAATTTGTATACATACTCTTTGGAACCCAACGAGTATCACTGCCCACTTTAAATTTCGGACAGACCACCCCTTTCCCTGCATTTAGGCCTTTTGGGACAAATCTACACCGTTTCACTGATCCGAACCAAATTGTTTATAATTACCCTTTAGAACCCGACGAGTAGGATTGTCGACATGAAATTTCGGACAGACCAATCTATTCCCTACATTTAGGCCCTTTGGCACAAATCTACATGGTTTCACAGATCGGAACCAAATTTTACATACTTACCCTTTGGAACCCGATGAGTAACACTGTCCACTTAACATTTCTGACATACCTCTCCATTCCCTGCATTTAGCTCATGAATCACTCGGGGTTGCCAGCTTCCTAACTCACCAGCCATGAGCCCTTGAGGGTGTACCAGAAGTGGTGGGGCTACACACACCCTGCCTCTTTGAGGGCCTTGGGCAGAAGACAGGAGATATTATGAAAAGGAAAAGAAGACAGACCCCTCGAAGAATAAGGGCATCAGGAAAGATGAGACAACGGCCAATTAAGGCGGGAAATTGAAAGACTCCCTAGCCCTCGGATACCCTAATACAGTCGGGGTCGGAAGAGAACAAGAGAGTTGACGAAGGGAAGCCGACAGGAAGCCCTCGGATACCCTAATACAGTCGGGGTCGGAAGAGAACAAGAGAGTTGACGAAGGGAGGCCGACAGGAAGCCCTCGGATACCCTAATACAGTCGGGGTGGAAGAGAACAAGAGAGTTGACGAAGGGAGGCCGACAGGAAAGAGAACTGAAAGGAGCCCAGCACCAGGAAGCATAAGCGATGCCAGACTCAGCTGGGGTCCCGTGGTCGCCAACCAACGTCCCACAAGTTGTGAGACCCTAGGGGGGGGCAGTTGTGAGAATAGCTTGCTGATTCATCGCGAGGTGACATGAGAAGACTTTCCAGTGCCCACCGTGTTATCTGCTGTCTATGCTGATGCCAGCACACGGCCGTTGCTCAAGCCACTGTGGTGTTGTGAAAGAGTGAGTGATTCCCGGCCAATTTAAATACGGCGGGGAACCCCGACCTTGTGTCTTCATATTTCATCATCATCTGCGATCATCTCAGGTTCATGCAGCTTGGACCCATATTCTTTGCCGAGCAGTACGCCATAAGCTCTTTCACTAGACGCATCGAGTACAGGCCTAAGCGAGAAAATAAGGTTGAGACTTTGGAAGACATAGATGCTAGACATCTGAATTACCTATATCAGTTTTAAAATTACACCATGTTCGTTTAGTAGTCATTTTTTCATTACCTTATTATTATCATCATAAGTGCAAATGACCTAGATGTTACGCGCACCATACCACTAATCACCACTGCATAAAGTCTTTCACGACTGTGATTGTTAAAATATTTATTTTTATTACAGTACATTGCGTACATTTTAAGTTGAAGTGTCAATTCCATACAGGTAGTAGTTTCCCTTATCATCCTCAACAGTAGTTTTCATTATCACACTTATAAAAAGGGCAAATGACCTAGATATTACGCCCTCATTGTCTTTGGGGGCAAATGACCTAGATTTTAAGTCCATTCTATTTCTAAGGATACTTTGAGACATTATCATCATTCCACCGGGCGAAGCCGGGTACTACTGCTAGTAAACTATACAGTTTTTTTTTCAACAAGCCAGTTAGTAAAAACAAATATATCATCAACATACAAACAGATATACATGGCAAAAGAACCTTCCCTTTTTACAAAAACACAAGGATCACAAACTGATTGAGTATATCCTAACTCCTTAAAGAAATCTTTGATATTTTCATTCCATGCACGACTAGCCTGTTTCAAACCATAAATACTTTTCTTTAAGGCACATGCAGCAAATCTTGCTGGCAGTTCCATATAAATGGTTTCACGCGGTAGCAACGTCTACATGTTCCATATCAAAGCTCAATTCGTTAGATATAGCCATAATCAATCTTAAAGTCTCTGGACGGACAACTGGAGAGTAAGTCTCCTGGTAATCAACACCCTTTTGCTGAGAAAATCCTCGAGCTACCAGTCTGGCCCTATGGCACTCGTAATTACCTGCAGCATCCATTTTAACTTTAAAACCCATTTGCTTTTAACAATATTCTGTCCCTCAGGCTTATCCACTAATTCCCATACATGATTTTTCATTAGTGCATTGTACTCCTTATGCATGGCTTGTTTCCAATCAGGATCCTTAATTGCCTCTACAGCAGAACTGGGAACAGTGTCAACTGCACTTAAGGCTGCACAAAAATCCATTTCATAATCTTTATGCCAAAAAGGGGGATGATTTTTTTCTCTGAGGTCTACCTGGCATCTCTAATTCCTCATCATTATTGTCATTGTGCTCTACATTGGCATTATCTACAGGAATTTCCCACAATGGGATTAGTTCATTAAAAACAGGATCACAATCCGTACCATCCAAAACACATTCTAACTTTTTCTCATCAAAAATTACATTTCTAGATACAATGACATGGCCTAACCTATACCCTTTCGAACCCTCACAATATCCTACCATTATTTTTTCTTCAGATTTAGGATCAAATTTCTTGCGTTTTACATTGGGTATCATAGACATAGCTTTACATCCAAACACACGGATGTTAGACAGATCTACCTTCTTACCAGTCCATACCTCTAGTGGTAACTTATCATTAAGGGCTACAGTGGGACTCCTATTTTTTTTAGATAAATGGCAGTATTGACAGCTTCTGCCCAATATCTCTTGTCCAGCTTTGCCTGAAAAAGCATAACTCTGGCACGTTCAACACAAGTCCTATTGAGCCTTTCTGCGACTCCACATTGCTCTGGTGTATAGGAGACAGAGAATTCTAGAACAATACCATTATTAGCACAAATTTGTTTCATTTCATCATTGTCATATTCTCCTCCATTGCCACATCTAAATCTTTTAATTTTACCATCCATTTGATTTTCCACCATACACTTGAACTCCTTGAATTTGGATACACATTCACTTTTCCTTTTTAAGAAATAAACAAAGTTCATCTAGAATAATCATCTGTGAATGTAACAAAACATGTGGCCCCACCATAAGATTCATTATCTCTTTCAAAAAAAAAACAAAAAAAAAACAAACAACCCCTGGCACTATCCAGCCCATGACGGGCTAAGGCCGACCAAGCGACCGCTGCCCAGCCATTTGGCCTGCAGATATTGGGGTGACGCGTGATCAGCGCGTCGGGTCCCCTCGGCCGTTAATCTTGGTATTCGTGATCGGGGCGCTGTCTCGCTGTCAGACAGCTACTCAATTGTCCTCACGAGGCTGAGTGCACCCCATTCCAACCCTCACGTCAGTTTTAAAATCCCTGACGGAGCCGGGGATCGAACCCGGGGCCTCCGGGTGAGAGGCAGGCGCGCTACCCCTACACTACAGGGCCGGCATTATCTCTTTCAGGAACACATATGTCACTGTGAATTAACTCAAGCACCTTTTCTGCCCTAGTGGCTGCTTTAGGAAATGTCAGTTTACTAAGCTTCCCTTTCACACAGGGGATGCAAACTTCAGTTTCAGATTGAGTGAAAGATATTCCATCTGCTAATTTTTTTAACTTTGATAATCCCTGATAATTCAAATGCCCTATTCTCTGATGCCAGAGTACTTGAGAACAATTAGAAGATAGCAAGCCTCTTCCTTTCTTTCATGCACAGTAGCAGAAGACATACCATCACGATCTAGCGCTCCCGGTCAACACGCTTTCACCTTGGATTTTTACATTATCCTCAGTAAACACATTAACACCATTTTTTATCAAATACAAGTATATTATCTTTACTAGCTATTTGATGTACTGACATCAAGTTGGCCACACTATCTGGACAAAACATTACATTTGAAATGGTTGCTTTGGTTTCACCTTTATTATTGATGTTTAAAGTAACACTTCCAACACCTTTACTTTTCATCACTGAGTTGTCAACTACTAAGATTTCCTGAGAAAGACTATGGTCAATGAAATCTGCCAAATCCTCTCTATGAGACACAGGTTTGCTGCAACAACTACCAAAATACCACTCCTCTCTGCCTAAACCTGCACTAGCTAAAGCAACACTCAACAGTCCAACATTTTGTATGCTTGGATTTGAATCCTGATATCGCCCACCTGGGTTGGATTGCTTCTTATTCTTTTCCTTATTTTGGGCTTTCTTCATCTTCTTCAAATCTGGGCAGTCTGGTTTCTTGTGACCTAACCTTTTACAATGATAACAAGTTGGTTGAGCAGTGTTATTCTTGCTTGAAGCACTTACGGACAGAGCAGTTTCACTTTGCCTAGCAGCCTTTCCTTCATCAAAATTATGAAGAAAATCTAATACTGATTCTAGAGACACTATTTTGTTTGCAGCACCATACGCTAGAATGAGTGAAGTGCATGAATCAGGCAAACCAAGCAACATCATCGAACCAATCTTTTCATCAGTATATGTAACACCACAATCTGCAAATTCACCACGAACACTCAAGTTGTGACTGACATACTCGTCCACTGATTTATAGTTCTCCAGCCTAGCTCTGTAGAGTTTCTTCTCCGGCATGAGTTAACCAGCGACGCCCTGTTCTCCGAAATCCTTGGCTAGCTTGTCCCAAGCAGCTTTCGCTGTGTTGAGACCCAAGAGACGAGAGTGGCAGGATGTTGCCACAGCCATTCCAATTTTGGCCATTGCTCGTTGATCACGCCCTTCATCAGCATCGTTGCCTTCAACAGCTTTCCATAGTCCACAGTCTATTAGAAAGCACTTCATTTGAAACTTCCATGATGCATAGTTCGTCCTTCCCTCCAGTTTGACTATGCCAGGTACACCAGACACCGACAATACTGTAGTTGAGGGACCTAAAGAGAGACCTGCGCCAGTCGCCGGCATTTTTGTATAAGCCTTAAAAGCCACATAAAACTACAGAAAGAACAGTTCACCACACAAACGGGTGCAGTCAACACGAAGTATAAAGAACGTAACCTCACTTCGTTATTTGCACATTAGATTGTTTACTTTTCTTTTGAAGTTAGACATCGATGTCCTGAGCCCATAACCTGATATGAATATAGGGCAGATGGCGTAGCTTAAATATGAATAAAGTTGATAAAACTTAATGACACAAATGTTACTTTCAACATGGTGTAAATAGATACAGGAAGTGACATAGTATGCACAAACAAAACACATACAGTAAATACAAAAAGGGAACATATGACCAACCTAATAAATATAAATGTCATTAATTTATAGAAATTGCAATTCTAACACATAATACATTACGATACACCATATAAATGGTTATGTAGCATGTTGATTGAAGCTCTCAATATGCCCAAGCAGATCTTCTCAAGATCATCCTGGATGATGCCAAGCTTCTTGAGGATATCCACGACGAACTTGTAAGATGTTCCACGAGCTCCGAATAGAAGGCCATTCACTTTCTAAGCATTTTTAGGTAAGTTATATCTCTCACTCATGTGAGGCATGCATGGTCGGTAAACAGCCTCTTTCTCCTCGTTGACTCGTACGGCTTGCGGAATGTCCACTTCCATTCGTATCGTGGGGTCCAGGACCAAACCCCTTCCGTTTTTCCTGTCAATGGCAACGATATCTGCTCTACGGTGACTAACAATTTCCGAAATGCAATGCACTCCCTCATAAAATTTTCCATTTCAATTTTCTCAGGGAAGTGGCAATTAACGATCGAACTCTGTGATGGCGGGAATTTCGTAATAGCTCCCCTTTAGAACATTGACCCAAAACATGTCCTAGCGTCTCTGGTTGGTCACATCCTGGTTGTCGGCACAGAGTTGTGTGCTGACTTCTCCCTGGCACAGCTCTCACCGCTGAGATGTTGCAGGACATTTTGATGGCATTCGTCCATTCAGAGAACGATAAGACTTTTCTGTTATTTATCCACGAGTTGTTCTTAGGATGTTGTTCATAATCTTCCACACCTTTACCATTATGAGGAAGTTTGCACCAAGCTTCAAATGACCGTGTCCGAAGCTCATTTCGTACTGTACCCGAAATACCTACCATCAGCATGTTGGAATCCCACGATGACAACTGGATCGTAGAACCTGAAAACCCCTTCTAGAAAATTCCTCAGATTCTACCCAACATGAGACGAGGAAATGGGGTACAGGAATTCCTAACTGAGACTACGTTAAGAAAACCCATGGTGAACGACATAAGAAAACTCAAAAGCACAAGAATTACGATGAACGCAATCTCTGGTGTGTGGAAAACCACTGAAATACCCACCACTGGCCTTCTTAACGTGTTCTCTTATCGTTTCTATAAAGTATCACACTTCAAAGATTTAAAATTGACTAAAGAAAATGTATTCAGGAAAGGAAAATACAGTGTAAGTCACTATATTATAATTTAAGGCAGAGTGCCAAACTTCCAACCGAAGTTTCATGAACATTGGAAAAAAATGCCTGCCCCCACATTCATCAATGTTATTGACTGCATTTTACCCAAATATATGAACAAAAATCATTTACATGGTTCAACAGAAATGTTGGCAACAATTGAAACATTTAAATAGAATCCCTGAAAATATTCATATTTACAAGACATACATCAATTTATACCCTGAAAAATAATTATTTAAAGCTATAATAAAAAATGTACAGTCATTTTGTAACACCTTATTAGTGTTTTACGTAGGATTCAGAAGTGACACCTTCCATGTGTTTTACTGCATTTGTGGTTGCTGCATTATTCTGGTTTTATTCATCTCTTCCGACCAAACAATTAAGCTAAGTCGAAGTTAAATTCTTTAATTTAATTTTACATCCCCTTTAAATGAACTGTCATCACCAGATCGGAATTAGTGATTATTATAACGCCTGTTAAGCATTGCAGTGATACAAATATTCGAAAATTTTACCAGGTAGGTTTAATTCAACATGCCTAAAATGCATGATTTCCACAACAGACTATTGACGTGAACCGATACTGAAATAAAATGCCTTAAGCCATAATCATCCTTACTTTCAAAATCCATCAGGGTGGATTGCCTTTCATACTACAACTTGGAATATTCCATTGAATACCCTTTTAATAATAAAGGACACTAGCCTTTACATGGCTTTACCATTAAGTATCATGCTACACTAAGCATTCATATCGTTTATATTATCTGGCACTACAATAATTTTTGTGCTTCAATTAATCACCTCCCTTGGTGAAAGAAGAATTCGGCTTATTTAACATATCAAATTCACAATGAAATAGTGTTGCTAAAATTATACAAGTTTCTTTACAATACAATTAATCACTGTAAAATTATTATTTCATTTGCTCTTATATTATTATTATTATTCACGATCAATATGCATAGCTTTCAATAAGTGTTAAATAACAATTACAAGTTTGGCGATAGATCTGCCTCCGCATGAATCTAGTCTGGGATTCGCGTTAATAAAATAGGGTGAATGTATGCAAAGGTCTTCAAACTGTGTTTAAAAACACCTGTATAGTCCATCTATAATGGATCTTAAACGAATCGTATCAAAGCAATCGTAATGCAAAATCTCAAACAACAAATTACTGAAGAAAATACCTGGATCAAGTCAAAGTTCGGAATAAATCCACTCTAATAGTGTCAAGCACGTCAAATAGCATCCTACGACATCGGTCCGGGCGAGCATATCAATCGGCTCTCCAATGACCGATTAGAAATACTATCAACGTCTCTTTACCAGAAGAGCAGAATATAAATTCCTAGCAAATCAAAAAAAACCGCTTTCTTCACTGAACCTGCTTCAAAAGGCTTACTGCAGTATTCGAAAATCAACCTGAATACTGAAATTTCACTTTCGAGTGTATAACAGTCTTCTTTGTAGACGCACTCTAGTAGAAACTCCCAATTGAGTCGACCCAAACTTGTGTAATGTCATATGAAGACATAAAACTAGTGTTCATTTGCTATATAAATCAAAAACAAACACGTGGAATGACGAATCTTGAGTGGCCTAAAGTTCCTCTTCTCTACATTAAATAAATTCCACATTAAATGAACTTGAATTTACAGTTACCAAAAGAAAATTAAACTACAATACATTTAATTACAATGGGTGCATTTAAGTAGAATCAAAACCCTGTCCAGAATAGAATCAGACTTGACACTAGGATCAAACCTAAACTCCATTCTTAGACATTTTAAAAAAATCCTATATAAAAAGGTATGTGGCTGTGTGACAACGTTAGAATAAACATGCTTAGCTACGATTGATGGGGCTTAATTCTGTACCTTGGATGATTCTTGTAGATTACGAAAGAACACAGTCGTGTCCTTCATGACTATTCCCTCCATGTAGGCAGTAGAGGTCTTCACTGTCTAGGAAAACGAGAAACGAACCCTGGGTCTCCAGACATCTCCCATCCTGACTGAATGTTCCACTCTAAAACCAACGACAGCTCCTTTCATCTTCGGATAACGTCCTAAAAACCGCAGCACGCAGTGACGTCCATATGGGCTCGAATAACAAAGTTCACTAGCCTCGCGAAACAGGGTAATTGTGAAACACACTGTACTGCGATACAACAGCTGTGTTCACAGACACTCACCAGCGTGGGCAACAATGCCGATAGCATCAAAATGTTCTTGACCTCGCCCGCACAGTGACTCTCATGTCTATCTCGCCTAACCACCCATAGTTAAATTAATGAAATACATAACATCCGTTGCTCTCGACATCAAATTACTCAACATGGTTGTGAGGTCACACACACATATAAGTTAGGCCTTGTATATAATGAAGTAGTTTCAATATCCATGCACTCGTATTGAGAAATGCTTCTCGAATAGAGGCACTAATTGTTCTCACAACACACTCAAGCTGATGTGTGTATCGATACAGCCAGTTCCAATGCGGTGAATTGCAACTGGATGAACATCATGTCCATATGCTTGTAAAAACAAGTATACACTTTTCAAGAAAAATATATGGCTTGCCTATAATGAACAGTTGTCTAGCAAGACAAACTGCATTTTCATTTCGTTCGCAATAGGCTATGCCGTACTGAAACTGGAGTCATCTTCGACACTAGGAATCTCCCTGCTGTACAGTGGTAGTACAATCTGTTCAAAACGAACTTTCACTCGCGATTCACGTGATCTTGCCCGCCGATCACAGGTGTAACTCTATATATGTGTATTCGTGCGTGATACAATCCAATCTACTCTCTCCGTCGGGCAGGCAAGCTCGCATCTCTGATCGCATCGACCGTCGTGCTACTAGTGCTCAAAATTCGTACTGGTAAGATACAAATATCTTATTTCCGTGTTTCTGAGATTTCAATTATTTGAAAGTAGTTGATAATCCAACACCTGCTATAATTGCAGACATGTCAAAATACACCAGAACGTGTAAAAAACTTTTATTCCCGTCTTATGGGCATAATTTATCTCTTGTTGTTGGTCGATAAAATAATCAATACCACTGACCAATCAGCTGTGACATCAGTACTGGCAACGCATGCGCCTCGCTTCTCTCGGCCTGACCGCTATCCAAAGTCAACTTGTGGGTCGCGAAACATATGATTCTGTATCGCTCTTCATGTTCACAAGTGTTTACGTATTACCTTCTCATAAAGGCACTCCAGTCATGAGAATGAGGGTACATATTCCTCTTGACATCATACGTAAAGACGGACCAGACTTATATGTACACAAAAACATATCTCTCAAAATAATGGAACATCATTCTCATATATTCATGTTATCTTCTTTTAATATTTTCTCATGTTTTTCGCGTTAAATCGCCCAATGGTTTCTCTCCCATCCAGACTAGTGACATCGTAACAATTATTTCCAAAGACACGAGATATGCGATGTGGGCCGAGAAAGACATAGGCAAATTTCGTGTACTTTTTCATGAGCACATCTGCTTTCGTAGGTCTTCTTATCAAGACTAAGTCATTCCTATTGAACGGCGGACGATAGCGCTTATTTCTAATACGCTTCTGCCGTTTCTCTGCCGCGTTCATGAGATTTTCACGATCAGAGAGTATTCTCTCTTCCCTTGTTGGTTCTACAACTCTGGGAATATAGTTGGTGATCTCGCTCCATGCTCTGGTGGGTTTTGTATTGAAGTGCACAGTCATGGGCACATCTGCAATACTTTCGTGGTAAGTGGAGTTCATGCACTCTTGCATAAGTGGCCCAAACTTAACCCAACTTGCATGATCCTCTGGGCAATATATGCGGGCGTACTTGGAAATTTCTGCCATTATACGTTCCGAGACGTTCGACTCCGGATAACGTATACTGGAGAACAGGTGATTTATGCCTAAGCTTTCCATGGCCGTCTCGAACTCCTGAGACGTGAACTGAGTTCCATGGTCAGACAACAGTGATTCGGGCTTCCCGACTTTAGGAAAAACTCTCTTCTCCAACCGTCTAAGGACCTGAGTGGATGTGGCTTTCTGTATGGGATCATGGGTCACGTACTTGGAAAACACATCGACAGTAACTAGGTGAAATTGATTTCCCCCAGCCCCCTTTGGACAAGGACCAAAGAGGTCACATGCCATCAGCTCTCTCGGCCTTGAAGGAATGATGGCTCGAGGTTCTTCCTTCGATAAAGCTGAGGGGTATTTCCCTCGTTGACACTCCTGGCACGTCTTTATTACGTCCGCTACAGATTCTCTCATCCTGTTCCATGTGAAGGTTTCTAATAACGTTTTATCTACCCCTCCATGTCCAATGATGTTGTGAGATAACCATATCAGACTCGAAGTGATCTTTGGAGGGAATCTAATCCTGACTTTCGTCCTCTCCCTGTCGATATATTTACACACAGTATCATTGCAGATCAGATACCTCACAGAACGCTTTCTGACCTGATGATAGCTCGGATCGGAATCATCCATATACCCTTTCAAAAATCTGTACATAATTCTAGTTGGGTTGTGTCTCTCCTGTGACACTGCTATCTTCTTTAGCTTTTCTAGGGTAGCCACATGTTCTCTCTTCAACTGTACAGTATTAATCTGGATATTGTTTGAAGGATTTCTTGAAAGGGCATCAGCTAACAGGTAGTCCTTACCAGGCTGGTGCACGATGGTGGCATTGAACTGTTGAAGGAACAATGTCCATCTCGTCAACCTGTCACTGGATAAGTCTGTTTTCAGCATAAACTGGAGGGCTCTGTGGTCAGTAGCGATAACCACTTGATAACCCATCAATATCTTCTTCCATTTCTGCAAAGCAGAAATGAAAGCAAGTGCTTCCAATTCAGTGGTGAAGTAGTTTCCTTCATGGTTCTTCAACTTCCTACTATGAAAATCTAAATAGTGTTTCTAGCCCTCGCTATCCTTCTGATTGAACACTGCACTTATGCCTATTTTAGACGCATCAGATTCAATATAAGACATCTCGTCGAACTCCGGATATTCTAATTTATTGCATTTTCTTAACATGTCTTTAGCCGCTTCGAAAGCTTGGTTGGTTTCTTCTGTCCATTTCCATCGGTTATTCTTTTTTAGGACTTCAGAAAGTAGTGCCATAGTCACTGAATAGCCTGGACAATGGCTAGACAAAAATTGGCACATGCCTAGGAATTCCCTTAATTGTTTGATCTTCATAGGCCAGGGGGAATTGAGTGATCGCAACAATTTTCTTAGTATTGGGATGGAAACCCTTCTGGTCTATAGTGTGCCCCAGAAAATTTATGCACTCATGCATGAACCTGCATTTATCGTAGTTCAACTTGATGTTGGCCTGTCTCAGATTGTCAAACAACTGTCTAAGATGTCCTAGATGTTCCCGAGCGTCTGCTGATGATACTATGATGTCATCGATATAACAGATTAAGTGTTCTTTCACAGCATCAGTTAGCTTGTTGTCGAGAGCTCGTATGAGTGCCGGGTCACTGTTAATCATTCCGAACGGGACCCTGCAAAACACATACGTGTTTTGATAGAAAAGGAAAGCTGTGTATTGGCGACTGTCTTCCTCAAGTTAAACTTGGTAAAATGACGCCGTGAGGTCTAATACACCAAAACAGGCTTTTCCTTTAAACTTATTTAGAAGTTCACGAATCTTGGGTGGTCGGTCTGTCTCCAAAAGTATTCTTGTGTTAATTTTCCGTGCATCGAGGCATAATCGTAGTTGTCCATTCGCTTTCATCACTACCGTGATCGGATTGAGGAATGAGGATGCTTGTTTCTTAATAATGCCTTCTTGCTCCATCTTCCTTATGATGACTTTAACTTTATCATAATATTTTTGCGGAATTGGGTACAACATTGCCTGATATGGAGACTTATCAATTAACCTTATCTGGTATTTAAAATCCTTAATAATTCCTGGTTTGTAGTAAAAAACGTCCTGATATTTCTCTGTTAATTTTTTGAACTCCTGTTCAACGTCCTCAAATCCCTCGGCTTTGAGTGAATACTACTCCCTCTCTTGCTCGACTTCATTGTCAACGTTTTCTAGGATTTCAAATCTAGGGTGATCCTCATTAATTTTATCAATATCTTGTTCTTCTATTGCCACCTGATCTGTAGCATCTTCATGAAATTGGATTAGTCTTTTATTCATATCAATCACAGCTCTAGCTTTGATAATAAAGTCCATCCCAATGATTAAATCGAAATTGATGTTCCTCACCACGACGAATATGTTCTCATATAGCTTCTTATTGATCCGAAATTTCATCAGAGCTTGAATTTTGCATTTCATCGACCTGTCTTTAAATATTCCTTTAACTTTCATAGGACACGCTGGCAGTATGACAAAAGGATCTTCCTTTTTCAATCTTTCAAAGCAATCCTCGCTTATGATCGAAATCATCGCCCCTGTATCAACTAATACGCTCTACATAGTTGCTCTCCTACTTGTACTTGGATCACCGGTAGTTCAGTAGACCTTCCTTCCTCTCTCCCTCCTTCTTCATATAGGAGGTCCTCATCTGCTACGTTGAACGTTTCATTTATAGTTATCTCATATGGAAGTGTCAAATTCTGAATTCCTATTTGCGATTCGAGATTGGCGTTTTTTTCCTTCGTCAGGAGTCTGTTCGTTGCTCCCCTGACGACTAGTACTCGGTCTACTTTCTCGCTCATCAATCTCCTGATTATCCCTCTCTTCTGAATTTTTTGTCTATTATTTTTAGACTTTTCCTGCTCAATTCTGAGCCTTTGTTTCTCTCGATCTCGATCAAATTCCTCCGTTTTATAGTTTTTGTACCTGCTATAACCAGTACGTGGTCTATAGTTGAGATTGTATGGTCTATCACGATACTTATTTCGATAATATTCATTATTCCAACGATAGCAATTCCTCTCTTCGTATTTTCGTTGCCAAGGTTGTTCATTTCGTTCCGCGTATCGATCGTTCTGACGATCGTCCCTTCGGTAATTGTTCCTATTCCACCCTGGTTTAACATAATTTCTGTTCTGTTGTTTGACTTGGTCAGTTTGCTGTGTTCTGTCCATGACGATAGTATTGACGGATCTGTGTTCATGTCGATTGTTTCTCGCAACTGTGGGTGTCGTAACAGCACCCTCATAGTCCAGACGTCTCAACAAATCGTCCATCGCGGCTAAACTAGTGATTCCGGATGAAATTATGTTCCTCCTTACGTCAACAGGAAACTGTCGAGATATCGCCTCGATCAATTGTTCTTCAGTTAACGAAGGCTGAAGAAATCTTAATTTCGATAACTGACGGGAAAAATACTCAGAGTAACTGGTCGGACCAGTACTTGAGTACTTGCTCGAATAGATTTCGGAACGAACGTTATTCTGAACTTCTGTGGACCAATAACGATTGATAAACGCTTTGGTAAACTCTTCGAAGTCGTTAAACGTGTATCTAAACTCTCTGTGCCACTGAAGCGGTGCATCGGAAAGAAAACGCTCTACCACTCGTAGTTGTCTTTCCCATGGCACGTGAGATTCAGTAAAGTAATCACGCATTCTACGTATGAACTCTATAGGTGTCTTCCTATCAAGATTATTGAAACAACGAGGCTTGTCCTCAAAATTCCTAATAATCGTAATGTGTCCTTCACCATTTGATGTGTTCAGATTGTAGGCTCCTGCTCCTGTATGTGTCACTGGTGATGTATATGTTTGGACACGTGGATTAGCTGAGTTCAAATTTGGATTAATTTGATACTGTGGACTACTATTTGCCATTGGAGTTGGATATTTAACACCTCCTTCCCTTTCATGCGAATTGAAATTAGTCTCATAAATCGTGGTTTGAAAATCTGCAATCCAATTTACCCTTAATTGGTCCCTTAACTTATCCAGATCTATACCGTCCCCAACTGTTAAACTCTCAAGTTGATCTCTGATTTGGTTGATTTCCGAAGTTTTTTCTCACGCAATTCGATTAATTCCGTTTTGCCTTGATCAAATTTGACCTCTAAAGTTTGAATTCTATCCTCCATGCTATCATGGTTTGTAGTTTGATTGTATTGAATAACATTCAACCTTTTTATCAGGTCCTACCTTACATCTGTGATTTCCTTGCTAGATCTACTTTCACCTTCTACAATTTTCTTATTGACCTCCAATTTGAAGTCTTTAAAGTAGTCTTCATTTATTTTAGTCATCTCTTGCCTTAAAGTGACTACATTATCGTTTATGATTCCCTTTATATCGACATCAAAGTCGTCTATAATAAGTTTATTGTGGTCCCTAACTTGTGTTTGCAACAACAATAACTCCTCTTTTATATTTTCTAAAGATGCTTGGGTGTGAATTGTGTCATTTGACACTTGTAATTGAAGGGCTTCAATATTATTTTTAGATTCTCTCTTATTATTGGATAATTCTAATCGCATATCTAATTGAAAATCTTAATTAAATTGTTCAGCTTCATTCAACTGGACCTGTAACAATTTCTGGCTGGCATCTACTATCTCTATCTTGGTTTGTATATTGAACCACTTTTCAGAATTTATTGTAATTATTATTATTATCATCATGATTATTATTATTATTATTATTGTCATGTGTTGTGACATCTCTATATTACGCCTCGAGAGTTTAAAAGTGCGCAGTTTGTCTGTATGTATCTCTCTGTCTAACGTTGTGCAACCCCTGGCTACATACTGCCTTGTTCTCTCGTATTGGCTAGTGTTGTTGCTACCTTGCATTTTGTTGTGCAATTCGTTCTGCCATTGGCTCTGACAATATTTGACGCGAGTTTGGGGCCACTCCCAAACTACGCATTTGATTTTTCTGAGAGGCTTCTCTCCCCTCTGGGGGGACAGAAGCTTGGTCAGTCTTAGACGCGCCGAGATGTAAGGCGAACGTGTGTATTCGGGCAGAGGCCCACCCTCATGGCGCAGCGGAATGTGAGTACGGCTCAATGTATTTCTATCTAACGCAATGTAATTGTTTTTGTTAAACGTTCCTTCTTTTGCTTAATTCTCTTTCCTTTTCAAGATGTTATTGTTAGTATTTTAATCCTTGAACCAGATCTCCGGGACCTTGCGTAATGTCATACGGCGGAGTTCTTTTTGTTGCTTTTGTTATGTGCCCTTCTCACAGTTTTATTATTTTGGTTAATACCTGTAAGATTCGAAAGTATTGCGTTTCTGCGTCTTGGCTTATATATATTTCCTGTCGGGCCTTAGTGCTCGTCTTTTGCGTCGGTGTCTCTTTGTACCACAAATGTTTCATTTGATTGGTAGCAATTGGACCTTTGTTTGTGGACAGTATGTGTGAGGTAACGGGACTGATGTCCAACGTCCCACTAATACGTGTCCCTTTTGTTTATAGAATATATGTGACGGTGGTTAACTGGGATTTTCTCCAGCTCCGATGTCATATTATTCTTTTTTTTATATGTCGCGTTGGTGCGGCATTATGTTGGAATATAAGCCTATTTTATTATAGCGTGCTTTCGATTTTTACCGGTCTCTTTCGTCCCAAGTCAATTGTAATGTAATGTATCTCCGTATATCTCATTTTCCTTTTGTTTTGTTTTTCTCTTTCGATTTTCGCCGTATTACATAACTTAATTATAATTCCCCTTGTCTTCTCCTTCCTCCTATCTCCGTGAGATCTCTCTCCCCTTTGTTTTACTCCCCTCACTCCTCCCCCTTCCCTCCGGTATGTTTACATAACATCATGAAAAGCTTCGCGTCTTAGCAGTTCGAAGTTTGACTTTTTGCAAGTTTGTCGTTTCTCTCTAACTTTTGTAAGTTTCGTTTTATTTTCTTTCAAGTTTGTATCTTTTCGTTAGATTCATGTTGTTGAGCGGTACTCAGGTTCTGTCGTGCTTTTCAGTTTTTTTTAAGTTTTTGAATTCTTTATTCTTGGTATTGGGTTTCTTTTGTATTATTGAGCTTGTATTAGCTTGC
Source organism: Meconema thalassinum (assembly GCA_946902985.2). Lineage (NCBI taxonomy): Eukaryota > Metazoa > Arthropoda > Insecta > Orthoptera > Tettigoniidae > Meconema > Meconema thalassinum. The sequence continues at coordinate 35,461,229 of OX336391.1, forward strand.
CTTTTTTCTTTGTTTTAAATAATTTGTTTATTTCGTGTACACGCTCTTTCTTTTATCCTCAATACATTTTTATATTTTAAGTAATATAGCTCCCTTGTCTTTTCATTTCTTATATTTAAGTTCCCCTTCCTTATCCTTATCCTTATCTCGATTTCGTCAATCTTGTCTTTGTGACGTAACAAAGGCACGATTAGCACGCCTCTGGGATTTATTTAATTAATTTTATGGGAATCTCGTTTCTGCACTTTTGATTATTGCATTAAGCAATTATTCGTTTGCATTTGGTTTTTTGGAAATCATCTTTTGCTCGCTCCGAAAACCTTGGGCCCAGCACCGGGTCGAGCAAGACGTCTTTTCCCCATCCATTTGCGACCTTGTTGATTTTATCTTCCACTGCTACTCTGACGCGCATTATTATTATTATTACCCAGACCTTGATCGGCGCAATGGTAGCAGATCGCGTGGTTGCGTGCGAAATCGTTCCCTCCTCTCCTCTCTCAAGTTATTAACCTTTTATTATTTTTCTCTTCATTTACATTGTATTAAAATTTGTTTTTCTTTGAGTTTAAGGAATTCAGTGAATTGTTTTTTCCCCATCCCTGAAGAAAGGGTGAAGTTACTTTCTGTGTGAACTACGGGCATCCAGGAAACCCATCTCCAAGGAAAGGTGGTTTTGTCCCTCAAGTAAACAAGACATCCAAAAGACCCAGCTTCGAGGTGAACAGTGGCAACATATCAGTGAGTACATCGCATCGCTGGAACACGACACGTCACGGTATTGTAACCTACTTTTATGTATTTGCTTCCTCTAGTAGACATTTGTTTAGTTAACGGTGATTTTAAGGCGACAGGAAATTTTGTTTGCTTTCTCTTCTTTTTCATTTCGTCAGTGTTGTGGACGTTTTTATTTTACTTTCTGTGAAGTAGAAAACGCATTTCTCTCAAGGGTTTGAGTCCTTACCTTTGTTGTTAATAGTCGCTTTGTTAACTGTGATATTTCTCAGAACTCACCTCACCCCTTCACACGTCTCAGTCTGGAACAGCTGCTGACAGGTTTCTTGTCATTACCGTACAGCCTAAAACCCCCGCCCCTCTTTCTCCGAAGTTTTCCCCGGCCCACTTATGGGAACCGTCTCTTTAAATCCTACGGTCACCCCGACCCCCCCCCCCCCTTGAGCCTCGCGTAATTATACTAACGTTTGATGTTAGTAAAGTGTTTGTTGTCTCAGTTATGAATGGTCTGTTGAGCTATTATGTGTGTTATGATTGGGAGTTAAGTTTGTTTCATAATTAGGGAGGGTGATTGTTTTATTTTTGTCAGGGGATTTCAATGTAGGTTTTCATTTAAAATTGTTTATATACGGTAAGCTTGATGTTACTATATGTTCAGTATGGCAGTGTGTATTTCGTTGGGAAACCTGCTAGGTGAGGTCTCCGTCGGAATTAGGGTTTGGGACCTGTCCCACGGCTTCGACGCCCACTTAGGGTGTACATAGATTCTACACGAGTCGTCAATCTTTAGTATGGGATGAAGTTTGTCACGATGACCTGTAGTCCGTTATTTGAGTTTCCATGGTGTTCCAACGACTCATATTAGCATTCTGATGTAATGGGGAAATTTCGATTTGTTTATGGGAAGGAGTATGTATGTAGTGTTGTTGTTGTTGGTTGTATTTTGAGATGAATGTGTGTGTCAATGAGTTTAATGAATTTTTATCAACAGTTATTTGTGGGTGGTTTCAAATTTAGTTCAATTTTGATTTTATACCCTATTCAATTTAAACTATATATATATTACGTACGAACTATTTATTCGTTTTTATTGGCAAACCAAATATACGATAAGTATTACTCAGAGATACCAACCATTTTAGGTCTACGGCATCCTTGGTATGGGACATTGATGTTCGTGTGAACTACTCTGGCGTGCATTACCCAATTTTCTTATATTTGTATGGGATAGGCCATACCCTCTCTGTCTTTAATTTTTTTTATGCGGTACCTCTGAGGTCTACGGCCCGTATATTGACGCTGTAACCATTTTATTTTTGTGGGTTGGTAATATTTATTATTGGGTTTCGAGTTTGATTGATTGTATGTCTGGTCTTGATTGGTTTTATGCGAGGTTCCAGTCTGTTCCTTTTATTTGGAAGGTATTTTGTAACGTAATTATTTGGATTTTCGTTCTCTGTCCGGAATGGTATTTTTTGTTTCGACAGCTACTTTGAGTTATTATTCCTTTTCATTTGTTAGTATCTAATGTCTTTTGATGAATGTTATTAGTACATTTTTCCCCTTTACTCCTACTATGTATCTAGTTAGGCAGGAGACACCCGTGGCCGCCTGAGTTACACGGAGGATTTCGAAAGATGTGTTGAACTATACTTCTGCCTAAGGCAATTTCCGGTACCTGCCTGCTTTTGTTGTAGGGAGCCGGCCGGCCCATTGTCCGAGCTGCAGACACGACTTGCTATTGTTCGACAACGCCTGAGATGGTCTGTTGACTTACATTCTTTTCTTGTAGTGACAGTGATGTGTTTATTGATATAGTTGTTTACTATTTATCGTAACTTCTGTTTTACGTTTTTGTGATATCATGTTTTTATAAATCATTTCAATCTAATGTTTTCTCTAAGATAATGTGTATTATTTTCCTGTATCTGTCATATATTTGGAGAGTGTTTCCGGTAGCGATAGCTAGTCTCCAAGTACCTGAGAAGTGGCCGGTGTATCCTTTAGACCCCGTTCACGGCTCGTTTTCTCTTCTTTCATTTGGTCTGACGACCCTGCCTATTCATACTTTTACTTTCCAGCTGGCAGAATGAATCTACTTTCCCTCTTACGCAGCTTATGTAACCCCAAATATTTCCCCTGACGCAAGCCTTATTTTGTATACAGGGTGCTCCCCTTTATATTTTTTTTGTGATCATGATTTAACCTTTTCTTTCTTTTATTATTAGAAAATTGGCTGATTTCCAGAAGGTCGCCATTAAGAAGACTTCGCTTTCTCCACGTCATCTGGCAGAGTCTAGCTCAAGATTGACCGTTTTATTATCATTATTTTCTTTTTGGTACATCCATTTTTAATATGTGTGACGTATTGACGTGCAGTAGAGGTAGGATCCGCCTTTATTTCACGCCTGTACTGATCCTTATATAATTTGAATTTTTGTTGTTTTAATTTCATCTTAAAGTTTTTTTTCTTTCGTACCAAAAAGGAATAATTTTCCTCATCAGTGAACATCTTCGTGAATACGTGTGTATGAAAATATATGTGTGTTTGAGAAAAGAGACTTGCGTTTCGTCAAGCCTTTTATGGAAGTTATGACGTTTAAAGAAATTTTAATTAAGCTGCGTCATATGAATAAGAGAAATGTGAGAACATTTTATTATGTCTTTATTTTCATGTATGTATCTAGTGTACATGATGTAATTTTCTTTCCTTCACCCTGTTCAAATGTATCTAATCGAAGAATGTTATTTTATATAATTTTGTTATGAAAAAGAAAAAAATTCTTTTATGCCTTTGTTATGTAAAAGAATTTTTTTTGGAGAAAGCGGTGGAATTTGAACCACTTTTCAGAATTTATTGTAATTATTATTATTATCATCATGATTATTATTATTATTATTATTGTCATGTGTTGTGACATCTCTATATTACGCCTCGAGAGTTTAAAAGTGCGCAGTTTGTCTGTATGTATCTCTCTGTCTAACGTTGTGCAACCCCTGGCTACATACTGCCTTGTTCTCTCGTATTGGCTAGTGTTGTTGCTACCTTGCATTTTGTTGTGCAATTCGTTCTGCCATTGGCTCTGACAATATTTGACGCGAGTTTGGGGCCACTCCCAAACTACGCATTTGATTTTTCTGAGAGGCTTCTCTCCCCTCTGGGGGGACAGAAGCTTGGTCAGTCTTAGACGCGCCGAGATGTAAGGCGAACGTGTGTATTCGGGCAGAGGCCCACCCTCATGGCGCAGCGGAATGTGAGTACGGCTCAATGTATTTCTATCTAACGCAATGTAATTGTTTTTGTTAAACGTTCCTTCTTTTGCTTAATTCTCTTTCCTTTTCAAGATGTTATTGTTAGTATTTTAATCCTTGAACCAGATCTCCGGGACCTTGCGTAATGTCATACGGCGGAGTTCTTTTTGTTGCTTTTGTTATGTGCCCTTCTCACAGTTTTATTATTTTGGTTAATACCTGTAAGATTCGAAAGTATTGCGTTTCTGCGTCTTGGCTTATATATATTTCCTGTCGGGCCTTAGTGCTCGTCTTTTGCGTCGGTGTCTCTTTGTACCACAAATGTTTCATTTGATTGGTAGCAATTGGACCTTTGTTTGTGGACAGTATGTGTGAGGTAACGGGACTGATGTCCAACGTCCCACTAATACGTGTCCCTTTTGTTTATAGAATATATGTGACGGTGGTTAACTGGGATTTTCTCCAGCTCCGATGTCATATTATTCTTTTTTTTATATGTCGCGTTGGTGCGGCATTATGTTGGAATATAAGCCTATTTTATTATAGCGTGCTTTCGATTTTTACCGGTCTCTTTCGTCCCAAGTCAATTGTAATGTAATGTATCTCCGTATATCTCATTTTCCTTTTGTTTTGTTTTTCTCTTTCGATTTTCGCCGTATTACATAACTTAATTATAATTCCCCTTGTCTTCTCCTTCCTCCTATCTCCGTGAGATCTCTCTCCCCTTTGTTTTACTCCCCTCACTCCTCCCCCTTCCCTCCGGTATGTTTACATAACATCATGAAAAGCTTCGCGTCTTAGCAGTTCGAAGTTTGACTTTTTGCAAGTTTGTCGTTTCTCTCTAACTTTTGTAAGTTTCGTTTTATTTTCTTTCAAGTTTGTATCTTTTCGTTAGATTCATGTTGTTGAGCGGTACTCAGGTTCTGTCGTGCTTTTCAGTTTTTTTTAAGTTTTTGAATTCTTTATTCTTGGTATTGGGTTTCTTTTGTATTATTGAGCTTGTATTAGCTTGCCTTTTTTCTTTGTTTTAAATAATTTGTTTATTTCGTGTACACGCTCTTTCTTTTATCCTCAATACATTTTTATATTTTAAGTAATATAGCTCCCTTGTCTTTTCATTTCTTATATTTAAGTTCCCCTTCCTTATCCTTATCCTTATCTCGATTTCGTCAATCTTGTCTTTGTGACGTAACAAAGGCACGATTAGCACGCCTCTGGGATTTATTTAATTAATTTTATGGGAATCTCGTTTCTGCACTTTTGATTATTGCATTAAGCAATTATTCGTTTGCATTTGGTTTTTTGGAAATCATCTTTTGCTCGCTCCGAAAACCTTGGGCCCAGCACCGGGTCGAGCAAGACGTCTTTTCCCCATCCATTTGCGACCTTGTTGATTTTATCTTCCACTGCTACTCTGACGCGCATTATTATTATTATTACCCAGACCTTGATCGGCGCAATATTTGACTGTGTAGATTGCATTAGATTCTGGGCAGATTGCATCTGATTTTGGATTGATGCATATGACTTTGTGTTGATTCAATTTTAAGTAACTTTGATTCTGTTTTATCTAGGCTAGATTCCATTTTACCTAATTTTATTTCAAGATTATCCTGGCTAGTTTTCATACTATCCTGGCTAGTTTTAATTTTGCCTAGTTCTGTTTCAAGTTTATCCTGGCTAGTTTTAATTTTGCCTAGTTCTGTTTCAAGATTATCCTAGCTAAGTTTAACACAATCCTGACTGAATTTAATGCTATCCTGACAAGTTTCAACTTTTCCTAATTTCCGTTGTAGATCGTCCTGACTAGATTCAACTTTACCTAATTTCAATTGAAGATCATCGACTGTGGATTGAAGTTTATTACCGCATGATTCTAGTTTCATTTGATCAGTTTGAACTGCGCCTAAGTCCGTTTGTACTTTATGAATGTCTGTATGAGCTTGTATTACGTCCACTTGGACCTCATCTACTGTTCCATCTACCCTATTCACTTTGGTTTCTACTATTTTAGAACTATCTTGTAATTCCTTTATAGTGCCTTGGATACCAGTAATATCTTGCCTGATATTCTCGGCAACTATATCTTGTATAAGACTTTTACTTGTATTTGTCCAATGCTCATGTATGCCATCGATTTTATTTTGTAGCATACGGTACAACGACTTAAGGTCCACTACCTCCTCTTCTCCAGACATGGTATAATTAATATAATTAACTAAAGACAAACAACATGAGTATCACTATAACTAAGCAAAGCACGAACATTCCAATGAAATTGTATTGCATTACATTATAACTACGCTAACTTAAATATAACTAATAATAAAGTCAGCTATAAATATGACATTTACCACTACTAAACGTGTGATGCTTTATATCGACAATAATAATAATAAAGATCCTAATTTGACCATAATTTAAATGAATAAAAACCATCCTATATTACGATGAGTTCAAAAATGCTCATCAGCCGGATTTAACTACACCAAGCAATTTGTATGCAGCTCAAACGTGAACTACATCAAATGCCCCAGTCGACCAAACACGTCAGTAAAGATTCCAAAGTATTCCTTTCACTGTTCATGTTCTAATCGTATATTTATTACAAAGTAGCGTAGCACCACTATTAATAAAGCAAATATATTAATGGTTGCGTATCTACATGTACGCCATGCAAATTGAGTATTCTCATATACCGTACGCTTTGTTCACAAGTGAATTCCAACATTTTGTGCTAAAAATGTCAGTACACCATTACTTTCTGACGTTCATTCAATGAATTCGCAATGATCGATGTAATGGCGTCAGAGTATACCCGTTCATGACACGTTCCACGTGGTTGACAGCAATGTCAGACACTAGCATGAAATGGCGTCATTCAACCGGCCAATAGAACCATCATCGAGTATGACATCTCTGTCTAAGTCCCCATAAGCTATGGCTCTCTCTCTCTGGTATTCCAGTTATATCGCTTCCAAACATTGGTTTCCATAAAACCATGGAATTTAATGGTATTCCAGTAAATTCTCGCCCCTGAACGATGGAAGCCATAATTCTATGTACCCGAAATACCTACTATCAGCATGTTGGAATCCCACGATGGCAACTGGATCGTAGAACCTGAAAACCCCGGCTAGAAAATTCCCCAGATTCTACCCAACATGAGACGAGGAAATGGGATACAAGAATTCCTAACTGAGACTACGTTAAGAAAAACCATGGTGAACGACATAAGAAAACTCAAAAGCACAAGGATTATGATGAACGCAATCTCTGGTGTGTGGAAAACCACTGAAATACCCATCACTGGCCGTCTTAACGTGTTCTCTTATCGTTTGGATATAGTATCACACTTTGAAGATTTAAAATTGACTAAAGAAAATTTATTCAGGAAAGGAAAGTATAGTGTAAGTCATTATATTATAATTTAAGGCAGAGTGCCAAACTTCCAACCGAAGTTTCATGAACATTGGAAAAAAATGCCAGCCCCCACATTCATCAATGTTATTGACCGCATTTTACCCAAATATATGAACAAAAATAATTTACATTGTTCAACAGAAATGTTGGCAACAATTGAAACATTTAAATAGAATCCCTGAAAATATTCATATTTACAAGACATACAAATTTATACCCTGAAAAATAATTATATAAAGCTATAATACAAATGTACAGTCATTTTATAACACCTTCTTAGTGTTTTTCGTAAGATTCATAAGTGACACCTTCCATGTGTTTTACTATATTTGTGGTTGCTGAATTATTCTGGAGTTATTCATCTCTTCCGACCAAACAATTAAGATAAGTCGAAGTTATATTCTTTAATTTAATTTTACATCCCCTTTAAAAGAACAGTCATCACCAGATAGGAATTAATGATTATTATAACGCCTGTTAAGCATTGCAGTGATACAAATATTCGAAAATTTTACCAGGTAGGTTTAATTCAACATGCCTAAAATGCATGATTTCCACAACAGACAATTAACGTGAACCGATACTGAAATAAAATGCCTTAAGCCATAATCATCCTTACTTTCAAAATCCATCTGGGTGGATTGCCTTTCATACTACAACTTGGAATATTCCATTGAATACCTTTTTAATAATAAAGGACACTAGCCTATACATGGCTTTACCATTAAGTATCATGCTACACTAAGCATTCAATCGTTTATATTATCAGGTACTACTATAATTTTAGTGCCTCAATTAATCTCCTCCCTTGGTGAACGAAGAATTCGGCTTATTTAACAGATCAAATTCACAATGAAATAGTGTTGCTAAAATTATACAAGTTTCCTTACAATTCAATTAATCACTGTTAAATTATTATTTCATTTGCTCTTATATTATAATTATTATTCACGACCAATATGCATAGCTTTCAATAAGTGATAAATAACAATTACAACTTTGGCGATAGATCTGCCTCCGCATGAACCTAGTCTGGGATTCACGTTAACAAAACAGGGTGAATGTATGCAAAGGTCTTAAAAACTGTGTTTAAAAACACCTGTATAGTCCATCTATAATGGATCTTAAATAAATCTATCAAACCAATCGTAATGCAAAATCTCAAAAAACAAATTACTGAAGAAAATACCTGGATCAAGTCAAAGTTCGGAATAAATCCACTCTAATAGTGTCAAGAACGACAAATAGCATCCTACAACATCGGTCCGGGCGAGCATAACAATCGGCTCTCCAATTACCGATTAGAAATACTATCAACGTCTCTTTACCAGAAGAGCAGAATATAAATTCCTAGCAAATAAAAAAATCCGCTTTCTTCACTGAACCTGCTTCAAAAAGCTTACTGCAGTATTCGAAAATCAACCTGAATACTGAAATTTCGCTTTCGAGTGTATAACAGTCTTCTTTTTAGACGCACTATAGTAGAAACTTCAAATTGAATCTACCCAAACTTGAGTAACGTTATATAAAGACATAAAAATAGTGTTCATTTTTTCTATATAAATCAAAAACAAACACGTTGAATGACGAATCTTGAGTGGCCTAAAGTTCCTCTTCTCTACATTAAATAAATTCCACATTAAATTAACTTGAATTTACAGTTACCAAAAGAAAATTAAACTACAATACATTTAATTACAATGGGTGCATTTAAGTAGAATCAAAACCTGTCCAGAATAGAATCAGACTTGACACTAGGATCAAACCTAAACTTCATTCTTAGACATTCTAAAAAATCCTATATAAAATGGTATGTGGCAGTGTGACAACGTTAGAATAAAAATGCTTAGCTACGATTGATGGGGCTTAATTCTGTACCTTGGATGATTCTTGTAGATAACGAAAGAACACAGTCTTGTCCTTCATGACTATTCCCTCCATGTAGGCAGTAGAGGTCTTCACTGTCTAGGAAAACGAGAAACGAACCCTGGGTCTCCAGACATCTCCCATCCTGACTGAATATTCCACTCTAAAACCAACGAAAGCTCCTTTCATCTTCGGATAACGTCCTAAAAACCGCAGCACGCAGTGACGTTCATATCGGCTCGAATAACAAAGTTCACTAGCCTCGCGAAACAGGGTAATTGTGAAACACACTGTACTGCGATACAACAGCTGTGTTCACAGACACTCACCAGCGTGGGCAACAATGCCGATAGCATCAAAATGTTCTTGACCTCGCCCGCACAGTGACTCTCATGTCTATCTCGCCTAACCACCCATAGTTAAATTAATGAAATACATAATATCCATTGCTCTCGACATCAAATTACTCAACATGGTTGTGAGGTCACACACACATATAAGTTAGGCCTTGTATATAATGAAGTATTTTCAATATCCATGCACTCGTATTGAGAAATGCTTCTCGAATAGAGGCGCTAATTGTTCTCACAAAACACACAAGATGTGTGTACCGATACAGCCAGTTCTAATGCGATGAATTGCAACTGGATGAACATCATGTCCATATGCTTGTAAAAGCAAGTATACACTTTTCAAGAACAATATAAGGCTTGCCTATAATGAACAGTTGTCTAGCAAGGCAAACTGCATTTCCATTTCGTTCGCAATAGCCTATGCGGTAGTGAAACTGGAGTCCCCTTCGACACTAGGAATCTCCCTGCTGTACAGAGGTAGTACAATCTACTCAAAACGAACTTTCACTCGCGATTCACATGATCTTGCCCGCCGATCACAGGTGTAATTCTATATAAGTGTATTCGTGCGTGATACAATCCAATCTACTCTCTCCGTCGGGCAGGCAAGCTCGCATCTCTGATCGCACCGACCGTCGCGCTACTAGTGCTCAAAATTCGTACTGATAAGATACAAATATCTTATTTCCGTGTTTCTGAGATTTCAATTATTGAAAGTAGTTGGTAATCCAACACCTGCTATAATTGCGGACATGTCAAAATACACCAGAACGTGTAAAACACTTTTATTCCCGTCTTATGGGCATAATTTATCTCTTGTTGTTGGTCGATAAAATAATCAATACCACTGACCAATCAGCTGTGACATCAGTACTGGCAACGCATGCGCCCCGCTTCTCTCGGCCTGACCACTATCCAAGGTCAACTTGTGGGTCGCGAAACATATGATCCTGTATCGCTCTTCATGTTCACAAGTGTTTACATATTACCTTCCCATAAAGGCATTCCAGTCATGAGAATGAGGGTACAGTACCAAACGTCCTGATTTTGTGCAATCACTAGTTGGAAAATTAAAATATTGAAGAATTTCTTTCTTTACCTGGTCAAGATTTCGACAAATATCTAAATGAACATCTTCCACTCTGAGTAACTTTTGAACTATATTATAATGCTGTATATATGCTTCCCATTCAACCTTAACTAATCCCAGCCCGCGAACATCCTGGATGTATACAACATATCATTGGGACAGTCATGTGGTAACCCACTATTACATTCATTGATTCGTCCTCAAAACACTCCTATGTATTTAAAGCAACTTTTATGTGGACTTTGTGAGACGCGGTGGATCGAACGGCACGACGGTTTTGTACAATTTCGCTCTTTACTCCCAAACATAGTCGAGAATTTAGACTCGATTACTTTATGGAAGGCAAAAACGCTCATAGCTGCTCTTTGCTCTTTGTGAGAGTGATTTTATAGTTACCGTCATTTGCTTGTCAGAAATCCTTGGATACATTAAAACACTCAGAATTTTGTTTCAAAAAGGGAAATAAATTTGAAGGAAGCCCAGGAAGCGCTTGAGGACACTATTACTGTGTTGAACAAGAGACGTGAAGAGTGCGAAACACAATTTGCTGAGCTCTTCCAAGAAGCTGAACCTCTGGCAAAATAACTTGGAACCGAACTTCTGCTCCCACGCATCGCACAACGACAAAAGCACCGGGAAAATCATCCAGCGCCAACCGTAGAAGAGTACTATCGTCGGGCCGTTTTCATACCCATTTTATACTACGTCCTAGAAGACCTAAACACTCGCTTCTCTTATGCAACGCAGGAGTTACACTGCCTATCAGCAATGATGTCAGTATCATCATGGACGTCAGCGGATGTGGACACAGTCGCTGCAAAATACTTCAAACTTCTCCATCAACATTCTGCCTCATCTGCGGCAGGCTGAACTTCGTGTGTGGAAGGCAAAGTGGTCCCGGGAGCTTGAATCGGGGTCAACCATCCCAAAGTAAGCTATGGATGCTTTAATTGCCTGAGATAAAGAGTTGTACCCCAATATTCATCGATGTCTCAAGTTTTGTGCTACTTTACCTGTCAGCGCCACTTCATCGGAAAGGTCATATTCTTCTTTGAGAAGGCTGAAGACGCGGTTGCGGTCAACTATGTCCGATGAACGATTAAACGGGCTTGCTTTGCTGCACGTCCACTACGATGTTTATGTTGAGCCATCTCGCGTGTTTGATCTGTACGCGAAAAAACCAAACCGGTGACTAGAGTTTGTTGATTGGCTTAAAATTGTTGTTATGAACAAAATTGCTGTATTTGTAATATTTACGTACAATTAGCAATACACATGTACCTGTCATGATTTCGGGTAGCCTTTGCTCGTATTTCGCTCAACCAATACTCCTAAAATAAAGTTTAAATATGGTTTTAAACTCCCGTAAATCTGATTAAATCGTGTCTTTAACGATCCTTTTCTCGTCAATCGATTAAAATTCCTCGGGCCTCGAGCCGGGTTTTTATTTAATCTTGAAGCTATTGTCAAGCTATATAGTTATTTTTTACGGTTGTCAGTCAGCAAACTATATAACTCTGATTTTACTCTCCTACCCTTTAATTACATTAATACAGTAACTATAAACAATGAACCCGGGATGATAGCGTTTGGGATAAAATTAAAAGTCTATGGTAACGATAGCGCTCTAGCGATATTATTGGCATGGCATTTGATAAAATAGAGTTCAGTGTTGGACTGGCCAATTGGGAAGAACGGGAGTTCCCATCGAGGCCTCGGGCCAGGAGATTCTGAGTGCCGAGGCCCGCCCTTAGGCGCTTGCGCAAATAGGCATGTGACCCCTGTTATTAGGTAGCTAATATATTCTGCGTCTTTGTTTGCAACTTAAGAGAGGGAGGGCTACTCGCAAAAGGGACAATGTCAGTCATTACCTATGAGGAGGTCCGGGAGTCTTTTGACCCCGCTCGGACCATTCAGGGCATCTGAGGAATCAAGGGGCCTCGGGGCCTTAAAATTAATGACCTCTGCCCTTGTGTGAGTAGGCCACTAACATCAGCTTATCATATTGTATCAATAATTGGGGAAGGGGTGGGGGTAATTTCCAAAGGGGGCTCATTACGATCACAGTATTTCAATGCGTGCGATCCCCGTGTCAGTAAACTCCGCATAAAATTATTTTTCCGCGTAAAAATTGGAGCAAGTCACTGGGGAGGGGGGAGGGGATGGCCCCTACTCTCCCGCTCCCGTCGAGGCCTCGTAGGGCCAGTCCGATACTCATAGATTGTACGTAAGTATAGGTAAGTATGAGCAAACAAAATATTGTTTAGTGACCACACAGAAAGTAGGAAAGTAACGAAAAATTTCACATTTCGAAAAAAAAAAACATTTTAGGAACAGTATGCGCAAATAATTCGATGGTTATTGTTAACTTTTAATTTGCATATCTAATTATGGTATAGTTCACCCCCCCCCCCCCCGATCAGTGTCTGGATCCACCCCTGTGTCAAGCCGGCCATACCGGTCACGATTGGGATATTCAAGAAATTGAACAAAAACTTCGAAATGCCAAAATTATTGTTTAAGCCTTCACTCATCAAAGTGGGCACTGCTCATGAGTTGCATCGCCCAGCTATGCGCCACTATCCGCGACTAAAGGTAATTTCAAGAGGTAAGGATGAACTTTGGCAAGCAAACCTGGTTAAGATGGTCCCCTATGATGGCGTTAACGACGGTGTTCGCTATATGTTGACCTTCATTGATATATATTCCAAAATGGCCTTTGTTGAACCTGTGCGTCGCAAGTCTGGTCCACTAGTCACCAAGGCCTTTCAACATATTATTCAACAATCCAAACGTCAACCTCAGTTGTTACAAACCGACCAGGGGAAAGAATTTTTCAACAAGGATTTCTCCAGTTTTCTCAAATCAATGGATATTCACCATTAAACCACGTAGAGCAATCTCAAAGCCAGCGTGGTTGAGCGGTTTAACCGACCATCAAAAACGCATATGAGGAAAGCGTTTAACACTCAGGGCTCTTATCGCTGGTTGGACATGTTACCAGAGCTGTGTCACGTTACAATGTCATCAAACATAGAACGATTGGTCCAAGCCACGGCTCGTGACCAAAAATATTCAGCGACTGGATAAACTGTTTAACCCCATAAAAACAGCAGACCCTGAACGTCACGACTCAAAATTGGGGATATTGTTCGTGTGAGCAAATTTAAGTCTGCCTTCGATAAGGCCTACACGCCTCAGTCGGGGACTGAACTATTTCGAATTCGTCAAGTCAACCTGGACAGCCCAGTCACCTATTTACTCGAGGACCTCGACTATCAACCCATAAAGGGCAGGTTTTACCTCCATGAACTTCAGAAACAGCGTTTCCAAAACATTACCTTGTGGAAATGTGTTGAAACAAAAAGGGAATAAACTGTATGTGAAATGGTTGGGATTTAACTCTGCCTTTAATTCTTGGATCAATAAATTACATGTTGTGTGAACCTGTGCACTTTTTTTGAATAATGTTGTACAAGAGCGCTGTATAAGGCGCTCAACACTTTATACATGTCCATACATGTTTCTCTTTCTCTCTCTCTCTCTCTCTCTCCTCACCTATGTGTCACTCCTTGACTCCATGTTGACATACAACACGTTCATCTATTGGCTGTCATGGGTTCTCCACTCCTCCCATCTCCCCGCCCCCTCTGGTCCCCTCGCTGCTCAGCAGTGGTCACATGATTCCCTGTTGTGTGGAGGTTTCCCTCCTCTTTTCTCGGCGGGGGGCTTCTGCTGCTGCTCTCTTATCGCTGTTACAGTATTGCCACATTGTTCCAACTTGCTATCACCACCCAGCAGTGTTGCCAAGTCGCGTCCTGTAATAAGGTTTCACATTCCACTAGCCAGCTCCCCCCAGCCAGGCCCTCGAGCGGGTATCCTGTTTTCCGTTCTGGCTGCTAGTCAGACATACAAAAAGCAAGTTCTGTTGTTGTCGAATATAAAAGCCTTGCTTTTATTCGTCTCATACCATTATGAATTTGTCAGGTTACTGGTCAGTGTTTTCTAACACGTTTAAAGATCGCCATGATGAATTTTTGAAATATTCACCTTCATTCATCTGTCATAGTTAAATATCGAAAAGCGACCCCTCGTTCTATCGTTATGCCATACACCGCCCCGTCGAAATAGCCATTTACTGTATTCACCATGGCCAGTCATAGCCTCGTTGTAACATACGCCTAGCGATACCGACTCTCTGTCTACAAACGCTCTTTATTTAAAATTTAAAAAAACATAAAAGTTTGAAAATGCATAGTTTTTGTCCTTGAGACTTGAAATTTATTTTGGTGGTAGAGAGGGTAGTGACCTTTCATTTATGTCAAAGAAACGTTTTTATAGAATTCCTAGTTTCCAAAATATAAGAATTTCAAAATTGGACCTTTCAAAAATTGTAAAAAATAAAACAAAATTATTATAAAAAAAAGACATACAGTCCATTCGTTTGAACTATGGGATAATGTTCTATAAAGTTTGGTTTTCAAACAATCGCCTACTTTCAAAAACAAAATTTTAGATTTTAAATACCAACACACATTCAGAGCAAAGAGGGCCTCAGACCGAGTCCTACGACACCTCATTCGTTAAAATCCGACCATGCGTTCGCGAATTATCGCCAATGTTCGCGAGAAAGTAGGCTATCATTTATTGTCCTACACACTTGAAACTTGCTGTCCGCCTAGAGGGCCTAGGGACCTTTCATTAACGTCAAACAAACGTTTTTCCAAAATTCACCGTTTCCAAAATAGCGCCAATGGCATAAACATTTTTTTAAACTACCAACACACATTCATAGCAAAGAGGGCGTCACCCCAACTTCAACAACACTTCGTTCGTTAAAATCCGATAATGCGTTCGGGAGATTTCGGCAAATTTTATATGAAAGTAGGGGGCGAAACAGAACGCCCATTACAGCACTACTACACAAAACACAAATTTTTGTCTTAGAGACTTGAAATTTATTTTGATGGTAGAGCGGGTAAGGACCTTTCATTTACGTCAAACAACCTTTTTTGTAAAATTCCTAGTTTCCAAAATATATTAATTTCAAAATTGGACTGTTTTTCAAAAAAAAAACACGAAAAATAAAAAAGCTTACTTATAAAAAATAAAGGACATAAAGACCATTTGTTTCAACCATGACACAACGTTCTATCATGTTTGGTTTTTAAACTATCGTCTATTTTCAAAAACAACAATTCTCAAAACATTTTTGAAAAATATAACGAGTGGTCCATAGGAAAGAGCACGTCAGCCCGAGTCCAACGACGTATCACATGCTCATGGTTTCATAAAATATACACGAGAGTTCAGCGTAGCCGAGTGGCTCGTGTCACTCGTTAGAACTATCCTTACCCCGCTACTCACTTGTGCATATTGGAGTTCGCAGGCACATATTTAAATTCCAGGCGCAAGTTTGAATAGCGCGCGGCTTTTATTCTCGAAGCATTTCGCAGCTTTATGCAGGCAACTGAGAAGCTAGTGACGTATGCCACGTCATCATCAAGGCTATCTTTTTTGATAAAATAGTTCCCGATTTTATAGAAAAATGGAATGCATATCGTTTTACTGGCACAGGAAAAGGGAGATGAATGAACAACATTGGAAGAAAATCGGATCATCAGAGGCCGAGATATTGGCAGTTTTGTGATTGAGGATTTCCTCCACTGTGACGTCAGCGTGTAGCTCCGTGGAGTATAAATTGAGGGCCCGGTCAGACTCAATATTCACTTCTTCATAGCGCATGGTCGCTGATACTTCGTAATATTCACATCTTCGCAGCGCACGGTTGCTGATACTTCGTAATATTCACATCTTCGCCGCACACGGTCGCTGATACTTCGTAATATTCACATCTTCGCCGCGCACGGTCGCTGATACTTCGTAATATTCACATCTTCGCCGCACATGGTCGCTGACACTTCGTAATATTCACATCTTCGCCGCACATGGTCGCTGATACTTCTCAGATACACTTTTCGCAGTACATGGTTACTGATACTACGCTACGATTTAAACTTAGGCGCATGGTCGCTGTTACTTTATACAAATATTTTAAAATTTTTGGACCACGTGATGGTCAAAAATGTTTGTCGTTTTTACGTTCAGTGGAACTTAAAATATTTTTCAGTGGATCTATTTCAAGTAATAGGCATCGACATGCAGTTAACACTGAAATGCAGCTGCATCAGGACATATGGTAGACTTAGTCTACAGAACCAAATTTAATTATTTGGAATATTTTATTTCCAAGTCACCAGAGACAAGCCTGTGGCTTGGTAACAGTAAGAGCAATCAGTACTTATTAGATACTAGTCTTGCTTGGAAAGTCCACTTAGCCTACGTACGAGTCCAGCTGTGTCTAACGCTGTCTGGGGGATGCATAATCTCGCCCGGTAGGAGAGTAGGGGGCTGGAGAAATCCTTTCCCAAAGTTAGGACTTAGTCGACGCAAATTAGAATACGAGGCATTGGAGGCCTAGGTCTGGACATTTTCTGTGTTCAGATACCTTGATTCGTTAATTTGAATCTATGGACAGCATCATGAGCATCTAGTTTGATTTTGCAATTTTCTAATCAGCCGAAGGATCTGTTGTTCTTAAAATTTATTTAGTTTGCGGAATGGATATTTTCCTATTTAAGAATTCGAGCTTGATTGTTCTCGAGTTGCTTTGTTAAGCTAATTCCAGTTTAGAAGTGAATAAAAATATAATAATAATAATAATTTATAAATAATAATAATTTTCATTTTCTGAAAAATAAATAATAATTTGGTAAATTCTAATTATCATGTCGTATTATGTGGATTATCAGTTTGATATTTGGAACAGTTTAGCTACCTCGGATCGTTTCTTTTCCGAAGGTTAGTGGTTAGACGCACGCCCACGTTCTGAAGTAACAGAATAATGTTTGAAGCATCTGAAAGTTGCGTTATAAAATCAAATCTTGTGGAAACACGGAAGGTTATCAAAATGGGAAATAAGATGCTTGTATAAATTAGGGTTTTCTTGAATTAAATAAATAGTAAAATTTTTGGGTAACGTCGCCATATGACACATTTTTGACCATGAGTAGACACGATTTAAAGATACCTGTAATTAATGTGATGGTGAAATTTGTAGTAAACTTATTGGAGGAGCTTACTAGCTTCCTAGTTTTCCAGTTGGATAACAAGCGATGGCTTGATTAAAATAATAATTTGTGATATGAATAATAATATGTGGAAAATATTGTGTGTTATAAAAGATGAAATTTGTCATTCTAATTGTGCAATTAAGTCACATGAATGAATATGTTGTTACGTGAAGCATCTACCATAGTGATGGTTAGATGGCTGATCTAAAATATGCTGATAAAAATATGGAAGTAAAAAAAGATATAATTACGAATCACACCCTCTTCGAAATGGATGACCAATTGGATATTTCATGCAACCATCACGGTTATATTTCACATTTGATTTTCTCGTGCTCTACATAATTTTCCCAGTACAGTTTTGACGATGCCTTGCCGTTAGTCAAATACAATGTGATCAGGTAATTGTTGACACATTAGTAGAATGGGCCGGTGCTAAGGATTATATTGTCACTGTTATTTAATGATCAGCCACTGCCATCTCAAGGATATTTGTGATCCTATTGAAGTTCCAAATCTTATTAAAGCATACATTTTGTAGAAGTTAATATTTTCATATTCAGATGAATAATAATTTATGGGTGATAGTATTAGTTACTATTTTGATGAAAATTATCAGAAGGATCTTTTCAATAATTTGAAAGCTTAATGTTTGAACAATTAATGCTTTGTAATTTAATTGACATTTGGATATGTTTTTGGTTAATGATTCGATCCAAGAATATAGAGTTTGATGAATCATGTATTTTTGGCTCGAGAACTGATGATTTTTTAAAAATCACAATCGAAGCTCTTCGAATCCATGCTCATCATGTTTAAACAATTGTTAGTTAATTGATGCTCAGATGTCCTACAAATCTAATTTTTGTTATTACTGCTATGATATTTAATGTACCGATTTTGAATGCAAATATTGATTCTTGGAAAGTGATAGATTTTCATTTAAACAAATGAACATATAAACAAAAGTGATTTTTGACAAACAAGTGAATTAGTTAAAATATGATTTCTTTCAGCAAGTAAACACTCGTCAAGTAGGATTCAGGCTGGACGATTGAATTTGCCCTGAATGACCTACAGTTGTATATAAAATATTTGGTCAATGCCAACAAGACTGCTATTCTGGCATTTGTTCAAATTAAAGAGATTTCATGTGTTGATAACTCTGTTATATAATGGGTGTGAAACTGTTCATGCATCCACAATGCTATTTCTGCATTCTTTTAGATTCAATTTTAAATATAAATAACATGAGATTCTTTTAGAAATTGTGGTATTTCCGAATCTCCCTTCTATCCTTATTTCTGCATCGAGCCGAAAATCAGTAAAGCATTTTAGACCTTGTTTGTAGTTGTAATCACCCATATGGCGCCCTGAGATATTTTGATTCTCGTGCTGACTGATTTTTGGTAAAATGCATATGTGGTCGTTGGACTTCGATCTAAACGGGCACAATATCGATCTATCGAATCAATTTCTTTTGGTCGGCAAATCGGCACTCTATTCTTATAAGCACGCAGGCTATGTTTGGAGGCGGGGTAAGTTGTTATTTTGTGAGTGAGGTTAGTTTTGGATGATGAAGAAAATAACGAACTATTTAACATCCACCCAGACATCGAAAACGCTGAAACTTAATGATTCGAACACAATGACCGGACTTTGCAAATTGCCAAAAATTGCAAGATCGTGATGTTTTGTCGACTACAACTGAGAATACCCCTTAAATATTTATTAGAAACAAAGGACAGAATAGGCCTACATATTTAATAAACACAATTATTTAATTTATATTGATGAAAAAGTAGTTAAGTAGTCCTAATATTTTTCTATAGCCTCTTTCAAATTTTTGCACAGGGTTAACAAGAAATCACAAACGTACATGAATATAGCTTGATGCCGCTATGAATTAGTATGTGTCTAAAAATTTCCACTCCGGTTAAATTTGGATTCACATACGCTACATGAAAATGGCTTCTGGCTGCTATAGATGAGCATGTGTTTCTTCACATGTTCTCTATTTGGATTCACATACGGTACAAGAGTATGGATATGTGCCGGTAGGGATTCCCAGGTTTCTCTTCAAACGTCCTCCTTAGGTAAAGTTAGATTCAGATTCGCAACATCAATATTGCATCTTACAGTTATGGATTGACATGTTTCTCCTTAATCATCCTCTGTCCGTAAATTTGCCTTTTCAAAGGATACATGGATATGTATTATCACTGCAATGGATAAGAAAGTGTTTCTTTGAATTTTTGCTCATGGAAAACTTGGATTCACATACGTACATTTATGGCCTTTCGCCGCTATGGATTAGCATGTGTCTCTTTAAATGTCCTCTCCACTGAACTTGATCATATACGCAACATTAGTATGGCCTCTCGTTAGTGTGGATAAGCAGGTCATCATCATCATCATCCTCTTGTACTGCAGGGGGTCCAAAATCCAAGAGTTTTGAGTATGCGTACACGCGAGTACTCAGCATTGATGCTCGGAGCACGGTTGGAGAGGGACTGGGGGTGATAGCCGATACGTCACTGGGTGAAGGTCATAGTACAAATCCATGCTCTTTATGCCAGTATTGATGTAACCTCCGCTTAGTAACGGCAGCCCCTACAGCAGAGCTGTATTGCATATTGCAGGTTTACTCACACAAGGCGTCGAGTACTCAGCTGCTCACAAGCGTGCAGCTCGGCTGTTGTACAGTTTCCAGGCCCAGGCTGGGTCTGTTTGGAACATAAGCCCCGCCACTTAGTCCTTTCTTCCCACCACCTTTCCGTTGTCACTCTGGTCCAGTCTTCGCCTCTCTTGACACATTCCTCCACTCCTTTCAGCAATCTATATCCTGGTCTTCCCGTTGGTCATTTCGTCTGCATCTGCATCTCATGTATCCTCTTGGGAATCTTCTTCTCTTCCATTCTCCTTATGTGTCCATACCACAGTCTTGATGTCTCCATCCTACCTTGCAAGGGCTCATTTTTCACTATTTCCCTGCCCTTTTCAATCCACACCCTGCCTCTTCTTGTTACTCCAATCCTACTTCGCAAGAACTTCATTTCACTTGCCTCTATTCTGCGCTCCTCTCTTTTCTTCATCTTTCTCATGCATAGGTCAGTATCGGGATTAGCTAGTGTTTCTTCAAATTTCCTCTGTGGGGAAACTTGGATAGACATACGCTACATTAAAATGGCTTCTCGACGCTATGGATATATCATGTGTCTCTTCAAACTTCCTCTCTGGTTAAATTTGGATTCACATATGCAACACGAAAATGGCCTTTCGCCACTATGGATAAGCATGTGTGTTTTCAAAGATCCACTTTGAGCAAACTTTGATTTATTTACGTTACATGAGAAAGGCTTCTCACTGATATGGATAAACATGTGTGTTCTCATGTCCTTTCTGGTTAAATTTGGATTCACATATGCTACATGAGAATGGCTTCTCGTCGGTATGGATTAGCAATGCATCTTTAATTATCACTGCCGGAAAACCTGGATTCACATACATTACATGGATATGGCTCATAGTCGCTATGGACTAGCAAATGTCTCTGCAAATTTGATCTAAGAGTAAAATTGGATTCACATATGCTACATGAATGTAACTTCTTGCCGCTATGGCTGATCATGTGTCTCTTCAAACTTCCTTTTTCCGTAAATTTTGATTCACATAACGTACAGGGATAAGGTTTCTTCCGCTGTGAATAAGCGAGTGTTTCAGCATAGCTCCCTGCTCTGTAAATTCGGCTTTGCATACGCTGCATATATATGCCTTGTCACGGGTAAGAATATCAATTTTTTTGCTTCAATTTGTTGGTGATAGTAAATTTTCCTCTACATGCAGTGTTGGTGTATTGCCTTCCACTAGAACCAAATGAGTAAATCTTCCTTACGGCAGGATCAGACGTATCTGGACATTTCAGACTGAAAAAAGTAGTACTAACAGTTTAAAGTGCGATACATTATCACGGAAGTAACCTAAAAATCTAAATAGAATTAATATAATTTGGGCAACTTTTATTAATACCAGTACCAAGAATTACGGTTAACTGATAGCGTTTACACTCATCGCCATTATGTAGATAGCATTTTACAATTATTATATTATGATATATGTATTGCAGCCAATGGCCATACCAGGGTATAGGCTTCCAGCAAGTTGCTATATTAAATGTATATTATATGATATATGAATTGCAGGCAATGGCCATACCAGGGTATAGGCTCCCAGCAAGTTGCTATATTAAATGTATATTATATGATATATGTATTGCAGCCAATGGCCATACCAGGGTATAGGCTCCCAGCAAGTTGCTATATTAAATGTATATTATATGATATATGAATTGCAGCCAATGGCCATACCAGGGTATAGGCTCCCAGCAAGTGGCTATAACTTTGGCTAGCAGATGCTACTGTCATTGACACCTTGCGGTGAACGTTTGCACTTGATAGTAAGTTGCTAACCAACAAAACATAACCTAAATAGATATACAAGTTTGGCTACAAACTACTAATTGTAATGGTTAGTGGTTTTACATGCATAAATCTGACATGGGCCCGCTGGCTTTACTTCCTCTCTGATGGAAGACATAGTGAAGGATTTTAACGCTCTTTAAAATCCGATAACTTCCTCGCATGCTGAGCCCAAGTTTGCAGGATCGAATCCTGGCACAGCCAGTTGGCATTAAAGAGTGCGCAAATGCATGGGAGCCGCGTCAAGAGATTTCTCTCTCTAGTCGTTTAGTCGATTCCGACTCTCCGTGACCCCATGTTCTAAACTACGCCAATTTCTCCTGTCCTGCACTGCCTCCCGAAGATTTTCCATGCCGGAATCTAGTGCTTCTGTGATGCCATCCATCCCATTCTTTGATTCCCTCTTCTCCTTGTGCCTTCTATCTTCCCCAGCATTAAGGTCTTCTCTAATGGATTATATCTTCTCATGATGTGTCCAAAGTAGCTCAGTTTTTGTTTCAGGATTAAGCCCTCCAAGGAACACTCTGGTTTAATTTGCTGTAAAACTGACTTATTTGTTCTCTTCGCAGTCCATGGAACTCTAAGAACTTTTCTCCAAACACCGTAATTTGAAGGAATCCATTCTACGGCGTTCAGCTTTCCTTATGATCCAGGTCATACATCCGTACATCACAACTGGAAAAACCATAGCCCTTACTATACGGATCTGTGTTGTTAATGTTATGTCTCTACTCCTTAAGATATTGTCCAGATTAGAAAATGCATGTCAACCAAGTGGTAATCGTCTTTTGATTTCATGGCTGCAGTCAGCATCAGCAGAAATCAGTGAGCCAAGAGGGACTATCTCCATTTTTGTTCCTCGTACAGGCCATGAAATGACAGTTGTAGTTGTCAATAGATTTACTGGCACGTTAAAGATCTCCTTCGGGGCAATATTCCGGTACTCCGTCGTCTTTACAGTTGGTAAAAGGGACGTAAAGCCAATAACATTACCGTATGTACAGAGGGTGGCAGGTTGCTAAGGAAACACAACGTGACGCAAGTGGTGCGTAAATCAGCCGAGATAAAGCAGCCATACCAGGATGCAGAAGTTCACAAAGTGCCTTGTTCCTGTGGATACATGGACAGTTGTTTGTGGTTTGCTCGCGCGCCGGAAAGCCTTCAGATCTATTTATGTACGTACTAGACGGAAAACAAAAGATATTGGCAATGCAACAGATGGCGGGTTATAAGTGCAATAACATTTATACTGGATACCACTTGACTATTTCCAAAAGTAAAAACTCTGAATGAGATAGTTTTTGGACTGCCAACTAAAACGTGAATATCAATTTCCACTTACGAAAGCAAAAACAAAAACGTTCAACGACAAATGTAAGAGGATAACTGATTTGGCCTACAGAATTTATTCACATCCAACATTATTCGTTTGTCTCCCACAAATCCAACCCCTCGTCCTCGTCGTGGGAGATGGGCAACGTAATGGAGTAGGGGATTGTCTGTAGGGGTGAAGTACAGTGGGGACTTTGTGTGCCTCAAGACCGCTACGGTAGCTGTGAAGGCCCTACAGGAACCCTGAAGAAATTACGGCTAACGGGGCTCTGGTCAACAACAACAACTGCTGCCTTGTAATTTGGAGTCGGTTCTTCAAAGGCTAAGGGAAGAAACCCTGACAAAAAATCAGCCTGGTGCCTCAGGCTTAAGGTGGCAGCCCCTCCAAGGCACTCGGAGGCAGTGGGTTAATCATTCGCTCCTCTTAAATAAACTGATTACTGAAACTGAAGCGAAATTCCAAAACCGGACGGATAACCTGATGACGACTTTTGGCATGAAGAGGACTACGAAAATCGGTTTCTGGAATGTGAGGACCTTGATGGAGAAAACCCGACTGAAACAAGTGACACGGGAGATTCATTCATTCATTCATTTATTTGCAATGGGGGGTGTCCCCCCCGGTGGCAAATTGTATATACATAACAAATAAATAATTATACATAACAATTCAATAACAATTATACAATAATTAAACTGGAGTATTTACACAAATAGTCAGTCTTTTCTTAAACACACCTATATGTTTGGGAAAAGGCTCTAAGACTGCGGCAGGTAGAGAGTTCCAGTTATCAATGGCACGGTTTACAATAGAATATTTACCATAATTTGATCGCTGTGGTCGGCCCTTAACTTTGAAAGGATGATCGCTCCTACCCATGTAAGTGGGCTTTCCCAATCGTTTGCTAAGCTCACCCCATGCTGGTTGATTTGTATACGTGTTGTACATAGCGCAGAGTCTAGATTTCATCCTCCTAGCCTCCAGTGATTCCCACCCAAGTTTCTTTAACATACGGCTCACACTGCTCCTGGGATTAAAGTCACTGAGCACAAATCTAGCGGCCTTTCTTTGTACCATTTCCAACTCATTGATGAGCCCTACTTGATATGGATCCCAAACCGCCGAGGAATATTCCAGAATAGGTCTTACAAGTGACAAATAGCCTAATTCTTTAGCAGAGGTACTACTTCCTTTTAATACCCTCAATACAAAGTGCAGGGATTTGTAAGCTTTTGAAACTACACATCCTACATGACTACTCCATTTCATATCATTCCTTACGTGAACGCCCAAATATTTGCAAGAATCTTCTTCTACAAGTATTTCCGAGCCAATTTTATATTGAAAATCCTGCCTTCGCACTTTCCCTATTTTTAGGAGACTACATTTTCTTGTGTTTATTTTCATTTTATTTTCAATCGCCCACTTATAGACCAGGTTCAGGTCCTCTTGAAGCACTGCATTGTCCTGTGAGTCATGTATCTTTCGATATATTACACAATCATGTGCAAACAATCGACAGTCACTGCGAATCCTATTTGGTAAGTCATTTATAAACGCCAAAAATAACAAAGTTCCAATTACGCTGCCCTGAGGGATACCCGACGTTACGGTAATTTCATCCGAGAATATGCCTTCGACTTTCACTTTCTGTGAACGACCTGTCAAAAATTCTTGGATCAATAAAATTACTCTTCTATCAATCTTCGTCGAAACTAATTTATGGAGTAGCATGTCGTGCGGCACGACATCAAAAGCCTTCGCAAAATCTATAACCACAGCGTCGACTGAAACTCCATGGTCTAACGATTTGCTAATGTCTTGAAAAAGTGATAGCATCTGACTCTCGCATGAGTAACCTTTCCGAAATCCATGTTGCCTATCATTAAACCGTGATAATGTTTCCCACTGTTCCCTCAAGTAGTCGCAAATGAGATGCTCCATTTGTTTACAAACGATGGACGTTAGGCTAACCGGCCGGTAGTTGCCCAATTCAAGTCTGCTCCCTCCCTTAAATATTGGGACTACCGTAGCTCTTTTCTAGTCATCTGGGATTTGCGCATTGTTAATGGACACATTAAACATCACCTCCAAGTATCGTGCCACGGCCCTACCTCCTAGTTTAAGTACTTCACTAACAATATTATTAGGACTCTTTGATACATTGAAACGTAGTTTTTGTATTAGCTTTACAATTGCTGACTGGTTTATTTGGAACAGGAGAGCCCCTGATTCGTCGTTAAGGTCCAACACACAGCTATTGGATTTATTGAACACACTACCGTAAAAGGCATTTAATTCATTAGCAATGGCCTGTTTCTCAGTAATTAATTTACCGTCACCGGACATTATCATCGACAAATTATTTGAATTTCCCTTTCTTCTCCTAACATAACTGTAAATTTTTTTCCACCCATCACCTCCCGAACCAAGTAAACCTTGCATATAACTGTCATGAGCAGCCCTCTTTTTTAAGACGAGCTCTCTTGATAAGGACTTAAATTTCAACATATACTTGTCACTATCATGTCTTTTATTGTATAATTTCCTAATTTTCCGTTTTAGACTCCTAATTTCTCGTGTGTAATACTCAGGATCTGGGTTTTGTTTCAGCAATTTAAATGGGACAAATTTATCAACAGCGCTATTTAAAATTTTCAAAAAGTTAGTCTACAGGATATTAATGTGATTTCCTTCCGATGCCCATCCTACAAATAGCTCATTCAAATACCCCTGAAACTTGCCCTGATCCGCCCTGCGATACTGGAATATGATCTTTTTTGCTACATCAGAGTCTAATTTTGTAATGTCACCATATCTAATATTTAATTCAACCCCAGAATGGTCACTAATTCCTGGTACTTTCAGACAGTTCATATACAGCTCTACAGGCCTTACGAGATCAACATCTAAGGTATTATTGTCTCTAGTTGGGAAGTCAACTACTTGGGATAATCCCCCCTCCCTTAAGAATTTATTTGCAGCGCTCTGAGCTTGACCACAGCTAGTTGACTCACCAGACCAGTCTACTTTGGGGAGGTTTAAATCTCCAGCAATTATTATGCTCTTTTTCATAGCATTACCCGTACAAGTTTTATCATACAGTGTTTGGAGGAGAGAAAAGTTATCTTTCGGTGCTCTATACGCCCCTATCACCTGAAGAGGGAATTTATTTCCTTTATCCGAAATTTGTACACATAACATTTCATGATCCATATCAGCCCACTTTAAGAAACTAGCTATATTTTTGCGCACACAAATAAATAGCCCACCACCTCGCTTCCCCCGATCCCTTCTGTACATTTCGTAGGTCCCTTGAATTATTTCGCTACTATTTATGTCCTCATATAACCAAGATTCAGTTGCAATGACAATGTCCGGAGAATACGTCTCTACAAGATTCCAAAATTCAATTAATTTATTTCCTAACTCTGACAATTAACCTGCAGTAATCCTAGAGTCTTACCTCCGCAGCAAATATCTCGAAATAGCTCTTTCTGTTCCCATCGGCTGGCAACCTCTGGATCTGCTCCTCCTCACAAAAGCCGGCAAGAACCGATGACCCTGTCATGTAGGCTCCCTAGGTTAAAAGCGTCCATTTAGATACAGCCCGTCTCGGGCGAAGTCACGGCCACCAATCCAGCAGTCAGCTTCTACGTACACTAATCCCAGTTGTGCACATACCCAGTCCATGCGGTCATTTACAGTCTTAACTCGCCTTAACGGAACATCTCCCCGCCGAACAATGCCACTCATTATAATTTTTGAATTTCTAAACTCGCTTTTAGCTTTTCTGCCTAGTTCGTAGAGCTCCCCCATGATGTAATCAGCTGTAGCCCTCTTCTTCAAATTGATCGTCCCAACATGTAGCAACAACACTCTAACTTTGTTACAGTCCTCTACATTTGATTCCTCCACTTGTTGGGCAAGCTGGTCAATTTTAATGCCCGGATAACACCGCACTTTCGCACCTGATTTCCTCGAGATATTCGCACTCCATCGTATCATTGAATCACCCATTATGATAACGTCATCCTCAGTTTGCTCCTGCACGCCCTCTTCCACACTGATCCCAGTACAAAGCCGTTCAGTCACATCCTTCACCGTTTCTTCTGATTCACGAAGCTTTGCTGTAAGTTCCTGTATTATTTGATCCCTTGCTTTGATTTGCACCCTCAAACAGTCCGGCATATCACATACTTTACAAAACCAATTTCCGACATCACAATCCTCCTTTTGACCTTAATACAGCCGAAGTGAAACCATTTCTCACATAGTCCACACTCAACACCATTCTTCAATGTTTTACTGCACGTCGAACACTTTAAAGCTGCCACTGGATCATTTGCCAGATTCACATTTGGAGTAACAGGCCCTGGATTCACTTCCACTCCACCAATAACTAGCAATGCAGCTATCACTAGGGCTATGAACCACAAGTTTTTGGCCCCGTACGCACACACAAACACCGGAAATCCCGACTACCCTTCGCATACCACAGTCCGATCCTCGCCCGATAACACTCCAGAGAACAACCCATTTCAGCACACCTGAGAGCTCGAAAAAACAAGACCTTTCACTTTGACTGCCAACTGATAGATGAAGAACTATGAGCTGGATATCCTAGGATTGAGTGAGGTGAGGTAGCCAGGATTTGGTGAAATACAGACAACAGATGGAATTACATTTCTCTATTCTGGGGGAGATGATGAAGAACACAGGGAAGGAGTGGGGTTGCTGCTCAACAGAAATGCAAAGAGAAACCTTATGGAGTGGAAGCCAATTTCTAGTAGGCTCATGTTTGCTAGGTTCAAGACAAAGCTCAGGAATGTGACCATCATCCAATGCTATGCGCCTACAGAACAATCGGAGCCAGAGAAGGAGGAAGAATTCTACCAAATGCTGCGAGATGCCACAAGACAAACAAGTAAGAAGGACATTCTCATTGTTATGGGAGACTTCAACGCAAAGGTGGAATAAAACAATGAGGGGTTGGAGCAGATCATGAGTAAACATGGCCTTGGTGAGATGAATGACAATGGGGAGAAATTTACGGAATATTGCGCCAGTCAGGATTTGGGGATGGGTGGCACGGTGTTTCCTCATAGGCGGTGCCACAAGGTCACCTAGGTGTCTCCTGATCAAGTCACAGAAAATCCAATTGATCACATCGCGGTGAGAAGGAGGTTCAGAAGAAGCTTGGAAGATGTTACGAACAAGAGAGAAGCTGATGTTGGTAGTGACCATCATCTTGTGGTTGCCAACTTCCGCATGAAGATCGTGGCAGTCCGCCGAAAGTTTAACACTCGGCACAAAAAGTTTGATGTGGGCAAGCTTAAGAACTAGCAGAGATTGGGCCAATTTAAATTGGATCTCAGAAATAAATTCCAGGCGTTGGACTCCGAGACAGAGAAGGATGTAGAGACTGTGTGGAGCGAGGTAAAGAATATCTTCGTGGAAACCAGTGAGATGCAGCTCGGGTACAAGAACTACCTGCGGAAAGAATGGATATCCGATCAGACCTGGGACAAGATAAATTATAGGAAGGAGATTAAGGCCAAGCTCAACACCTGCAAGACTAGCAGCAGAAGGCTCTCACACAAGCCAAGTATTCAACAGCAAACAGGGAGGTAAAGAGGAGTATACGGAAGGATCATAGGAAGTGGATTGATGAGCAGGCGGAGAAAGCAGAAGAAGCGGCAAGAAGGGGGGACGTTAAGAAGCTCTATGGCATCACAAAGATGCTTTCGAAGAAAGGTTTTAATAAAACTAGGCCTGTGAAGAGCAAGATGGGCGAGATCCTCACGACGTTTGAACAGCAGCTGACTAGATGGAGAGAACACTTTGCGGAGATTCTTAATAGAGATAAAGGACAAGAAAGTAAGCAGCGAGAAGAATATGAAGAGGAAGCAGACAGTGACCCAAGCATCAGCCTTGACTCCCCAACTCAGGGCGAAATACGGACAGCGTTGATGCAGATGAAGTGCGGGAAGGCACCAGGTCTGGATAATATCCCAGCGGAAGTATTGAAAGCAGACTTGGATATTACGATCAATCTGATGCACCCGCTGTTGGACAAGATCTGGAAGGAGGAGAAAATACCAACGGACTGGAAGAAGAGGTTGATAGTCAAGTTACCGAAGAAAGGGGACACCACAAATTGTAACAACTGGAGGGGTATCACCTTGCTGTCAATTCCAAGCAAAGTGCTGGCGAGAGTCATCCTGAAACGTATAAAAGACTGCGTAGAAGAAAGGCTTCGGAAGGAACAGGCTGGATTTCGACAACATCGCAGCTGTGTGGATCTCATCAACACCCTCCGAATCATCCTGGAGCAGAGTGTGGAGTGGCGGAATACCCTTTACCTCACATTTGTTGAATTCGAGAAAGCTTTCGACTCCGTAAATCAAAGAATCATGTGGAAGATCCTCCAGGAATATAAAATTCCAACAAAGATCATCAGAATCATGGAAGAAATGTACGAAGGGTATGAGTGCTAGGTTCTTCACGAAGGCAAATTAACAGAAAAGATTGAGGTCAGTTCCGGAGTGAGACAGGGGTGTGTCCTTTCCCGCACTCTGTTCCTGTTGGTCCTGGATAGTGTGATGAAGAAGGTAAGGGGAGGACGGAAGAGGGGTATTCAATGGGGTTTAAATGACAGGCTTGAAGATCTGGATTTCGCAGACGACATTTGTCTTATGGCACAACGGTACCGAGACATAGAAGATAAGCTGGGGAGGTTTCATAGAGAAGCAGAACGTGCAGGACTGATGATCAACACCAACAAGACCAAAGAGATGAGGATAAATTCTGACGTCACGACTAGCTTGACAGTCAACGGAAAGGAAATTGAGCGAGTTGATTCCTTCCTCTACCTTGGAAGTATAGTCACAAATGATGGGGGAGCAGGGGAAGATGTTCGAAGCCGTATCAGGAAGGCAAATGGTGCCTTTTTCCAGCTCTACCCCATCTGGAGAAATAGAAACATTTCCAGGAAGACCAAGCTCCGCCTTTTCAATAGCAACGTAAAGTCGATTCTTCTCTATGGCTGTGAAACATGGAAAGTCACAAAACCTATCAACAACCAGCTACAGGTGTTCATTAACAGATGTCTGCGTCGCATCATAAATGTGAGGTGGCCGGACATAATCTCAAATGAAGATCTTTGGACCATCACCAATCAACAACCGATTAGCATCCAGATCAAGGAGAGGAAATGGCGCTGAATTGGTCACACACTAAGGAAGCCGGACGGAGCTGTTGAGAGGACGGCGCTAGACTGGAATCCTCAAGGTGCCAGGAAGCGAGGTCGACCTAAGAAGACCTGGAAGAGGACGATCGAAAATGAAATTGCAGAGGTGGACAAGAATTGGAGTCAAGTGAAGTGAATGGCCAGGAACCGTACTGCGTGGAGAAATTTCGCCAAGGCCCTATGCTCCGGAAGGAGCGGCAGGAATTAAGAGAGTAAGAAGAAGAGAACATTATTCGTTTCCATACTTGAATACTTTTCCTTATTATGTTGTCCACTTACTCATTTATATGATGTCCACTTGCATCGCTCTCTTCATCTTCTGTTATATCCTAGTGACAAGAATGAATCATTAATTTATTTGCTCTCATATTACGCTTCTACACAATCAATAACAAATATGTAATTTTACAGCACAGATCAACTTAGAGTAAGGATTTATCAGCTGTACAACTGACTGAAATAACTTTTTATTCTCGATCATATCCTACTGCATTATACACGTCTCGTCTAGATCTGAAACTTATCAAAGATATCCCTCCTTTATATGTCAAGTAAATCAGTTCCAAGGTGAACTCTACAAGGTGTCCTTAAAGGAAGTAACTTAATAGGCTTAAGGGCTGAGAGAATTATTTTTGAATTTTCTAGCAGCAGGACTATAAAAGCCTTTTCTCTTGTTAGTCCATCGTTTTGTCCATTTCAGTCACAGCGCATAATACATGCACATGTCACTTCCGTGACTAGGTCCTCAAAAGTCTTACCAGTTCACCTTTTAAAATTTATTGTATAAATCACTCTGCCATATAAACAATATTCTACAATAACATTTTACGAAATCACTGCAAACTATTTGATTAGGGCAGATACAATCTCCCAGCAATCCAATTACAGTAAGTGCCTCTAGAGAGAGTGATTTGTACATTATTGCTCCTAGCTGTACCAGTAGGCCTATTGTATTCTCGATATATATCAAGGCAGTTATTAAAGTTGCCGCAGGACACGGAAAAAGGATCCATTTTCTACATATAATAATAATAACCTTCGGTTTGGCTGGACTGCCAAGAGAGGTCATACATAATGCGACATGCATAATCGGATTATTTGTGATACTTATACCATGTCAATACTTTAACTTCTTCATACGAAGTTCGCAACAAGCAACTAATACAACGTGATTGTGGTAATGCACCCTTCACCGATGAGAATTAAGATATATCCTCCTGTACCTAAGTGAATAGAGCAACGGCATACACAGAGGGAGGTCATGGGTTTGAGTCCACCACAAGTCGAAAATTATAATGCTTTACCATCTAGACGTCTCCTACTTGCTGCACTATCCACAGCTTATAGCAGACGGGTTCCATTCGTCATCAGTACGGTCTGAATACACAATTCTGTAATCCTTAACTAGCAGTGGAGAGAAGAAGATGGCAATCTTTATAAGAAGTAACAAGTAGTAACCCAATATAATACTTACCTCCTGTGTATCTCCACCACTCACTAAAGATGGTGTTCCTGTTTTGATGCTTGCAACAATCTCTGGTATGGAGGATTCTTCTATCTTATTATCCTCAGTGAGATCAGCATCATCCTGCAGGGAAATTACTTGGTTCACAAACACGTTCCTTTGCATAGGTGGATTTAATTCTTATAGAGGTTTCCATTACTTTGAATTCCTTCCAAAACTTAATGCGACATACAAGACCAAGATCATAATTTTTGTACTCAATGGTAGTTCTGTTTTTAGAGTTAACATCTCATCAGCTGATTCTAATATATATTCATTGGCCCCGTTCACATCGTTATAAATCGCACCAAGATCTGAATTCTATGTCAGACCACGTGACAACACCGATTCAATCTCCGACATTGTAAGATGAGTAAACTTATGAAGACAGGCACGAAAACAGGTATTTGTGCAGGCTGTGCAAGGATGAATCGAGGCGCGAAATTCATTGGAAACATAAGATCGAAATTATTATTATAAGGGTTGGAGAAACGAACAATAAAATAAATTGAGTTAGACATTTACCGTACATTGTACAGGAATACATCGAACAAACCGGAAGACGCTGATTGTATACAGAACGGAAATGCTACACTACGCACAAATCAGAACTTGGCAAACGCCTAAGAGGGTGGATACAGAGATTCGAGCATCGAACCCCAGGGTAATCTGCCGTTTATAGAATTGAGTACAAGTTGTAAAATAGAGTACAGATTATTTCTTATTGAGTGTGGAAAACACCAAATTTAACCGTCGGATGATTTATTACGAAAATGTGTGCATTTATAGAATTTTGCGTACTGTGGAGTTTGCGCGATAGTTTAGGCACATTTCATTGAAACTGGAAAGTGCAACACCGACACGAGAGAGCTCAAATATTGTTCATAATTATTTAACGAAATGTAGGACGCTTTGAAAACACGATTACTCCGATAAAATCAGGTATAAGTATTGCAAGGTGACCCCCTCAGCCCATTATTATTTAATGTTGCCACTAATGATGATGTTCGGATTAAGTACAGAAGAATCAAAGGAAGTAAGGATATATTTATACGCTGATGATATGGTTCTAGGGTCGCATGACATCAATGAATTACAAGTGGCAGTAACTGCACTGGAAAAATGGGCCAATGCTAATGAATTAGAAGTGAATGCCAAATAATCTGAACGTATGATATTTAGGAAAGGTGCACGGTTATCCCCACATGATAGAGTACTTTTCAAAAACGAGCCACTAGACATCGTAAATAGCTTCAAATACATTGGCCTTATCCTTCAGACACACGACTAAATCTTTTTGACTACACACAAGATTCAGAGCAGCAGCTACGAAAGCTATATACGATATCAAGTTCATTATTTGACTCTCAAGTGTGCCATACGGAATAGAGATTACATGGGCTAAACTAAGAATGACCTCTTCACTTTGGAAAAAGTCAGAGCGAGATTTCTAAAGGTATCTCAATATACACGATCACGGCTAGTATATGAGCTTGCTGGGGAACCTTTCCTCTTAGAAGTTTTGAGGATTAAGTTTGCTCTCCCTTCTATGGATGGCTGGAAGAACTTATTGGAAGGGAAATAAAACGAAAGGACATCAGGTTACAGTTCTACTCGACTGAAGCCATGATGAACAGGACATGGTCAGATGCGAACCAATACCTTCGACACTTCGTTAACTCCACGGCCGTGCAAGGCTATCATCATAGAGCTTGCAAGCTGAAGACCTATCATGAGCTTCTGCCGATTGTGTTTGTCAGCTGTGCGACCGGTACCATAATCAACAATTATCACAGCCGCCATGCTCCATTATTAATTATTGCACGATGTGAATACTCATTTGTTTAAGTGCACAATTTGTGATTGATAAAGTTATTAGTAACAGTGATTTAAACATGAAGTTGAGCACGTGTTTGAAGTGCACGAGAAAATTATTCAAGTGCTAAAATACTAGAATCTGTGCTAAATCTGAAAGTCAGTGCATTTATTTACTACAAATGAAACAAGTGAAGAAGCTGTGTTACACATATTATGAAATTCCACACCATAGAGAAGATAATTCCAACCATTATTATGAGCTACTAAACTCAACATGAGAGGAAGAGAAAAGGAGATTTCCTGGAAATTCTCGCAAATCCTACTCAAGCGTGGAAGGAGAGTTCAACCGAAATTCGAAGGACCGGCTTCAGGAGATGGAAATGCTGATGTAACAGAGGTCGAGTATAATCCAGGAGGTGGTGCTCCAGTGACCGTCAA
Source organism: Meconema thalassinum (assembly GCA_946902985.2). Taxonomy (NCBI): domain Eukaryota; kingdom Metazoa; phylum Arthropoda; class Insecta; order Orthoptera; family Tettigoniidae; genus Meconema; species Meconema thalassinum. The sequence goes on from OX336391.1 coordinate 35,495,901, forward strand.
GACTTGCTTGAGGTGCAGGTGTTGGGAGTTTCATACTGATTTGTTATGCAACCTTGTAAAGGCTAGGGAGAGCCGATAAGTCAGTTAAATGGGTTGGAAATATTTCTTCCTTAGCATTTAGACTAATTATGTTAATTTACGTATATTCCTAAAGGAAACATGTATTAAAGTGGCAATTAATTTCAGCTGAAGGGGCTTTGTAATCCTAATTGCACTTAACTTGAAATACATTTCATTATTCCCCAATAAAGTGTCGGCGAGGGATCTTAGATGAATAAATTATTTGGAGACTCGTTTTTATCTGAAATGTTTGGTGATTTCAGTACATTACAACGTTCTTAATCATTATTTAACGTATATTTTGAGCTACCTCCATCCAATCCGTACCTGATGACCTGAGAGTAACATTCTCATGCTGTGAAGAGCTCAAGTCTATGTCTGTGGTGGTGTGTGTTTGTTTGTGGTGAAATTTAGGGAGGGTTGATTTTGGCCTTCCGCCCTGCGGTATCTTGGAGAAATACGGGCACAATATCAATAATTCTCCTATAAGAAAAAAACCTGAAGGCTGAATGAAAATGGAAACGAGAGAGAGATTTTTATGGTCAATGGGAATTTACAAAATCAACACACTGAGGGAAAAGGAAAGAGATGGCCCTTGATGCAGCACAGCTGCTCAGAGAATGCATCGAAATTAATATATTGAGCAAGATTATGAAGGCTACTCTGAACGACTATTTTCATATATACCATTGAAAGCTCTCCTGTCCACACAAAGTATATTCAATGTTATGTACTAAATAGTTTTAAGAGCACGACCTGTGTCCACCAACACCATTAATAATGCGCTGTATATATAACTTTCGGTATAGGTGATTAAGACTCATCCAATGACATGACATATTTCTGTCATGGAAATTCATTTTCAGAGAGTCTAATGCACTTGTCCTATAATTTACGAAAAGTAAGCCACATAAGTTGTTGTCTTTAGATAGTGGTTATACAATAATAACCCATCACTCTTCCATGAAAATACTGTAACTTCTTCATACCAAGATACAAACTTCGCAACAGGCAACTAATACAACGAGATTGTGGTTAAGATATGCTGGTTTCATATAATATACTTTTCACCGACGAGAATTAAGATATCCTCCATTTATTTAATCGCGTCAGACAACATATACAAACTATCCAGCAATTGCTACCAAAAGCATACACACACCTCCCCGTACAGCGAGTACCCTCATAGGCTCTACAAACCCGCACAAAATTCAAATGGAATGTGACAAGTATCCAGCCAGTTCCCAGTCACTTTGGACCACCCTCATGGGTTCTACAAACCCGCACAAAATTCAAATGGAATGTGACTAGTATCCAGCCAGTTCCCAGCCACTTTGGACCACCCTCGTGGGTTCTACAAACCCTCACAATATTCAAAAGGAATGTGACCAGTTCCCAGGCCACTTCGGTGGCTTGCGTCAAGACCTCGAGACAGCAGCTTGCAGATGAGCAGATGGTCTATGGTCAGCTCTTTACTGCATTTGCATCATGTGGGGTCACACGCAAATCCGCATTTATTCCGGTTGCATTTTGATCAGCCAACTCCTGAGTGCAGCGTCTTCCATATTAGCCAAGTTTCGTCATGTCCAGGGGCGAGGCGTTCAGCAGGTAACATCCAACCTGTTGGTCTGTTCCATCTAGACTCCCACAACAAGAAGATTGGTGTGTAGTTCCTACGATCATCTGCAGTCTTACCAGGCTTGAGGATTGCTATAACTTTGGCTTTTCTCTATAATGTGGGTATTTTGCAGTTGTTGAATAAACCAGGAGCCCTTGTTTACTAGCATGGCCAAATCGTTTAAGCTGTTCGATGTATAAATCATCATGACCTACTGCTTTACCATTTGAATCGTCCTGAGAATAGCCCCATGCATGGCTGTTGAAATCGCCAATTATATCAGAAGGTTTTTGCCTATCGAAATTGGCTGTCAGGTTAAATGAGAATATATCATTTGGAGGATTATAGATAGAGGAGATCATAAGGTTTCTAATTTCAATATTATTTTTCTCTGTGATTGAAGTACTGAGGATTTGAAGCACTAGCATACAGGGCACGATCCTGGATAATGTCCCTACATAGTACAAAGCTCTTCTTTACACGTTGATAAGCCATCCATGATGAATGCATAAACTCAGGGAGGTCATGGGTTTGACTCCAGCACTAGTCGGACAATATAATGCTTTACCATCCATTTAGACGTCTCGTACAAACTATATTTGTCATCACCATGGTCTGAATACACAATTCGGTAATCCCTAAATAGCTTTGGTGAGAAGAAGATGGCTATCAGGGCATGTCCTTTATAAGATGCAACAAGTAGTAACCCAATATCATACTTACCTCTTTTGTATCTCCACCACTCGCTAAAGATGGTGTTTCTGTTTTCATGCATGGATCAAACTCTGGTATGGAGGATTCTTCTATCTTAATATCCTCAGTGAGATGAGCAACATCCTGCAGAGAAATTGCTTGTTTCACAAATATGTTCCTTTGCATAGGTGGAATTAAATCATACACAGGTTTCCATGATTCTTTCCAAACATAATGCGACATACAAGACCTAGATCAGAAATTTTGAACAGAATGGTAGCTCTGTTTTCATAGTTAATATCCCAGATTTGGGGAGCTTCTTCAGTTGATCTGCATTGGTATTTATTGTCACCGTTCACTTGTTCATAAAGCACGCAATGTCATGTCAGACCACGTGACAACACTGAGTACACTTATGAAGACAGGGCAGATACTTGTGAGGGCTGTGAAAGGTTCGAGCGACCCGTGTTATTCATTGGAAACATGACATCCAAATTAATATTATAAAGATTGAATGAAACAGACAATACAACAGATTGAGTTAGACATTCACCGTACATTGTACGTAAATACTTCAAGCAACCCAGAAGAAAATAGTAAGAGGTAATCAGTTGTAGGACGCTTTGAAAGCACAATTACTCAAATACAATCAGTTATAAGTGACAGAGAATTAAACACGAAATTGGGCACGTGATACAAGTGTGCGAGAAAAATTATTCTAAGAGCTGCACTGCAAGAATCTGTGATAAATCTGAAAGCAGAGATTTTATATACTACAAGTGTAGCAGATGTGATACAATTATTATGAAATATCACACCACCATAGGGAAGGTGATTCCCACCAAAACCATGAGCCACTCAATTCAACATTATGGCAAATCCTATTCAAGCCTGGACGGTGAGTTGAACCAAAGTGCGAAGGACCGGCTTCAGGAGATAGAAATGCTGAATTGAGATGTAACAGATGTTGAGTATAATCCAGGAGGCGATGTTAAGTGTCCGTGAAAACTTGTTTTTGGTGCAGATGTTAAGAGTCTCATTTATACTGTTTGGAAAAGCAACCTTGGAATGCTAGAGAGAGGTTAAGTAGGTTCAAAGGTTTGTAATATGTCTTCCTTATTATGAAGACTATTTACGTTAATTTAAGTCTCTTCTTAAATGAAACATATATTAGTGACAATTATTTGCAGCTAAAGATACTTTTAATCCTCATAATTAACTTAAAATAAATCCATTTATCCCTAATAATGTTCTTGCTAGGGATCATTCATGATTACATTATTTTAGGACACGCTTTTATCTGCAATGGTTGGTGATTTGCAGTAAATTAGAACTTTCCATTTCATTAATTAATGTGTATTTTGAGCTAACTCCACCCAATCCTTACCTGATGCCCCGAGAATGCGCTCGCATTCTCCAAATTAACGCAGAAGGCCTGTCAAAGGATAAATGTGAATACCTTAGCAAACTAGCTACTGACCTCAAAATCGACATCTTAACAGTTCAAGAAACTCATATCACAGAAGATTTGGAAAGGAGGTTTAAGATTGCAGGATACAGAAAGATAGCGAGACTCGTCTCTCCTGTCCACGGATCAGCTATGTATGCCAGAACCTTTGCAATCTTTCAGTAGTGAACTGCCAAAAATCAATGACATAGAAATAATTACAGTCAAACTAAATAACCTAACCATCATGTCAGTTTACAATCCAACTTCTTCCAATTGGACAACCCCACCACTACCTCCACTAACCGCACCATATTTATTTAGCGTATGGCATTACACATGAAATACAACAATAAAATCAATAATAATAATAATAATAATAATTATCTGAAAAGAAATGGGGTTGGACGACAAAACACGAGCAATTATCCAGCAGACCTTGGCTAACACAAACTCCAGAGTGAAATTCAGAGGAGAAATTTCGGACGGTTTCAAAATCAGGACTGGTGTGAGGCAGGGAGATGGACTGTCACCTTTACTTTTCAACTGTGTACTGGAGCAAGTAATTCGTGAATGGCGCAAGGAGATGGGGAAAGAAGTGTTAGAAAATGGTGTCAAGAACGGGCTGCAGGAGCTTGGACCTGACAATTGACTGCCTAGCTTTCGCAGATGATCTAGCAATCTTTTCTGAATCCCTAGACACAGCCGTAAAACAAGTCAACCAACTCAGAATACAAGCGGCAAATGAAGGCTTACAAATTTCTTTTGAGAAGACCGCAGGTTCGCCCCTGGCCATGGTAAGTGATTTTTGAAGGCGACAAAAATCACGATCCTTATGTCATACGTTGTTGGCATATTAAAGAACCCATTTGAATTCAGTAGGCCGTGTTCAATAGCAAAATTAATCTCGGGATTTTCCGCCAACACAAAGTTCCTCCATTCTCTACTTGAAAGAGCTGTAGTGACAAGGAGTTTAGATACCCTACCTCCTTGACTTTCATAGCGTTCAAAGGAACGACGAAATTCGACATGCAAGCTACCCTCTGGGTTTCAATTAACAAAGCTTGCACCAGGCACCCGAGGCCATACGATATTATTATTATTATACTGTTGTGTCAAGTCCCCATCCAGAGGAAGACCCATTTAATAAATTATAAAGGCTTATGGTGCATGAAAATTCAGGTTTTTTAGCTTCCAATGGCCCAAATTCCCAAAAGCAAAAAAAAAGAACTATTTCAATTCAGGAATTTTTGAAAATAATGTTTCTGTTTGGAGATATAATAGACCTTATGTACGACAAAACGTACATTTAAGTCGTGTGAAAAAATCTAGGGTACCCCTTGACCCCCTTAAGCGTATTGCTGAATTTTACAGTTTTAGTTGATTCCGTAATAAGCTTATAGCCATTTGCAAACATTCACAGAAACTTAATAAATGGAGTGGCTTTACTTCTTGCAAAAATAGATGGAAAGTTGGATGTCACCTTTTGAGATACTGTTGTCATGGTTACTGGCTTGCATTCCTTCATCAGTTTATTAAATGAATTTAGTTTTCTGGGAATATCTCAGAAACTGTTGGTTTTAGAGCCTTAAAATGTAGTTTTCGGGGACCCTTTACGGCTATTTAGGGGCACCGAGTTTTGTTTCTGACACCAAGGGGCTGAAAATAAGCTTTGTCTCGTCGTTGTAGGCAATAGTATAATAATAATAATGATGATAATAATAATACAACAATATAGGGATAGGGATACAATAGACCTTCCGTACCACACCAGCACATGTAAATCGCGTGAAAAAAAATCTAGAGTACCCCTTGACCCCCTTAAGCGCAATATATGACTGATGAATTTTACAGCTTAATTTGGTTCCGTTATAACCTTATAGCCGTTTACAATCTATCTCAGTGATGTAATAAATGGAATTGTATTGCGTCTTACAGCAATAGATGGACCTGTGAGATTCCGATGCCATGGTTACCGGCTTGCATTATTGTATCAAATAAAATTAGTTTTCTGGAAATATCTCAAAAACTGTTGGTTTTAGGGCCTTAAAATGTGGTTTTCGGGGGGAGTCTCGTTTCTCACATTGAGGGGCTGAAAAAGAGCTTTGTCTCGTCCTTCTACGCCTATTTCAGCAAGTATTTTAAGGGGTAGGCCCCTTTAATGAGAGGTACAGAGAAGAGTTATATCAATGATAAGTGTCGTGCCTCTGAAGGATATCTGTACCAAATTTTACGTTGATCCGCCCAGCCGTTCTCGAGTTATAAGGGAATAACAGCTTTGTTCACAGACAGACAAACAGACAGACAGACAAATATTTTATTTTCGCGCGCATCCGTCATAAAACAGTCTGAAACGCGTAAATGACGCAAATTTCCGTAGAAATTCAGAAAAGAACAGACAAACTTTCATTTTTTATATATAGAGAGATTAGCCCTGCAGTCATAGAATTAAATGTTGAACATGGAAAGATCCGTTAGGCAAAAAAGTTTAAGTACCTAGGGGAGTGGATCGAGCCCAACATATCAGAGAAGGAAGCCTTCACGTCAAGAATGAACAAGATAGAAGTGGCCTACCAGCTAACGGAAGGAGTGTACAACCAGCAAACAGTGTCCCGCAATGCCAAACTAAGACACTATCGTACAGTTATCCGACTTTAGGTGCTGTACGCAGCAGAATGCCTGGAAATGAATAGGAAGGGTCTGGTTGAGAAATTGGAAGCCAAGGAAAGGAAGATCCTCAGGAAGATCTTAGGGCCGTTGAAAGACGATGGTGAATACAGGAGACGGCATAACAATGAGCTGTACCATCAGGTAGAAAGGATATCTCAAGTAATTCGGAAGAGAAGAATATCTTTCTATGGCCACTTAACCCGTATGAAACCCGACAGAATCACCAATCGGATATTTACCTATTTCCTTAACAACAACAAAAACAAGGGCCCCTGGTTTTGTGAGGTAGACAAGGATTTACACGAAGTAGGGATCACCCACGCAGACGTTATGGAACGTAACCTTTTGAAGGAAAAGCTTGGAGCACACCACCAATTCCAAGAAAAAGCGAAATTAAAAACCGGCAAAAAGTGGTCTGAAGAAAGAAAGGAGTCTCACAGGCAGCGAATGCGTGAATACTGGGCTAAGATCAAGGTCCAAAGACCGAAGCAGTTGAAATGACATAGTCCATAGCTGGCCTAAACGAAGAAAGAAGAAGAAACAGTACATAATCTCAAATATCGACCTTATTATAACCTTATGTCCAGACTATTTATCCAGTCCGGGCTCGATGGTGTAGCACAGTTAGGGTCACCTAGGTACGCTCTTAGTTTGCAATCTTCCACAAGTGCATGATGGCCTGGTTCGCTGCACCACAATCACAGCAGCGCTTCCCCCATTTGTGCAAGTTGTACGCACAAACTCCATGTCCTGTACGGATGCGGTTAATGGTCTTCCATAAATGTCGCGGTTGTTCAAAGCCCTTGGTTTTATTTACGGGAACAATGAGGTTACGCACTTTAGGTGGGTCATTTCTAGTCCATGTTCCAAGCCATTTAGTCAGTCGCAGGGGTGAATTCCTAGACTGGAGCCGGTTTGTTGCCAAAGTGGGAATGTCATCATGGATTGGAAGAGCAGGGTTGGTCATTATTTTAGAATATTCCGTCGTCAGTGCATCTTGTCTTCTTAACATCGGAGTGGCTATGTGGCTGAGTGTCTACCGACTTTACGTGGGGGCTGTTCATCCATATCGGCGCACAATATTCAGCTGTAGAATACACCAAACTGAGTGTCTACCTACTTTATGTGGGGGCTGTTCATCCATACCGGCGCACAGTATTCAGCTGTAGAATACACCAAACTCAGCCCAGCGTATCTGCTGATGCACCCCAACTAGTGCTGCAAAGTTTTTGGATGAGGTTATTTCGTGTGCTTACTTTACCGCACCATGTATTTACATACGAGACTTCAAGTCCAGGTATCAGGTCAATTCAACCAAGATAGAATTTTATGAAGGCGAACTGGGTCAAATACAGCTCGGAGGTGGACTGTAATTTACGATTGATACCACCAAAGGCAAAGAACTATAAGCGATTTGTCATCGGCGCTGCTAAGCGGAACTTCCCCCGAGAATTCAGAAAACAATATATTCCATGTTGGGACAAATCAACCAAAACTTTATATATGAATTACCAAAAAACTGGTAATCCTGAAATGGAGAAAAAGTTATTGGAAGAACTGAATGGCAGTAGGAAGGAGAAGTGGAAAGACCTAACTTCTCCAATAAGCTTCACTCACACTATTAGGAAAGCATAGTCTCTTCTGAGGAAACTTGGAGCTGCTTCCAATATATGTAAAGAGGAACCAGGTATCACACCAGCGGATATGGCACTGCACATCGATTCGAGTGCTGATAACATACCAATAGACCCAATAGACCTTGCCATGATGAATGAAACACAAAGAGAGCTTAATAACATAAACACCAAACTCCAAAATGACCCTTCTCTCTCTAATTCATTCAGCGACAAAGAAATTGAGTCAGCTATTAAAATGCTAAAATTGAGCAAGCCATCAGACTTAGATGGCATTTTCCTCGAGTTCATAAGATATCTCGGAAAACTTGCAAGAACATGGCAATCCTCAAACCTGGAAAACCAGCAGATGTCCCTTCAAGCTACCGTCCTATTGCCCTACTCAGAGTTTGCTACAAACTCTTACAGCGTCTAATCCTGAATCGAATCCAGGGAATTATAAATAATATAACTCCATCATACCAGGCAGGTTTCAGAACAGAAAAGAAACAGTCAATAAGGGAGAGAAAGTGGATAATTAACTACAACTATCGCGATATGAATTAAAGGAAAGTTGACCAGGGGTGGTGAAATGAAAAGATGGACAAGTAACCAGAAGTGATGTCGGGCTTTACTCAGGTCATACGAGTCTCAAGCAAATTCCAATACCTGCCATTGTGGCAGGTTAATATTTAGATTCTGTTTATTCACTTAAGCTATCTCAAACAAGTGTTTATACTCTACATCAAGAGTTGACAAATGAGCTACCACAGGCAAATTGCTTAGCACAACTGCCTGGAATGTAAGGTATTCTGCTTGTTCCGTTGGCGGTCACGTTTTGGGGTCAATTACACATTGCGATCAATTTCATTAAGTGGAATTTTCAGGGTCCTCGATGACGTCACGAATGACGTGTTGATGTTGATGCTCGGAGTTTCCGTGTCCGCCATCTTGTCAGCTAACAGTGTTTCGTAAGATTTTGGCGTGATAGGAAATGCGGTGTGTGACTTGGAGGTGCTGAGTTTCAATTGTTCATACATTTCTTTTAGTTGTAGGATTCAATTGAAAAGTTGCACTGTACTCTTCTAAAGCCATAGGCAAAGCAATTGGTCTGGACGATAGTATTACGTTAGGCTCTTGGGACACGAGGATTTCCTTCTGCCAACCGTTGTTATAGAAACCAAGGAGTTATTGATTGATAATAATTAATGTGGGATTATGCTATGGAATTGAAGATAGGCGCCCATTTGTTTTTTTTATGCCATTTGCCCCGAGACGCACAAGTTTCTCACTACCATTGTTTAATTTAGTCTTTATTCCGTAGTATAATGTCATTGGAGGAAAGATATCTATGTATCCCGATTTATCCCATGTGTCGGGCATTATATTTAGTGGTTTATCTAGCTGGGACCACGAAGAAGCTGCGAGCCGTCCATCAGGATACTGGCAGGTGGTTTTTAACAGAGCACATTAAGGTATTTTTACTGCTTCTACTACAAGGAAGGTTTGTTTGTCTAAGTAAAGCCTTATTAACTAAATGGCGGCGTTGATGTCATCGACGATATTACGAAATACAGTAAATGCAAGTTTACGGGAATACGTTTGGGCAATAGTGGTTTTGGGTAGGTAAAACGTACACAGAAATTGGCATTTACAACAACACTTGGAAAAGAGATATGACAGTGTTCTGTATTAAACCTGTATAGGTCTAGTAAAGATGGGGAGACATGATTAGTAAATATTAGATAGAATGCAAAAATTTGCATGTGTATCAGGATCGTTACCAGACCTATACAGGTGAAATAATGAAGGATATACATATTTCAACTAGTACTGTATCTAGGTGCATATATTGGAAGTTGTGAATATATATACCTATGATATAAATTAGGCTAGAATATCACTTAAGGTCTGTTATATTTATGATTATTCTCAGGGGGGTTATACACCATTATATACCATAATGTGTACGTATCTAGGGGGATTTTTAGTGAAGTGGGAGACATAAGGAAGTAGATGTTTGATGTTGTGGCTTCCATCTTCACCATTTAGTCCCCTGTTTGGGGTTTAAAGTACCGGAAGTGCGTCGTTACATACCAATGTCATCACATGTGTAGAAGTGAGGTTTGGTGATGACTGATGACTTACAAATGTTGATACATTACTTTTAGTTGTTGAATTTCATTGCATTGTACTCTTCTAAAGCCATTGGTCGATACTTGGTTAGACAGCGGTTTGGGCGAAATGATTGGGCGCTTCTAGCTTAAATAAAAATTCCCGCTATACTACAACCAAGGGGGTCTGCCCGTAGGCCCCAGGTTAGGCCCGTGTATGCCTGGAAAGCCTTATTAACCAAATGGCTGCATTGATGTAGTATCGACGACATCACGAAGGAGGGTCAATGGTGTCAGCACAGAGGACATGCATTACCAATAACTCAGCTAATGTTAACACAGCAATGTGGTGTAGACTTCTCCTACAATAGGGCCCAGGGTGCCAACAGAGAGAACCTGCATTACCAATAACTTAGCTACTGTTAACACAGCATGTGGTGTAGACTTCACCTACAATAAGAGCCAGGGTGCCAACATAGTGAACCTGCATTACCAACAACTTAGCTACTGTTAGCACAACATGCGGTGTAGACTTCACCTACAATAGGGCCCAGGGTGCCAACAGAGTGAACCTGCATTACCAATAACTTAGCTACTGTTAGCACACATTGTGGTGTAGACTTCACCTACAATAGGGCCCAGGGTGCCAACAGAGTGAACCTGCATTACCAATAACTTAGCTACTGTTAGCACAGCATGTGGAGTAGACACCACATACAATAGAGCCCAGAGTGCCAACGGTGTGAACCTGCATTACCAATAAATTAGCTACTGTTAGCACAACATGTGGTGTAGACTTCACCTACAATAGGGCCCAGGGTGGCAACAGAGTGAACCTGCATTATGAATAAATTAGCTACTGTTAGCACAACATGTGGTGTAGACTTCACCTACAATAGGGCCCAGGATGCCAACAGAGTGAACCTGCATTACCAATAACTTAGTTACTGTTAGCACAGCATGTGGTGTAGACTTCACCTACAATAGGGCCCAGGGTGCCAACAGAGTGAACCTGCATTACCAATAACTTAGCTACTGTTAACACAGCATGTGATGTAGACTGCACCTACAATAGGGCCCAGAATGCCAACAGAGTGAACCTGCATTACCAATAACTTAGCTACTGTTAGCACAGCAAGTGGCATAGACTTCACCTACAATAGGGCCCAGGGTGCCAACAGAGTGAACCTGCATTACCAATATATTAGCTACTGTTAGCACAGCATGTGGTGTAGACTTCACCTACAATAGGGCCCAGGGTGCCAACAGAGTGAACCTGCATTACCAATAACTTAGCTACTGTTAGCACAGCATGTGGTGTAGACTGCACCTACAATAGGGCCCAGAATGCCAACAGAGTGAACCTGCATTACCAATAACTTAGCTACTGTAAGCACAGCAAGTGGCGTAGACTTCACCTACAATAGGGCCCAGGGTGCCAACAGAGTGAACCTACATTACCAATATATTAGCTACTGTTAGCACAGCATGTGGTGTAGACTTCACATACAATAGGGCCCAGGGTGCAGGCAGAATGAACCTGCATTACCAATAACTTAGATACTGTTAACACAGCATGTGGTGTAGACTTCACCTACAATAGGGCCCAGGGTGCCACCAGAGTGAACCTGCATTACCAATAACTTAGCTAATGTTAACACAGCATGTGGTGTAGACTTCACCTACAATAAGGCCAAGGGTGCAGGCAGAGTGAACCTGCATTACCAATAACTTAGCTAATGTTAACACAGCATGTGGTGTAGACTTCACCTACAATAGGGCCCAGGGTGCCAACAGAGTGAACCTGCATTACCAATAACTTAGCAACTGTTAGCAAGGCATGTGGTGTAGACTTCACCTACAATAGGGCCCAGAGTGCCACCAGAGTGAACCTGCATTACCAGTAACTTAGCTACTGTTAGCACAGCATGTGGTGTAGACTTCACCTATAATAGGGCCCAGGTTGCCAAAAGAGTGAACCTGCATTACCAATAACTTAGCTACTGTTAGCACCGCATGTGGTGTAGACTTCACCTACAATAGGGCCCAGTGTGCCAACAGAGTGAACCTGCATTACCAATAACTTAGCTACTGTTAACACAGCATGTGGTGTAGACTTCACCTACAATAAGGCCCAGGGTGCCAACAGAGTGAACCTGCATTACCAATAACTTAGCTACGGTTAACACAGCAATGTGGTTTAGACTTCACCTACAATAGGGCCCAGGGTGCCAACAGAGTGAACCTGCATTACCAGTAACTTAGCTACTGTTAGCACAGCGTGTGGTGTAGACTGCACCTACAATAGGGCCCAGGGTGCCAACAGAGTGAACCTGCATTACCAATAACTTAGCTACTGTAGCACAGCGTGTGGTGTAGACTTCACCTACAATAGGGCCCAGGGTGCCAACAGAGTGAACCTGCATTACCAATAACATAGCTACTGTTAACACAGCAATGTGGTGTAGACTTCACCTACAATAGGGCCCAGGGAGCAAACAGAGTGAACCTGCATTACCAATAACTTAGCTACTGTAACACAGCATGTGGTGTAGACTTCACCTATAATAGGGCCCAGGGTGCCAACACAGTGAACCTGCATTACCAATAACTTAGCTACTGTAGCACAGCGTGTGGTGTAAACTTCACCTACAATAGGGCCCAGGGTGCCAACAGAGTGAACCTGCATTACCAATAACTTAGCTACTGTTAGCACAGCATGTGGTGTAGACTTCAACTACAATAGGGCCCAGGATGCCAACAGAGTGAACCTGCATTACCAGTAACTTAGCTACTTTTAGCACAGCATGTGTTGTAGACTGCACTTACAATAGGGCCCAGGGTGCCAACAGAGTGAACCTGCATTACCAATAATTTAGCTGCTGTTAGCACAGCATGTGGTGTAGACTTCACCTACAATAGGGCCCAGGGTGCCAAAAGATTGAACCTGCATTACCAATAACTTAGCTACTGTTAACACAGCATGTGCTGTAGACTTCACCTACAATAAGGCCCAGTGTGCCAACAGAGTGAACCTGCATTACCAATAACTTAGCTACTGTTAGCACAGCGTGTGGTGTAGACTTCACCTACAATAGGGCCCTGGGTGCCAACAGAGTGAACCTGAATTACCAATAACTTAGCTACTGTTAACACAGCATGTGGAGTAGACACCACCTACAATAGGGCCGAGGGTGCCAACACGGTGGACCTGCATTACCAATAACTTAACTACTGTTAGCACAGCATGTGGTATAGACTTCACCTACAATAGGGCCCGGGGTGCCAACAGAGTGAACCTCCATTACCAAGAACTTAGCCACTGTTAGCACAGCATGTGGTGTAGACTTCACCTATAATAGGGCCCAGGGTGCCAACAGAGTGTACCTGCATTACCAATACTTAGCTACTGTTAGCACAGCGTGTGGTGTAGACTTCACCTAAAATAGGGCCAAGGGTGCCAACAGAATGAACCTACATTACCAAGAACTTAGCTACAGTTAGCACGGCACATGGTGTAGACTTCACCTACAGTAGGGCCCAGGGTGCCAACAGAGTGAACCTACATTACCAATAACTTAGCTACTGATTACACAGCGTGTGGTGTAGACTTCACCTACAATAAGAGCCAGGGTGCCAACATAGTGAACCTGCATTACCAACAACTTAGCTACTGTTAGCACGACATGTGGTATAGACTTTACTTACAATAGGGCCCAGGGTGCCAACAGAGGGAACCTGCATTACCAATAACTTAGCTACTGTTAGCACACATTGTGGTGTAGACTTCACCTACAATAGGGCCCAGGGTGCCAACAGAGTGAACCTGCATTACCAATAACTTAGCTACTGTTAGCACAGCATGTGGAGTAGACACCACCTACAATAGAGCCCAGGGTGCCAACAGAGTGAACCTGCATTACCAATAACTTAGCTACTGTTAGCACAACATGTGGTGTAGACTTCACCTACAATAGGGCCCAGGGTGGCAACAGAGTGAACCTGCATTACCAATAACTTAGTTACTGTTAGCACTGCATGTGGTGTAGACTTCACCTACAATAGGGCCCAGGGTGCCAACAGAGTGGACCTGCATTACCAATATATTAGCTACTATTAGCACAGCATGTGGTGTAGACTTCACCTACAATAGGGCACAGGGTGCCAACAGAGTGAACCTGCATAACCAATAACTTAGCTACTGTTAACACAGCATGTGATGTAGACTTCACCTACAATAGGGCCCAGAATGCCAACAGAGTGAACCTGCATTACCAATAACTTAGCTACTGTTAGCACAGCAAGTGGCGTAGACTTCACCTACAATAGGGCCCAGGGTGCCAACAGAGTGAACCTGCATTACCAATATATTAGCTACTGTTAGCACAGCATGTGGTGTAGACTTCACCTACAATAAGGCCCAGGGTGCAGGCAGAGTGAACCTGCATTACCAATAACTTAGATACTGTTAACACAGCATGTGGTGTAGACTTCACCTACAATAGGGCCCATGGGGCCAACAGAGTGAACCTGCATTACCAATAACTTAGCTAATGTTAACACAATATGTGGTGTAGACTTCAACTACAATAAGGTCAAGGGTGCAGGCAGAGTGAACCTGCATTACCAATAACTTAGCTAATGTTAACACAGCATGTGGTGTAGACTTCACCTACAATAGGGCCCAGGGTGCCAACAGAGTGAACCTGCATTACCAATAACTTAGCTACTGTTAGCAAGGCATGTGGTGTAGACTTCACCAACAATTGGGCCCAGAGTGCCACCAGAGTGAACCTGCATTACCAATAACTTAGCTACTGTTAGCACAGCATGTGGTGTAGACTTCACCTATAATAGGGCCCAGGTTGCCAACAGAGTGAACCTGCATTACCAATAACTTAGCTACTGTTAGCACAGCATGTGGTGTAGACTTCACCTACAATAAGGCCCAGGGTGCCAACAGAGTGAACCTGCATTACCAATAACTTAGCTACTGTTACCACAGCATATGGTGTAGACTTCACCTACAATAGGCCCCAGGGTGCCAACAGAGTGAACCTGCATTACCAGTAACTTAGCTACTGTTAGCACAGCATGTGGTGTAGACTGCACCTACAATAGGGCCCAGGGTGCCAACAGAGTGAACTTGCATTACCAATAACTTAGCTACAGTTAGCACAGGGTGTGGTGTAGACTTCACCTACAATAAGGCCCAGGGTGCCAACAGAGTGAACCTGCATCACCAATAACTTAGCTACTGTTAACACAACATGTGGTGTAGACTTCACCTACAATATGGCCCAGGGTGCCAACAGTGTGAACCTGCATTACCAATAACTTAGCTACTGTTAACACAGCAATGAGGAGTAGACTTCACCTACAATAGGGCCCAGGGAACAAACAGATTGAACCTGCATTACCAATAACTTAGCTACTGTTTGCACGGCATGTGGTTTAGACTTCACCTACAATAGGGCCCAGGGTGCCAACAGAGTGAACCTGCATTACCAGTAACTTAGCTACTGTTAACACAGCATGTGGTGTAGACTGCACTTACAATAGGGCCCAGGGTGCCAACAAAGTGAACCTGCATTACCAATAATTTAGCTGCTGTTAGCACAGCGTGTGGTGTAGACTTCACCTACAATAGGACCCAGGGTGCCAACAGATTGAACCTGCATTACCAATAACTTAGCTACTGTTAACACAGCATGTGCTGTAGACTTCACCTACAATAAGGCCCAGTGTGCCAACAGAGTGAACCTGCATTACCAATAACTTAGCTACTGTTAACACAGCATATGCTGTAGACTTCACCTACAATAAGGCCCAGTGTGCCAACACAGTGAACCTGCATTACCAATAACTTAGCTACTGTTAACACAGAATGAGGTGTAGACTTCACCTACAATAGGGCCCAGGGTGCCAACAGAGTGAACCTGCATTACCAAGAAATTGGCTACAGTTAGCATGGCACGTGGTGTAGACTTCACCTACAATAGGGCCCAGGGTGCCAGCAGAGTGAACCTACATTACCAATAACTTAGCTACTTTTAGTACAGCGTGTGGTGTAGACTTCACCTACAATAGGGCCCAGGATGCCAACAGAGTGAACCTGCATTACCAATAACTTAGCTACTGTTAACACAGAATGAGGTGTAGACTTCACCTACAATAGGGCCGAGGGTGCCAACACAGTGAACCTGCATTACCAATAACTTAGCTACTCTTGGCACAGCATGTGGTGTAGACTTCACCTACAATAGGGCCCAGGGTGCCGACAGAGTGAACCTCCATTACCAAGAATTTAGCCACTATTAGCACAGCTTGTGGTGTCGACTTCACCTATAATAGGGTCCTGGGTGCCAACAGAGTGAACCTGCAATACCAATAACTTAGCTACTGTTAGCACAGCATGTGGTGTACACTTCACCTACAATAGGGTGAAAGTATCAGCAGCAAAACTAAGCAATAACGTCGAATAATCCAAATGTTTCATTAATAAGAAAATAAATCACATTATAATGAGAGGAAATAAAGAACCCAAGGTCACCTGTAGTTCCAATTTGACTGTCTTGCATTCGTCTTCATACTAATCACCAGCCTCATCCAGCAGATTATAAGAGGGTAACAGGTCAACTGATTCCTAGAAAGTATTATACAAGTATGAGCCAACGTGAGACATACAGCACGGAATAACACTCCTATGATGCATGTAACATCCAGCTTAGCCTACTATTTGGTAGCAAGTATTTAGTCAAGAACCTTGCTAGTCAAGCACATCACTAAGATTGCTATGTTACACGATATATGTAATAAACACAACTTACAATATTAGGGAATTCAAAGGAAGGAAGCTTGTAGTTTAACGTGACCGTTAATTTCGAGATCATGAGCCACGGGACCTCCTTTTTACGTGGAATCCGAACCACAGGACATGGCATTTCACTTCGAAAACCTCACATGCTTAGGGAATTCATCTGGTTCACTCTTAATGAATGTTTGTTGCTCCATACTGCATAGGAAACTAGAACACACAAATTTCACTTAAGAATTATCAGATGCCGTTCTTATTCCGGTACACCGAATCTCTATCATAAATAACACCTCAAATCAGATAATTAAAACTCTGAATTCAAGTTATTCGACCAAGGGGCTGGACTTCATGTGATATAAATTAGACCACTGGTATTCCCTCTAAGTACACTGTGGGAAGAATGGGTTAGCGGTGCTACTTATTCGACCATGGACTTGAAGTGATATAAATTACGTTAAAATATCGAGTAATATACGAATGGCGATGGAATGCGGAATTACTGGAGCCAGCTTGTGGAGCACTGAGATGAAGCATTCAATAATGTTTCTCTGTTTTTAAGTAGGCTGCACACTAACCTGAGCACAATATAATGGGACAAGCGGAATAAATATAATTGTCAGGCGCTAAAATACATTACAAACCTCCGAACGTAAACGGAAACTGATGTTACTGCACGGGTGCTAACAATTTGGCGGCAAATGAATAGCGTGGGTTGCAGAAGTCAATTGTTCCTCTTCGTGTTGCACTGAACACACTTCAAAAGTAATACAGCAATTAATACCCTCTTTGATGCAACGATGAAAGGAAGGGACTAAACGATGTATTTATCCTTATAATCATATGAATATTATCGGCGAGCAACATGTATCATTGCTGTCATAATGAAGTTCCTAAAAACACATTTAAACCAGTGTATCCGCAACAATTAAACATTGTGGCACGAACATGTCCACATGTGTCATAAGACACATCTTTATTATTAAATTTAGTCACGTGTGTAGAGAGTATAAACGGGTTCTTTACATGGAACTCGAAATCCTCAGATTTTAATATTTCGCTGCAAGGTAACCTACATCTAAGACACGATCTGTAGGATTACGAGGCACACAGGCAATTGAAATGGAACACACGTTTAATGTACTTGACATTTACTAGAACAGAACTGAACAACAAGGTGAAACAACATTCTTTCATACACACCACAACAAAAGCAAAAGAGAAACATATCTCTTTGGAACTGGTTTACTGACTGGCTCTTAAAGACAGCCCAGCGGGGCTAACGAAGTGACCCGAATACTCACGACCGCAACCGATCATCCATCCCCCTCGAGACAGACCAGCGGGACAGTCAGCTGTTCCTCGATGAGACAGACCAGCGCAGCGGGGCAATAAGACCGTACCCGAAACTTCACAACCTACACCGATCATTAGGGCTAGGAATTTTATGTAAATACATTTATCTTTCCCTTTGCTTCTACATAACTAAAATGCTAAATGTCCATGAATTAGAACCATAGCTATCATATAATTGCACTTTATTGTTACATATCTGATCACAATGACATTTGTTTTACATATTTTTATTTTTTAATGTAACATTACATATTCAGTGTTTTTATTTTATATATTTGATCAAAATGACATTTTAAAACATAATTTCACTTTATGTATTTAAAATTACATATTCTGTCTCTTACTGCAAAAAAAGTATTTATTCGCAAGTGAAATATACGGTGATTCTAAACAGTCTGTATGACAATATTTGTTCACTAGAAACTCGGGTACATGAAGCGAATTTCCAAGCAATTCATAAGCTTTTGAGAAAGGTCATGGGAAGAATATCAAGAAATATATCAGTGGAGATAAGTGGATGGGAATTCACGTAGCACCCTGTCGGAGACTCAGCGGCTGGACTCCAGTTTATTTCAGTTTTCCAGTGAGTGCCTGAGACTCTACTTTTCAACCTGTTAAACCTCCCACCCCGGAAACAAAAAGTGCTCCAAACAATACTTATTGTTGACTTCCTAAACATTTTCTCAGCCATAATGAAATGTATTTATCTTTGCTATAATATGGGCAGGCTTAATTAATTAATTAATTATTGTACACCACTTTTGTTGTATTGTTATTGTTTTAAGGGGAGGAACAGCAAGGTTATCTGCCCCTTACCACACTTTATTTTGCATAAAAATATAATGAATAAAATTAGGAATCTTCAAGCAACATCATGTGTAATATATATTATTTATATAAAAATCAAATTAATATTACATATTTCACCTACTATAATTACATAAATAAGTACATATTTTGCATGTTGATATTATTATGTCTCAGGCACTATCTGGACAACTGAAATAAACTAAATTCCAACCGGTGAGTCTCCGGCAGGGTGCTACGTGAAATCCCATCCCCTTATCTCCACTAATATATTTCTTGATATTCTTCCCTGACCCTTTCTCAACAGCTTATGAATTGCTTGGAAAATCCGTTTCACGTAGGTACCGTACCGTACCTGAGTTTCTAGTGAACAAATATTGTCATACAAACTGTTTAGAATTACCCAATAATGCATTTCATCCCTCATTATCTCCTCTCATGAGGTTGGCGTCAGGAAGGGCATCCGGCCGTAAAAACCATCCGCCACAACTACATCCATGGCATCTCATCCCCGACCCCGTTGGAAAAACGGAAATAATAAGGGGTAGACATACATACACTGTTTAGAATTACCGTATATTTCACTTGCGATTTTTTTTACAGTAAGAGACAGATGTGTAATTTTAAATAAAAGCAAAATTATGTTTAAACAAAATGTCATTTCGATCAAATACCGGTATGTAAAATCACAGAATATGTAATTTTACATTATAAATTAAAAATATGTAAAACAAATGTCATTGTGATCAGATATGTAACAATGAAATGTAGTTATATGACAGCTAAGGTAGTGGAGATAAGGGGATGGGGCATTTAGCAATTTTAGTTATGTAGAAGCAAAGGGAAAGAATATGTATTTACTTAAAATTCCTAGCCCTAATGATCGGTGTAGGTTGTGAAGTTTCGGGTGCGGTCTTATTGCCCCACTGCGCTGGTCTGTCTCAACGAGGAACAGCTGACTGCCCCGCTGGTCTGTCTCGAGGGGGATGGATGATCGGTTGCGATCGTGAGTATTCGGGTCACTTCGTTAGCCCCGCTGGGCTGTCTTTAAGCGCTAGTGTTTACTGATTACCAGTGTGTCCAACACAAACCATGGTCACATATTCCAACACACCTCCTTAACCCGGCAGTGGTATCGTGGGGTGTGACCTTTGATCATAAATCCAATAGATGGCTGATGACGTCACTTTGTTGAAACCAGCATCTCGATCAGCTGACTAAAGGGAACTGCGGGTAGTTTCTAGCACTGAAATACTACAAGTGATGATAGAATTGGGTTATTTAAAGTGAGTTCTATTCATTACTAAGCCAGAATGGTGTATTACTGTGTCGCGTACGGATGTAAGGAGACGTTTAAAAAAGGATCGGGCATCTCTTTCCATACGTATGTCAATTTATTGATAATAACCCTAAAATTCTTGACTTAATTACTTGCATTTCTTTAGCCTACGTTTCCTCTTAACTCCGAAACATGAAAGAAAAATAATTAAACATAGAAAAATGTATTATAAATTATTACTCCACTGAACAGGCCTGTATTCATGCTCGAAAGTATCAAGTATTTACATGTCCGTAGGCTAGACATTTTTCTTGGTGTTTTGTTGAGACTGCTAGTAAATGCATCTCTGAACATAAAAATGCTCTATGTCCCTATGCCGGATTAAATGTAGTGTGGACTACACAATGCAGTCGGCATTCATGTTCAGTGTCAAATTGCAGGGCATGCTACAGATGTGACGGTGTATTCTTCGATAATAAATATTAAACGTAGTTACGGACAGTGCGTTTGGTTGAGGGAATTTTGAGATTCTTCTAGGATAGGCTACATTGCATCCCTAAATTAGTCAATTCTTCCTAGAATTTAAAAATTCTGGGTTATTTTTGCGAAGGTTTCTATGATTCATGGAAAATGAATTTAAAAGGTGATGATGATGATAATTTTTAAGGGGCCTAACATCTAGGTTATCGGCCCCAAATTTAAAAGGAAAGAGTTCATTGATTAAAATATGTTCCTGTGTAGCAAATGTAATGCATAGTTGTTAAAGACCAACGCTTACTAAATCGATAGACTTCCTTATTTCCATTTGCCCATGTTGTTTTGTTCACTTTCATAAAATAGCCTACTTAAGTGGACGGGTAACGCTGAATGAGAGCTCAACGTACGATAAAATGTTCTTACGTACCGGTACTGAAATTAGCCAAAATACATTTTCTAATGATTAAAAATAATTTGGGAAATGATGTAGTAAGTCAATAGATTGAACTTGTTTGGAGCTTTCGGGCGTACAATCAAAAATGACCAGCTAGACAAACACAATTCTGTTCAAAAATGAGTAGGCCTAATTCAGAGTTGGATTTGTTATTAATTATTTACAAGAGGGGATCCTGGATGTCTGAGTATTACGGAACACAACAGCCACTTTTAACACCAAATATGTTACATTCTTAAGCTTTGCTACCTTCCGGTACGTAAAGAAACATGCGATGCGTTTCCCAGTGCCGTATAAATTACGAAAATGTGTGTTTAAACCCTCATTAAAAATCATTTCCCCACATACTCCTATCACCTTCCATTACGAGGTCCTCTGTCTACCCTTTAATCAGCTGATCGAGATGTTGGTTTCACGTCACAGTACAGGCGCAGTGTGGCAATGCGCACTCTATTGTATTTATGCTCGAAAGGTGTGACGTACCCAGGTGGTAATAGTTCTGTTTGTTTCCAACAGAGGGTGTGATCTACTTGGTTCATGACTTGTGTAGCTGCAGGTAGTGACCTTGGGAAGGTTTAATCACATTCTGAACAGTTAGTTTCAAGTGAGCTCTCTTGGTGACTAGTCTGAAATTGCGCTGGGCATTTCACACCCCCACGATACCACTCGCGTTTGGAAAACAGGACAATGCAAGGTATGGTTTTACTGAGTAAGTTATTGTTGTTTTAAGGGGCGGAACTACTAGGTATCTGCCCTTAAGGGTTTACTGAATTGTACATGATTGTTTAAGGGGGAAAAACGGGGGGAATGGGAATTTTATAATTAAAGCGCATATTTGGATATGGAATTTGGTAATTACAGCCACTTATCGCTTCAATAATTTCACACAGTTATTTCCTTTTTTTTTTTCCAAACTGTATATGAATCTCCATGCTGAACATACAAACCGAATCGCGAAGTGGCTGGAGGAAGAAGAGGAAGCTATTGATTCGTATTCAGATTCAGAAGAGGATTTTGTGTATACAAACGATCATAATAGTGACTCAGAATTAGAAGATGTCGAGTCGGAAATTGAATCGGAAAATCATTCTACAAATTATTTTCAAGGGATAGATGGTGTGACTAAGTGGGAAAAAGTGTGTCCTCTGCCCAATGTTCGAACGCGTAGGCACAATATTATAACTCACTGACCAGGCGTTGTAGGAGACGCCAAAAATGCAAAAACTCCATTGGAGTGTTTTTCCCTTTATATTTCACCGGATATAGTCGGACGAATTGTTACCTGCACTATTAAAAGAATAATCAAAATAAGGGAGAGTTATGGGGCTAGTCAGTCAGTGGCACGAGATACAGATGACTGTGAAATAATGGCAGTGTTTGGTCTTCTTTATCTAGCTGGTACAAAGAGGGCCAATCATGTAAATTTGGAAGAATTGTGCACAACTGATGGAACTGGCGTAGAAATCTTCAGGAGCGTCATGTCTCTAAACCGTTTTCGATTTTTGCTACGCCACCTCAGGTTCGATGACCCCGAAACAAGGGATGCCCGGAAAGAAATTGATAAAATGACCCATATTCGGGAAGTTTTTGAAATATTTGTCGGTAACTGTGGAAAGCATTACTCTGTGGGGGAGTATGTGACACTAGATGAAAAATTGGAGGCTTTCAGAAGACGGTGCTCGTTTCGAGTTTATATGTCCAATAAACCAGCTAAATATGGCATCAAGATATTTGCTTTAGTAGATGCAAGAATATTTTACACTACAAAGCTTGAAATGTATGTAGGCCAGCAACCAGAAGGGCCATTCCAGCAAAGCAACAAAGTTAGCGACCTCGTAGAGCGTATGATTGCCCCCATAGCAAACTCAGGGAGGAATCTCACGTGTGACAACTGGTTTACCTGCTACACCTTAGCTCAGACATTGGTTGATGAGTACATGATAACTGTGGTAGCAACTTTACGGAGGAATAAGAAAGAAATCCCTCCTGAATATCTTAACACAAGAAACAGAGGTGAATATTCAAGTGTGTTCGGGTTTTCTGGTAACACAACGCTGGTGTCCTATGTACCTAAGAAGGGTAAGTTGTTCTTTTGTTATCCACAATGCATCACGATGCATCAACAGGAGATACGGCCAAACCGGAATGAATACTTTCTACAACCAAACTAAATGTGGTGTAGACGTTGTTGATGAGCTATCAGCAACCTATAACGTTGCCAGGAACAGTAGAAGATGACCTCTGACAGTATTTTTTCTCAGTACTGAACGGCGCAGGAAACAATGCAAAAATTATATTTGAGGCTAATTGTAAGCATGAGATTGTGGGGAGGAATTTTTAAAAAAATCTTTCCCTGCAGCTTGTTGAAGGCCATATCCATAAAAGACAACATTTGACAAACCTTCCACGGGAATTGACCAGTAAAATGAAGAGAAGTAGCTCCAAGACACCCAGCGCTGGAGAGCCAGCCACGAAAAAGACGACAACAACAATGCGGCGCAGTCACTACTGCCCCCGAGGCAAGGACCGAAAATCTCGTTATAGGTGTGAGACGTGTGATGTACCCTTATGTATGGAACACATAAACCCCATCTGTGCACAATGTATTCCGGTCGTGGGAATTGATGAAGGGTGATCCGTTTCTTTTCTTGAGTGAAATGTGTTATTGTATATAAGACATTGTTGGTCTGTGACAATGAGTTTGTATTCTTATGTTCTTTATTGTGGCCGTTCATAAAGCTCCAAGTGACAATGTGTACCCCTAATAATATTCATGTTGTTCATTAAATGTTACATACAGAGCATTGTTTTATTGGGTACCTCATACCCCCACGATATTACTGGCGTAACGTTTCTTAGCGATACCACTGCCGGGTTAAACCTGTGGGAGTAGAGGACATGACTCAAGACCCAAGTCTTTACAAAAATAAATATGCTTAGGCTTAGTAAGAGGCTTCGTTAGGATGTCTGCAGTCATTTTTGAAGTCTCCTCATATTTGATGCATATGACTTTAGAATCCAAAGCATCTCTAACATAGTGATATTTAGTGTCAATATGTTTGGTCCTAAGATGGTGGACTGGATATTTTGCCAGTTTTTGAGCTGATTGACTATAACTCAATAATGTGATGGGTGACTTGAGATCTATAAAGGTAGACAAAACACGTTTCAACCAAACAGCTTCTCATACATCGTCACTCAGTGCAACATATTCTGCTTCAGTAGATGATAAGGAAATGCATTTTTGCTTTTGAGCCCCCCCCCCCCCCCCCATGATACAGCACCACCTGCCATTTTGAACACAAAACCACTCTATGATTTTCGGTCAGTGCTATAATTAGCCCAGTCAGCATCAACAAATCCCATGAATTGACCTCCATTCCTGACATACTTAAGTGGCAAGTCTATTGTGCAATTTAAATAACGCAGCACTCGCTTTGCAGCTGACCAGTGGGATTCATTGTAACAATGATTAAATTGGCTGAGATATGATTTCGCATAGCTTATATCTGGACGCGTGCAGACACATAAACCCGTGAGTGAACCTATGAGTTCTCTGAGGAAGATTACTAGTTTCTGTGTCAGAATCACCAAGACTTGATTTAGTTTCCAAAGGAGTACCAATGGGACGTGCATCGTTCATACCATATTTATTTGCAATCTCACTGATGTAGGCATACTGCTCTTGGCTAAGATACATTGTACCATTCTTCTCATCTTGCCTTACTTTAATACCTAAAATATAAGAAATTGGTCCAAAATCTCGTACTTTAAATTCTTTATCAATACAGGTCTTCAATGACTTGATCTCACACTCATCATTATAAGCCACAATGAAATCATCAACGTATAATGCAATAATTACCATACCATGGGCTTGTTTCTTAAAGTAGACACAGGGTTCATCAGCACAATTTGTGTAACCTAATTTGACAAGAACAGACTGAGCTCTCTTATTCCACAAACGAGAAGATTGTTTTAAGCCATAAATAGATCTTTTTAACTTGCAAACTTTAGGCTCTGAACCTTTCTTGCCAAAACCTTCTGGCTGACACATGTAGATCTCTTCATCTAACTTTCCATTGAGGAAATCAGATTCAGCATCCCAATACCACCTTCAGATTTGTTTGGACAGCCAAGGCAAGCAGGATCCTTAACGTGATGTGTCGAAAAACAGGAGAGAAAGTTTCTGTAAAATCTACTCCGTACCTCTGGGTGAAGCCCCTATCCACAAGTCTGGCTTTATACCTTTGAATGATACCATTAGAGTCTCATTTTACTATGAAAACCCACGTACTACTGGCAACATTCTTGCCCTGGGGTTTATCAACTAGATCCCAGGTGTCATTTAACTGAAGTATCTCCATTTCTATTTTCATAGCCTGCTCCCACTTAACCCTATCAGTAGAGTTTGTGGTTTTTAGCATTTGCGATAAATGCGAAATATGTTGAAACTTTGTCAGTGCATGTGCCTTCCCCTTATATGACCTCTTTGAGTGATTTTTAGCGATTTCGAATTAGCGATAAAATGCGAAATTGGCCCAAAATGCAAAATTTTACAATTTATGCGAAATAGATGCGAAATTCTCGGTTTTATGAAAAATAAACATACATCTTTTTAAAAACGATGCGTTTCTCTTAAAAATAAGATAAATAACAACATATATTTCCGGGGAAAGAATTATTACGGCGCCTTGAAACTGCAATGTGTGAAATATCTTTCTACGGCCAAAGAGCTGTGCAAAGAACAACCAATCACTCACCTTTCAACAAGGTAGCAAATAAATAACGAACGTTCATTTACTTTGTGTTGACCCTTGATAATAGTCGGCTGTTTTAAAATACGGCGGCGATTTATTGACTGGTAGCCATGGGTAGAAGCGAAGTGACGATCAAACAGCGTGCCGAGATTTACAAATCAGAACATTTTTATGTAAGGGATACAGATATATTGATGTGCCGACTTTGCAATCAAAGACTTGAGTGGAAGAAGAAAGATGTTTTAGATAAACATTGCAAGAGCAAGAACCATGTGCTACAAAAGGAGCGATTTTGTTCCCAACCAGCATGTGAACAGCCTGGCGTCAAGCGGCAAGCCACAATAGCAGAAATAGATAGAAAGGCAAATGAAGCAAAAAGCAAGAATCAAACATTCATTGAGGATTCTGTGAAAATGTGCCTGTAGACTAATATCCCCATCCACAAGCTGGACCATCCTGCTTTCCGAGACTATCTTGAAAAGTAAGTGCCTATTTCAGATATACTTTTGGGCGTTATTTATATTTGTGTTTAAAATACATCCACACCATCTTGAGTGGTATACCCTAACTTACTGTGAAATATTAATAAACTAGCTATATCTCCCCTCCCCAGTCAAAAAGAAGCATGTGGATGGTTGTTTTGAAGTATTACGATTGCTATGCGGCCTTGTTTAATTTTAGGTTAGGTGTCTTAAACTTTCGACCAAAAACCACGTGGATACACGTTTCCTAATAAGACGACTTCACGTGGAATTTTAGGTTAGGTTACTGAAATTTTCGACCAAAAAAAACGTGGATCGACGTTATTTTAAAATGTTACAATTTAATAGACCATCTAGGATGTAAAATAATAGCTTGCTTTCATGTACATAAAGGGAACTTTATAGAGAAAAGCTTCAAAACTCGTACAGGTAGCCTATTCTCTAGGCCAGCACTTCACCAAATGAATATTGAATTTTCGCGACCGCATTGTGTCGTGAAACGCGACCTAATATGCTGAAAGTAGATTTCGATTACTACACCAAATGTTTAAGTATTTGTCCTTGCCTCTAAACTTTATTATTATTATTATTATTATTATTATTATTATTATTATTATTATTATTATTATTATTATCATGCTTAACGAAATTTTATTGGCCCCATAAATACGTCCCAGGATCAGGAGATCTGCCTCCAGGTAGTAAGTACCCTTAGCAAAGATAATGTCCCACGTTGCAGAGATTCAGCAAGGGCAGAGGTGAATGCAGCATTGGACGGGAAGCCTATTGTAGTCATCGCAGACGAGACGTCGGACAACCGAGGCAGATGTGTTTTTGCTGTTCTATTCAGGACGATCACGCCAAGTGCAGAACAACAAGTTTATTTTGCAAGCTGTTCATTTTTGGATGTTGCTAACGAGACAACATGCAGCTGAGCCATCATAGATGCTCTCAATAACTATAATATTGATTATGAAAACGTCCTGGGTTTAGTGTCAGACTCTGCCAGATACATGAGTAGGGGGGCAAGACGGGTTCTAACTCCCCCCGCCACTACTCCCAATGCAAGCCGATAACTCCCGAACCCGTGGTCGGAGATTCACAAATGAGGTGTCGTTGGACTCGAGCTGACGGGGGCTTTGCTATGGACCACGTATTATATTTTTCAAAAAAAAATTCAAAATTTTTGTTTTTGAAAGCAGGCGATAGATCTAAAACCGTAAATGATAGAACGTTTTTCCATGGTTGAAACGAGTGATCCTTATGTCCTTTATATTTTATAATAAAACTTTTTTATTTTTGATGTTTTTTGAAAACAGTCCAATTTTGAAATTCCTATATTTTGGAAACTAGGAAATTTACAAAAAAGTTTCAGTGACGTAAATGTATGGTCCCTACCCCCTCTACTCCCAAAACAAAACTCAAGTCTCTAGGATAAACACTGGTAGTAGTGTGATAGTGTTCGTTCTGACTCGCCCCTTACATTCATATAAACTTTGCCGGTATCTCCCGAACGCATGATCGGATTTTAACGAAAGAGGTATTGTTGGCGTTGGGGTGACGCCATCTTGGATAAGAATGTGTGTTGGTATTTTTATTTAAATTGAAAATTCTTGTTTTTTGGATTGGCGCTATTTTGGGAACGGTGAAATTTTGAAAAAGGTTTGTTTGACGTTAATGAAAGGAGGGCATGCCCTCTAGGTGGGCAGCACGTTTCAAGGGTGTAGGATGAAAAAAATGATAGCCTACTTTCTCGCGAACATTGGCGAAAATTGGCGAATGGATGGTCGGATTTTAACGAATGAGGTGTCGTTGGACTCGAGCTGACGTCCTCCTTCCTATAGACCACTCGTTATATTTTTTAAAAAATTGTTGAATTTTTTTTCAAGTAGGTGATAGTTCGAAAACCAAACATTCTAAAAAGTGTTGTATGAGCTTAAAAGAATGGGAAGTATGTCCTTTATTTTTATAATAAAACATTTTTATTTTTTAAGATTTTTTGAAAACACTTAAATTTTTAATTTTTCTATTTTGGAAACTAACAAGTTTACAAATAAGTTTGTTTGATATAAATGAAAGGTCTCTACCCCGTCTACCACGAAAATAACTTTCAAGTCTCTAGGACAAGAACTATGCATTTTTAATGTTTTTTTAATTTTTTTTAAATAAAAGAGTGTTTGTAGACAGAGAGCCGGTAGCACTTGACGTATGTTACAACGAGGCTATGACTGGCCATGGTGAATACAGGAAATGGCTATTTCGACGGGGCAGCAGGGCGACGAATATTTCAAAAATCCCTCATGGCGATTTCGATGACCGTGCCCGGAAGAAATGGATTGCTATTTTGGTGGGATTTCGGGGCGGCTTAATATGACGGTTAGTTTTGTGATATTTCCTATGACGGATGGAGGCGAATAATTGAAAAAATGCGCGAAGCATGCTAAGAATTTTTTACCCCTGAAGGGGATCTTTAACATGCTAGTAAACGGTAATAAGCGAGATCACTGTCTCGCAGAGCGAATGGTTGTAGAATATGGAAACCTATAACATTCGCTCGACCAAGCTATGTGCATTAATGCAAAGAGCCAAAACCGTAAGGCCATTCCCCAAAGATGTTATAAACTAAATATTGAACTGGGTGAAGTGACATGTTATAGGGTGAAAGTATGTGGTTAACATGGTCATGTATTGTGGATGGCCGCTTGCTAATGATTATTATTATTACAGTAAACTGTTTAATAATAATAATAATAATTAGTCACACATGTTTTTCAATGCTAACTCAAACACAGTCCTGCTCACTGGAGACTGAATATTGTATCAAGCCAAAGGCCTCGTGAGAGCTGTTGCTGCTGCTGACGAGGCAGGAATGTCTACGTCAGCAGGAAGTGTGATATCAGATTACTTGCCTCGTGGTGGCTAGCAGGTGCGACGTTTAAGCAGCCGCCATGTTGGTTCTTATGCATTAGTACTACCAATGTATAACAGGCAGCCATTTTGGTTCCTTATTAAAAACATGAAACTAGTATAAGGTACGCAAATCTTATGGAGATTGAGGAATGTGGGGAGGCGTGGGAAAATGTAGCCAAGGTCTTTGTTTAAACTTTAACACAAAAACCAACACATGAAATCATCGTGTGTTAAAGTTTAAACAAAGACCTTTGCTAAAGGCATACGTTGATTTTCTTTTACCAATTTTAGTCCATGATTTAGAGCCTGTTTAATTGCCATGTAATGAACAACGTGGTATAGGATTTACTGCCAACAGGTGCTTACTGCGTATGACAAGGCTGTAGACTGGTGGGTTAGACAGCCTTTCTTGCTAAGGGTCTCCTATATACCCTAAACCTGGCTATACATGCTACTTCTGAACATTTATTGGTTTATTGTATATTGAGATTATATACAGAACTTATACAAGCACGTCTTGCACGCGGCCAAACTTTACAAGAGTCACATGCAACACTCATAGTATATTTCCGCTACCTAGCGATAAATATGAGCACTACCTGAACAACTAGCATGCCACCTAGCGGAGGATATGTACACTTACTAATGATATCCAAAGTGAGCTGAGGTTAGGTTAGGTAAAGTTAGGTTAGCCATGAAAATCAGCTACCAAAATAAGCTACCAAAATATAATTGGTTTTTACCCTTGAGGTCTTGGGTTCCAACTCGACTATGCCCAGAATTTAATTATCATCTGAGAGTTGAAAGATTAGGTTAGGTTAGGTTAGGTGAAGTTAGGTTAGGTTAGGTTAGGTTAGGTGATGTTAGGTTAGGTTAGGTAAAGTTGGGTTAGGTTAGGTTAGGTTAGGTGAAGTTAGGTCAGGATAGGTTAGGTTAGTGAGCTGAGGTTAAGTCTTTAAATATTCCCTCTCTTTCAAATACTTTCCAACACCAAGAAAAAAATCCACTAAATACATTGACAAAAATAACTTGTCAAATAAGCCAATACAAAAGCCAATACAAAAGCCAACTCAAAAGCCAACACAAAAAGCCGACATAAAAAGCCAACACAAAAGCCAACACAAAAGCCAACACAAAAAGCCAACACATAAGCCAATATATTAGCTTATGGTAGGTCACTCCATCAGCAAAACAGTTGTAACCTTTGTAGTGTGAACATCGTACTGACAGGTCAGTTACTACTATGGAACTTACTACAACCAAGAAAGGTACATAACGTGCACTCTATCAAGGCTACTCTTATAACTAAAATCGTCAGAATGCGAATGGAATAATATTCTGGCGATGCTCAAAAGAGAGGTCAACAAAATGTCGAGGCAATCTGAAAAGGAAAAATGGAAAGGTTTTAAGTGTGAGTGTTCATCAATGTAGTGCTCCAAACGAACCACGGTTGCTGTTTACAAACGATTATCAAAATTCTAAAAAGCAAGTTCAAGAAAACTAGGCTATATTGCGGCTAAAATTAGTGCAGTATATGTTCAAAAGGACTCAAAAAGTCATGTTAAGACAGTTGTCAACGTCCAAGAAACCTTTAACACTATCAAAATCAACGCAGACTATAAATGAAGTGGTATTGCAAGAGGATCAAAAAGGACTATATAATAATAGTGATGATTGTCATGATGATAATGATGACCATGATGATAATGATGATGATGATGATGATGAAAATGATGATAAATGGTAATGTATTGTTTACACCTAAAAATTCATTTGTTAAATTTGTATACTGGAACAAACCCAGTAAGCTAATTCAACGGCTTCGACACTTGCATGCTTTACAACAAGCTGGGCATACCGGTCACGATTGGGAAATCAAAGAAATTGAACAAGAGCTACGTCGTTCTAAAATTATTGTGTAATGGATCTACCACTTTGCGACCACTTTTACCCCCACTCTTGGTTCTTATATTTGCTTATTTGCTTCCACTTTTACCTAAACTCTTTGGATGATATTTGCTCTTTTAAACTATTATTCTTATTACCAAGTTGATGTTATTAGAGCTTAGTCTATGCTTGACATTTGACATGTAAATATAATTGACTAGGTATGATAAGCCTTATGCATACTATAAAAGATATTCATATATTGTGAAACGAACCAATAAGAATGCAACTGTTATTTGGGGTTGTTCAAAACAACGTTCCAAGCATTGTCGTGGTGACCTAAAAAGTAAAAATAGTGAGGTTTTAAGTGCCAGTGATCATCAATGTAGTGTACTGCATGAAACACAGTTGCCGTCGACAAAAAATCAAGAAAACCATATTGCTACACAAAATAGTGGATTGTTTAATGAGCAACGTTTAACCCCTGTTCTAAAAGTTATGTTTAATCCATATTCCACATCGCAAGAGCCATCAACATCACAAACTATGCAAGAGGTAGTGTTGTTTTTGTCGTCGTTTTAAGGAGTGGAACAACTAGGTCATCTTCTCATGATATGCAAAACGGTACCGTAGTATTGCAAGAGGATCAAAATGACTAAACAGTAATAACAATAAGGATATATGCCTATAAAACCATTGCGGCTTCCCCAATTTTTGAAAACAATAGTGAATGGACATTGCTATAGAAAGATCTACAACAAGCCTTGTGTTTATTAACTATAACAGACTATTGTAAAGAGAGAAAGAGTTGTATTAAGTGTGCATCTGTTGTCATAATCATGTATACTCTGCAATGTTAAATATTCTAACTTTGTATAAAATAAAACAACATTGTAACATCATTTTGCATTTATTTACAAACTTTATATACATTTTTTTGGTTTCATGATAATATTTTTTAAGACAATACTAAAAACTAAAGAAGCCTCCGAGGCTTAGGCGGCAGCACACCAGCCTCTCACCGCTGGGTCCGTGGTTCAAATCCCGGTTACTCCATGTGAGATCTCTGCTGGACAAAACGGCGGCAGACAGGTTTTTCTCCGGGTACTCCGGTTTTCCCTGTCAATATTTCATTACAGCAACACTCTCAACTATCATTTCATTTCATCTGTCACTCATTTAATCATTGCCCCAGAGGAGTGCGTCAGGCCTCGGCAGCCGGCACAGTCCATAACCTCAGCGCTAGATGGGGGCTTCATTCATTCCATTCCTGACCCGGTCGGAGACTGGAAGCAAGCTGTGGATTTTCATTTTCACTAAAAACTAAAACATTATTATTCTATACACAATTTTTTTTCTTTCAGTCCATTTTCATCACTTATATTTTCCATTATTACTTCACATTTGTTGTTTTCTTCATTTAATTAAAACGAACCATGCACCTATTGTTTTTAAAACCTTCATAAATCAAGTGTACAGGTTGCCCATCATTATTGGCTTCAACGAAAACACTCTCCGTCATATCATTAAACCGTGTAGGCAGAAATGTCTCAAAGTTTTCACATACACAAAGTACACGATCACCATATGCTGTTTTCAATTTCCGAATTTTGATAATGCGGAATGGAATATGCGTTGGTAATTTGCTGAGCTTCCTTGTCTCTAAGCCACATGTTTGACCCACAGCATTCAAAACATTCATTGTAGTAGTCTATAAACAAAACAAAAGCATATCTGTTACACTCTAAAACAGTTTTAATAATATTGTGCAATTGGGGATTTTGTTGCACTATGCATTACTAATAAATTATACTATTTATGCAAGAAATGCCCTAACTGTAGAGGCTATCATGTGTCCACAAGGCATAAATACAACACCTAGTTCATCTTGATAACAAATTTTACATAATTGTTGGTCACACTTTTGTATCTGTTCGTGAGACAAGTCTTTTTTTTCAGCCTCATGTATTTGCTCCGCGTGTTCTAGCTCTAAAGGCACTTTTATGTCTTGTGCTGCAATCACGTTTTCTTTACGAATAATGTTCACAAATTCCTGACCTTTAAGCAACACCATGTATCTACAGTTAGGTAACCAACGAGCGTGTTGCACAAAAGGGTCATCAGTCATTTGCCAATCCTTTAACGCAAATCCACAATAAAAACATATTGTTTTATCCCCTTCACCAGTATAAAAAAATCCAGCTTCACTTAGCTGTTTGGTAAGGTGTTTTAATATTAATGGCCAAACATGTTTATAAGATTCTAAACGTTTTTCAACAGAGCTGTACTCTGAGTGAGCTAGTGCTTTAGACTTGCAAACTCCAAAATTTCCAAAGCACATGCCAATTCAACACTGTCTATGGCATATGGACCACATATATCGACACTACCGTTGTTGGCTGGTAATACATCATTATTATTAATATTTATTTGTGATTCAGCAACGTAAGTAGCGGCCAATGGCCTTGTGGTTCGGTAAAATGGATACACGGGTATGTTACCCACTTGTTTTCCAAGCATGTAAGGACAACAAGTAGACCATCGCAAATGGTCTCTAAAGGGATCATCCACTTCTTCCCAGTGTGAAAGTTCAATACGACAAATCACGCAGCGCACCACATCTTCTCGGTTGAAGTAAAAAAAAAACGGCTTTTGCAAGTTAATGTGTTGACAATAAGCCTACAGGCCAGGATTCAAATGTGAACCAACGATCATTTTCTGATTTTAAATTAACCCACGAGGTAAACCAACTTGTTCACTTGTTGTATTTGGTACTAACGCCATGTGTTATAATAAAACTTTTCTTATTGTAAGTTATTAACGTTGCACACAGTACTTTAAACCACAATGCATGCTTTTTTTCACTGTTCGTTCACTATGTTAATGGCGTATGACCACACCTAAAGAAAACTCATCACTCACTCGATCAATCAATCAATACTTGTAATTAAACTTTAACGTTAATTGGCATTAAATAAAAACACAATCAAAAAATATTTAAAAAAATAAACTGTATGTCTGCACTAACAGTAACCCATGTACTTTTTATATAGCTGCAGTCATTTACATTTCCCTTTAACCAATATATAAACAAAAATAAATATCATATCATTTTGTTCACATTATCTTGTTCAAACCTGTGGATATTTATTGAGTCCATAGGGAACCACCCATAAGTTACATTTTTTTTTTTAGAAAATCCAACACAGCCTTGTACTTTTCCCAGTCAACAACCAATATAGTCTTGTACCATTTGTCAATACATGGCCATTATTCAAGAAAGCAATCATTGTCCTAGTCATGTACAGGTAATGAATTTTTTGTCTACGAGTTTTCAGTAATGGTAAAATGGAATAGCATTTTTAAGTTAGACTTACCTGAGTTTTCAATAGTTCACTGCCTGGAAACAATGGTTGCACTCTACTGCGTCTTGGGTTTTCAGCAACTGCTACGGCGGTAAGACTTTTCTTTCCATGTTTCTAAAAATAAATAAAATATACCGCTATAAATACCTAAATTCAGGTTAATACATGCATTTCATAAAATAAAATAATATCAAACAAAAAATTAAACAAGTTAGTTTTAAAAAATAATCTCACCTTCACATGCACTGGCTTGTTACTGTTTCCTTCTAGTGGGCCCAAAAGCGCAATGGTTTCTTGTATCTCAGACATGTAAGGTATACCGGTTATCTCCAAACAAATAACTAAATAAAATACAATGATTAATTACCTGATCAATAACTACAAATTTAAGGTTCATTAGCATGACATTATTAAAATAATCATTCATAGGTACTTACCAAAAAATAAAAGGATTTTTCTTCCACAGCTCTACTGTATACGTCTATTTGCTAGTCCTGTCAGTGTATCACTAACGCAATTCTTATCAGTCTGCTTAGCAACAGAGAGAGTTGCATTTTCTCAGCGTTTTGACCTTGAACTCATGTCAGTCTCTCAAATTTTCCCACGCCTCCCCACATTCCTCAATCTCCTTAAGATTTGCGTACCTTATACTAGTTTCATGTTTTTAATAAGGAACCAAAATGGCTGCCTGTTATACATTGGTAGTACTACTGCATATGATCCAACATGTCGGCTGCTTAAACGTCACACCTGCTAGCCACCACGAGGCAAGTAAGCTCATATCGCACTTCCTGCTGACGTAGACATTCCTGCCTCGTCAACAGCAGCAACAGCTCTCACGAGGCCACTGGCTAGGTACAATATTCAGTCTCCAGTGAGCAGGACTGTGTGTAAGTTAGTATTGAAAAACATGTGTGTCTTATTATTATTATTATTATTATTATTATTATTATTATTAAACATTTTACTGTAATAATAATAACCATTAGCAAGCGGCCATCCACAATACATGACCATGTTAACCACATACTTTCACCCTATAACATGCACATAGTTTGGTCGAGCAAATGTTATAGGTTTCCATATTCTACAACCATTCGCTCTGCCAAAGAGTGATCTCGCTTATTACCGTTTACTAGCATGTTAATGATGCCTTTCAGGGGTAAAATAAATTCTTAGCATGCTTCGCGCATTTTTTCAATTATTCGAATCCATCCGTCATAGTAAAATATCACAAAACCAACCGTCATATTAAGCCGCCCCGCCATCCCACCAAAATAGCAATACATTTCTTCCGGGCACGGTCATCGAAATCGCCATGAGGGATTTTTGAAATATTCGTCGCCCTGCAGCCCGATCGAAATAGCCATCTCCTGTATTCACCATGGCCAGTCATAGCCTCGTTGTAACATGCATCAAGCGCTACCGGCTCTGTGTCTACAAACACTCTTTTATTTAAATAAAATAAAAAATGCATAGTTCTTGTCCTAGAGACTTGACATTTATTTTCATGGTAGAGGGGGTAGAGACCTTTCATTTATGTCAAACAAACTTATTTGTAAACTTGTTAGTTTCCAAAATAGCAAAAATTAAAAATTTAAGGGTTATCAAAAAATCTCAATTTAAAAATGTTTCATTATAAAAAATAAAGGACTAGCAAAGAGGAAACGTACAATCTGGTGGAATGAAGAATGTGAGAAAGCACTCGAAAAGAGATCCGACGCGTGGAAAAATGGAAATGTTCAAGAGATACGGAACATTTGGAACAATTCAGAACCCAAAGGAAAGAAACATCAGGGGTATTCCGCAGGACCAAACGATCGTTTGAGAATGCAAAGTTACAAAACCTCCAGGACGACTTCACTAAGAATAACACCAGATATTTTTTCCAAACCTTCAAAGACAAGCTTAGAGGATACCAAATTCCAAGTATAAGTTTCAAAAACAAAGAAGGAAAAATTGGACTGAACAATCAAGAAAACTGCAATATATTAGCCAGATACTTTGAGAAACTCCTCAACTGCCCGCCTCCAACCAACAAACTAGAATTTCAGACTCATCCTATAAACTCAGAAGATGATATGCCACCAACAAAAGTAGAAATAAAGAAAGCCCTGAAAAGTCTCAAGAAAAACAAGGCCAGCGGAGAAGACTCAATATCAGCAGAAATGTTGAAGTGGGCAGAACCGGAAATCCTAGACGACCTGCACCATATCTTCCAAACAAATATGGGAGACGGAAAAGCTACCAGACGAATGGAAAACAGCGCTGATCCACCCACTCCATAAGAAAGGGAACAAACAAGATGTTAACAACTGCAGAGGTGTGTCGCTACTCCCAGTCACTTACAAAATCCTCTCAAGGATACTTCTGGATAGAATAGAAGGAATCCTAGATAAGCAACTTGGAGAATACCAAGGTGGGTTCCGGAAAAGTCGCTGCTGTGCCGAACAAATCCTAAATTTGAAATCAATAATTCGCCACAGAGCGTTGAACGGCAAAAGTATAGTGGTTTCTTTTACTGACTTCAAAAAAGCCTTCGACTCGGTGGACAGAGGAACCCTAGATTAGATCATTAGAGAATTTGGAGTCAAAACCAAACTGGCCAACATTATCAGAGAAACCTTAACAGCCACAACTTCTAAGGTGAAGTTCATGGGAGAATTGTCTCAGTCATTTGAAATCAAGACAGGTGAGCGACAGGGTGATGGATTATCACCATTACTATTCAACTGTGTCCTCGAGAGGATTGTGAGAGTTTGGAATTCTGAACTTGAAAATCAAGAGATAGCCCCGATCTACCTAGGACGAAAAACGGGAGGAATCAAAGTCAATTGCTTGGCTTTCGCTGATGATTTTGCGATACTTTCAGAAAACCTAGAAGAAGCGGCCATACAGATCAACCTCTTAGAAAAGATAGCTAGCAAGACAGGACTTAGGTTCTCGAAAGAGAAGACCAAGTTCATGATGAATGACAAACATGGACCACAATTCCTTGAAACAGAGATTGGACGGATTCAGAGGGTGAAAAGGTTCAAATACCTCGGTGAAACCATACAAGAGAACGGCCTAGAGAATGCTGCTGTAGAAGATCGTATTTCAAAAATGGAAAGAGCTTATGGGCTAACTAAAAACATCTACAACAAGAAATGCATCTCATGGAATGCCAAACTAAAACATTACAACACGGTAGTAAAAACAGAATGCCTGTATGCCAGCGAATGCCTCTCGATGAATTAAAAGTTGGAGAAGCTAGAGATCCTAGAAAGAAGAATACTACGGAAAATCATGGGCCCAGTCCTGACTGAAACCGGCTGGAAACTTCGGAGCAACAATGAAGTCTATAAAAATGTGGAGAGAATCTCAGAGACCTTGAAGAAGAGGAGGTTATCGTTTCTCGGACACTTGTACAGAATGGACAAAACTAGACTAACCAAACAGTTATTCTACTACCTGTGGAACAAGAAGACAACAACAACATGGATTAAAGAAGTTCAAAAATATCTCGAAAATTCCAACATACAGGAAGTTTAGATGTCAAACAGGGAAACATTTCGGTCCATAATTCAGAATTTGGAATGGTTTCACGTCACAAGAACCACAAAGAAGGGAAGAGCCTGGACGGATGAGCAGAGGAAACAGCATAGCGCCCATATGAAGGAGTACTGGAGGAAGAGGAAACTTCAGGCAAAGAAAAAATGAAATTGTAGCGTGATCCGAAGTGGTCAATTCGCAAATAATAAAAAAAAGGACATACAGCCCATTCTTTTAAGCCCATACAACACTTTTTAGAATGTTTGGTTTTCGAACTATCACCTACCTTAAAAAACAAAAATTTTCAAAAAAAAATTAAAAATATAACGAGTGGTCTATAGGAAAGAGGACGTCAGCTCGAGTCCATCGACACATCATTCGTTAAAATCTGACCATCCATTCGCCAATGTTCGCGAGAAAGTAGGCTATCATTTTTTTCCTCCTACACCCTTGAAACTTGCTGCCCACCTAGAGGGCATGCCCACATTTCATTAACGTCAAACAAACTTTTTTGCAAAATTCACCGTTTCCAAAATAGCGACAATCCAAAAAACAAGTTTTTTTAATACCAACACACATTCATAACCAAGAGGGCGTCACCCCAACGCCAGCAATACCTCGTTCGTTAAAATCCGATCATGCGTTCGGGAGATATCGGCAAAGTTTATATGAAAGTAGGGGAGGGAACAGAACGAACACTACTACCAGTTTTTATCCTAGAGACTTGAAATATATTTTGCGAGTAGAGGGGGTAGAGACCATTCATTTACGTCAAACAAACTTTTTTGTAAAATTCCTAGTTTCCAAAATATAGGAATTTCAAAATTGGACTGTTTTCAAAAAAACATCAAAAATAAAAAGTTTTAGTATAAAATATAAAGGACATAAGGACCAATTGTTTTAACCATGGCACAAC
Organism: Meconema thalassinum; assembly: GCA_946902985.2. Classification (NCBI taxonomy): domain Eukaryota; kingdom Metazoa; phylum Arthropoda; class Insecta; order Orthoptera; family Tettigoniidae; genus Meconema; species Meconema thalassinum. Next base: position 35,535,157 of record OX336391.1, read on the forward strand.
GTTCTATCATGTTCGGTTTTCAAACTATCGCCTACTTTCAAAAACAAAAATTTTGATTTTTTTAATATGATACGTGGTCCATAGCAAAGCCCCCGTCAGCTCGAGTCCAACGACACCTCATTCGTGAATCACCGACCACGGGTTCGGGAGTTATCGGCTTGCAGTGGGAGTAGTGGAGGGGGGGAGTTAGAACCCGTCTTGCCTCCCCTACTTACATGGGTAAATGTTTCCAGGCATTACAGACGATAATTGGAGACCATCTTCTTCACTTCCAGTGCTTTGCACATAAGTTGCGTCTTGTGGGGGATGTTATTCTCAGGGTACTCTCACAGTTGAACAATTTGATTTCTAAACTTAAGATGGCTTTTCTCCACTGCAGGAAGTTGAAGAACTCCTATCTGCATTTTTTGCTAGATAATTCCCTGATTTGAATGCGCTGTTGTTCCCAGCTCCTGTCATCACCCGATGGAACTCTTGGTTTCGCTCAGTCCAGTACCCTGACAAGTATTTCACACCCCTGGTAGAATTCTTTAGTTCTCTTGATGAGAATTCTCTAAATAGCAGTGGCCATTCAGTGTTGGATATGTTTAGGGATCAGGATTTGCTTCCCTTGCTTAAAGTTCAAATAAAGTTCGTTTAATAGATATCTGTGAAAATTAATGCAGCACTCATAGTACTGGAGGGATCGTCCTACCCGTATGCCCACAAGTTGTGGGACGATCTTTCGACTTTTTGTGGAGAATTAAAGAGGTGTGCTGACGGATGGTTTCCATTGGCAACAAGTGACCTGCTGGAGAGTTACAAAAACAATACAAAGAAAGAGGAAATTAAGGTGCAATTTAAGCAGTGTATGCTTAAATGCATAATTAAGCTCTCGAAGCACATGAGCGTTAGTGATACAAACGTGCAATTTATTTAATCCTGCAGTTGCAGGGCAAAACAGTGCTCTGGAACCCAAATCACTTGTGTCTTTGAAGCATAAGTTGCCATTATTTAGAGGTGTCACTGTAGATCAGTTTGTCGAGGGCTGCGAAGCGTATCACCTACAGATGCTGCAGAACATTAAATTGAAAAAAAAAAAAAAAAAAAAAGAACACTGACACTCTTCAAATGTTGATGGCACTTAAGTTAAAGTTTCCTTCCTTTGCCGAGGCAGCACTGCAGTGCATTTGGGCCCCTACGAACAGTGTCGATGTAGAGAGGTTTTTTAGAAAGTAGGCTACAACATGATTGTGACTGAGAGGCGGTCTCGAATGAAGGATGACACCATTCAAACAGTTGGCATGTTGTACTTCAATCATCATTGGCATTCCTCTTCCTTGTAGGTCTGTTGTACAGTGATAAATGAATACGTTCAGAAGAGTATATTTCACTTTGAAACTGTGTTTGTACATTTGTAAATATGCATATTTGTGTGTGTGGTAATACTTCTTGCAGTCTTATGTTGTTGTTTCTCTTATTTTAAATAGTTTGTTCAAAACTGCATGACAAGCAATGTGTGATTAAACAGTATGATTTTACTGCTGTGTATGCAATCTCACAAATTATGCCTATTTTTAACCAATTTGCTACAAAACGCTACATTTGAGAAGTATAGATGCTACAAAACGCTAAATTTGACTATCAGAACGCTAAATCTCTGATTTTTAAATACTAAAAACAACGAACTCTACCTATCAGGCATGGACAGTGCCTCCTTAGCTGTACTAGGTTCAGCGTCATCAGTGAGAGTCAAGTATGTCACATAGTCTGACATGTCTACAGGCTTTTGTTCGCGCCTAGGATACCTTTGTTTACCTTCGGCATCCCCCTCCATTGGCTCGTTGACGATGGTGGCAGAGCCCTCAGAATCACTGCAGGCTGAATCTGTTCCACTAGGGACATAGCTTAAATCAGCTGAGTCAACAGTATCAGCCACACCAGCACTGCTAATGGGTGATACGCTTTCAAGTTCCGAAATGCACTCTGCCCCATCCTCTGAGTTGTCGGGTTCTGCCTCACTGTCAGTGGGAACTGAGATATGCAACATTGCAGGTTCATTAATCTGCAAGAATGGGCCAACATTACCTGGAGACACATCAGACACCTCCTGGAACACATTTTCAAAGAACTGTGCATCCCTGGACTTAACAAGTTTATGAGTAACAGGATGCATGAATCTATAGGCTTTACTGTCCTCACAATAACCACAGAAAATGTGTTTTACACTTTTAGGATCCAACTTGTTTCTCCTTCGATCAGGGACGTGAACTTGTGCTACACAACCAAAAATTCTTAGATGCTCCATATTGACCTTGTTACCAGTCTAGATCTCCTCTGGAACCTTACCTGGAAATTTTCTGGTTGGGGACCTGTTTACAAGATAGGCTGCTGTATTTATTGCTTCAGCCCACATGCGTTTATCTACTTTAGACTCGCTCATCATGGCTCTACATTTATCAATCAATGTTCTATTCATGCGTTCAGCTACACCATTCTGCTGTGGAGAATAGCTAGTTGTAGTTTGATGCTGGATGACTTCTGATTTAAGTAGGCTCTCAAAAGATTTGCCACAAAATTCACCACCATTATCAGTGCGTAGGACCTTAATAGATCTTTCACACTGATTCTCGACCTGCGTCTTGAAATCAATAAATCAATCCAAAACATCTCTTTTCTTAGCATGGAAATACACAAAAACCTTTCTAGAACCTTTCTAGAATGATCAATTAAGGTCAAGAAATAGCGAGCATGGCTCCAAGATGGAACTGGCATAGGCCCACATAAGTCTGAATGAATAAGATGTAGCTTATTTTTACGTACCGGTACAGTTTTACTCTTATTTGACTTAAATGGTTGTCTAGCTTGTTCACTTTCAGCACATGAAAAACAGGCGCTGTTTTCATTGATCTCTCTGCACCTTACGACACTATCAATCATCGGCTTCTTCTAGCAAAATTGTATGACATCACCAAAGACTTCCATCTAGTGTGCAACATTAGAAATATTCTCAAAAACCGAAGATTTTTTGTGGAATTCCAGGGACAAAGAAGCAGATGGAGAACACAGAAGAATGGGTTACCGCAAGGCAGTGTGCTCGCACCACTGTTATTCAACATCTATACCAATGATCAGCCTTTGCCTGAAGGTACCCAGAGTTTTGTCTATGCTGATGACTGTGCAGTCACTGCTCAGACCAACTGCTTTGTAAATGTAGAACAGACTTTGACTAAGGCTCTGAAATAATTTATTAGCTACTACAGTGACAATCACCTGAAGCCAAATCCTGCCAAAACTCACAGTTGTGTATTTCACCTCAATAACAAAAAAGCAGCTAAAACCCTACAAATCACTTGGGAAGGAATCCCTCTTCAGCATTGTCCGACTCCAAAATATCTGGGAGTAACTCTGGATCGTACTATTACATTTAAGAAGCACTGTCTAAACGTGAAGCAAAAAGTGTCTGCCAGAAACAACATAGTGCGGAAACTGAGAGGCACCACCTGGGGAGCTCATCCATGTACTCTGAGAACAAGCGCGCTAGCACTGTGTTACTCCACTGCTGAATATGCATGCTCGGTGTGGCACAAGTCCAGCCATACCAGAAACATAGATGTGGCATTAAATGACACCTGCCGTATTATCACGGGCTGTTCAAGACCTACACCCATAGATAAACTTCACTGTCTCGCTGGTATTGCACCACCTGAAATCCGACGCGAGGTTGCTGCTGGATATGAGAAAAGCAAGGCTATGACTATGGAAACTCACCCATTGTATGCTTGTCAGCCAGCACATCCTAGGCTGAAATCAAGAAAGAGCTTCTTGAAAACCACTGAAGCTCTTAAAGGAACATCACAGCAAGCAAGAATCTCAATGTGGCGGGGAAAATGCCAATATTTAAGAGAATGGATGGTCCCAAAGGAAGAGCTTCCCCCTGAACATTCAGAAAAGTGGACAACATGGAAGGCTCTTAATCGGCTACGCTCCAGTACCACGAGATGCAAGACTAACCAGCAGAAATGGGGCCTTCCTGTGGAATCAGTTTACTGCGAGTGTGTTACTGAGCAGACCAATGATCATCTTCTACTGTGTCCTTCTCCAGACACTTGCATCATTAAAGACTTAATGGGAGCAACTTCAAATGCACTCGTCGTGGAAAATTATTGGTCAACCAGTGTTTAATATTTCTATTGTTTCATTTTTCTATGTTTACTTTGTACTTCTGACACGATAAATAAATAAATCTCCAGATTAGGACCAGGAGTGAAGTTCACCATCGCAGTTTTGCCTGAACTCATTTGCTTAGTAGCACCAGAGTCAACGAACCAGACCCCTGTAGAGGCCCTTGCACTTAATGCCTGTCCATCAGTCGCCAGCATCATCTTGTCTTTCTTCAACTACTGTTGAGTAGAGCTCTGCATCTCCTCTTCCCTGCAATCCCGCTTCCAGTGTCCTGGCTTCTTGCATTTCCAGCAGGAGGGCTTCTTCTTCGTCATGTCTTCTCGTGAAAACAGAACAGAATCCGTGGATGGCTTGGAAGTACTTTTACCACTCCAAGTAGTATCTTGTAGCAACTTGGTTCGGACTGTGTCTGCAGTAAGGTCAGTACCGGAGCTTTCCAGAGCCATAATCATAGACTGAAACTCATCTGGTAGACCTTTCAGCATAAGAGCTGTCACAAACTCGTCGTCCAGTGCCTTATTCATGGACGCAAGTTGCTGAGCAAGTCCCATAACCTCACTAACATACTCTTCCATCGTCTTGTAGTGCTTTAATTTAACTTTGCACAATTTATTCAAGATGCCGATCCGCCGATTCACTCCTTTATCTGAGTAGGCCTTTTCAAGAGGTTCCCCGACTCCTTCGCGGTCATACAAGGCATGACGATTGGGAAAATTGATTTATCCACCATGAGGTTAAGTCTGGCCTTAGCCCGACTTTCGTCTTTCGCTTTCTGTGCAGATGTTGTAGTATCTCCATCCGGGTAGCCAACTATACAGCTCCACAGATCTTCGAGTCTTAGGACGTTTTCCATCTCGAATCGCCAATCCACTTAATTTAGACTACCTCGTAGCTTATCTATAGCCGGTAACGAGGTGCTGGTTGCAGACATGTTGACTTCGATGCGTAGCGAAGATCACAGTTCATTAAATGAAAAATCTATCATACGCACTTTATATTCGCATGGTGGATTCGTGGCTGGGCCTATAACCTGTAGGATTACGAGGCACACAGGCATTGGAATGGAACACACGTTTAATGTACTTGACATTTACCAGAACAGAACTGAACGAACAAGGTGATACAAAATTCTTTTATACACACCAAAACAAAAACAAAAGAGAAACATATATCTATGGAGCAAGTTTACTGATTAACAGTGTGACCAACACAAACCATTGTCAAATATTCCAACAAATGGAAACTATATCTTCAGGGCTGTCTAAAATGAGAAACACTGCAAGGGTCTGTATTGATTACGTTCATGATGGCAAAATACAACCTATTCCTGTTGTGGGCCTACTGCCAGCATGTGCAGATGATTCAACAACTATCAGATGAAGCAATTTGTTGTATTCGTTATCATAACTTTAAAAAATCACCTGAGAAGCATAACCATATTCAATCTATTTCAGGGAGACACCTATCTACAACCACAGAGTTTGAATGTGAAATGAGTAGAATGAGTTTTGCATTAGTTATAATAGGATGAATGTCTTATTCGTAATACTATGGGTGCAGCTTGGCAGTGGTCATCCTGTAGGCTACAAGTACAAATACCACTGTACAAGTTGATAAGGAAAATCTGAACAATGATTTCTTGATCTTTTTATTGAAAATCAACACTTTAAGCTGTGAAATCATTTGCTGAGTAGCAAGACATTCTGTGACCTTGTTTAGTATTTATTATTGCCATATTTAAGGCCATCCACGTTGATTTACTACAAAAGTACTTAGACGCCATTATTGTTATACATTTTACTTTCATCGTTGTACAATCGATGTGGTAACTCATTGCCAACATATGACATAAACTTTTTCCCCCTACCTAATGGTACTTCAGTGTAGCAGTGTGTCAAATACATCTTGCTATGTGTATCATTCACAATATTTTTTAGATCCCTTAGTTGGGGGTAGTTAGGGCTAAAACACTTATGTTATTGTACTAATTTGGGAGGTGGTTTCTAGGAGAGGGTAGCTTCCCGTAGCTGGGTGAGCTTACCAGTGTAGTGTGTTGTCTAGCACTTAAACGCTAAGGGGTGTTCCTGCAAAGACGCAAGTGTCGCTTAGGGGATGGTCCTATAAATGCAGGCTAATACACCGGCCTGCCAGCTGGACGGAATGAGTGATACAATAGGCGTGCTTACGTCAGCGGCTCGACGTTATGCAGTCGAGTCGCCTGCGGGAAGCACAATGAAACCTGAGCAAGCAATTACTGGCTACTATGGTCACGGTCAATCGTGACGAGAGTCAGGAAGGGTATGAGGATGTAAAGAGGCGTGTAATTATCAAGACAAGTGTAGTTTACTGACCATGTGTTTATTGGTCAGTGAGTGTGAAATTATAAGTCCCTTTTAGGGGAATGTAAGTAATGATACAAGTTAAGTATACAAGATTGTGGATGGGTGTTTACAAAATAAAGGATATCTGAACACTTGGTGAGTCTCACCTGATGATGGTAGCTGGAACAGGGCCTTCGGCGACACACACTGTATGACAGATAATGCTCCAAGAAGGCCTCTCTTCTTATAGTTCCTGCCGTTGCTTAGTCAGCATTCCGTTGACGTAGCTGCCCCAGTTAGTTGTAGTGTTAATGTTTATGAATGTGTTGCAAGTGGTTGGCTAACCTCTCGAGCTGGGTGGTCGCCTGTTGCCGTGTAAAGGTGATGTTCTGGTCTTATGATGTTGCCAGTTGGGGTAGGTTTTAGTAGAAGATGGGGGGTGGCTCTCCGGGGGTACAGCCCCCCGGGCCTGTACAAGTCTTCTTCTTCGATTAGTTCGCGTCCCCGCGAACGGGAACGGAACGTGGAGTGGGGGTGTTGATGTGGTGGATGGTTTTTGATTCCTCCTTGTACTTTTTCTTCTTTTCTTCTGTGTTGATGTCGTGTAGGTGTAGCGGTGTCGTGTTGATGTGGGACCAGCATGTGCTCAGAAGGGTAGGTTTTGGGATATGCATATGATAATTTATAACAGTTCATTTAAAAAGTTGACATTTGAAATATTAAAAAGAACAATAACAAAAAATACGTGATTTTGACATTATATATGTGTTGGTATTGTGCAGGGAGGAAAAAAACCAGGGCTGGACGGGTGGTTGTGCAGTCCGGCGCTGTATAGGGGAAAAAATTGCTCCCTGCAATGTTTTAGTGTGAAAGATGGAAGAAAATAGAAAAAAATAGGTGTCCCAGGGTATAAGTTAAAGGAATACGTAAAATATAGTTTATTGTGTTGGGGTAAAACGGGACACCTTCACAAATTTTAAGTTAGAAGGGTAGAAATGAAAATCAGTGTGTACATTATGGCGTGTAAAATGGTGTGAAAATTTGTGAATTTATGTGTTTAGGTACACAGTTGAGCATCACTATGTTTGTGTATGCTTTGGCTTTACCGTTTCTGTTTTTACAATGATGATATAACATGGCATAATGTAACATAAAATAACATAAAATTTTCATTCCCTAGGCCTTCTGTAGCGCTCTTGTCGACTCATTCTCCCTTCATTTATTACCCGCTGGCTGTAGGTGCCTCTCAACTATGGTTGTGGGTTAGTGGTCATGCCGTTACTTTTCCTTTCGTAAATTTTCCCCGTGGGTGGAAAAATTTACCTTGGCGGCGAGGGTAGGTGCTCACAACCTCTGCACCGCCCCTGGCTGCCGAATATTGCTTTTCATTGAAGCACATCGAACGTGTGTTTGCGTCAGCGTCGCTCGGTGCCCCTCGTCACCTTACGTCGCTGATCGCGGCGCCGTCACCTTATTGGCGCGACTGAAGAGCGATGAGGGTGTGTGTAATTTGGTGTGGAAAACATATTTACAATAGACATGCTCGTGCTCCTTGTCATCTGTGAAATAAAAAATGGATTATTGGCCATCTATTTGGAAGACATGTATGTTCGTTCGCTTCCTCGCTTTCCTGTGTGGGTAAAAGTGGATTAGTGAATAATAATGCATTTACAATACATGGCAAAACATCACATGTATATATATATATAACCCTTCGTCGGTGGCGCTTAATTTATAAGACTAAGTGTGGCGCCACTGAGGTGTACCTTACTTCTAGGTTAGCCTAGGTATTATCTAGCTTATTCTATGCGTTGTCGGGCTTACCCTGGTAACGGTTTTTAATAACCAGGTGCCGAGCTCGTTATCTTAATCTTACTTAACTTAGCGTATTGTCTGGCTTACCCTGATGACGGGTTTGTTTGTTATCAGGCGCCGAAATATTTTGCCTTAATCTTACTTATCTTATTGTATTATCGGGCTTAACCTGGCAATGGTTTTAGTCGCCAGGTGCCGAAATGTTGAGTCTAAATTATGACAAGTAAAAGAAAAAAAAAATGGTATTTGTAAGCCGAATGGTTTAACTTAGTCTAATGCCGAAATGTGATGTGCTATTATTTAGCAACAGCGCTTATAAAATTTGCTTAATTCTAAGTTGCGTGTCAAATGCAACTGCCTTACATGCTAAAATTTCGATCAGAGCGATCGCCTGAGCCAATTTACCTCCTCAGATCACCACACGCACGTATTCTAGAAACACCGGTTGTCTCTAGAACCGCCGGATTCCGCTCCCTTAATATTAGTTGTCGACATTTATATTAATGCTTAATACTAGTAATTAATAAAGTCCCGGGCGACTGCGGTGCCAGAGTGCAAACGCCTCGCCCGGCCATCCTGTTCATTGCCGTTGTATTTGCATATGTTGTCATTATTCTTCCTGTGTCGTTTTATTGATGTATTCATCATTGTTGGGTTTGCCCACTAGAACCCCTGTGAGGGCTCGCTGTGCTCCTCATTTAATATCTCTGGCCGCCCGGTGCGTGACCATTTACGCTCTGGCGACCCGTTGTCAGCCATTTTTGTGGGCGCGGGCTCGAATGATCGCCTTCATTCCATATTATTTATATTTCATATTATTCATTATTTGTTTATTTGGTTGTCTTCACCTGTGCCACGCGGGGCAAGGACTTGTCGAATCTAGGATTGATCCCGCTGAATCATGAGATCCTGCTTCACTCCTGCGAGTAGGAGACTAGCTTCCCACCATAGAAGCTCTACTTACTTACATACAAAACTAGGATTCTAGTCCTAATTTGTTCGTCCCTTGGTTCCTCTCCTGAGTCCGGTGCAGAGTTGGCTAGTTCTCCCCCCGTTTGTCAAAAGTCTCCCCAGCAGGTCTTGGCTTCGACGACCGTGGCGCATAGTGGGTGTAACTTTCCTCTGCCGAGGGGGTAGGCTAGACGCACCCCCGGTTTTGGCGTTTGCCCGCGCCAGGCCACGAATTCTTCAACCTTACGTAGTTCGTCCCTTTGGTCTGGGTCATTGAGCCAACTGGGGTAAGGCTCATCATTGCCTTCCCCAGCTCTGCTCCTGTGTGGCGCCTCTGCCCTTCTGTTTACGCTGTCATCACCATTCAGCGTGTCATCAGATTCCTTTTGTGTTAATAAAAAAATAGTGTGATCTGTAAATAATTTACTGTGAAATAATGTATTTTTTTTAGTGTTCTGGGGTTGTAGAATCTTCTAAATGCATGGACTACTTCAGGCCTTCTGTAGCTACGTCGGACTTCCAGCGGTAATGCCTTGGTAATTTACTTGGAGGCGTTAATAGGGCTTTTATGGCGTTGGGCCCTTTGTTATTAGGATCCGGGGGGTGTTATTTGTTGATTGGGCTTAAAGCATGGTAGGAGAGGGTTGCGCATCTTTGGACTCCATGTTAATGGTGGCCGGGAGCCGGTGATGCAGCTGGGATGTCTTTACAGTGAGTGGACGGGGGTAGGTATTTCCCAAGTGTGTAAAAAGTTTCAAAAAAGTGCCATGCAGGTTCAATAATAATAACCCAGGTGTGTGGGTGGGATATTCCATGCGTGCGGATGGATATGAGGCGTATCCGCTCTCATTTAAGGATAGGTATAGGTCGAGGTATAATAATACTATGTCCCTTGCATGCGGGATTATTTAATAAAAAAGAATTGTTAATATAAATTTGGCCTCATCTCTTGCTTAGAGATGTGCATCACGCTTATTTGTCGTTTTTTCGACTCGCCCCTAATACTCGGGCGTAAGCATTGAGAGCCAGGGCGTAGTGAGCCCTCTCTTTAAACGCATGAAGTCTATCAACCCCGATGTATATTTTGGCATGTAGTTTAGCTGTTTTTATGTGTTTATGTGTTTGTGTTGGCTAATGTTGTGAGTGACAAGGTTATGGAAGGAGAAAGGTGGTATAATGGTAGCCCGTAGGAGGTATTTTGGTAATTCCGCTGGCATTATCCATCTCTGCTCCCGTCAACCTCACTTGGTCAATATCTGCTTTCTATCCGCTCCTTGGGATGGTGAAGTGTGGTGACGCTGTGACGTCACGGCCTAATCTGGCCTCTCATTTGTAATGTAAGTGTAGCAAGTGATCGTAGTGTGACTGGTCATGTCCTGATCGCCTATGATGGTTTTGGGATTAAGAAGTAAAAAGAGAAGTAGTTATTGGGGGGGGGGGGGTTGTTCCTTCAGAGAATCTGTCTGTATTCGCTCCTGATTAGCGAGCGCGTGTGGGAAGGACGTGGTCGTAATTGTGATTAGCGCAGCTGCGTGTGTGTGGCTATGTTCCGCTACAGCACGCGGGCGGGTGGGCTGTTATCGGCTAAGTCCTACCGTGTGTCGCGTGGCTGAGTGTCAGGGAGCGCGTGTAACTTGTTATCGCTCTTGTGAACATGCTCCTATGGCCCTAAGATAATATGGCCCACAGTATCTGCATATTGCTAAATGCCAGGCCTATTGTAACATTGCTGAATTCTGTGCCAATGTCCATGTGTACTGTATGTTGGTGTTGGTATAGTTTTTGTTTTTGTATGATAGTGTCATCATAGTCGCGTGTCAGTGTCACTTCCGTTATAACAAGAGTGTCTGTCAACGGCAGTGTTGCAATGTGGTGGAATCTGCAACTCCGTGTTTTACTGTGTTTATGTTTTCATATTCCTGTTTACAGGAAGCTTCTAACGCTATGTGACGGCTAACGCAACGTGACTTTAGCCATAGTCCGTGTGTTGCCATATGTTTGACATTCCGGGAGGGCCAATGTGTCAATCTGGCCTGTTTCTGCTAGCAACGTTGTGTGGTTTCTTATTCCGTAAGACCTTTGTCTTGTGTAATTGCTATACTTGTGTTTGGGAAGTCTATTTCCTATGTCTGGTGTAATCGAAATTTTGCATGGTGTTTGGCCGGAGAAAATGTGGTGTTACCTGTTTATGTACTTGTATGGGGCCAACTTCCGTCTGAATGGGATTCTGGATTTTTGTTTTCCACGGCGTCCGATTTTTACTGGGCATTCGGACCCGCGATCCCGTGTAATTCTCCGTGTTTCATGTCTGTGTTGTCTGTTGGGATTTTTGCCTTCCTAGTGTGGTTTCTGATTGTGTTTTTCGCGCCAAAAATACCGTTGGTTAGTTTGTTTAAGGCACGACTGTGTTGTGTGGTCGTGAGTTCGCACCCGCCTTGGTTTAAGGTCCTGGTGTTACAATTTTTTGTACTGTATGTCGCATGGCACGTGTATCGTGTGTTTGAGACACGCAGATGAAAATACGCTTTGGCGTGAAAAATTTGGGTCTTTTGGAATGCCCCTCGTATTATAATTTTGAGAGTTATTGGGTTTTGAAACTGCCGTGAATGAATGTGAATGTTCCAGCCAGGTCTGGAGTACTCTTAGGTTTTCGGTGTTAGTGAAGTTCGCCTACTCACGAGTGTGTTATCGCTGACTGCGATAGTATTGGATTACACCCGGCAGGAAATCCTTTGCTTGCTTGCTCGTCATATGTGCCGAGGCAGTGTGTGTATGTTTATTGACACGTCTGACTATTGTCTGCATATACGGCGTGTCTCGGGTCCCTCGCAACGTAAAAGAACCTTCCTTTAAATACATGTTGTGTTCCCAAATTTTGTGTTGTTGTAAGCGTGGGGCGAATATATACTGTTGTTATTGGTAGTTAGCTGTGTTTATGTACGAGTGTATCCGGGCCACTAGTCGCGTGTTTGGTGACTAGGTGTCGGAGGTGATTTTATTGTTTTGTGCGTATGAATACCTGAAGGTGTAACTGTCCTTTATTATTCTATCCTCCCATTGGATAGTTACCCGACTTTGCACTCTTGGTATCCAGGAGGTTGCGGGTTCGAGACCGTCTTTGTCCAGGATAATTATTCCTGGTGCCTTTTAGGCTTGTGTCTCCGGGACGTTTTGCTAGTGTATTAACTGTTATGTGGCACTGTGAGTTGACTGTGTGCCTTCCAGGAATATGTGGGTTTTCCCAAAGGCTGGGATTTTCACCCTATGGTGTTTATGTTTAGTTTGCGCGCTGTTATTGGGGACGAGAAAACTTCATGTTATAGGCAGTGTAATAGGTAGGGTACACCTATAGATCAAATATATACAGTTCACTTGGATAATTCGCATTTCACGGGATTAGTGAAAGAGGAGAGGAAAAAAAATTGCGTTATCCAACAATCCAAATTAAGAGAGTTCTCTGAAAAGAGTAGAGAAAATATATTGTATCCCGTCTCCGTAATGCTTTATGCTTATCAAAGCAGGTTGCCAGACAGCGGAAATCTGTAAAGATTGTATCGTAAATAATGTCAAAAGTTTCAAAATGAAAGGTAGGACCTGAGTGTACTATTCACCTATTTGACGACATTAGTAAGACAGTAACCTAGTTACGTCTCAGGGAAATCTACCATTTTTGAAAAGTAGTTTGAGATTCTTAACTGTTTCTTACGATTAATTCTCTCAGTCATCCCAAAATAATCTATCAAACTGTAGGAATGGAAAATATAACAAGATAGTCATTTCTACTTGGAAAGACCCGCCTAAGCTCTGTGCTGTGGCTTGTTGCTCAGGCTGCGTTCGGAATAGTTCTCTGAGGACCTAAGCCGCGTGGCCCACTGATTGGCCTCCGATTGTCTTTGCACCTTAAAAAACTTTACATTATCCACGCGATAATCTGAACTAACTATGAGTATAAGCCCTTGATGGCCTAAAAAAATGCTAGGGGCCAAGAAAAAATTAGGAGAGATTTTAAATTATATAATTTTGAGTTGGTCACGTTCTGCTGTATATATGTGTGAAATCTACCGTTTACAGGGGTGGAATCTTCCCTTTGTGTATCCATTATCGTGTTTCTCGCGTGTAAAAGAACCTGCCCGTATATATATTTGTGATTCAGGTGACAGTGTGTGTTATATTTATAGTGAAAGTCGTTATTCACGTCCGAGCGTCCTTGCTCGGAAAGGTGAATACTTTCGCCCTGTCACTAAGGTGTAGGCCCCTGAAACCCACTGAGGTGCTTCTTTGCTATTTTCTGGAGGAGTTTGTAGCAAAGTAAGCCTGGGCCTACTTTCACCGTAGTGCCTGGATATTGGTCTGAGTGTGCTTCTGTCTGAGGGACTAATTGCGCTCTGCGTTACCCTAGCAGTGTTTATAGGGGTGTGTGTATTCCTGACTGCCCGGTCTCGTGGGGTAGGTAATAAGACCTTTCTTATACCCCGTGTACTGTGTGTTTGTGGCTGGTCAGTGTGCGCAGGTGTGTGTTGTGCACCCTGAGGGCCTGAAGGCAACACCCTCTTATGCCTTCGCACCTGAGGTACAGATGCTGGTGCCCGCTTCCATTCTGGCAAACTTGCCCTTTGAATTAGCGGTAAAGGCCGTTTAATTGCCTGTGTTTGCCCTAGCGATGTATTGGAGTGCAGTCAAACCGATTTCTGGCCTATGGCCACGGTATACTCCTGCCCTCGTGTTTGCCTATGTGTGTAGGCTTGTGTGGGCTTAATGTGCTGTGGGGCGGGCTCTACGTCCTCAGCCCATGGCATATTTACCTCCCGTTTTCTCCCTGTTATGTCATGTGTGCCCGAGGGTCCTGGCGTCAACTCCCTCTCGTTCGTCCGTTCCGAGGGGGTTGGCGTAAGTTCTGCCCTTCGGTTTGGCAAAATTGCCTTCCGAACCGGAGCTGAGGGACGTGTATTCATGTGACCTTGGCCCTGTGGTGTGTTGGAGCCTAGCCTGGCCGTCTTCTGGACTGTGGCCACGGTGAACTCTTTCCCTTGTGTGGCAGTACGTGTCGAGAGGGACATCCTCGCAAATTGCCGAGTTAGCGTATCTACGCTTATGTCCTCTCTCGGCTGGGCTGGCGGCCCTGCCATGAACTCAAAAATGGCCTTGTTAGCCTGGAGTTCCTTATATTCCTCCCAAATTTGGGCGTACTGCCTATTGAGGCTCATGGCCTGTTCGGCGACTTTGGTGCCATTAGTCCCTATCCGTTGGTGTTCTGTTATGAGTGTTTCCCATTGCTGGAACATGAATTCGTGTCGGCAGTGTAGTTGCCAGTGTGCCTTAATGATTTGTGTACGGAGGATGGGGATTTTCGCTCGAATCTTGCCATTCTTAGCGCTGCGGAGTGGCCGGACAAGTGCCCTTATGATTCGCATAAACTGGGCGTGCAGGAGCTGCTGAAACCTTCTGAGGTAGTCCTGCCTTGTCTCAAAGACCTTGTGCCAGGCAATTTACTCCTGGTACTCCCCAATGGTCCTCAGCACAGCTAGGCGGTATAGACGGGCCTTGCTGAATCAAGTGTGTGTATATAACAAAAAAACTGTGTATGCTCGGCAATGTGTTATATCTCTGATTCTTTCGGTGGGGTGGGGGGGTTGGTTTGAAAAAAAAAATCCCTTGTGTAGCTAGTGTGAAGGAAAAAACAATGCCTTCTGCCAAAAAAAAAATTTTTGACTTTTTCGCTTGGCTGCGTGCGGTAGGGTTCGTTTCTACCACGAGGGCTCGTTGTATGAGTCCTACCCTTACTGTGCGTGGTAGGCGCGCCTCCACCAATATGTTTAGATCCCTTAGTTGGGGGGTAGTTAGGGCTAAAACACTTATGTTATTGTACTAATTTGGAAGGTGGTTTCTAGGAGAGGGTAGCTTCCCGTAGCTGGGTGAGCTTACCAGTGTAGTGTGTTGTCTAGCACTTAATCCCTAAGGGGTGTTCTTGTTAAGACGCAAGTGTCGCTTAGGTGATGGTCCTATAAATGCAGGCTAATACACCGGCCTGCCAGCTGGACGGAATGAGTGACACAATAGGCGTGCTTACGTCAGCGGCTCGACGTTATGTAGTCGAGTCGCCTGCGGGAAGCACAATGAAACCTGAGCGAGCAATTACTGGCTACTATGGTCACGGTCAATCGTGACGAGAGTCAGGAAGGGTATGAGGATGTAAAGAGGCGTGTAATTATCAAGACAAGTGTAGTTTACTGACCATGTGTTTATTGGTCAGTGAGTGTGAAATTGTAAGTCACTTTTAGGGGAATGTAAGTAATGATACAAGTTAAGTGTACAAGATTGTGGATGGGTGTTTACAAAGTAAAGGATATCTGAACACTTGGTGAGTCTCACCTGATGATGGTAGCTGGAACAGGGCCTTCGGCGACACACACTGTATGACAGATAATGCTCCAAGAAGGCCTCTCTTCTTATAGTTCCTGCCGTTGCTTAGTCAGCATTCCGTTGACGTAGCTGCCCCAGTTAGTTGTAGTGTTAATGTTTATGAATGTGTTGCAAGTGGTTGGCTAACCTCCCGAGCTGGGTGGTCGCCTGTTGCCGTGTAAAGGTGATGTTCTGTTCTTATGATGTTGCCAGTTGGGGTAGGTTTTAGTAGAAGATGGGGGATGGCTCTCAGGGGGTACAGCCCCCCGGGCCTGTACAATATCTAAGTGAAGCTTTGTGCAGTAGGTATCTTCCAACCTTCACCTTGAATAGAATTTATAGTTGTGTAATGTAATGAATGCTAACGTAAAAATTATGCATTTTTAGCCTATTTTCAATTTCGAAAAAAATAGGCTTATGAGATCACCTTTTGTCCGTGTGTGTGTGTGTGAGAGAGTTGTGTGTGTCCCCCAAATAACTTCTAAACGTCTGGAGCAATTTCAGTGAAACTCGGTAAGTTCATAGCACTATTCCGGACGACACCGATCGTGCCCTTCAAATTTGTTCACGTCTCACCAATCCAGCATGGCGGCTGTGCGAAATATTTCAGCAGCATTCAATATCTCCGAAACTTTTCCCGATATCACCCTGGGATTTTTACGGTGATAAAGGGAACTACTAGAAGTTTACCTATGTGACTTTTGAAAAACTGGTAACTACAAAACCAACATGGCAGCCACGCGAATTTGCGACATTTAAATAGACGTTTCTCGCGATTTAACCAATCAAACGTAATAAAACTTGGTACAGTATATGTTTATACACATTGTAATGCACCGACATCTAACTTCGTTCAATTGTTTACATAACCACAAGATGACGGATGTGCGAAATATTTAACCGGCAGTCTATATTTCTGAAACTATTAGGGGAAACACCCTGAAATTTTGTACGGTGATATGGGCACTACTTGAAGTTCATCTATAAGACTTTCAAAAACCGGTTAACTACAAAACGAACATGGCGGCCAAGCGAATTTGAAAATTTTAAATAGACCCTGAGTGCGTCATTTTTGACACTCCTAACGCTTTCTTTATGTATCTTGCCTTCACTCCTTCCAGCGTAGATAGATTCTTCAATGATAGGTGTGACCAGATGATTTTGATATTCATAACTTAACTCTTTAAGCATGGACAATGATTGATTAATGACCATAGGCATGTGTAGCTATACCATTCGAATCAATCACTCTTTTATCATCACCAGGACACAAATCAATTTTGTTTAGTCTTATAGATGATATGGCATGTTGTTTAGAAGCGATAATGTTCATTGGTATATTTTACCTCGTTTTTCATAATACAATCCTTATAATCTTGAAAGCTTATACAATTTTTGACAACACCTCGGCTAATACCTTTAATCTTTTTGATTTATTTATCATTTATGTCTAAAGCATACATTTTAGCTCTCAGTCTAACAAATGCTTTAATAATAAATTGTCCACAAGCCTCGTCTTTAAATTTCCCCCAAAGTTTTCTTGTTTGATAAAGAGTAACATATATGTTTAGTAGGATAATCAGATGTGTCCAGGTGTTCTAGGAAATCCAACTTGTCTTGATATACATCTTGGGTGTTAACCAAATAAATGAACGAGTCGGTATCCATATGCATGAGTTTCAGATTGTCCATTCCATAATAGGGTAGCAAGACATCATAGTGGTGTGAATACATCAGAGGTTTTGAAATATCCAGTATACAGTTTCCAATATATATAGGCTTATTGAATACAATGTTACGTTTAGCCATGTGGAAAGCAGCTAGGATAGGACCATAAATTGTTCTGCCGATAAATGTTGGTTTAGCTATTAGCTTTTCTGCTTTTTTGCTGTCAGTCACAAGACGTATTGTGCCCAACTCTAGGAATGGGTATTCCAAGATTCAGACACCTAGATATCAAGGGAAAGGCTGTAGCCGCTTTTGAAAGTTGAGATATTTGAATATCGCGCTACATTGCTTCGAAAAGCAATTGGAAAGAATTTACCGATAGAAGCATGTCAAGTGACGTAGCGAGTAATAGCAGAGGTCGAGGCTATTTATTGATTAAATAGTTAACCATGGAGTAGAGACTTGAGACTTGGATCAGATTACTGGCACGGCCAAATGAAAGAGAATGCAATTAGTATCAAGTAAATCGGACCAGGGATACCAGAGATATGAGGATTGCCAGATATCAGCTGATACAGCGTGACCCTGACAGTTTTGAATAAAAGCCGGATGGTCGAAGCATCAATAGCTCATTCCAACACAAGCACTTGTCGAGCAAGTTGCTGCTACGCTGAGCCAAGGCACATGGTTGCCGGATCTACGCAGAAGTTCTTTTCAAAGTTGTGATAGTCGCAAAAGTGCTGCGCTACGAGGTGGAACTTAGTAAGTTTCCGGCGAGGAGAAACACTGAGGTGATTGATTATTTTCTACAGACATTGGTAGAAATATTTTTATTTCTACATGGACATATGCTAGACTTTGTCTAGAATTAGTACTTTGTCACAGTCCAGTAATAACCTAATACTTGGATATTTAAATCCATTTCAGTCAGTTTTCATATTTGTAACTAGTTAACCACTTCGATCTATCAGTACACTGAAGACTAGTCTATAACGGTGGTGTTCATTAGTCTACGCAAGGGAAACTACAGGTTGCTTAGCGCATGGTAGATGGTGAGAAGCCATGCCCAGGGAACGATCTTCAGAACAGCCGTTGATTGGTTAGACTGTCAGTGTCTTCTTGTATTGATCAGATTACCGTGAGTTATGTTACAACTGACATATCTAAGAATAGATCATTTAGATCTGACCCTATGTAAACAAACTGTTATGGCGTTAATAGAAGCCCATATTAAAATGGAACAACAGTTACTTCAAACGTCAAGAGATACTACCACTATGTCTTACTAGACGGATTGTGGATATATAATGGCGGCCGATACAAGGATTATACATGCTTGTCCGATAGGGCATGTCTATGGATAAATCTGGTATAGACCAGGTTTACTACGCTTCAAGACCATCAAGAAATGTAAGCCACATTTGAATTATATTATGCCTAGCTAATTGGAACAAACTATTTTTCTGCAGATGACCAACACATTTTTTTCTTCCTATTTAAATCTTGCAATGATTTACGCAAGACTTGTTAGAGTTATTCTGAGTATTTTCAGCACTCAGAACAGTTTAGGATCGATGACCGAGCATTACGAGCATTTATTTGAATATTTCATATTTTAGGGAAATCACGGAAAACCGTCGATGTGAAGGTTGAGTTAAATTATTTTTGTTGAGGAATGGATATTTTTTCCATATTCGAAGGTTCGAACATGTGGATTCTCACATAATGAGATGATAATTAAACATATTTAAAATGATATAAATAATAATAATAATAATCCACTAATAATAATAATAATAATAATTATCATAATTTTTCTAAATGATTTTGGATATTATATTTTATAATAATCATATGTATTGAGAGAGAGCCTTTGAAGTAGTTTAATCATTTCTAGTTTGGAACAGGTGATTTTCCGAAGGAGAGTGGTTAGCGCAAGCCCGCATTCAACCAACATTTCAGTTCTGGTTGAACAGTTAATATTTGCAATGAGCAAAGTATATTTTTCAGATAACACGGAGAGGCATGAAACGGGAAGCAAATGATATTTGTATCAAATAGGATATTTTTGTATTTATATAAAATCATGACGTAAATACACTGGAAAGTGAAATAAAGATTTTCATAAGTATGGTAAATTCACGGGTTGAACTGAATGGTAAAATAAAATAAACTTGTAAGTTTATTAATCTTCCAGTGTTGATAACAAGCAGAGGCTTGATTTATTGTATAAATTTTGGGAAGAAAATTTATATGTGTGGAGTAGTTGAAATGCCATTCCCAGGTGCGCATGTTTAAGTCGCAGGAATGAAGAGGTTTTTTCGAGCATCAATCAAATAGCAGGTTCGATGGCTCAGGTTTATAGTAGGAGTATTGGAACTACACATTTCGTCGTATGAATGACCCGAAGGTTATTTCTTGAAACCATCAGTTCTTATTTCAATCTTGTTTACGAATTCCATTTAGACTTTGATTTTGCTAGAACCCGGATTTGTCATGATAGTAGTTTATTCTTCTTCAAAGGAAGACCTTTGCCGTTGTTGTTGTAATATTGTATTCTTACACAGATAATAGAATGGGCCACTGCCAAATAAAAATAATTCTTTAACCACGAATAATTTGAAGGATATTTTCAATCCTAGTGCCATGAATTAAATGAATTTATTATGAAGCTACAATTCTTATTTCCGCATTCTGTCGAAGAATTGCAAGTTGTGAAAATTACTAAGAATGGCCATAAATATAAATATTTTTCATAATAATGATTCTAAGTGGAAAATTAAATAGTTGAATGGTTCAACAATTTATTGGTCAAGTTGATGATTTTGAAATCATGTATTTTGTTAGAAACTTGAAGTTCATAATCGAGTCACTTCTCGAAATGTTTAATGTCAGAAGAACAATTAATTTTTGTTGTGCTTCGCACAATTCTTCGATGCTATGTTCAAGGTCAAATACTTTTCAGATGTTATTAATATGTGTAAATAATTTGTGTTGATTCAGAAATAATAATATTTTTCGACAATATATTTTTGAAACTGGAAAAATAAGTGAAAGTTAAAAATTCTATGAACATTTATTCTACGAGTGTTAATATTATGTAAAAATTCAAACAGTGAACTGCGATATTTCCAGTAGAGACAATTAAATTTGAACTGGATTTAATCATAAATAATTTTGGAACACAGTCTACAGGACTATCAATCAGACTTGTGTTTCCAAAAAAAATAATTGTCAAATGTGTTTCGAAAATTTCTGTATATTGTGTAAATAAGAGTGTGGGTCGCCACACGTGAGTGGATGCTGCTTTGAGCATCTTTGCAGTCAATTTTAACTTCAAAATAAACTGAGATAATTTTACCAGATGTGTTACGCCCAATTGAATCTCCTTCTATCCTTATTGTTGCATTGAGCCAAAAATCAGTAAAGCATTTTTTTCATTTGATGTCGTTTTTGCGATTAGCTTTAACCCATCTGGCGCTCCGGGATATTTTGACTCTCGTGCTGACTGATTATTGGTAAAATGCATATGTGGTCGTGCGGACTCCGGTCTAAACGGGCACATAAAATAAGATAGAGAGAGAAATGGCTTCGAACGTGGGGCTCGATTTAGACACGGTCAATCGCATGCCGATTTGAAATTGTGATAATTTTTATAGAAATATTTTGGGAGTTGAGAGATGTCTGGTTTGGATGAATAAATTAGTAGAAATCCCAATTAGTGGGGAAAATTAAAAATTTAACTTGGTTAATAATTAGAATGGGTTTGATTATTTTTGATAATGGCTTAACCATTAGGGCGTCAAGTAAATTCAGTAGTAAACGTTCGATGACTGGACATACACATTATTAGAACATGCATTTGAGAACATGCATATTTTCTTGTGATATTGTGGTAAATGTAATTCGTAAAAGTATAGAATTTTGTTTTTCCATCACGTCGACATTAGGATAAATCTCATTTTATTAGAGTGTTCCAATTAGCTATTCATATTTCTTGTTCTAGTTATAAGCTTGTGTTTGCCAATATTGTATACCCCTAAGTTTTGAATAATAATTGAAAATTATGGAAGAAATGATGAGGATGATGAGGAGTTTGGAGGAGAGTTCAAAAGAAGCTGGACTGCGTGTAGCAGCCATTATGAATGAAAATACTGAGGCTTTGGAAAGGAAACTTAAAGAAAATTCTGATAAACTTAAAGAAAGTTTAACGATAAACTTAAAGAAAATTCTGATTCTTTAGAAAATAAACTTAAAGAAAATTTGAATGATAAACTTAAAGAAAATTCTGATTCTTTAGAAAGCAGGTTAAAAGATAACTTGAAAGAAAGTTTAGATGAAAAACTTAAGGAAAATTCTGATTCTTTAGAAAATAAACTTAAAGAAAATTCTGATTCTTTAGAAAATAAACTTAAAGAAAATTCTGATTCTTTAGAAAGCAGGTTAAAAGGTAACTTGAAAGAAAATTTAAATAGTAAATTTAATTCTATGGAAAGTAAATTTAAAGAGAATTCTGAAATTTTGAAAATGTCACTTGAGAGTAAAATGAACAAATTATGCGAAAAAACACATGAGCTCGAAACTTCATTAGCTACTAACGCAAGTTTAATGGACGAAAAATTTCGCGAGGCTGATCTTCGATCCCAAAGCTTAGCTGATAGGATAGAACATGTTCTTAGGAAAGTTGGTGAAGACATGATCGACCTAGAAGTCAGAGTGAAGAAGGAGAGTAGTGAGATGGGAATTCTAGTTGTTCAACGTTTAACGGAACAATTCAAAGAACTTGTAATGGGAGAAATAAGAGAAGGTGTGATTAATGAGTTACAAACTGAAATTAAAACCACAGTTGTCAATGAAATTAAAGACACACTCAAGCTGGAAAACCAAGAGGGAATCAAGGAGATTAGGGAGTCTTTGCCATCCCATATTCAAGTAATTTCCAAAGATATCCAAGCAACTCAGAAGGACATATCAGATATGACAGGGTCATTGAAAAGTCATGAGGCTGTTATGAACCAGATATCCATTGATGTTAAGGAGAATTGTAAAGAAACTGAAGCAATTAAGAAAATGGCAGAAGAAAACCAGAAGGAACTTGAGGCTATGAAAACTCAAATCAAGGACGAGAAACAGTCTGACCATCTGTTGAAAATGCCAAATGTAAGGGGAAAAGAACAGATAAATCTAGGAGCAGCTAGAGACACGGATAGTCAAAGACAGGATGAGGTCAGGACAGTATTTCAATCCAACCCCATAACTGTATTTAAGAATGTAGAAGATAAGCCTTCTAAATTTTCAGGGCGAGATTCTGTGACACACGTGGAATTTTTGAGAGAAGCAGGTGATTACCTGAAAGATTCCAAGATCCCTAAAGAAAGACAGATCCGAGTGATAGGGAAGTTTTTGGAAGGTCCTGCACTTCTTTGGTTTAGAGCTTTTAGATCCACTCTAACCACTTTTGAGGAGTTTTCTCGTGGGTTATTGAAAAAGTTTTGGTCCCCGGAAACCCAACAGCAAGTCAGAGCAGAGTTATATTCGAAGAGATTCTCGACGTCACAACCTACTCGATACTCAACGTACTTTTCTGGACAGCTTTCTAAACTTCAACATTTAGATCCGCCGATGCCAGATAACGAATTGATTACTGCATTGATACGTCAGTTTCCAGCAGACGTCCAGAGGACTTTGATCGCTGCTGATATCTATAATATGGAACAATTTGACGAGGTATTACAGAAGCTGGATCATACGAACGCTCAATTCTTCCATCAGAAGGGAGTAAAGAATAACAACGCTGTGTACGCTGTTATGGCTGATAGTTGTTCTCAAACACCTCGAGAGATTCGAGAGGGGCGAGAAGAGAAAACGCCGAGGGAAGATCCAAATAAGAGAGGATGGAACCAGTACAGTAACAGATACAGTTACAAGCCTTATGCGAGACCGGATGGTGGAAATCGATATAATACTCGATGGAGAAGGCCACGAGATAATCAAGGAAGGTACCAGGAAAGAAGATACTATGGTAGAAACAACTACAATAACAGAGGGAATGTGGATACTCGTCAGTCCAATGAAGAGTTCAACAAGGAGACGAGGAAAAACTTGGAAGCAAGACACCAAGATAACTTGCAATTTTTGGAGCAGAGGCCCAATGAACCAGGTCCATCGGGAACACAACAATCCCGGGGAAATGGAAACGAAAAAAAACCTCCGAATTCACAGTAGAAGATAGAATTTTGAACACTTTCACTTCCAGAATTATTAAATGGCAAGCAGAGGATGATGACTTAATTCAACAGAATGACGAACGGAAAGAAATGGGTACCAGAATTAGAATGCCAATTATATCATGCGAAGTATTCGGTATGCCTGTCGATACTTTGATTGATACTGGGGCGATGCTTTGTCTTGTGAGTGAGAAGCTTTATATTCTGTGGAAGCTCAAAGAGAATTTAGAGGAGATTCTAGTATCAGGAATTAAGATCCAAGGAATAATACCCAATAAAATATCTCTGTGTAAAACACAATTATACTTATGTATTACGATTGGAGGACATGATTTCCGACATGTGTTTGTGGTAATGAAGGACATGGCTTTTGACATGATATTGGGAGCAGATTTCATTCAGAAATATCAAGCAGTGATAGACATGAAGACAGAGACGATCAGATTCAAGAATACCGAAGAGATTAACTTCGAGGGAAAGAAAGAGGAAGACATCGAGGGAGATGCTCAATGGTCTCTGATTTTTCATGAAGCTGAAGGAAGAGAAGTCTACACTGAGGAGGAGTCCCCAGAGCTAGGGAAAATTTTGGAAGAGTATCACGATATTTTTGATATTAAACCTGGTGAAATTAAAGATTTTGAATATTGTGGAAATAAACAACAATGGAAGCTATGAAGTCGCCCATACACGAACTGGTAACATCGTGGGAACTTATAATGCATCGAATTTGAAGATTTATTATTCAAGAACCAGATGATTTAATGTGTAGATAGGAAAAATAAAAATGTTTCAATTTTTATTTTTTGCTAGGTGTGGGGTGGATGTGCCCAACTCTAGGAATGGGTATTCCAAGATTCAGACACCTAGATATCAAGGGAAAGGCTGTAGCCGCTTTTGAAAGTTGAGATATTTGAATATCGCGCTACATTACTTCGAGAAGCAATTGGAAAGAATTTACCGATAGAAGCATGTCAAGTGACGTTGCGAGTAATAGCAGAGGTCGAGGCTATTTATTGATTAAATAGTTAACCATGGAGTAGAGACTTGAGACTTGGATCAGATTACTGGCACGGCCAAATGAAAGAGAATGCAATTAGTATCAAGTAAATCGGACCAGGGATACCAGAGATATGAGGATTTCCAGATATCAGCTGATGCAGCGTGACCCTGACAGTTTTGAATAAAAGCCGGCTGGTCGAAGCATCAATAGCTCATTCCAACACAAGCACTTGTCGAGCAAGTTGCTGCTACGCTGAGCCAAGGCACATGGTTGCCGGATCTACGCAGAAGTTCTTTTCAAAGTTGTGATAGTCGCAAAAGTGCTGCGCTACGAGGTGGAACTTAGTAAGTTTCCGGCGAGGAGAATCACTGAGGTGATTGATTATTTTCTACAGACATTGGTAGAAATATTTTTATTTCTACATGGACATATGCTAGACTTTGTCTAGAATTAGTACTTTGTCACAGTCCAGTAATAACCTAATACTTGGATATTTAAATCCATTTCAGTCAGTTTTCATACTTGTAACTAGTTAACCACTTCGATCTATCAGTACACTGAAGACTAGTCTATAACGGAGGTGTTCATTAGTCTACGCAAGGGAAACTACAGGTTGCTTAGCGCATGGTAGATGGTGAGAAGCCATGCCCAGGGAACGATCTTCAGAACAGCCGTTGATTGGTTAGACTGTCAGGGTCTTCTTGTATTGATCAGATTACCGTGAGTTATGTTACAACTGACATATCTAAGAATAGATCACTTAGATCTGACCCTATTTAAACAAACTGTTATGGCTTTAATAGAAGTCCATATTAAAATGGAACAACAGTTACTTCAAACGTCAAGAGATACTACCACTATGTCTTACTAGACGGATTGTGGGTATATAATGGCGGCCGATACAAGGATTATACATGCTTGTCCGATAGGGCATGTCTATGGATAAATCTGGTATAGACCAGGTTTACTACGCTTCAAGACCATCAAGAAATATAAGCAACATTTGAATTATATTATGCCTAGCAAATTGGAACAAACTATTTTTCTGCAGATGACCAACACATTTTTTTCTTCGTATTTAAATCTTGCAATGATTTACGCAAGACTTGTTAGAGTTATTCTGAGTATTTTCAGCACTCAGAACAGTTTAGGATCGATGACCGAGCATTACGAGCATTTATTTGAATATTTCATATTTTAGGGAAATCACGGAAAACCGTCGATGTGAAGGTTGAGTTAAATTATTTTTTGTTGAGGAATGGATATTTTTTCCATATTCGAAGGTTCGAACATGTGGATTCTCACATAATGAGATGATAATTAAACATATTTAAAATGATATAAATAATAATAATAATAATCCACTAGAATAATAATAATAATTTTCATAATTTTTCTAAATAATTTTGGATATTATATTTTATAATAATCATATGTATTGAGAGAGAGCCTTTGAAGTAGTTTAATCATTTCTAGTTTGGAACAGGTGATTTTCCGAAGGAGAGTGGTTAGCGCAAGCCCGCATTCAACCAACATTTCAGTTCTGGTTGAACAGTTAATATTTGCAATGAGCAAAGTATATTTTTCAGATAACACGGAGAGGCATGAAACGGGAAGCAAATGATATTTGTATCAAATAGGATATTTTTGTATTTATATAAAATCATGACGTAAACACACTGGAAAGTGAAATAAAGATTTTCATAAGTATGGTAAATTCACGGGTTGAACTGAATGGTAAAATAAAATAAACTTGTAAGTTTATTAATCTTCCAGTGTTGATAACAAGCAGTGGCTTGATTTATTGTATAAATTTTGGGAAGAAAATTTATATGTGTGGAGTAGTTGAAATGCCATTCCCAGGTGCGCATGTTTAAGTCGCAGGAATGAAGAGGTTTTTTCGAGCATCAATCAAATAGCAGGTTCGATGGCTCAGGTTTATAGTAGGAGTATTGGAACTACACATTTCGTCGTATGAATGACCCGAAGGTTATTTCTTGAAACCATCAGTTCTTATTTCAACCTTGTTTACGAATTCCATTTAGACTTTGATTTTGCTAGAACCCGGATTTGTCATGATAGTAGTTTATTCTTCTTCAAAGGAAGACCTTTGCCGTTGTTGTTGTAATATTGTATTCTTACACAGATAATAGAATTGGCCACTGCCAATTAAAAATAATTCTTTAACCACGAATAATTTGAAGGATATTTTCAATCCTAGTGCCATGAACTAAATGAATTTATTATGAAGCTACAATTCTTATTTCCGCATTCTGTCGAAGAATTGCAAGTTGTGAAAATTACTAAGAATGGCCATAAATATAAATATTTTTCATAATAATGATTCCAAGTGGAAAATTGAATAGTTGAATGGTTCAACAATTTATTGGTCAAGTTGATGATTTAGAAATCATGTATTTTGTTAGAAATTTGAAGTTCATAATCGAGTCACTTCTCGAAATGTTTAATGTCAGAAGAACAATTAATTTTTGTTGTGCTTCGCACAGTTCTTCGATGCTATGTTCAAGGTCAAATACTTTTCAGATGTTATTAATATGTGTAAATAATTTGTGTTGATTCAGAAATAATAATATTTTTCGACAATATATTTTTGAAACTGAAAAAATAAGTGAAAGTTAAAAATTCTATGAACATTTATTCTACGAGTGTTAATATTATGTAAAAATTCAAACAGTGAACTGCGATATTTCCAGTAGAGACAATTAAATTTGAACTGGATTTAATCATAAATAATTTTGGAACACAGTCTACAGGACTATCAATCAGACTTGTGTTTCCAAAAAAATAATTGTCAAATTTGTTTGGAAAATTTCTGTATATTGTGTAAATAAGAGTGTGGGTCGCCACACGTGAGTGGATGCTGCTTTGAGCATCTTTGCAGTCAATTTTAACTTCAAAATAAACTGAGATAATTTTACCAGATGTGTTACGCCCAATTGAATCTCCTTCTATCCTTATTGTTGCATTGAGCCAAAAATCAGTAAAGCATTTTTTTCATTTGATGTCGTTTTTGCGATTAGCTTTAACCCATCTGGCACTCCGGGATATTTTGACTCTCGTGCTGACTGATTATTGGTAAAATGCATATGTGGTCGTGCGGACTCCGGTCTAAACGGGCACATAAAGTCTATTATTTTAGGAATATTTCCCATTGTTTTTCCAAAAATGGCATTGTTAAAAATAATTTGTACAGATTTTTCTCAATATCATTCCTGGCTTGCTTTGAAGGTTGTTATTAAAATCAACGTATGCCTTTAGCCAAGGTCTTGTTTAAACTTTAACACACGATGAATTTTTACCAATTCTAGTCAATGATCTGTATCCTGTTTAAGTGCCATGTAGTGAACAACGTACCGCCTTCGATTTCCAAGATGAGGTATAAGTTTTTTCAGAGACGAAACCTTAGGTTGTGTACACTCTGGTAAGAAAGGTAAATCGTGGTGTAGATCATGAAGGTCAGATGGGTAATCAACTTCAACGTCTAGAATGTATCCCACAGAATCGTCTTCCTTTAGTTTTTCTAGATCAACAGTATCTGGAGAAACACACTGAAATCCACCATAAGGAAAAAGGTGACACATAGCCAACCCATATTGGTTGTTGGCATCATCATGGGTAATAAACTGCATTGGTATCACAGAATCATAGGTTCCATGTATTTATTGTTAGCTTCAGCATACCGATGAGACACCTGGCATATGCCTCCACGAATTCAGACTCGATTAGAAGAACCTGATCTTCATCCTGTAGCAATTCTAGTTCAATTCCTGTGTAAAGGAGCATTGCCTCAAAACATAAAACAGGCGAAGTAAAAAAGTGTGCAGCATCCACTCGGTGTGTTACTAGTGTATTGTTTCTAAACGTTTCAAAGCTGCCTGCAAGAAGGAGTACATCTGAAGTTAGGTAGAGTTCACTATATTCCCCTAAAATTTTAATGTTGAACTGATTCCACACATTTTTGGCATGTTCATAGTCTTCTTGACTAACATCTTCTTGACTTAATTTCCTAAAGAATACCTCTTTTGGAGGTAATCACGTTTCACTTAAATTTCCCCATGAATCAATGTAATCATAACAAAATACCCCCTTACGAGTCATGAGCGTTGCATTTTCTTTCCCAATGAACTTGTCTGTTTCAGGGGATGATGGTAAGTTGGAAACTAATTTTTCCACACCACTCGGCATTAATCGAAACGTGTCCACAAATCGAAGCTTAATATTTCCTACATATTTGGTAAAGGAAATGTACTTTTCTTTGGAGTTAGCGATAACATCCACTCTCTCAGTACTACATCCCAATTGCTTTACAATGAAATTTGCGTCGTAGCCACTCATATTATGTATCAATGCAGGAACGGGGTTACGTGTTTTACACCTCAAATTACAGTTATTATGAGCACTTCCACGGCATTCCCCTGTAATATGACAATGGTCTCGAATTTTCCAGTCCTCTTTGGTAAATGTTTTTGACACAAATAACAGGTTTCGGAAGATTGAAACTCTGCTTCTTGAACCTGAGTTAAATCCTTTGGAACATTTAAGCTGTAAAGGCGATCGATTTCATTAGCTATTGAAATCAAACAGTCCATAAACTTTTCTGCAGCGTCAGGTCCACGATAAATAAGAGGTTGGCTTGGAAGGTTTGTCTTTATGTGTTCCACAGCAGGTGAGGTTTAATATATATACCAAAGCTCATAGGAACATGACTCTGGTATGGCACTGTATAACTTGCTTCAGGATTGGGTAGACATGTTTGATAGGGTAACAGTATACTTTCAAAATCAGCATAGATAACGTAAGGTATTCTCAGCATTTTTCCACGTTTAAAAATTTAACAATTGAGTTTTTAATAGGCATTTCAACCCTAGCAATGTCATGCTGGACACACAAAGCTCTATGTTCTTTAAATTTTTCCATTCCTTGTTGACCATTTTGATTATCAAAGTGAGTAAAACACCGTTTACACGTATATATCTTATGTTCAAGGTGGGTAATCTGATGTCTTACTAGTTTATCAAAATCTTTGATAAGGACGTAGTGGTTCTGTCCGGATGATGAACTTAGCAGAAGGAGGTCACGACGGTCTTGTAGCTTATGATCCACAACCTTTAGAGGGAGCAGTTTATTGTCTTGTTCCAGTTCAAATACATTTATGGATATGTTGTTGGCTTTCTCAAATTTGGGAATGTCAGCTAGCGATGTAGGAAACGATATTACTGAAAAATCATACTTGATGTACAGATCCCTGTATTTACTGATGCGTTCAGCATTCGATTTAACCATTCTTAGAAAATGGCCTACATAAAACACTTTTTATCCTTCAAGTTTTGAGGATTAATGCAGGCTTTTTTTGATTTTTTAACTGCTTGTAATGGAATATATGTGCTTCCACGCAAGGGATTGTAATTATTTATTATTAATGGCACTCCGTCCACTGCTAACAAAGCCCAATTACTGCCTTTTAGTTCAGATTCGTTCATTTCTGTAGTTAAATTTGTAAATTGTGTTCCCAAGGAACTGCTTAAGTCTGTTTTTAAAAATAGGGCTGGATTCCGTGTTTTAAAAGCCCGATCTGTAATTTCGTTGGTGGACGTTTCAATAAATCTACATTCAGCCACAAGATTAACTTTTATCGACTTGTGATTTACTAGTTCTTTCTGCATAGCTTGTATTATTTGCTGTTTGGACTCCTTAAGATATGAATTTAAATCCTTACACCTATCACAATGTATGAAATAGGATTTAAGCCGACCTTCAAAAGATGACTCATATTCAATATGTCCATTTTTGTCTGGGACCGTTGAAAGAAGGTAATGTTTCGTAGGCTCCGCTTTTTGTCTCTTAGCTGCCGACGCAACATTACAACAACCTTCATGCCGACGTCCGTTTTACACATTGTTGAATGTACTACCAAAGGTCTTGCACTCATGGAATTCACCACACGATACTTCATGCCACTTCCTATGATAGTCTCGAAGAAAAGTCGTTCCACACTCTTTACTCATATAGCTAGGAATGGGTTCTTCCATCATGAATGTTGATTTCTGCAAACAGCTGCTTACTGCGTATCACAGGGCTAGAGGTTGGTCGGTGAGACGGTCTTTCACGATGTGAACACCGTGAGAGGTAGTAGTCAACAGGTAATATTCTTGCTAAGGGTCCCCTAATATACCCTAGTCTAGACCAAAAGCTCATTACAGCGTACGACAAGGCTGTAGACTGGACAGTGAGACGGTCTTACACGATGTGAACACTGTAACAAGTAGTAGTAAACTGATTGTATTCTTGCTAAGGATTCTCTAATATACCAAAGTCAAGACCAACAGCTACTTACTGTGTAGTACAAGGCTGTACAATGGTTGTTTTGACAGTCTTTCACGATGTGAACACCGTGAGAGGTAATAGTCAACAGGTGATATTCTTGCTAAGTGTCCTCTAATATACCCCTAGTTTAGGGTAACAGCTGCTTACTGTATATGGCAAGGCTAAATACTGGTTGTTTGAACGGTATTTCACAATGTAAACACTGTGACAGGTAGTAGTCAACTGAAAATATTCTTATACCCTACTCATGGTTATCAGGTACTTACTGCATATCAAAAGGCTGTACATTCATGTGTTAGGCACTCTTTCTTGCTATGGACCCCAATATTCCCTAAACCAAGGCTATACATATTAGTTCTGAACACTTAGTAGTTAATTGTATATTCAATTTATATACAAAGCTTACACAAGGACGTTTTTCACGCGGCAAAACTTGGTTAAATAGCTGCATGCGACACGCAAAGTATGTTTCCGCTATCTAGCGGTGACTATAAGAACTACCTGATCAACCAGCCTGCTCCATATCAACACTCACTCACTGATCAACCAGCATGTTATCTAGCGGTCAATACGACAACTCACTCAACTATCATCATTCTAGCAATCGGTCAATATGACAACTCACTCAACTACCAGTATGCATTCCAATAATGAACACATTTGTTCATACCACTTACAATTCACTCAGCGGGTTTGCTTTATCGTTTAATACAAATATATCTTGTATAAATAATGTAACAAAAAGTTTAATTATACAATTGTATTGTTTTTTGTATTGGCTTTTATGTATGCTTTTTTGTTGGCTTTTGTTTGCTTTTGTTGGATTTTGTTGGCTTTTTGTTGGCTTTTAAAGTAGCTCTCTCATATTTGCTCTTGCTTGTTGACTTATTTGGTCTTGGAAAGTACCTCAGCCCTTTTTATGGCTGCAAAATGCTTACAGCCATGTTTGTAAGCAACACAAAAACACTAAAATTCGAAAAAATCCAAAGTGCTCTAAGGTTTATCAATGACTCTCAACTCTTATCTTACCTTTATCCCATGCCTAGTAAAAATAGTGTATTTTTCATATTTTTCCAAAACATATTGGGAAAGTAGGCTATTTGTTTAAACTAAAAATCCTAAAAAGGCATATCTTAACTTTTACACATACCTCTGTCCCACTCTCAAACCAAAAATAGTGTATTTTTAAAACTTTTACAAAACATATTTTCAAAATGGGCTTTAGTTCCAAAATTAGGTACGTTACTAAAACGTTTATGATTGGTCTTTACCCCCTCTATCCTCATACCAAATTTTAAGATTCTAGGACAAAACAAAATATTTTTTGAAAATGGGATATATTTACAAAATTAGGAATGTTACAAAAAAGGTTTGTTTAACATAAATCAAGGGCCTTTACCCATCTCTAACCCCATACCAAATTTCAAGTCTCCAGGACAACAAAAGCAAAATTTTGAAAATGGGCTATATTTCCAGAATTAGGAACTTTACCAAAACTTTTGCTTGACATAAATGAAAGGTCCCGACCAGCTCTACATGTAGACCAAGTCACATGTCTCCAGGATAACAAAATTAAAATTTTGAAAATGGGGCTATATTTCCAAAATTAGGAATTTTACAAAAAGTTTGTTTGACGTAAATCAATGGCCTTTACCCTCTCTACCGGTAAACCAAGTCTCAGGTCTGTAGGACAAAACAAAATTATTTTTTTGAAAACGGGCTATATCTCCAAAATTATGAATTTTACAAAAAGGTTTGTTTGGCATAAATCAATGGTCTTTACCTCCTCTACCTGTAAACCAAGTCTCCGGTCTCTAGGACAAGAAAAATAAAATTTTGAAAAAATTACTCACTATTTTTGGAAACTAGGAATTCTACAAAAAAGTTTGTTTGACATAAATAAACGCTCTAGCGTTTTTGGAACAGCCTTTTTAATAAGACGTGATGTGATGGATTCTGTCATCGGATTCACATTAGCTAGCGAACGTATCTCCGTATTATCTCTCAGATGCGGCAACAAGGTGTACTCTATTGTAAATGCACACGCTCCAGTTAATGATGACAACAAGAAGAACCCTGAAAAGTTCCAAAGTTTCTGGCAGTTGCTAGAAGACGAGATCAGTGAGATCCCCGATCACCACGTCAAGTTCCTGGTAGGTGACCTCAATGCTCGACTGGGCGAAGAACGACAGTACCAAGACATACTGGGGCTATATACAGCACAGTGTAAAGAGTAGGAAAGAGATCATGAATGTCAGAGTTCGAAAAGGTTGGAATATTGACTCTGACCATTTCTTCACACAAATTAAGACCAGATTGTTACCTAAACGAAAGATACCTACTACCATAATTCCACCACGGATTGATCCTCAATTCCTTATGGAGAATAGAGAACGCTTTAAATCTGACATCATGCAAAATGAAATGAAATGAAAGACTGGAACCACCTGAGGTCCACTATATGCGAATCGACCAATAACCTCGGACAACCTCGAAGGAAGCGACGCCATAGATGGTGGAATTCTGAATGTGACCTTGCAGTTGATGAGCGTGCTGCTGCTTGGATGAAGTGGAACTCGACAAAACGACAAGAAGATTGGGAGAATTTCACAGTGGTGCGGAAACTGTCGAGCAGTACCATATGGCGTGTGAAGAGATCTTACGATAGGTGAAGACTGGAAAAGATGGATGAAGAATTTAAAATGTATAACACCAGAAACTTTAATCAGGTCTTCAAAGAGGAACTCTCTGGGTATAGACCACAATGCCTTCACTTCAAGTATACAGCCGGAGAGCTGGTCACCAGTAACCGCGAGAACGTGGAACTCTTGGCAAACTACTTTGAACAATTGCTTAATTGCGAACAGCCCATGGACAGATTGCCTGTTGAAGATCCTCCGGAGATACACATGGCATCTAACCCACCAACTTTGCAGCAAGTTGCTAATGCCATCAACCATCTTAAGAAATACAAGGCACCCGGGGAAGATGGAATCATTGCAGAAGCCCTGAAAGCAGGTGGAAATACGATCGCAGAGGCCTTACACCAGATCTTAATCGAATGTTGGGAGACTGGCAGGATCCCTGATGACTGGAAATCAGCTGTCATACACCCTTTACATAAGAAAGGCGATCACAGTAATGTAAACAACTACCAGGGGATATCTCTGCTGTCAATAGCATACAAAGTGCTCTCCAGAATTTTACTGGACAATGTAGAAAGTCAATGTGACCAATCAATTGGTGAATATCAAGGAGGATTTCGGTGTGGAAGGTCCTGTACCGAGCAGATCTTCAATCTGAAAACCATTCTCCAACTAAAACAAGTAAGGAGTACGAACATTACTGTGGTTTTCGTCGACTTCGCAAAGGCTTATGATTCCATCGACCGCCAGACACTGTTCCCAATACTCCAAGAACGAGGTGTGGATTATAACACACGCACCCTCATCAAACAGACTTTCACGGATACAACCTCTAAGGTGAAGTTCAGAGGAGAACTATCTCAGAGTTT
Organism: Meconema thalassinum; assembly: GCA_946902985.2. Classification (NCBI taxonomy): domain Eukaryota; kingdom Metazoa; phylum Arthropoda; class Insecta; order Orthoptera; family Tettigoniidae; genus Meconema; species Meconema thalassinum. The sequence goes on from OX336391.1 coordinate 35,569,561, forward strand.
CAAGATCAAAACCGGAGTACGACAGGGTGATGGTCTCTCGCCCATTCTGTTTAATCTGCTGCTTGATAAAGTCATTAAGACCTTGGAATGCACATTGATGAATCTAGGAATCAAACCAGTTGCCATTGGAACTGGAACCCGAAGAATCGAGATCAGGTGCCTTGCCTTCGCGGATGACAGTGCAATCTTGGCCAACAACTCTAAGGATGCTGGCATAGCTGTCCAAGCCCTGCACGAGATAGCGGTGAAATCTGGATTACAGATATCTTACGATAAGAGAATCGGCACTCCGGAAACACCCCTTTGACGACCATACATGGAACGATTGGAAGAGTCAATCGCTTTCGTTATCTTAGTGAATGGGTCCACCAAAATGGTAGAGATGGCACCTCCATCTTAGCAAGGCGTACCAAACTCAACGCAGCATACCAACTATCCCACAATTTGAACAACAAGAAATGCATTTCGAGGAATGCTAAGATCTGTCACTACAGAACTGCTGTCAGACCACAGTTTCTGTATGCCGCAGAGACCCTCTTGATGAACAGAAAAGGCACCATGGATGACCTGGAGAAAGCCGAAAGACGTATCCTCAGGAAAATCCATGGCTCGAGATTGCTTCCAGATGGAACCTACCCTTTGAAATGTAATTCTGACCTGTATCGACAGTTAGAATCAGCCAATACCAGTATGCGACGTAGGAGGCTAAAGTTCTATGGGCACCTACAACGAATGAATAGCAAACGGCTTACTAAGAAGATCTTCTCCTTGGTTAAAAGCTACAAGACTGGAAGCCTGTGACTTAATGAAGTACTAAAGGACTTGGGATCGGCTGGAATTGCTGACCTTGATGTAGAAGATCGTTCTAAATTTTGTGCTATGGTAGAATCTTGGACCCCACCACCTAGAGTCTCTAAATGTCGGAAGCCCCTTTCGCAGGAGAGAAAGGAGAAATTATCAGCAGGGCTCAAGAGATATTGGGAACGGAAAAGAGCATCGAAGAACTAGTCATAAGCGCTCCGTAGTGGGCTTAAATCAATAATAATAATAAACATTACCCCCTCTACCTGTAAACCAAGTCCCAGGTCTGTAGGACAAAAATGAAAAAAGTTCAATTGGGAATGTAGGCTATAGTTTGAGAACCATACATTCTAAAAAGTGTTCTATGGGCTTAAAACAATGGTCTCTATGTGCTTTATTAGCCCATTTTCAATTTTGAAAAAATAGGCTTATGAGATCAACTTTGGTCCGTGTGTGTGAGCGCGTGTGTTTGCGTGTGAGGTGTGTGTGTGTGTCCCTAATAAATTCTAAACGGCTGGAGCGATTTCAATGAAACACGGTATGTTCATAGCACTATTCCAGGCGACCTTGACCGTGCCCTTCAAATTTTGTTACGTCTCACCAATCCAACATGGCGGCTGTGCGAAATATTTCACCAGCATTCAATATCTCCGAAACTATTCCCGATATCACCCTGGAATATTTTACGGTGATAAAGGGAACTACTGGAAGTTCACCTATGTGACGTTTGAAAAACTGGTAACTACAGAACCAACATGGCGGCCACGCGAATTCGCGACTTTTAAATAGACGTTTGTCACGATTTAACCAATCAAACGCAATAAGACATGGTACATTATATGTTTATACACATTGTAATGCACCGACATCTAACTTCGTTCAATTGATTAGATAACCACAAGATGGCGGATGTGCGAAATATTTCACCAGCATTCTATATCTCCGAAACTATTAGTGGTATCACCCTGAACTTTTGTACGGATATAAAGGGCACTAATTGAAGTTCATCTATGAGACCTTCAAAAACCAGTTAACTACAAATTGAACATGGCGGCCAAGCGAATTTGAAAATTTTCAATAGACCTTTCTCACGATTTAATGTTCCAAACGCAATGAAATCTGGTACAGAAAATGTTTATACACATTGTAATGCACTGGTATCTAATTCAGTTCAATTGTTTACATAACCTTAAGATGGCGGCTGAGCGAATTTTAAAATTAAGTTTTTATTTCTTGCGGCGGAATCATGCGATCGAAGTAAAAGTTTTAATAATGAACCTACGAAATAATTTTCCTTTACTGGTACATGACTCTATGACCTATACATTTAACAATCCAGCATGGCGACCTTCCGAAATATTTAGACGGCTCTGAATATCTACGAATCTTTTACAGCAATCAAATTGAATTTTTTTATGTTCATAGGGGCTATGAACTTAAGTTCACCTATGGGACTTTAATTAACTTGGTGATCAAAAATCCAACATGGCGGCGACGCGAATTATAAATATTCACATGGACGTTTCTCGCAATTTAATCATCCGAGTGCAGTGAAACTTGATACAGGAAATCCTTACACAAATGTTAATCCACTGGCATCTAATTTATTTCAATTGTTTCCATAACCACAAGATGGCAGCTGTGCGAAATTTTGAAATCTCCTTGTTACTTCTTGTGTCCTAATCATGCGATTGAAGTTTGAATGCTACACGTACACAATAATCTTCATTTAACAGTACATAACTCTAGGACCTACATATACAAAATCCAACACGGCGATCTTCCGAAATATTTAGTCGGTTCTCAATATCTACGAATCTATTACAGCAATCAAACTGAAATTTTGTAAGAAGTCAGAGGCAATTAACATAAGTAGGATGTATGAAAATAGGCTGTATAGTTCTTCACGGAACTACTTGTTTTTTACAATAATACTTTTTTATTATTTAAATGTTTTCCAAAAAAGTTCAATTTAGAAATTTTTATAATTTGGAAACTAACAAGCTTACAAGAACGTTTGTAGGGCATAAATGAAAGCTCCTAATGCCCTCTACTCCCAAAATAAATTTCAAGTCTCTAGGACAGAAACAGTGCAGTAGGGTGGTGATGAGAGTTAAAAGCATACGTCAGCCGCACGCAATTTAAAAACTGCTGTCAAACAAACGTTTTTGTAAACTTTTTAGTTTCCAAAATATAAAAATTTCTAAATTGAACTTTTTTGAAAAACATTTAAATAACAAAAAAGTTTTATTATAAAAATAAAGGAGTTTTATTATAAAAATAAAGGACAGAAGCCCATAGAACACTTTTTAGAAAGTTTGGTTCACAAACTATAGCCTACATTCCCAATTGAACGTTTTTCATTTTTGTCCTACAGACCTGACTTGGTTTATAGGTAGAGGGGGTAATGATTATTTATTTATGTCAAACAAACTATTTTGTAGAATTCCTAGTTTCCAAAAATTGTGACAATTTTTTTCAAAATTTTATTTTTGTTGTCCAAGTGGCCTGAGACTTGGTATACGGGTAGAGGAGGTAAAGACCATTGATATTTTCCAAACAACCATTTTTAAATTCATAATTTTGGAGATATAGCCCATTTTCCAAAAAAAAATTGTTTTGTCCTACAGACCTTAGACTTGGTTACCTGTAGAGAGGGTAAAGGCCATTGATTTACGTCAAACAAACTTTTTTGTAAAATTCCTAATTTTGGATATATAGCCCAATTTTCAAAATTTTATTTTTATTGTCCTAGATGCATGTGACTTGGTTTACAGTTAGAAGAGGTAGGGACCTTTCGTTCATGTCAAACAAAAGTTTTGGTAAAATTCCTAATTTCGGAAATATATCATTTTTCAAAAAATAATTTTGTTTTGTCCTCGAGACTTAAAATTTGGTATGGGGTTAGACGGGGTAAAGGCCATTCATTAACATCAAATAAACGTTTTAGTAGCATTCCTAATTTTGGAACTACAGCCCATTTTGAAAATATGTTTTGGAAAAGTTTTAAAAATACACTATTTTTGGAGAGTGGGACAGACGTATGTGTTAAAGTTAAGATATTAATTTTTAGGATTTTTAGTTCAAGCAAATAGCCTACTTTCCCAATAGGTTTTGGAAAAATTTGAAAAATACGTTATTTTTGACTAGGCTCGGGATAAAGGTAACTGTAAGAGTTGAGAGTCATTGATAAACCTTAGAGTACTTTGGATTTTTAGGAATTTTAGTGTTATGTTGTTGTTGCTTACAAACATTGCTGTAAGCATTATGCTGCCATAAAAAGGGCTGAGGTACTTTCCAAGACCAAATAAGTCAACAAGCAAGAGCAAATATGAGAGAGCTAATAAAAAGCCAACAAAAAGCCAGTAAAAGCCAACAAAAAGCCAACATAAGCCAACAAAAAAGCCAACAAAGGAATGCATACATAAAAGCCAATACAAAAATTGCCAATACAATTGTACTATTTAACTTTTTGTTACGTTATTTAAACAAGATATAGTTGTATTAAACGATAAAGCAAACTTGTTGAGTGTATTGTAAGTGGTATGAACAAATGTGTTCATTATTGGAATGCATACTAGTAGTTGAGTGAGTTGTCATATTGACCGATAGGTAGCATGCTGGTAGTTGAGTGAGTTGTCATATTGACCGCTAGATAATATCGACGCCTCCAACTAAGAACATCGTAACTGACATTTTTGAGATTTTGAGATTATTCGCGTATCATATACTAAAAATGAGCTCTATCAACTGGAAGATTATTACTCTCTGATTCCCATTATATTTTTTGTTAACTCAGTATTTAAGAACATCGTAACTGCTGTTATTTAATTTGTTCCATTTAAGAACATCGTAACTTGAGATACGATGTTCTTAAACGGAGTGTTGTCTATGAAGTGTTCAGTACAAGTGTAGTTACGATCATAATACAGGAAGCATTCAGCTCATTCACTCTAAACTGCATGTTAGTTTTCCGCATCCGTCCACAATGACTAATGACAAGGACATGCCAAGGTGCTCGAAGCTTCCATTCTCGCTGCTTTGTGAGCTGTGCGATCTTCATTTGATTGAAAATCCACTGCCTGCTTCCAGTCGATCGACGGGATCAGGGAATGGAATGAATGAAGCCCCCATCTAGTGGCTAGGATATGAACTGTGCCGACTGACGAAGCCTGTCACACTCCCCTGGGGCAATGATTAAATGAATGACAGATGAAAAGAAATGATAATGGAGGGTGTTGCTGGAATGAAATTTGTGGCAGGGAAAAGCTGAGTACCCGGAGAAAAACCTGTCTGCCTCCGCTTTGTCCAGCGCAAATCTCACATGGAGTGACCGGGATTTGAACCACACCAGCTGTGAGAGGCCGGCGCGCTGCCGCCTTAGCCACGGAGGATCCGTGATTTGATTATAGTTCTCATTTTAGCAGCTGGAGAGCGCACATTTCCAATTAATGAAGTCGAGACCCAGTGCAGTGTTGGCAGTCCAATGTAACGCTGAATATAATGTTAAGGTGATTATTGTGTATAGTCTTTTACCCTTTTCAAAATGTTATCAAGAGGCAAATTGATGGTTGATTTAGTGAGGAGCATGGCAGCTTACTCAACTCGGTTACAAGGTAAGTGCACATTCATTCTTATTGTTCAGAAAGGCCAGTCATTATTATTCTCTTTATGTCAGAAGATGATGATGATGATAATTGTTGTTTTAAGGGGCCTAACATCTAGATTATCGGCCCCTATAGGTCAGAAGAGTAGCTTTAACCAGCCACAGCTACAGCCACCTATATTAGAGGAGAAATAATATGGAAGTTAGGCTTATTACAAGGTGCTGCTTACATTACAATAACATAAAATAAGACATAAAGTGTCCGGGTTAAAAAAAACTTTGCATATCAAAATAATTTTGTTGAGTAGGATACTATCAAATTCTCTTATAATAATAATATGAGAGGCGTTATCTTTATTGTTCATGTTATACTTTTCAGATCAAAGTACTGACGAACGTAATTCAAGCACCAAGGACTCAGAATCTCAGAGTAACTGCTCATCCCCCTAACTTCAGAGCAACATATTATGAGTGAAATTACTAGGGATATCTTGTGTTTATCACAAACTCTTGAAGGAGTCACCTTTGAAGCAAAAGATCAGAGAGAAGATAGCGAAGATAATGGTGACAAATTACAGCATGAAGACGACAATAAAGAAGAGAATGAAATATCACAGAATATACAAGAAACAAGAAAAAGAAAGAGACTATATTTGACATAATTAATAATGGCCCAATGCACAACAAGTCGGATTGTTCTAGGATGAAGACTGGTAAAACCAAAGTACCCGTTGAACGAGAAAACCTATCCCCCAACACCACAAAACCTGAAAGTTCTACTGAAAACTTCTACCAGGACGAACATTATGAACAAGAGTTTTTCATTGAAACAGACTGGGAACCTGAGTCTGAGGAAGATAGTGACAAATCAGTGTATGAAGAAAAGGCAAATTCAAAGAAAAAGATTGAAAAATGAGGTTCAAATGAAATTGGGAGCTTTGTTATGAGCTATATAAAGTTTAAAGTTCAAGAAGGAATTACAGACTTTATATTTTATTCAGATAGATGTTCAGGACAAAATCGGAATAGGATTTTGTATGCAGTTTACTCCTTTATGTCTGAGACCCTGCATGTTTCCATCACTCACAAATTTTTGGAAAAAGGATACACGCAAAATGAAGGGGACTCAATGCATGCTCTCATTCAAACAAGAAGGAATGGGCAAACTATTTATGTTCAATACCAATAGGTTATGCTTATTCGTATGGCGAAAGCAAAGGGTAAGCCATACGTGGTTAAAGAAGTTTCCCAGAAGGACTTAAAGAATTGCAAGGAACTTTTGGATTTTGACAAGCGGAACTGGGTAGCAAGAGAAGAGAAAACACACTGGCAGAAAGTGAGGCAGGTTCGTATCGGGAGAGACGAACCAATCAAGCTGCTTATCGAGTACGACCACGAAGGTGAAGAAGTGTTTATTGATCTGTACCAGAATCGACGAGGAAGACGGCAATCTATTCGCACTTTGGAGCTTAGTAATGCTTATAACGGACTGTTGACAGTAGCTCCACAAAAGGAGAAGGACCTGCTGTCTTTATGTGCTCCCAATCTCATTTCAGACATGTATGAAAATTTCAAAAAATCTGAAAGTTACCGTAGCCGAAACAACTGAATCAGACACAACTAGTGACAAATAAAAATGAAAGTAACTTGTCTCGAAGTTGAATTGTTTTAGTTTGTATATTGTATTTTCAAAACAATGAACATTTTTGGAAAGTTTAAAATAATTACAAATATTTTTAATTCAACCTGTAAACTTCTGTTCTTCTGAAATGTTTTCATAGTCTTCAACGATTGTATTGTTCACAGATAACAATCTTAAGAATAGTGAGTTCAGTCAATTCTTTCTTTTAGCTCATTGTATGCAGTAATAATGGAATTTATATTATTAAAAGACACTATAACATAAAGTTGATGGTTATTATTAGATTAAATTGTCCAAACAATAACATCGTAACTCGACTTTTGCAGTCAGTTGTTCTCACATCTCCAATGAAGAACATCGTAACTTCACATACGATGTTCTTCATTGGATAATTCCAATTCAGTAATATCGTTACTACGTGTAAATGGGTTATTTAATAAATTCAAACACCATTCTTCGGGTAAAATAAACTAGGCAATCAATGCTTGCCATTGAGCCCATAATCGCAAAGATTGAGAAACTCGCCGATTTGTAGGAATTTTTCTAATCTTTAAACTGTTCTCCTCAACATTTTACTTTATGCAGATACGATGTTCCTAGTTGGAGGCGTCGATATGCTGGTTGTTCAGTGAGTGAGTTTTGACATGGAGCGCTAAGAAGCATGCTGGTTGATCAGGTAGTTCTTATAGTCACCGCTAGATAGTGGAAGAATACATTGGGTGTCGTATGCGGCTATTTAACCATGTTTTACCGCGTGAAAAACGTGCTTGAATAAGCTTTGTATATAAATTGAATATACAATTAACTACTAAGTGTTCAGAACTAACATCTTTAGCCTTGTGTAGGGAATATTGGGGTCCTTAGCAAGAAAGAGTGCCTAACACATGAGTGTACAGCCTTTTGATATACAGTAAGTACCTGATAACCTTGAGTAGGGTATAAGAATATTTTCAGTTGACTACTCCCTGTCACAGTGTTTACATTGTAAAAGACCGTTGAAACAAGCAGTCTTTAGCCTCGTCATAAGCAGTAAGCAGCTTTTACCCTAAACTATGGGAATATTAGAGGACCCTTAGCAAGAATATTCTCAGTTGACTACTACCACTCACAGTGACCCATCGTGAAAGACTGTCAAAACAACCATTGTACAGCCTTGTACTACACAGTAATTAGCTGTTGGTCTTAACTTTGATATATTAGAGAACCCTTAGCACGAATACAATCAGTTTACTGCTACTTCTTACAGTGTTCACATCGTGAAAGACCGTCTCACTGTCCAGTCAACTATCTTGTCCTACGATGTAAAGGGCTGTTGGTCTAGACTTGGGTATATTAGAGGACCCTTAGCAAGAATGTTACCAGTTGACTACCACCTTTCACGGTTTTCACATCGTGAAAGATCGTCTCACCGACCATCCTCTAGCCCTGTGATACGCAGTAGCAGCTGTTTGCAGAAATCAACATTCATGATGGAAGAACCCATTCCTAGCCATATGTGGAAAGAGTGTGGAAAGACTTTTCATCGAGACTATCATAGGAAGCGACATGAAGTATCGTGTGGCGAATTCCATTAGTGCAAGACCTGTGGTAGTACATTCAACAATGTGTACAACGGACGTCAGCATGAAGAATGTTGTAATGCTGTGTCGGCAGCTAAAAGACAAATCGCGGAGCCTACAAAACATTACTTACTTTCATTGGTCATAGACAAAAATGGACTTATTGAATATGAGACATCTTTTGAAGGTCGACTTAAATCCTATTTCATATGTAGTGATTCGTGTAAGGATATAAATTCATACCTTAAAGAGTCCAAACAGCAAATAATACAAGCTATGCAGAAAGAACTAGCAAATCACAAGTCGATAAAAGTTAATCTTGTGGCTGAATGTAGATCTATTCATACGTCCTCCAACGAAATTACAGATCGGGCTTTGAAATCACGAAATCAAGCCCTAATTTAGGAATCAGACTTAAGTAGATTCTTGGAAACACAATTTAAAAATTTAACTACAGAAATGGAGGAATCTGAACTAAAAGGCAGTAATTGGGCTTTGCCAGCAGTGGAGGGAGTGCGATTGAAAATAAATAAGTACAATCTCTTGCGTGGAAGCACATATACTCCATTACCAGCAGCAATAAAATCAAGAAAAGCCAGCATTAATCCTCCAAACTTGAAGGATGAAAAGTGTTCTATATACGCCATTTTAGCAAGACTGGTTAAAACGAATGCTGAATGCATTAGTAGTTACAGGGAGCTGGAAATCAAGGATGATTTTTCAGTAATATCATTTCCTACATCGTTAGCTGACATTCCCATATTTGAGAAAGACAACAACATATCCATAAATGTATTTGGATTGGAACAAGACAATAAACTGCTCCCTCTAAAGGTTGTGGATCAAAAGCTACAAGACCATCGCGACCTCCTTCTGCTAAGTTCATCATCCGGACAGAACCACTACGTCCTTATCAAAGATTTTGATAAACTAGTAAGACATCAGATTACCCACCATGAACATAAGATATATACGTGTAAACGGTGTTTTACTCACTTTGATAATCAAAATGGTCAACAAGGAATGGAAAAATTTAAAGAACATAGAGCTTTGTGTGTCCAGCATGACATTGCTAGGGTTGAAATGCCTATTAAAAACTCAATTCTTAAATTTTTAAACGTGGAAAAATGCTGAGAATACCTTACGTTATCTATGCTGATTTTGATATACTGTTACCCTATCAAACATGTCTCCCCAATCCTGAAGCAAGTTATACAGTGCCATACCAGAGTCATGTTCCTATGAGCTTTGGTATATACGTTAAACCCTCACCTGCTGTGGAACACATAAAGGCAAACCTTCCAAGCCAACCTCTTATTTATCGTGGACCTGACGCTGCAGAAAAGTTTATGGACTGTTTGATTTCAATAGCTAATGAAATCGATCGCCTTTACAGCTTAAATATTCCAAAGGCCTTAACTCAGGTTCAAGAAGCAGAGTTTCAATCTTCCGAAACCTGTTATTTGTGTCAAAAACCATTTACCAAAGGGGACTGGAAAGTTCGAGACCATTGTCATATTACAGGGGAATGCCGTGGAAGTGCTCATAATAACTGTAATTTGAGGTGTAAAACACGTAACCCCGTTCCTGTATTGATACATAATATGAGTGTCTACGACGCAAATTTCATTGTAAAGCAATTGGGATGTAGTACTGAGAGAGTGGATGTCATCGCTAACTCCAAAGAAAAGTGCATTTCCTTTACCAAATATGTAGGAAATGTTAAGCTTCGATTTGTGGACACGTTTCGATTAATGCCGAGTGGTTTGGAAAAATTAGTTTCCAACTTACCATCATCCCCTGAAACAGACAATTACATTGGGAAAGAAAATGCAACGCTCATGACTCGTAAAGGGGTATTTTGTTATGATTACATTGATTCATGGGGAAATTTAAGTGAAACGTGTTTACCTCCAAAAGAGGTATTCTTTAAGAAATTAAGTCAAGAAGATGTTAGTCAAGAAGACTATGAACATGCCAAAAATGTGTGGAATCAGTTCAACATTAAAATTCTAGGGGAATATAGTGAACTCTACTTAACTTCAGATGTACTCCTTCTTGCATACAGCTTTGAAACGTTTAGAAACAAAACACTAGTAACACACCGAGTGGATGCTGCACACTTTTTTACTTCGCCTGGTTTAAGTTTTGAGGCAATGCTCCTTTACACAGGAATTGAACTGGAATTGTTACAGGATTACGATCAGATTCTCCTAATCGAGTCTGGAATACGTAGAGGCATATGTCAGGTGCCTCTTCGGTATGCTGAAGCTAACAATAAATACATGGGAACCTATGATTCTGAGAGACCATCGCAGTTTATTACTTATGATGATGCCAACAACCAATACGGGTGGGCTATGTGCCACTAACTTCCTTACGGTGGATTTCAGTGGGTTTCTCCAGATACAGTTGATCTGGAAAAACTAAAGGAAGACGACCCTTTTGGATACATTCTAGACGTTGATGTTGATTACCCATCCTACCTACATGATCTACACAACGGTTTACCTTTCTTAGCAGAGTGTACACAACTTAAGGATTCGTCTCTGAAAAAACTAATTCCTCATCTTCTAAATCGAATGCTGTACGTTGTTCACTACATGGCACTTAAACAGGCTCTAGATCTGTGTGTCTGTTAGGTAGTCAGCCTGAAGGCTGGTTGGATCCTCAAAAAGCACCGCCGTTACGTTATGTGAGTAGATACCCACAAAAACCCAAGGCAGCGCTATATTGAGACGTTCTAGGCAAGAAGAGGAGTGAGGTAGTTTGCCATTGCTTTCCTCACTGAGTCAGAACAGTAGTCCTAATCCTATGAGTAGAACCTTTCACAGCATCCACAGGCACTGACTGTGCCCTGAATGCCATTACTAAGCACCACCCATACCTCAGTAGCTTCCATATAATCACAGCCATGAGTGAGACTGAGACATCGGTGAAAAGCCACCTTTTACTCTAGCCTGTGCCAACTGACAAATGCAAATGTACTGTATTCATCAAGAGATGGCAAACAGGCCATGGACTAAAATTTATAAAAATTAATCGTGTGTTAAAGATTAAACAATGACCTTGGCTAAAGGCATACGTTGATTTTAAAACAACCTTCGAAAACAAGCCTAAAATGATTTTGAGAAAAATCTGTACAAATTATTTTTAACAATGGCATTTTTGGAAAATCAATGGAAAATATTCGTAAAAGAATAGACATACGTCTCGTGACTGACAGCAAAAAAGCAGAAAAGCTAATACCTAAACCATCATTTATCGACAAACAATTCAAGTGTTAAAGATTAAAGAAAGACCTTGGCTAAAGTCATACGTTGATTTTAATAACAACCTTCGAAAACGAGTCTATAATGATTTTGAGAAAAATCTGTACAAATTATTTTTAACAATGGCATTTTTGGAAAATCAATGGAAAATATTCGTGAAAGAATAGACATACGTCTTGTGACTTACAGCAAAAAAGCAGAAATGCTAATAGCTAAACCAACATTTTTCGACAAAACAATTAATGGACCTAACCTAGCTGCTTTCCACATGGCTAAACGTAACATTGTATTCAATAAGCATATATATATTGGAATGTGTATACTGGATATTTCAAAAACTCTGATGTATTCCCACCACTAAGATGTCCTGCTACCCTATTATGGAATGGACAATCTTAAACTCATGTATATGGATACCGACTCGTTCACTTATTTGGTTAACACCCAAGATGTATATCAAGACAAGTTGGATTTCCTAGAACACCTGGAAACATATGATTATACTACTAATCATGATAGCGGGTTCAAACCCGGCCGAAGTCGTCGGATTTTTTAAGAGCGTTAAAAATCCTTCAGTATGCCTTCCTTCGGAGGGGAAGTAAAGCCGGCGGTCCCATGTCATAGATTTATGGCATGTAAAAGATCCTTTCACAGACTAAACTTGTGCAAAGCAAAATTTGTTTGGCTAGATTTCGTCAGAACGCTCTATCAAAGTTCCAACGTTCACCACTAGGTATCATTGATATCTGGTGGCAAAAGTTGGAACTACTTGAAATTGAACGGAACATATAGCTCACCCATTAGGGTATCCGCTGAAAGCACCTACAGACCCAGGCGAGCCGAACATGTCCTAGGACACTCCCGGCACTAAAAGCCATACGATAAATAAATAAATAACTACTAATCATGTGTGTTACTCTTTATCAAACAAGAAAACGTTGGAAAAATTTATAGACAAGGCTTGTGGACAAATTATTAAAGCATTTGTTGGACTAAGAGCTAAAATGTATGCTTTAGACATAAATGGTAAATAAATCAAAGGTTATCTGAGGTTTTGTCAAAAATTGTAAAAGCTTTCAAGATTATAAGGATTGTATTATGAAAAACGAAGTAAAAAAATACCAATGAACATTATCGCTTGTAAACAACATGACATACCTTCTATGAGACTAAACAAAATTGCTTTGTGACCTGGTGATGATAAAAGTGTGATTGATTCGAATGGTATTGCTACACATGCCTATGGTCATTACTCAACCATTGGCCATGCTTAAAGAGTTAAGTTTTGAATATCGCCGAGGAACAGAAGCAGAAGCTGGCAAACTACAATTGCAAGATCGTGAGGTTTTGTCGACTAGAACTGAGAGTACCCCTTCCATTTTTATTAGAAACAGAGCAGAGAATAGGCCTACATATTTATGGGACACTGGGACTGTGTTTTCATATTTCTGTAATTATCAATGGATATTGTTATAATTTTACACACATCACTCAAATACTAATATACACTATACTACTGATTTACACTTTTCTATCTCTAACCGTTTAGGATATATGATTATTTTTATATAGAAATTATGCAAATTTTGAAAATGGTCCTTGTGTTAAACAGATAGAGGTAGCCCATTTATCATGACTTTCCCATATAGATATTTAGTATGAAAGCAATCCTAGTGATTGGTTTTGAGTTCATACGAATATGTGTTGAGATATAAATTAACTCATTTCACAATTTTTTTATCCCATTAATTGCCTATTATTTAAAATTAAAATATTTTTAATGGCAAGCCTAAGAATACTACAGTAAAAGTAATCATTTAACTTATGGAAGCATTAATATATGAATACAAATTTGCAATATTATAGCAGCAAATCTAATGCGCAAGGACCAAATGCTGTATCAAAAAATGGGAATCCGCGATAAATAGACTTTTTTAAAAACATGCATATTTTTTTGGTTATCAGCTTTCAATTTTAGGTAATTATCAATGGATATTGTTATAATGTTACACACAGCACTCTAATAGTAATATACACTAGAATTCTGATTTACACTTTTCTATCTCTAACCGTTTAGGAGATATGATTATTATAATATGAAAAATATGCAAATTTTGAAAATGGTCCTTGCGTTAAACAGATAGAGGTAGCCCATTTATCATGACTTTCCCATATAGATGTTTAGTATGAAAGCAATCCTAGTGATTGGTTTTGAGTTCATACGAATATGTGTTGAGATATAAATAAACACATTTCACATTTTATTTATCCCATTAATTGCCTATTATTTGAAAATTAAAATATTTTTAATGGTAAAACTATGCATACTACAGTAAAACTAATCACTGAACTTATGGATGCATTAATATACAATATGAATACAAATTTGCATTATTATAGCAGCAAATCTAATGCGCAAGGACCAAATGTTGTATCAAAAAATGGGAAGCCGCGATATGTGGACTTTCATAAAAACATGCATATTTTTTGGTGATAGGCTTTCGATTTTAGGTAATTATCAATGGATATTGTTCTAATGTTACATACAGCACTCTAATAGTAATATACACTGGACCACTGATTTACACTTTTCTATCTCGAACCGTTTAGGAGATATGATTATTTTAACTTGAAAAATATGCAAATTTTGAAAATAGTCCTTGCGTTAAACGGATAGAGGTAGGTCATTTATCATGACTTTCCCATATAGATGTTTAGTATGTAAGCAATCCTAGTGATTGATTTTAAGTTCATATGAATAATTGTTGAGATATAAATTAACATATTTCACAATTTATTTATCCCTTTTATTGCCTATTATTTGAAAATTGAAATATTTTGAATGGCAAAACTAATCACTGTGCTTATGGATGCATTAATATAGAATATGTATAAAAATTTGCTACATTATAGTTACAAGTCTGATGCATATGGGGCGAATTTTGTTTTTAAAAAAATGAGAAGCTCAGAAAAATGCACTTTTATAAAGCCATACATATTTTTTTAGTTATCAGCTTACCTTATCAGCTAAAACTGCCCAGCACCATATGTTAACACCCTCTTTCTTGCTTTTCTGAGCTCCTTATTAGGAAAATAAGTACAGAAATACTCGCCTCAATGAAAGTCCATGAATAGGAGGCGTTTAAATACCATGCACTAGACATTTCAAGAATTCGCTAGGCCTTTAAATATGGCGGAATTCGGAAAAGACTTTCACTAAATTATCCACTGGAGTCAGGGATATAATTATATCAAAGAATAAAAAAAATTATATTTTTGCGATTTCTGATAAGAACACAGTCCCAGTAACCCTTAATATACACAATTATCTAATTTATATTGATGGAAAAGTAGTTAAGTAGTCCTAATATTTTTCTATAGCCTCTCAACTCAGGTGGATTTTATACATAATAATTATGCGTATGCCTATGAACGTTGATTGTGTAATTGGGGAAAGAAATTCACATAAGGCGTCAACACATCTTTATAATTCTTAAATAAGTTTGATATTTTACTGACAAATGACTAATACTGAATTCATAATGTAGGTATACTATTACATTATCTGTATAATTTAAAAATGAACAAAAGAGGACATGAGGTACAGTGCTTATATTTAAATATGAAATTAATAATAAAAGAATGCAATGTGTTCTTGGGTATTTAATCCCTTTCTTCTGTTTCTGTATCCTCTTCATCACTTTTTTCTATTGAACTTTCAAGTCGTTCTGGCACAGATTCATCTGACATTTCTGATTCTGAATCTTCCTCTAGGCCTATAATTTGTTGGGATTTAGGGGTTTCTTCACCTTATTCTGGATTACTCTGACGAGTCTCTTCAGTTATTTTGTCGGGCTTACGCTTAGATATTCCATTCTCCCCATTCACCAGCTTCCAATTGTAGGCTAGATAAGTCAACTTGGCAGCCCTCTCAGATGTATGTATTTGTTTATTTTTTTACTATGAATCCAACCAAAAGTGCTTAAGGTCCGCTCTGTGGCAGCAGATGTAACAGGAGCCCCTACATTTCCTACAGGCCTAACTCAGTAAAACAATGTTGTATTCAAGCCAGATATACTTAATTCCCATTAAATGTTATTGACAACATTGACGCAGGATAATTAAATATTTTTTTAGCAATATTCGGGCTTTACTAGTTTATCCATGAAAAATACCTTTGGTGAATGGTTTTTATTATATTTTAGAAGCTGTAGTAACAATCATTAGTAGTCAATAGTAAAAAAAAAGTTTTTTTAATGCCCAGATATTGGACGCTTAAATCAGCTTTGGGCAAATGCCCATATTTAGATGTCCTGCCCACTGGGCATTTGCCCGGCCCACATCACTACATACGCTCAATAAAAATGACATCTCAACGCTACGGATGAGCATATATGCTGAAATATCCACTCAGGGCAAACTTGGATTCACGTACGCTAGACGAGTATGGATAATTTCCTGTATGGGTATCCACGTTTCTCTTCGAAGATCCTCCTAGAGTAAAATTGGATTTAGATTCGCTAGATGAATATGGATTCTAACAGCTATGCATTAACATGTGTTTCTTCAATATCCTCTTTCCGTAAGTTTGCCTTTTTATACGTCACATGAATGTGCGTAATCGCTGCGATGGATTTGCATGTCTCTCTTGAAATGTCTCCTCCAGTTAAATATTTGATTCACATACGCTGCATGAGCATGGCTTCTCGCCGCTATGGATGAGCATAGGATTCTTTAATTGTTCCCTACAGGATTACTTGGATTCACATACACTTTATGAAAATGCCTTCTCGCTATTATGGATACGCATGGGTATATTTAAATGTAATCTGTGGTTATATTTTGTTTCACGTACAGTATATAAGTATGCCCTCTCACCGCTATGTATCAGCATGTGGCTCTTGAAATATTTTTTTCCGGGTATACGTGGATTCTACAAATTTTTGCCCAGGGCTAACTTGGATTCACAAACGTACATAAATATAGCTTTATGCAGGTATGGATTATCATGCGTCTCTAGATATTTCCTCTCCGGTTAAATTTGGATTCACATACGCTACATGAAAATGCCTTCTGGCTGCTATGGATGAGCATGTGTTTCTTCAAATGTTCCCCTCTTCGATTCACATACGCTAGAAGAGTATGGATTTTTGCCGGCAGGGATTCCCATGTTTCTTTCCAAACGCCCTCCTTGGGTTAAGTTAAATTCAGATTCGCAACATCAATATTGCATCTTACAGATATTGATTAACATGTGTCGCCTCAATCATTGTCTATCCGTAAATTTGCCTTTTCAATGGATACATGAATATGTTTTATCGCTGCTGTGGATAAGCAAGTGTTTTTTGAATTTTCGGTCAGGGTAAACTTCGATTAACATACGTACATTTATGGCATTAAGTCGCAATGGTTTAGCATGTTTCTCTTCAAATGTCCTCTCCACTTAACTTAATCATATACGCAACATTAGTATGACCATCATCATCTTGTAGAGTTTCCATCCCCAGGCTGGGTCTGTTTGGAACATAAGCCTCGCCACTTAGTTCTTCATTTCCACCACCTCTCCGTTGTCACTCGGGTCCAGTCCTCGCTTGTCTTCTTGACACATTCATCCACTTCGTTCAGTCATCTATCTCTTGGTGTTCCCATTGGTCGTTTCTTCTGCATCTCATGTATCCTGTTTGGAATCTTTTTCTCTTCCATTCTCAATGTGTCCATACCACAGTCTTGATGTCTCCACCCTACCTTGCAAGGTATCCTTTTTTCACTATTTCCCTGACCTTTTCATTCCACACCCTGTTTCTTATTGTTACTACGATCCTACTTCGCAGGAACTTCATTTCACTTGCCTGTATTCTCCACGTTTCTGATGCATAGGTCAGTATGGGGATTAGCGAGTGTTTCTTCAAATTTCTTCTGTGGGTAAACTTGGATTCACATACATTACATTAAAACGGCTTCTCGTCGCTATGGATAATCACGTGGTACTTCAATTTTTTTCTCTGGTTAAATTTGGATTCACAAACGTCACATGAGAAAGGCTTCTCGCCACTATGGATAAGCATGTGTGCCTTCAAATGTGCTCTATGGTGAAACTTGGATTCACATACGCTACATGAGAATGGCTTCTCACCAGTATGGATTATCAAGTGTTTATTTAAATTACTCCTGTCTGAAAATTTGGATTCACATACGCTACAAGAAAATGGCTTTTCGCCGCTATGGATAAGCATGTGCGTTTTCAAAGATCCTCTATTGGTAAACTTCGATTCACATACGTTACATGAGAATGGCTTCTTGCCGCTATGGATTAACATGTGTCCCTTCAAATGTGTTCTCTGATGAAACTTGGATTGACATATGATACATGAGAATGGCTTCTCACCGGTATGGATTAGCAAGTGTCTCTTCCTGTTACCTCTGCGAGAAAACTTTAATCCACATACGTTACATGAATATGGCTTCTCTTCGCTATGGACTAGCATGTGCTTGTTCAAAACTCCCCTCTGTGTAAACTTAGATTCACATACGCCACATGAGAACGGCTTCTCGCCGCTATGGACGAGCATATGTTTCTTCAAATCATCTTTGTATAAAAATTTTGAATCACATAGACTGCATAAAAACGTCTTCTTGCCGCTATGGCTTATCAAGTGTGTCTTCAAACTTCTTCTTTTTGTTAACTTGGATTCACATCACGTACAATGACAAGGTTTGCCGCTATGAATAAGCGAGTGTTTCTTCAAAGCTCTCAGCTCTGCGTTAATCTTCCTTACAGCAGGATCCGACGGATCTGGACATTTCAGACTGAAAAAAGTAGTACCAACAGTTTAAAGTGCGTTACATTAT
The DNA here is from genome assembly GCA_946902985.2 of Meconema thalassinum. Lineage (NCBI taxonomy): Eukaryota > Metazoa > Arthropoda > Insecta > Orthoptera > Tettigoniidae > Meconema > Meconema thalassinum. Next base: position 35,588,290 of record OX336391.1, read on the forward strand.
CACGGAAGTAGACATAAAGATCTAAATAGAATTAATATAATTTGGGCAACTTTAATTAATACCAGTACCAAGAAGTACGGTTAACTGATAGCGTTTACACTGATCAACATTTTTTAGATAGCATTTTACAATTATGTATATTATATGATATATGAATTGCAGCCAATGGCCATACCAGGGTATAGGTTCCCAGCAAGTTGCTATAACTTTGGCTAGCAGATGCTACTGTCATTGACACCTTGCGGTGAACGTTTGCACTTGATAGTAAGTTGCTAACCAACAAAATATTACCTAAATAGATATACAAGTTTGGCTACAAACTACTAATAGTAATGGTTAGTGGTTTTACATGCATAAATCTTAGATGGGCCCGCTGGCTTCACCTCCTCTCTGATGGAAGACATAGTGAAGGATTTGAACGCTCTTTAAATTCCGATGACTTCCTCGCATGCTGAGCCCAAGTTTGCAGGAACAAATCCTGGCACAGCCAGTTGGCCTTTTAGGTTGCGCAAAGGCGTGGGAGCCGTGTCAATAGATTTCTCTCTCTATTCGTTTAGTCGATTCCGACTCTCCGTGACCCCATGTACTAAACTAAGCTAATTTCTTCTGTCCTGCACTGCCTTCCGAAGATTTTCCAAGCTGGAATCTAGTGGTTCTGTGATGCCATCCATCCATCTCATTCTTTGCCTCCCTCTTCTCCTTGTGCCTTCTATCTTCCCCAATATTAAGGTCTTCTCTAATGAATTATGTCTTCACATGATGTGTCCAAAGTAGCTCAGTTTTTGTTTCATGATTAAGCCCTCCAAGGAACACTCTGGTTTAATTTGCTGTAAAAACTGACTTATTTGTTCTCTTCGCAGTCCATGGAACTCTAAGAAATTGTCTCCAACACCATAATTCGAAGGAATCCATTCTACGGCATTCAGCTTTCCTTATGATCCTGGTCATACATCCGTACATCACAACTGGAAAAACCATACCCCTTACTATACGGATTTTAGTTGTTAATGTTATGTCTCTACTCCATATGATATTGTCCAGATTTGAAAATGTATGTACACCAAGTGGTAATCGTCTTTTGATTTCATGGCTGCAGTCAGCATCAGCAGAAATCTGTGAGCCAAGATAATCAAAATCAGAGACTATCTCCATTTTTCTCCTCGTACAGGCCATGAATTGACAGTTGTAGTTGTCAATAGATTTACTGGCACGTTAAAGATCTCCTTCGGGGCAATATTCCGGTACTCCGTCGTCTCTACAGTTGGTAAAAGGGACGTAAAGCCAATAACATTACCGTATGTACAGGGGGTGGCAGGTTGCTAAAGAAACACAACCTGACGCAAGTGGTGCGTAAATCAGCCGAGATAAAGCAGCCATACCAGGACGCAGGAGTTCACAAAGTGCCTTGTTCTTGTGGATACATGGACAGTTGTTTGTGGTTTGGTCACGCGTCGGAAAGCCTTCTGATTTATTTATGTACGTACCAGATGGAAAACAAAAGATATTGGCAATGCAACAGATGGCGGGTTATATGTGCAATGACATTTATACTGGATACCACTTGACTATTTCCAAAAGTAAAAACTCTGAATGAGATACTTAGTTTTTGGACTGCCGACTAAAACGTGAATATCTATTTCCACTTACGAAAGCCAAAAACAAAAACGTTCAACGACAAATGTAAGAGGATAACTGATTTTGTCTACAAAAGTTATTCAGATCCAACATTATTAGTTGCCATACTTGAATACTTTTCCTTATTATGTTGTCCACTTACTCATTTATACGATTTCCACTTGCATCTCTCTCTTCATCATGGGTTTCTTCTGTTTTATCCTAGCGACAAGAATGAATCATTAATTTATTTGCTCTCATATTACGCTTCTACACAATCAATAACAAATATGTAATTTTACAGCACAGATCAACTTAGAGTAAGGATTTATCAGCTGTACAACTGACTGAAATAACTTTCTTATTCTCGATCATATCCTACTGCATTAAACAAGTCTCGTCTAGATCTGAAACTTATCAAAGATATCCCTCCTGTATATATGTCAAGTAAATCAGTTCCAAGGTGAGCTCTACAAGGTGTCCTTAAAGGAAGTAACTTAATCGGCTTAAGGGCTGAGAGAATTAATTTTGAATTTTCTAGCAGCAGGACTATAAAAGCCTTTTGTCTTGTTAGTCCATCGTTTTGTCCATTTCAGTCACAGCGCATAATACATGCACATGTCACTTCCGTGACTTGGTCCTCAAACGTCTTACCAGTTCACCTTTTAAAATTTATTGTATAAATCACTATGCCATATAAACAATATTCTACAATAACATTTTACGAAATCACTGCAAAATATTTGATTAGGGCAGACACAATCTCCCAGTAATCCAATTACAGTAAGTGCCTCTAGAGAGAGTGATTTGTAGATTATTTAACATACATTTTGCTCCTAGCTGTACCAGTAGGCCTATTGTATTCTCGATATATATCAAGGCAGATACAATCTCCCAGCAATCCAATTACAGTAAGTGCCTCTAGAGAGAGTGATTTGTAGATTATTTAACGTACATTTTGCTCCTAGCTGTACCAGTAGGCCTATTGTATTCTCGATATATATCAAGGCAGATACAATCTCCCAGCAATCCAATTACAGTAAGTGCCTCTAGAGAGAGTGATTTGTGGATTATTTAACATACATTTTGCTCCTAGCTGTACCAGTAGGCCTATTGTATGCTCGATATATATCAAGGCAGATACAATCTCCCAGCAATCCAATTACAGTAAGTGCCTCTAGAGAGAGTGATTTGTAGATTATTTAACGTACATTTTGCTCCTAGCTGTACCAGTAGGCCTATTGTATTCTCGATATATATCAAGGCAGATACAATCTCCCAGCAATCCAATTACAGTAAGTGCCTCTAGAGAGAGTGATTTGTGGATTATTTAACATACATTTTGCTCCTAGCTGTACCAGTAGGCCTATTGTATTCTCGATATATATCAAGGCAGATACAATCTCCCAGTAATCCAATTACAGTAAGTGCCTCTAGAGAGAGTGATTTGTAGATTATTTAACATACATTTTGCTCCTAGCTGTACCAGTAGGCCTATTGTATTCTCGATATATATCAAGGCAGTTATTAATGTTGCTGCAGGACACGGAAAAAGGATCCATTTTCTAAATATAATAATAATAACATTCCGGTTTGGCTGGACTGCCAAGAGAGGTCATACATAATGCGACATGCATAATCGGATTATTTGTGATACTCATACCATGTCAATACTTTAACTTCTTCATACGAAGTTCGCAACAAGCAACTAATACAACGTGATTGTGGTAATGCACCCTTCACCGATGAGAATTAAGATATATCCTCCTGTACCTAAGTGAATAGAGCAACGGCATACACAGAGGGAGGTCATGGGTTTGAGTCCACCACAAGTCGAAAAATATAATGCTTAACCATCTAGATGTCTCCTACTTGCCGCACTATCCACAGCTTATAGCAGACGGGTTCCATTCGTCATCAGTACGGTCTGAATACACAATTCTGTAATCCTTAACTAGCAGTGGAGAGAAGAAGATGGCAATCTTTATAAGAAGTAACAAGTAGTAACCCAATATAAAACTTACCTCCTGTGTATCTCCACCACTCACTAAAGATGGTGTTCCTGTTTTGATGCTTGCAACAATCTCTGGTATGGAGGATTCTTCTATCTTAATATCCTCAGTGAGATCAGCATCATCCTGCAGGGAAATTACTTGGTTCACAAACACGTTCCTTCGCATAGGTGGATTTAAATATTACACAGGTTTCCATTACTTTGAATTCCTTCCAAAACTTAATGCGACATACAAGACCAAGATCATAAATTTTGTACACAATGGTAGTTCTGTTTTTAGAGTTAACATCTCATCAGCTGATTCTAATATATATTCATTGGCCCCGTTCACATCGTTATAAATCGCACCAAGATTTGAATTCTATGTCAGACCACGTGACAATACCGATTCAATCTCCGACATTGTATGATGAGTAAACTTATGAAGACAGGCACGAAAACAGATACTTGAGTAGGCTGTGAAAGGATGAATCGAGGCGCGAAATTCATTGGAAACACAAGATCAAAATTATTATTATAAGGGTTGAAGAAACGAACAATAAAATAAATTGAGTTAGACATTTACCGTACATTGTAGGGGAATACATCGAACAAACCAGAAGACGTTGATTGTATACAGAACGGAAATGCTACACTACGCACAAATCAGAACTTGGCAAACGCCTAAGGGGGTGGATACAGAGATTCGAGCATCGAACCCCAGGGTAATCTGCCGTTTATAGAATTGAGTACAAGTTGTAAAATAGAGTACAGATTATTTCTTATTGAGTGTGGAAAACACCAAATTTAACCGTCGGATGATTTATTACGAAAATGTGTGCATTTATAGAATTTTGCGAACTGTGGAGTTTGCGCGATAGTTTAGGCACATTTCATTGAAACTGGAAAGTGCAACACCGACACGAGAGAGCTCAAATATTGTTCATAATTATTTAACTAATTGTAGGACGCTTTGAAAACACGATTACTCCGATAAAATCAGGTATAAGTATTGCAAGGTGACCCCCTCAGCCCATTATTATTTAATGTTGCCACTAATGATGATGTTCGGATTAAGTACAGAAGAATCAAAGGAAGTAAGGATATATTTATACGCTGATGATATGGTTCTAGGGTCGCATGACATCAATGAATTACAAGTGGCAGTAACTGCACTGGAAAAAAGGGCCAATGCTAATGAATTAGAAGTGAATGCCAAATAATCTGAACGTATGATATTTAGGAAGGGTGGACGGCAATACCCACATGATAGAGTACTTTTCAAAAACGAGCCACTAGACATCGCAAATAGCTTCAAATACATTGGCCTTATCCTTCAGACAACGACTAAATCTTTTTGACTACACACAAGATTCAGAGCAGCAGCTACGAAAGCTATATACGATATCAAGTTCATTAATTGACTCTCAAGTGTGCCATACGGAATAGAGATTACATGGGCTAAACTAAGAATGACCTCTTAACTTTGGAAACAGTCAGGGCGAGATTTCTAAAGGTCACCACTGGCGTATCTCGATATATACGACCACGGCTAGTATATGAACTTTCTGGGGAACCTTTCCTCATAGAAGATTTGAGGTTGAAGTTTGCTCTCCCTTCTATGGATGGCTGGAAGAACTTATTGGAAGGGAAATAAAACGAAAGGACATCTGGTTACAGTTCTACTCGACTGAAGCCATGATGAACAGGACATGGTCAGATGCGAACCAATACCTTCGACACTTCGTTAACTCCACGGCCGTGCAAGGCTATCATCATAGAGCTTGCAAGCTGAAGACCTATCATGAGCTTCTGCCGATTATGTTTGTCAGCTGTGCGACCGGTACCATAATCAACAATTATCACAGCCGCCATGCTCCATTATTAATTATTGCACAAAGTGTTTGTTTAAGTGCACAATTTGTGATTGATAAAGTTATTAGTAACAGTGATTTAAACATGAAGTTGAGCACGTGTTTGAAGTGCACGAGAAAATTATTCAAGTGCTAAAATACTAGAATCTGTGCTAAATCTGAAAGTCAGTGCATTTATTTACTACAAATGAAACAAGTGAAGAAGCTGTGTTACACTTATTATGAAATTTCACACCATAGAGAAGATAATTCCAACCATTATTATGAGCTACTAAACTCAACATGAGAGGAAGAGAGAAGGAGATTTCCTGGAAATTCTCCCAAATCCTACTCAAGCGTGGAAGGAGAGTTCAACCGAAATTCGAAGGACCGGCTTCAGGAGATGGAAATGCTGATGTAACAGAGGTCGAGTATAATCCAGGAGGTGGTGCTCCAGTGACCGTCAAAACTTGCTTGAGGTGCAGGTGTTGGGAGTTTCTTCATACTGATTTGTTATGCAACCTTCTAAAGGCTAGGGAGAGCCGATAAGTCAGTTAAATGGGTTGAAAATATTTCTTCCTTAGCATTTAGACTAATTATGTTAATTTACGTCTATTCCTAAAGGAAACATGTATCAAAGTGGCAATTAATTTCAGCTGAAGGGGCTTTGTAATCCTAATTGCACTTAACTTGAAATACATTTCATTATTCCTCAATAAAGTGTAGGCGAGGGATCTTTGATGAATACATTATTTGGGGCCAGGATTTTATCTGAAATGTTTCGTGATTTCAGTACATTACAACGTTGTTAATCATTATTTAACGTATATTTTGAGCTGCCTCCACCCAATCCGTACCTGATGACCTGAGAGTAACATTCTCATGCTTTGAAGAGCTCAAGTCTATGTCTGCGGTAGTGTGTGTTTGTTTGTGGTGAAATTTAGGGAGGGTTGATTTTGGCCTTCCGCCCTGCGGTATCTTGGAGAAATACGGGCACAATATCAATAATTATCCTATAAGAAAAAACCTTGAAGGCTGAATGAAAATGGAAACGAGAGAGAGATTTTTATGGTCAATGGGAATTTACAAAATCAACACACTGATGGAAAAGGAAAGAGATGGCCCTTTATGCAGCACAGCTGCTCAGAGAATGCATCGAACTTAATATATTGAGCAAGATTATGAAGGCAACTTTGAACGACTATTTTCATATATCCCATTGAAAGCTCTCCTGTCCACACAAAGGATATCCCATGTTATGTACTAAATAGTTTTAAGAACACGACCTGTGTCCACCAACACCATTAATAATGCGCTGTATATATAACTTTCGGAACAGGTGATTAAGACTCATCCAATGACATGACATATTTCTGTCATGGAAATTCATTTTCAGAGAGTCTAATGCACTTGTCCTATAATTTACGAAAAGTAAGCCACATAAGTTGTTGTCTTTAGATAGTGGTTATACAATAATAACCCATCAATCTCGTCCATGAAAATACTGTAACTTCTTCATACAAAGATACAATCTTCGCAACAGGCAACTAATACAACGTGATTGTGGTTAAGATATGCTGGTTTCATATAATATACTTTTCACCGACGAGAATTAAGATATCCTCCATTTATTTAATCGCGTCAGACAACATACACAAACTATCCAGCAATTGCTACCAAAAGCATACACACACCTCCCCGTACAGCGAGTACCCTCATAGGCTCTACAGACCCGCACAAAATTCAAATGGAATGTGACAAGTATCCAGCCAGTTCCCAGCCACTTTGGACCACTCTCATGGGTTCTACAAACCCGCACAAAATTCAAATGGAATGTGACTAGTATCCAGCCAGTTCCCAGCCTCATTGGACCATCCTCGTGGGTTCTACAAACCCTCACAATATTCAAATGGAATGTGACCAGTTCCCAGGCCTCTTCGGTGGCTTGCGTCAAGACCTCGAGACAGCAGCTTGCAGATCAGCAGATGGCCTATGGGTCTGCTCTTTACTGCATTTGCATCATGTGGGGTCACACGCAAATCCACATTTATTCCGGTTGCATTTTGATCAGCCAACTCCTGAGTGCAGCGTCTTCCATATTAGCCGAGTTTCGTCATGTCCAGGGGCGAGGCGTTCAGCAGGTAACGTCCAATCTGTTGGTCTGTTCCATCTAGACTGTCACAACAAGAAGATTGGTGTGTAGTTCCTGGGATCATCTGCAGGCTTACCAGGCTTGAGGATTGCTATAACTTTGGCTTTTCTCTATAATGTAGGTATTTTGCAGTTGTTGAATAAACCAGGAGCCCTTGTTTACTAGCATGGCCAAATCGTTTAAGCTGTTCGATGTATAAATCACCATGACCTACTGCTTTACCATTTGAATCGTCCTGAGGATAGCCCCATGCATGGCTGTTGAAATCACCAATTATATCAGAAGGTTTTTGCCTATCGAAATTGGCTGTCAGGTTAAATGAGAATATCTCATTTGGAGGATTATAGAACGAGGAGATCATAAGGTTTCTAATTTCAATATTATTTTTCTCTGTGATTGAAATACTGAGGATTTGAAGCACTAGCATACACGCACGATCCTGGATAATGTCCCTACATAGTACAAAGCTCTTCTTTACACGTTGATAGGCCATCCATGATGAATGCATAAACTCAGGGAGGTCATGGGTTTGACTCCAGCACTAGTCGGACAATATAATGCTTTACCAACCATCTAGACGTCTTGTACAAACTATATTTGTCATCACCATGGTCTGAATACACAATTCGGTAATCCCTAAATAGCTTTGGTGAGAAGAAGATGGCTATCAGGACATGTCCTTTATAAGATGCAACAAGTAGTAACCCAATATCATACTTACCTCTTTTGTATCTCCACCACTCGCTAAAGATGGTGTTTCTGTTTTCATGCATGGATCAAACTCTGGTACGGAGGATTCTTCTATCTTAATATCCTCAGTGAGATGAGCAACATCCTGCAGAAAAATTGCTTGTTTCACAAACATGTTCCTTTGCATAGGTGGAATTAAATCTTACACAGGTTTCCATGACTTTGAATTCTTTCCAAACATAATGCGACATACAAGACTTAGAATGGTAGTTCTGTTTTCAGAGTTAACATCCCAGACTTGGGGAGCTTCTTCAGTTGATCTGCATTGGTATTTATTGTCACCGTTCACTTGTTCATAAAGCACGCCAAGTCATGTCAGACCACGTGACAACACTGAGTACAATTATGAAGACAGGGCAGATACTTGTGAGGGCTGTGAAAGGTTCGAGCGACCCGTGTTATTCATTGGAAACATGACATCCAAATTAATATTATAAAGATTGAATGAAACAGACAATACAACAGATTGAGTTAGACATTCACCGTACATTGTACGTAAATACTTCGAGCAACCCAGAAGAAAATTGGAAGAGGTAATCATTTGTAGGACGCTTTGAAAGCACAATTACTCAAATACAATCAGTTATAAGTGACAGACAATTAAACATGAAATCGGGCACGTGATACAAGTGTGCGAGAAAAATTATTCTAAGTGCTGCACTGCAAGAATCTGTGATAAATCTGAAAGCAGAGATTTTTTATACTACAAGTGTAGCAGATATGATACAATTATTATGAAATATCACACCATAGGGAAAGTGATTCCCACCAAAACCAGAGCCACTCAATTCAACATTATGGCAAATCCTATTCAAGCCTGGACGGTGAGTTGAACCAAAGTGCGAAGGACCGGCTTCAGGAGATATAAATGCTGAATTGAGATGTAACAGATGTTGAGTATAATCCAGGAGGCGATGTTAAGTGACCGTGAAACTTGTTTTTGGTGCAGATGTTAAGAGTCTCATTTATTCTGTTATGAAAAACAACCTTGGAATGCTCGAGAGAGGTTAAGTAGGTTCAAAGGTTTGTAATATGTCTTCCTTATTATGAAGACTATTTACGTTAATTTAAGTCTCTTCTTAAATGAAACATATATTAGAGTGGCAATTATTTGCAGCTAAAGATACTTTTAATCCTCATAATTAACTTAAAATAAATCAATTTATCCCTAATAATGTTTTTGCTAGGGATCATTCATGGTTACATTATTTTAGGACACGCTTTTATCTGCAATGGTTGGTGATTTGCAGTAAATTAGAACTTTCCATTTCATTAATTAATGTGTATTTTGAGCTAACTCCACCCAATCCTTACCTGATGCCCCGAGAATGCGCTCGCATTCTCCAAATTAACGCAGAAGGCCTGTCAAAGGATAAATGTGAATACCTTAGCAAACTAGCTACTGACCTTAAAATCGACATCTTAACAGTTCAAGAAACTCATATCACAGAAGATTTGGAAAGGAGGGTTAAGATTGCAGGATACAGAAAGATAGCGGACTCGTCTCCCCTGTCCACGGATCAGCTATGTATGCCAGAACCATTGCAATCTTTCAGAAATTAACTGTCAAAAAATCAATGACATAGAAATAATTACTGTCAAACTAAATAACCTAACCATCATGTCAGTTTACAAACCAACTTCTTCCAATTGGACAACCCCACCACTACCTCCACTAACCGCACCATATTTATTTAGCGTATGGCATTACACATGAAATACAACAATAAAATCAATAATAATAATAATAATAATTATCTGAAAAGAAATGGGGTTGGACGACAAAACACGAGCAATTATCCAGCAGACCTTGGCTAACACAAACTCCAGAGTGAAATTTAGAGGAGAAATTTCGGACGCTTTCAAAATCAGGACTGGTGTGAGGCAGGGAGATGGACTGTCACCTTTACTTTTCAACTGTGTACTGGAGCAAGTAATTCGTGAATGGCGCAAGGAGATGGGGAAAGAAGAGTTAGAAAATGGTGTCAAGAACGGGCTGCAGGAGCTTGGACCTGACAATTGACTGCCTAGCTTTCGCAGATGATCTAGCAATCTTTTCTGAATCCCTAGACACAGCCGTAAAACAAGTCAACCAACTCAGAATACAAGCGGCAAATGAAGGCTTACAAATTTCTTTTGAGAAGACCGCAGGTTCGCCCCTGGCCATGGTAAGTGATTTTTGAAGGCGACAAAAATCACGATCCTTATGTCATACGTTGTTGGCATGTTAAAGAACCCATTTGAATTCAGTAGGCCGTGTTCAATGGCAAAATTAATCTCGGGATTTTCCGCCAACACAAAGTTCCTCCATTCTCTACTTGAAAGCGCTGTAGTGTCAAGGAGTTTAGATATCTAACTTCCTTGACTTTCATAGCGTTCAAAGGAACGACGAAATTCGACATGCAAGCTACCCTCTGGGTTTCAATTAACAAAGCTTGCACCAGGCACCCGAGGCCATACGATATTATTATTATTATTATACTGCTGTGTCAAGTCCCCATCCAGAGGAACACCCATTTAATACATTATAAAGGCTTGTGGTGCATGAAAATTCAGGTTTTTTAGCTTCCAATGGCCCAAATTCCCAAAAGCAAAAAAAAGAACTATTTCAATTCAGGAATTTTTGAAAATAATGTTTCTGTTTGGAGATATAATAGACCTTCTGTACGACATAACGTACATTTAAGTCGAGTGAAAAAATCTAGGGTACCCCTTGACCCCCTTAAGCGTATTGATGAATTTTACAGTTTTAGTTGATTCCGTAATAAGCTTATAGCCATTTGCAAACATTCACAGAAATTTAATAAATGGAGTGGCTTTACGTCTTGCAAAAATAGATGGAAAGTTGGATGTCACCTTTGGAGATACTGTTGTCATGGTTACTGGCTTGCATTCCTTCATCAGATTATTAAATGAAATTAGTTTTCTGGGAATTTCTCAGAAACTGTTGGTCTTAGAGCCTTAAAATGTAGTTTTCGGGGACCCTTTACGGCTATTTAAGGGCACCGAGTTTTGTTTCTGACACCAAGGGGCTGAAAATAAGCTTTGTCTCGTCGTTGTAGGCCATAGTATAATAATAATAATGATAATAATAATACAACAATATAGGGATAGGGATATAATAGACCTTCCGTACCACACCAGCACGTGTAAATCGCGTGAAAAAAATCTTGAGTACCCCTTGACCCCCTTAAGCGCATTATATAACTGATGAATTTTACAGCTTAATTTGGTTCCGATATAACCTTATAGCCGTTTACAATCTATCTCAGTGATGTAATAAATGGAATTGTATTGCGTCTTACAGCAATAGATGGACCTGTGAGATTCCGATGGTATGGTTATTGTATCAAATAAAATTAGTTTTCTGGAAATATCTCAAAAACTGTTGGTTTTAGGGCCTTAAAATGTGGTTTTCGGGGGGAGTCTCGTTTCTCACATTGAGGGGCTGAAAAAGAGCTTTGTCTCGTCCTTCTACGCCTATTTCAGCAAGTATTTTAAGGGGTAGGCCCCCTTTAATGAGAGGTACAGAGAAGAGTTACATCAATGATAAGTGTCGTGCCTCTGAAGGATATCTGTACCAAATTTTACGTTGATCCACCCAGCCGTTCTCGAGTTATAAGGGAATAACAGCTTTGTCCACAGACAGACAAACAGAAAGACAGACAGACAAAAAATTTATTTTCGCGCGCATCCGTCATAAAACAGTCTGAAACGCGTAAATAACGCAAATTTCCGTAGAAATTCAGAAAAAACAGACAAACTTTCATTTTTTATATATATAGAGAGATTAGTCCTGCAGTTATAGAATTAAATGTTGAACATGAAAAGATCCGTCAGGCAAAAAAGTTTAAGTACCTAGGGGAGTGGATCGAGCCCAACATATCAGAGAAGGAAACCTTCATGTCAAGAATGAACAAGATAGAAGTGGCCTACCAGCTAACGGAAGGAGTGTACAACCAGCAAACAGTGTCCCGCAATGCCAAACTAAGACACTATCGTACAGTTATCCGACTTTAGGCGCTGTACGCAGCAGAATGCCTGGAAATGAATAGGAAGGGTCTGGTTGAGAAATTGGAAGCCAAGGAAAGGAAGATCCTCAGGAAGATCTTAGGGCCGTTGAAAGACGATGGTGAATACAGGAGACGGCATAACAATGAGCTGTACCATCATGTAGAAAGGATATCTCAAGTAATTCGGAAGAGAAGAATATCTTTATATGGCCACTTAACCCGTATGAAACCCGAGAGAATCACCAATCGGATATTTACCTATTTCCTTAACAACAACAAAAACAAGGGCCCCTGGTTTTGTGAGGTAGACAAGGATTTACACGAAGTAGGGATCACCCACGCAGACGTTATGGAACGTGACCTTTTGAAGGAAAAGCTTGGAGCACACCACCAATTCCAAGAAAAAGCGAAATTAAAAACCGGCAAAAAGTGGTCTGAAGAAAGAAAGGAGTCTCACAGGCAGCGAATGCGTGAATACTGGACTAAGATCAAGGCCCAAAGACCGAAGCAGTTGAAATGACCTAGTCCATAGCTGGCCTAAACGAAGAAAGAAGAAGAAACAGTACATAATCACAAATATCGACCTTATTATAACCTTATGTCCAGACTATTTATCCAGTCCAGGCTCGATGGTGTAGCACAGTTAGGGTCACCTAGGTACGCTCTTAGTTTGCAATCTCCCACAATGTGCCTGATGGTCAGGATCGCTGCACCACAATCACAGCAGCGCTTCCCCCATTTGTGCAGATTGTACGCACAAACTCCATGTCCTGTACGGATGCGGTTAATGGTCTTCCATAAATGTCGCGGTTGTTCAAAGCCCTTGGTTTTATTTACGGGAACAATTAGGTTACGCACTTTAGGTGGGTCATTTCTAGTCCATGTTCCAAGCCATTTAGTCAGTCGCAGGGGTGGATTCCTGGACTGGAGCCGGTTTGTTGCCAAAGTGGGAATGTCATCATGGATTGGAAGAGCAGGGTTGGTCATTATTTTAGAATATTCCGTCGTCAGTGCATCTTGTCTTCTTAACATCGGAGGGGCTATGTGGCTGAGTGTCTACCAACTTTACGTGGGAGCTGTTCATCCATACCGGCGCACAATATTCAGCTGTAGAATACACCAAACTGAGTGTCTATCTACTTTACGTGGGGGCTGTTTATCCATACCGGCGCACAATATTCAGCTGTAGAATGCACCAAACTTAGTGTCTACCTACTTTACGTGGGGCTGTTCATCCATACCGGCGCACAGTATTCAGCTGTAGAATACACCAAACTCAGCGCAGCGTATCTGGTGATGCACCCCAACTAGTGCTGCAAAGTTTTTGCATGAGGTTATTTCGTGTGCTTACTTTACCGCACCATGTATTTACATACGAGACTTCAAGTCCAGGTATCAGGTCAATTCAACCAAGATAGAATTTTAAGAAGGCGAACTGGGTCAAATACAGCTCGGAGGTGGACTGTAATTTACGATTGATACCACCAAAGGTAGAGAAATATAAGCGTTTTGTCATAGGCGCTGCTAAGCGGAACTTCCCCCGAGAATTCAGAAAACAATATATTCCATGTTGGGACAAATCAACCAAAACTTTATATATGAATTACCAAAAAACTGGTAATCCTGAAATGGGGAAAAAGTTATTGGAAGAACTGAATGGCAGTAGGAAGGAGAAGAGGAAAGACCTAACTTCTCCAATAAGCTTCACTCACACTATTAGGAAAGCATAGTCTCTTCTGAGGAAAGTTGGAGCTGCTTCCAATATATGTAAAGGGGAACCAGGTATCACACCAGCGGATATGGCACTGGACATCGAATCGAGAGCTGATAACATACCAATAGACCTTGCCATGATGAATGAAACACAAAGAGAGCTTAATAATATAAACACCAACCTCCAAAATGACCCTTCTCTCTCTAATTCATTCATCGACAAAGAAATTGAGTCAGCTATTAAAATGCTAAAATTGAGCATGCCATCAGACTTAGATGGCATTTTCCTCGAGTTCATAAGATATCTCGGAAAACTTGCAAGAACATGGCAATCCTCAAACCTGGAAAACCAGCAGATGTCCCTTCAAGCTACCGTCCTATTGCCCTACTCAGAGTTTGCTACAAACTCTTACAGCGTCTAATCCTGAATCGAATCCAGGGAATTATGAATAATATAACTCCATCATACCAGGCAGGTTTCAGAACCCATCGTAGCTGTTGTGAACAGGTATTGGCATTTACATCTGACATCGAGGCATGATTCCAGAAGAAGTTAAAGACACCAGTCACTTTTGTAGACCTAACAGCGACATAGGATACAGACTAGCTGGACGGATTATTGCTTAAACTTAAAAGACATATACCGTGCCCAAAACTAATATCACTCCTGAAGAATATGCTGCCAAGTCGGTATTTCAAGGTCACCATAGGACAAAGGTCAAGCAAGTCGTTTTCAGTAAATAATGGTCTTCCTCAAGGATCATTATTTGCTTCATTGCTTTTCAACTTATACGCCAATGACATGCCTGACACCATCAGCAACAATTCTGCTATGCTTACGACTTAGCTATTTTGGTAAAAAACCATCACACTTGAGGAAGGAGAAAGCATTCTCTCCAGTGATTTGCAATTAATGTATGCATACTATACAAAATGGGGACTTAATCCCAATCCCAATAAGCCGGAAGTGTGTGCATTTCATCTGTGCAACCGCATTGCCCACTTAGAGCTGAAAGTGAACTTCTGCCAATAAAGAGTTAAGCACAACTTCAGCCCTTAGTATCTTGGCATCACCTTGGACCGTTCCTTAACCTTCAGGAAACACTTGGAATACACAGGCCTATAACGCAAATCACGGAACAATATCATGAAGAAATTGGCTGGCACATCATGGGGTGCTGATGCAACTACACTACGCACGTCTGACCTCTCCATGGTTTATCCGGTAGCAGAGTATTTGCCCCAGTGTGGCACCGTAGTGCTCATACTAAAAAAATCAATGTTCATCTGTATGAACGTATGAGGGTCATAAGAGGTACACTGAGATCCACACCAACTCCCAGGTAACACACTATCAGTAACATATCGCCTCCAGAGCTAAGACGACAGGAAACAACAGTGCATGAGTGGAGAAAGATTTATCAACAAAATCACCCACAGGATCTCCCAATTCATGGAGTTCTTAATGATCTTCCCTTCACTGGTCTTAGATCAAGGAACCGAATATGGCATAACAAACCAGACATTAATTCCACGGAACAATGGCACCAAATCTGGAAATCGGCTCCTGGGAAATATCAAAGTATTCTAGACCCAACTATTAGACTTCCGGGATTTAACCTGAAGAAAAACCAGTAACTTAAGTTAAATCACCTAAGAACAGGTCACGCCAGATGCAACGCCATGCTACATAAATGGGGACTTCAAGAGTCTCCTGCCTGTTGACTGCGGAACTCCTCTTTAAACCATAGAACATATTGATCAAGAATGTCCGCTGAAGAAGTATGCTGGATCACCACAAGATGTTATACACCATTATATCAAGAAGAGAAGAAAGAGGTCTGTCCCCGTAGAAAAATATGAACAAGTTGTGGGTAGAAAAGAAACAGTCAATAAGGGAGAGAAAGTGGATAATTAACTACAACTATCGCGATATGAATTAAAGGAAAGTTGACCAGGGGTGGTGAAATGAAAAGATGGACAAGTAACCAGAAGTAATGTCGGGCTTTACTCAGGTCATACGAGTCTCAAGCAACTTCCAATACCTGCCACTGTGGCAGGTTAATATTTAGATTCTGTGTATTCACTTAAGCTATCTAAAACAAGTGTTTATACAAATTATTCTAGAGAGCGTGGCACCCTACATCAAGAGTTGACAAATGAGCTACCACAGGAAAATTGCTTAGCACAACTGCCTGGAATGTAAGGTATTCTGCTTGTTCCGTTGGCGGTCAAGTTTTCGGGTCAATTACGCATTGCGTCAATTTCATTTAGTGGAATTTTCAGGGTCCTCGGTGACGTCACGAATGACGTGTTGATGTTGATGCTCGGAGTTTCCGTGTCCACCATCTTGTCAGCTAACAGTGTTTCGTAAGATTTTGGCGTGATAGGAAATGTGGTGTGTGACTTGGAGGTGGTGAGTTTCAATTGTTCATACATTTCTTTAATTGTTGGATTCAATTGAAACGTTGCACTGTACTCTTCTAAAGCCATAGGCAAAGCCATTGGTCTGGACGATAATATTACGTTAGGCTCTTGGGACACGAGGATTTCCTTCCGCCAACCGTTGTTATAGAAACCAAGGAGTTATTGATTGATAATAATTAATGTGGGATTATGCTATGGAATTAAAGATAGGCGCCCATTTGATTTTTTATCCCATTTGCCCCGAGACGCACAAGTTTCTCACTACCATTGTTTAATTTAGTCTTTATTCCGTAGTATAATGTCATTGGAGGAAAGATATCTATGTATCCCGATTTATCCCATGTGTCGGGCATTATATTTAGTGGTTTATCTAGCTGGGACCACGAAGAAGCTGCGATCCGTCCATCAGGATACTGGCAGGTGGTTTTTAACAGAGCATATTAAGGATATTCTTTACTGCTTCTACTACAAGGAAGGTTTGTTTTTCTAAGTAAAGCCTTATTAACTATATGGCGGCATTGATGTCATCGACGATATTACGAAATACAGTAAATGCAAGTTTACGGGAATACGTTTGGGCAATAGTGGTTTTGGGTGGGTAAAACGTAGACAGAAATTGGCATTTACAACAACACTTGGAAAAGAGATATGACAGTGTTCTGTATTAAACCTGTGTAGGTCTAGTAAAGATGGGGAGACATGATTAGTAAATATTAGATAGAATGCAAAAATTTGCATGTGTATCAGGATCGTTACCAGACCTATACAGGTGAAATAATGAAGGATATACATATTTCAACTAGTACTGTATCTAGGTGCATATATTTGAAGTTGTGAATATAGACCTATGATATAAATTAGGCTAGATAATCACTTAAGGTCTGTTATATTTATGATTATTCTCAGGGGGGTTATACACCATTATATACCATAATGTGTACATATCTAGGGGGATTTTTAGTGAAGTGGGAGACATAAGGAAGTAGATGTTTGATGCTGTGGCTTCCATCTTCACCATTTAGTCCCCTGTTTGTGGTTTAAAGTACCGGTAGTGTGTCGTTACATACCAATGTCATCACAAGTGTAGAAGTGAGGTTTGGTGATGACTGATGAGTTACAAATGTTGATACATTACTTTTAGTTGTTGAATTTCATTGCATTGTACACTTCTAAAGCCATTGGTCGATACTTGGTTAGACAACGGTTTGAGCGAAATGATTGTGCGCTTCTAGCCTAAATGAAAATTCCTGCTATACTACAACCAAGGGGGTCTGTGCGTAGGCCCCAGGTTAGGCCCGTGTATGCCTGGAAAGCCTTATTAACCAAATGGCTGCATTGATGTAGTATCGACGACATCACGAAGGAGGGTCAATGGTGTCAGCACAGAGGACATGCATTACCAATAACTTAGCTACTGTTAGCACAGCATGTGGTGTAGACTTCTACAATAGGGCCCAGGGTGCCAACAGAGTGAACCTGCATTACCAAAAACTTAGCTACTGTTAACACAGCAATGTGGTGTAGACTTCACCTACAATAGGGCCCAGGGTGCCAACAGAGTGAACCTGCATAACCAATAACTTAGCTACTGTTAACACAGCAATGTGGTGTAGACTTCACCTACAATAGGGCCCAGGGTGCCAACAGAGTGAACCTGCATTACCAATAACTTAGCTACTATTAACACAGCGTGTGGTGTAGACTTCACCTACAATAAGAGCCAGGGTGCCAACAGAGTGAGCCTGCATTACCAACAACTTAGCTACTGTTAGCACAACATGTGGTGTAGACTTCACCTACAATAGGGCCCAGGGTGCCAACAGAGTGAACCTGCATTACCAATAACTTAGCTACTGTCAACACAGCAATGTGGTGTAGACTTCACCTACAATAGGGCCCAGGGTGTCAACAGAGTGAGCCTGCATTACCAATAACTTAACTACTGTTAGCACAACATGTGGTGTAGACTTCACCTACAATAGGGCCCAGGGTGCCAACAGAGTGAACCTGCATTACCAATAACTTAGCTACTGTCAACACAGCAATGTGGTGTAGACTTCACCTACAATAGGGCCCAGGGTGCCAACAGAGTGAGCCTGCATTACCAACAACTTAGCTACTGTTAGCACAACATGTGGTGTAGACTTCACTTACAATAGGGCCCAGGGTGCCAACAGAGTGAAACTGCATTACCAATAACTTAGCTACCGTTAACACAACATGTGGTGTAAACTTCACCTACAATAGGGCCCAGGGTGCCAACAGAGTGAACCTGCATTACCAATAACTTAGCTACTGTTAGCACAGCATGTGGTGTAGACTGCACCTACAATAGGGCCCAGGGTGCCAACAGAGTGAACCTGCATTACCAATAACATTGCTACTATTAGCACAGCAAGTGGCATAGACTTCACCTACAATAGGGCCCAGGGTGCCAACAGAGTGAACCTGCATTACCAATAAATTAGCTACTGTTAGCACAGCATGTGGTGTAGACTTCACCTACAATAGGGCCCAGGGTGCCAACTGAGTGAACTTGCATTACCAATAACTTAGCCACTGTTATCACAGCATGTGGTGTAGACTTCACCTACAATAAGGCCCAGGGTGCAGGCAGAGTGAACCTGCATTACCAATAACTTAGCTAATGTTAACACAGCATGTGGTGTAGAATTCACCTACAATAGGGCCCAGGGTGCCAACAGAGTGAACCTGCATTACCAATAAATTAGCTACTGTTAGCACAGCATGTGGTGTAGACTACACCTACAATAGGGCCCAGGGTGCCAACAGAGAGAACTTGCATTACCAACAACTTAGCCACTGTTATCACAGCATGTGGTGTAGACTTCACCTACAATAAGGCCCAGGGTGCAGGCAGAGTGAACCTGCATAACCAATAACTTAGCTAATGTTAACACAGCATGTGGTGTAGAATTCACCTACAATAGGGCCCAGGGTGCCAACAGAGTGAACCTGCATTACCAATAACTTAGCTACTGTTAGCACAGCAAGTGGTGTAGACTTCACCTACAATAGGGCCCAGGGTGCCAAGAGAGGGAACCTGCATTACCAATAACTTAGCTACTGTTAGCACAGCATGTGGTGTAGACTTCACCTACAATAGGGCCCAGGGTGCCAACAGAGTGAACTTGCATTACCAATAACTTAGCCTCTGTTAACACAGCATGTGGTGTATACTTCACCTACAATAGGGACCAGTGTGCAGACAGAGTGAACCTGCATTACCAATAACTTAGATACTGTTAACACAGCATGTGGTGTAGACTTCACCTACAATAGGGCTCAGGGTGCCAACAGAGTGAACCTGCATTACCAATAACTTAGCTACTGTTAGCATAGCATGTGGTGTAGACTTCACCTACAATAAAGCCCAGGGTGCCAAAAGAGTGAACCTGCATTACCAACTGTTAGCTCAGCATGTGGTGTAGTCTTCACCTACAATAGGGCCCAGGGTGCCAACAGAATGAACCTGCATTACCAATAACTTAGCTACTGTTAGCAGAGCATGTGGTGTAGACTTCACCTACAATAGGGCCCAGGGTGCCAACAGAGTGAACCTGCATTACCAATAACTTAGCTACTATTAACACAGAATGAGGTGTAGACTTCACCTACAGTAGGGCCCAGGGTGCCAACAGAGTGAGCCTGCATTACCAATAACTTAGCTACTGTTAGCACAGCATGTGGTGTCGACTTCACCTACAATAGGGCCCAGGGTGCCAACAGAGTGAATTTGCATTACCAATAACTTAGCTACTGTTAGCACAGCATGTGGTGTAGACTTCAACTATAATAGGGCCCAGGTTGCCAACAGAGTGAACCTGCATTACCAATAACTCAGCTACTGTTAGCACAGCATGTGGTGTAGACTTCACCTACAATAGGGCCCAGTGTGCCAACAGAGTGAACCTGCATTACCAATAACTCAGCTACTGTTAACACAGCAATGTGGTGTAGACTTCACCTACAATAGGGCCCAGGGAGCAAAGAGAGTGAACCTGCATTAACAATAACTTAGCTACTGTTAGCACGGCATGTGGTGTAGACTTCACCTACAATAGGGCCCAGATTGCCAACACAGTGAACCTGCATTACCAATAACTTAGCTACTGTTAGCACAGCGTGTGGTGTAGACTTCACCTACAATAGGGCCTAGGGTGCCAACAGAGTGAACCTACATTACCAAGAACTTAGCTACAGTTAGCACGGCATGTGGTGTAGACTTCACCTACAATAGGGCCCAGGGTGCAAACACAGTGAACCTGCATCACCAATAACTTAGCTACTGTTAGCACTACGTGTGGTGTGGACTTCACCTACAATAAGGCCCAGGGTGCCAACAGAGTGAACCTACCTTACCAAGAACTTAGTTACAGTTAGCATGGCATGTGGTGTAGACTTCACATACAATAGGGCCCAGGGTGCCATCAGAGTGAACCTACATTGCCAATAACTTAGCTACTGTTAGCAGAGCGTGTGGTGTAGACTTCACCTACAATAGGGCCCAGGGTGCCAGCAGAGTGAACCTGAATTACCAATAACTTAGCCACTGTTAACACAGCATGTGGAGTAGACTTCACCTACAATAGGGCCGAGGGTGCCAACACGTTGAACCTGCATTACCAATAAATTAGCTACTGTTAGCACAGCATGTGATATAGACTTCACCTACAATAGGGCCCAGGGTGCCAACAGAGTGAACCTCCATTACCAAGAACTTAGCCACTGTTAGCACAGCATGTGGTGTAGACTTCACCTACAGTAGGGTGAAAGTGTCAGCAGCAAAACTAAGCAACAACGTCAAATAATCCAAATGTTTCATTAATAAGAAAATAATTCACTTTATAATGAGAGGAAATAAAGAACCCAAGGTCACCTGTTGTTCCAATTTGACTGTCTTGCATTCGTCTTCATACAAATCGCCAGCCCTATCCAGCAGATTATAAGAGGGTAACAGGTCAATTGATTCCTAGAAAGTATTATACAAGTATGAGCCAACGTAAGACATACAGACGGAATAACACTCCTATGATGCATGTAACATCCAGGTTAGCCAACTATTTGGTAGCAAGTATTAAGTCAAGAACCTTGCTAGTCAAGCACATCACTAAGATTGCTATGTTACACGATATACGTAATAAACACAACTTACAATATTAGGGAATTCATCTGGTTCACTCTTAATGAATGTTTGTTGCTCCATTCTGCATAGGAAACTAGAACACACAAATTTCACTTTAGAATTATCAGATGCCGTTCTTATTCCGGTACACCGAATCTCTATCATAAATAACACCTCAAATCAGATAATTTAAAACTCTGAATTCAAGTTATTCGACCATGGCGCTGGACTTGATGTGATATAAATTAGACCACTGGTATTCCCTCTAAGTACACTGTGGGAAGAATGGGTTAGCGGTGCTACTAATTCGACCATGGCGCTGGACTTCATGTGATATAAATTAGACCACTGGTATTCCCTCTAAGTACACTGTGGGAAGAATGGGTTAGCGGTGCTACTTATTCGACCATGGCGATGGACTTGATGTGATATAAATTAGACCACTGCTATTCCCTCTAAGTACACTGTGGGAAGAATGGGTTAGCGGTGCAACTTATTCGACCATGGCGCTGGACTTCATGTGATATAAATTAGACCACTGGTATTCCCTCTAAGTACACTTTGGGAAGAATGGGTTAGCGGTGCTACTTATTCGACCATGGCACTGGACTTGATGTGATATAAATTAGACCACTGGTATTCCCTCTAAGTACACTGTGGGAAGAATGGGTTAGCAGTGCTACTTATTCGACCATGGCGCTGGACTTGATGTGACATAAGTTTCGTTAAAATATCGAGTAATATATGAATGGCGATGGAATGCGGAAATACTGGAGCCAGCTTGTGGAGCCCTGAGATGAAATATTCAATAATGTTTCTCTGTTCTTAAGTAGGCTGCACACTAACCTGAGCACAATATAATGGGACAAGCGGAATAAATACAATTGTCAGGCGCTAAAATACATTACAAACCTCCGAACGTAAAAGGAAACTGCTAACAATTTTGCAGCAAATGAATAGCGTGAGTTTCAGAAGTAAATATTTCCTCTTCGTGTTGCACTGAACACACTTCAAAAGTAATACAGCAATTAATACCCTCTTTGATCCAACGATGAACGGAAGGGACTAAACGATGTATTTATCCTTATAATCATATGAATATTATCGGCGAGCAACATGTATCATTGTCGTCATAATGAAGTACCTAAAAACACATTTAAACCAGTGTTGTGTTTGTTGTTGGAGTCTTCAGTCTTTTGACTGGTTTGATGCAGCCCTCCATGCCTCCCTGTCCTGAGCTAATCGTTTCATTTCTACATAGCTACCACACCCTACATCCGAGGCAATCTGTTTAACATATTCTAACCTTGGTCTACCCCTACAGTTCTTATCCTCGACCCTTCCTTCCATAACTAAGCTTGCTATTCCTGGGTGTCTTAGTATGTGTCCTACCAACCTATCTCTTCTCTTCATTAGCAGTCGCCAGAAACATCTCTCCTCTCCCACTCGCCTTAATACCTCTTCGTTTGTAACCCTATCTACCCATCTGATCTTCATCATTCTCCTGTAACACCACATTTCAAATGCTTCAATTCTCCTCTTTTCTGCTGCACCAATAGTCCAAGTTTCACTTCCATAGAGCGCCACGCTCCAGACAAAGGCTTTCAAAAATGACTTCCTAATACCTAAATCTATATTCGATGTCAACAGATTCCTTTTTTGTAGAAAGGCTTTCCTTGCCTGAGCCAACCTACTTTTTATATCCTCTTTGCTTCGTCCATCACTGGTTATTCTGCTTCCTAAGTAACAGAAGTCTCCTACTTCCTTCAGCTTTTCACCGGCCAATTTGATCTCCATAGAGGTTTCTGATTTATTTCGGCTGCCTTCCAGTATTTTTGTTTTACATTTATTAATTTTCATCATGAATTCCTTCCGAAAGACGGAATCCATACCATTCAAAAACTCATTCAAATCCTCAGGCTTGTCGGCCAAGATGACGATGTCATCGGCAAATCTCAGAGTAGAAATTATTTCTCCTTGAATCTTCACTCCCACTTTAAATTTTTCTCCAATTTCCTTCATTGCTTGTTCAATGTAAAGATTGAAAAGTATGGGTGATAAGTTGCAGCCTTGCCTTACACCTTTCTGAATACCAGCTTCTCTCTCATGTCCTTCAGCTCGAATGACTGCTGTCTGGTTTCTGTATAGATTGTATATCACCCTCCTATCCCTGTACTTTATTCCAATAGATTTCAAAATGTCAAACAATTTAGTCCAATCAACGTTATCAAAAGCCTTTTCTAAGTCTACAAATGCCATGAACGTTCTCTTATCTTTCCTTATTCTACCTTCCAAAATCAGCCTAAGACTTAGTACAGTTTCCCTTGTTCCTACATTTCTCCTAAAACCAAACTGGTCTTCACCCAACTCCGTTTCTATCTGACTTTCAATCCTCTTGTAAATTATTCTAGACAGGATCTTTGAAGCATGAGTAATCAAGCTGATTGTACGGTAATCTTCACATCTGTCAGCTCCCACTTTCTTTGGTATAGGGATGATAACATTCTTCTTGAAATCAGGGGGTACCTCACCTGTCTCATAAATCCTACACACCAAGTGAAATAACCTGATCAGACCTTCATCTCCTATGCAGCGTAGCAACTCAATCGGTATATCATCTATGCCTGGTGCTTTGTTCCTGCCTAAGTCCTCTAATGCTCTGTCAAATTCTGATCTCAATATTAAATCTCCTTTTGCATCCTCATCAATTTCCTCCTCCCTTTCCATTACATGATTCTCGATCTCCTTTCCCTTATACAAGCACTCTATGTAAGCTTTCCATCTCTCAACCTTTTCTTCCCTATCTGTTAGAGGCTTTCCATTTGTGTCCCTAATATTACAGCACTTAGTCTTCTTTTCCCCAAAAGTATTCTTAATCCTTCGATAAGCTGTGTCTACTCTTCCTAATTTCAGACAATTTTCTATACCTGCACATTTCTCTTTCAACCATTCTTCTTTCGCTTCCTTGCACTTCTTGTTAACCTCATTTCTCAGACGTCTGTATTCTGCTTTCCCCTTTTCATCTCTTAGATTCTTGTGTTTCCGCCTTTCATCCATCAATTCTAGTATATCCTGAGTGATCCACGGTTTTCTACCTATTCTTTCTTTCCTACCAATGTTTTCTTCTGCGGATTTTGTTATTTCATTCTTCAAAAGTGCCCATTCGTCTGCAATTGAAGTTTGTTTAGGGGTTTTGATTAATCCTTCCTTTATACTCTTCTTGAATCTTTCGTTTACATCCTTTACTTTCAGTCTGTCTATTGCCCACCTTTTTGGCTTTTGACTTTTCTTCAGTTTCTTCAACTTTAATCTGCATTTCATTACAACCAGATTGTGGTCAGAGTTTATGTCAGCACCAGGATATGTTTTACAATCCAAAATCTGGTTTCGAAACCTCTGCTTGACCATAATGAAGTCGATTTGGTAACGCCCTGTATCTCCTGGTCTCATCCATGTGTATATTCTTCTATTGTGGTTATTGAATAATGTGTAAGCTATGACCAGCTCATGTTCGGTGCAGAATTCCATCAGCCTGCTTCCTCGATCATTCCTTTCACCTAATCCAAAATCTCCTACTATCTTCCCTTCTCTCCCTTTTCCTACCACAGCATTCCAATCTCCCATTACTATAACATTTTCATCACCTTTGATATACCTCAGAATGTCATCTATTTCTTCGTAGACCTTTTCAACATCCTCATCATCAGCTTGGCTGGTAGGCATATAGACTTGTACCACTGTGGTGCATGTAGGTTTAGTATTGATTTTTGCTACAATAATCCGTTCACTGTATTGCTCATAATATTCCACCCGCTGTCCAAGTTTCCTACTCAATATGAGACCAACCCCTGCTTGGCCATTGTTTGATTTAGTGCTAATGACCCTATAGTCTCCTGACCAAAAGTCCTGCTCTTCCTGCCAGCGCATTTAACTAATCCCAACCAAATCCAACCTCAACCTATCCATTTCCCTTTCTAAGTTTTCTAACTTTCCACTTCCTAGCAGACTTCTAACATTCCACGCTCCGATCCGTAGAATGTCAGATTTTCTCTTTGTCACTTCTGTGATGTTAACCCCCTCTCGAGTAGTCCCCACCCGGAGATCCGAACGGGGGACTAGTTTACCTCCGGATTGAAATTTTACAAGGGAGGAGGCCATCATCACATGTAATTATGCATAGAGAGGTGCATATCCTCGGGAATAGCATTACGGCTGTAGGTTCCCGTTGCTTTCAGCCGTGCAGCAGAACGCAGTGTAGCCATTAGTTGGCTTATATTATCAATATCTTAACCGTCTATTAGACTAGTAAAGAATTGATTTATTCTGGAAGGCTGCTACTCCCTTTCAGAATAAGTAAAGAGCAATTCTACTACAAAATACTAACCTTCTACTAACAATTAAATACCAAAATTCTACTAACGAAAAAATACTTAAGTTTCACCAACAAACAAATACTACCACTAAAACAGTCTGCCACCAGACACACTCACACACCACAGTCTAATAGAACAATGACATATATCTAATAAACAAATTAACTTCATACTTACAACTAAAACTAACTACATACTTACTGTACTGTAATTTGAATTGACAATAATTACAAGAGAGTGAATCTACTGGTGAATAACCTTTAAACAAAAGCCAATGTAAGCCATTTATTTAGGGCTTGCGAATTAATGGACATCAGCCCAGGTTCTTGAATGTATGTGGCATCTATAGGTAAAGCACTGCGCGGATGCGGATATTCACGGATAAACCCACGGATATCCGCAAAATGTTTCACCATGAGGATATAGTTTGCATGGCTGTGCGGATAGCGGATAAGCAGCGGATAATGTTAGGAGAAAATTTGCGGATGGTTTTTACAGAAGAATCCATCTTCCTATGCGCAAATCATGGTTAACAGAATGCCATGCATGTTGTCAAAACAAGAGAAACTTGTTAAAACAGGCAATAGCGTAATGCAATGAATGCACTAAACATAGTCTTCTCCATTTATTGCTCTATCAAGTACTGCTAATGCATCTACTATAAATATGCACTGAGCCATCAAGTGAACACCGTGAAATAGCGTTAATAATGAGATCTGGTAGATATAGTCTACAGTAACTGTATATTAGAATTGATGCAAGTGCCCGTAAACAGGAAGGGATGTAATTTCTTTTCACATGGAACATAATAAGGTTAATTTTATATTATTTCGTCAATCAAGGACATAACCATCCGTAAGCATAATCTATATTTGAAGCTGAACTAATTTATTGAATTCCAGATACTCAACCTCCATAATAGAAAAAAAAAAGTATTAATTTGGAGGGACCCGTTATATGAGTAGCCTACTGTCAGCTTACAAAGTGGTATACGTAATGAAACACCAAATTAGTTATAAAATTGGACTTCTAAAACTAACATTGTATTTATTTTGATCGTACTTTGCCGAAAGTTTGTTTTTTAAGCATTCAAGTATCATACCACTTCTTTTTAATCAATACTGAGCTAGGAATCTCCGTTTCGCGGGCCTACAGGTCGCGTTCCAAGGGCACTCCGTCGTCCCGACGCTTCGCCGAACACTGCGCTCAGCACGCTCACAGTTTAGCAAATTAAAAATAATCTCCAGCACCCGTTTGAAGATTAGAGTGCTGGACAGAAATTGTTGAAGTTATTTCTCAGACAAGTACAGTTATCGGTGTGAAAACCAACTGGCACATCGTATGCTAGGACTTGAGGTTTCTTAGAAGACAATGTGCGTAAATTCCATGACAACTTCACACAACAGTGAAGAAGGAAGACATACACACCTGATAGAATTTGTAATGTCGATGAAACAGGCCTCTCAATCGTCAAAAACTAAGTTCCTCAAGTGATCGGACTGCAAGCAAATTGGCAGATTGAAGCCATTATCTCAGATGAGAGAGGCTCCTTGATCAAAGTCATAGTTTCCATGAGTGCATCACAAAACTCCATTCCACCAATGATGATATTTTCCTTTCACTAATATGAGCACAACTCTAGAAAAAAGGAAAATTTCTGGATTGATGGTCACTGTTCATCCCCCTGGATGGGTTCAGTATCACAAATTCACTAAATGGTTTGAAAGCTTCATCCACTCAACAAAACCGTCCAAAAACGAACCTGTAGTGCTGATACTAGATGGGCATTACAGCCACACTCGAAATATTATAGTAACCGACATGGCCCAAGAAAAAACATGTCACCATCATTACTGTTGCTTCACTAGTCTCACAAATCGCAGCCCCTTGATCGTACCTTCATGGGGCCCCCTTAAAGCTTACTAGAGCGAAGAGGTTTGAGTTTGGCTTAGAGAAAACCAGAGACCTGTCTCCACTTATGATGTCGGGGAGCTGCTTGGGAAAGCTCATGTAAAGTGCAACAGAGATTGGAATGAATGGGTTATGCTGCAATAGCCTGTAACCCATCACCAGGACTCTGATTTCACACGAGAAGTCTGGTATAGAGAAGAGCCTTACGATGATCCTGTCAACTTTGATGTGGGAGAGACTTGTACTGCAGCCATGGATGCTCCACAACACAAAGATGATGATACATCCTGCACTTTTTCCTCTCCACTAATACTGGAACAGCATGGTCCTTCAACTGTCAGGTGGACCCATGAACATCAGCCTGGTAACCATTATTCAGAGAAAACTTCTGCAAGAGGTCAGAAGGCAACTTTTTCACAAGGAAGATCTAATGCAGCCTTTGTAGAGATTGAAGGGAAAGAAACATCAACCAACATACGGATGAGAACATAGAAACAGAGAGGGTGGGGTTGCAAATGAAAGATGAGGAAGAGGAAGGAGGCACCTTAAGTTCAACAAAGAAAAACACACAATGAAGACATTTCTCAAAGTGGAGATTGTTCAAGACATTCCCCATGGAGGAGCTCAACAGAGAAGAAGAAGATATTTCTCTCATTGATAGTGCAGACACCAATCTAGACGTTCCACAACGTGGAGCCCCAACTCAGGATGATGCAAAATGCTTGTTTTGTAGAGGGACATATTCAATGTGCTTTAGAAATGAATTTTGGATCAAGTGCACAATGTGTGGGGATTTGGGCACATGAACTGTGTGCAGGAAATGACTGGGAGATCTATGTTTGCAACAACTGTTGAGTAATTTGACTTTACTATACCTATGCTCTTAAGGAGACATGAAGAAATGTTAAAATACATTTTCATGTTCTCCTTTACCATAATATTGTTTTCCTGTTATTTAATGTTTATTCTTAAGAATTGATGATGATGATGATAATTGTTGTTTTAAGGGGCCTAACATCGAGGTAGCCTTTTCCCCAGATATGATTTCTGCCACTTTTCATGGATAAATTTAGTTGGAAAATCTGGGCAGTTAAAAATTACATCAACCAGGTAGAATGTTAGAAAACATACCACCAACTTATTTTGCTAAAATGCAAAAATAATATTTTTGAAATGAATAAAAAATTCAGGGCATTTCACATTCGACACTTTCCTCTTTGAACTACAGTAGCATGGAGACCAGTTCTTGCTCTGATCCTGAAATCTTCAACTCTTAAAAATGATAAAGATATGCCGAGTATCTGCATAAATACCAAGTTTAATGCAGTAACTCTTCCAAAGTGAAAGGAACATTCAGGAAGCAGTCAAGCAATATGGTCGAGTTTCCTCCGTCAGTCAACACACATTTTTCTCAGTTTTCTTCATGAATGAAACTATAGAAATTCCTATGGTTATGTCATTCACTCTTATTTGGATGCTGCAGATACAGAATTCATATAAATATATAAAGAATGAGAGTTATGATTGGTTGATATATTTGTATTGCAAAATAAACAGTCAGTCTAATATACAGAGTGATTTACTAGCCCTTATCTTTTTTGTAGAAAGGCAACCCAATAACGCGTAGAATATAGTCATCCTAAAAACATCAGTACCTGCTCTTTTACGGCCTTAGTACAACTTTACCGCTGAGCTCATGCTCGCGAATATAGTAGAAATCATTAGCGGCAGTGTTATTTCATCGACCTCAAATATACCGTAATGCATGATTAAAATGATTACAGCACCGAATAACACCACCTTATGTTTGGACAGGAAGTGCCTACGAATAGGTTCGATACGTGACAGCACCTCTCCGTGGCTCTCAGTGTATCCGCAACAATTAAACATTGTGGCACGAACATGTCCAAGCAGAACTCCTGTCATAAGACACATCTTTATTATTAAATTTAGTCACGTGTGTAGAGAGTATAAACGGTTTCTTTACATGGAACTCGAAATCCTCAGATTTTAATATTTCGCTGCAAGGTAACCTACATCAAAGACACGATCTGTAGGATTACGAGGCACACAGGCAATTGAAATGGAACACACGTTTAATGTACTTGACATTTACTAGAACAGAACTGAACGAACAAGGTGAAACAACATTGTTTTATACACACCACAACAAAAATAAAAGAGAAACATATCTCTATGGAACAGGTTTACTGATTACCAGTGTGACCAACACAAACCATGGTCACATATTCTAACATACCTCCTTAAACCTGTGGGAGTAGAGGACATGACTCAAGACCCAAGTGCTTACAAAAATAAACATGCTTAGGCTTAGGAAGAGGCTTCGTTAGGATGTCTGCAGTAATTTTTGAAGTCTCCTCATATTTGATGCATATGACTTTAGAATCCAAAGCATCTCTAACATAGTGATATTTAGTGTCAATATGTTTGGTACTATTATGGTGGACTGGATTTTTTGCCAGTTTTTGAGCTGATTGACTATAACTCAATAATGTGATGCGTGACTTGAGATCTATAAAGGTAGACAAAACACGTTTCAACCAAACAGCTTCTCTTACATCTTCACTCAGTGCAACATATTCTGCTTCAGTAGATGATAAGGAAATGCATTTTTGCTTTTGAGCCCCCCCCCCCCCCCCCCCCATGATACAGCACCACCTGCCATTTTGAACACAAAACCACTCTATGATTTCCGGTCAGTGCTATCATTAGCCCAGTCAGCATCAACAAATCCCATGAATTGACCTCCATTCCTGACATACTTAAGTGACAAGTCTATTATGCAATTTAAATAACGCAGCACTCGCTTTGCAGCTGACCAGTTGGATTCATTGTAACAATGATTAAATTGGCTGAGATATGATACCGCATAGCTTACATCTGGACGCGTGCAGACACTTAAATACATGAGTGAACCTATGAGTTCTCTATGAGGAAGATTACTAGTTTCTGTATCGGAATCACCAAGACTTGGTTTAGTTTCCAAAGGAGTACCAATGGGACGTGCATCGTTCATACAATATTTATTTGCAATCTCACTGATGTAGGCCTACTGCTCTTGGCTAAGATACATTTTACCATTCTTCTCATCTTGCCATACTTTAATACCTAAAATATAAAAAATTGGTCCAAAATCTCGTACTTTAAATTCTTTATCAATACAGGTCTTCAATGACTTGATCTCACACTCATCATTATAAGCCACAATGAAATCATCAACGTATAATGCAATAATTACCATACCTTGGGCTTGTTTCTTAAAGTAGACACAGGGCTCATCAGCACAATTTGTGTAACCCAATTTGACAAGAACAGACTGAGCTCTCTTATTCCACAAACGAGAAGATTGTTTTAAGCCATAAATAGATCTTTTTAACTTGCAAACTTTATGCTCTGAACCTTTCTTGCCAAAACCTTCTGGCTGACACATGTAGATCTCTTCATCTAACTTTCCATTGAGGAAAGCAGATTCAGCATCCCAATACCACCTTCAGATTTGTTTGGACAGCCAAGGCAAGCAGGATCCTTAACGTGATGTGTCGAAAAACAGGAGAGAAAGTTTCTGTAAAATCTACTCCGTACTTTTGGGTCAAGCCCCTGGCCACAAGTCTGGCTTTATACCTTTGAATGATACCATTAGAGTCTCATTTTACTTTGAAAACCCACGTACTACTGGCAACATTCTTGCCCTGGGGTTTATCAACTAGATCCCAGGTGTCATTTAACTGAAGTATCTCCATTTCTATTTTCATAGCCTGCTCCCACTTAACCCTATCAGTAGAGTTTGTGGTTTTTAGCATTTGCGATAAATGCGAAATATGTTGAAACTTTGTCAGTGCATGTGCCTTCCTCTTATATGACCTCTTTGAGTGATTTTTAGCGATTTCGAATTAGCGATAAAATGCGAAATTGGCCCAAAATGCAAAATTTTACAATTTATGCGAAATAGATGCGAAATTCTCGGTTCTATGCAAAATAAACATACATCTTTTTAAAAACGATGCGTTTTTCTTAAAAATAAGATAAATAACAACATATATTTCAGGGGAAAGAATTATTACGGCGCGGCGCCTTGAAACTGCAATATGTGAAATATCTTTCTACGGCCAAAGAGCTGTGCAAAGAGCAACCAATCACTCAGCTTTCAACAAGGTAGCAAATAAATAACGAACGTTCATTTACTTTGTGTTGACCCTTGATAATAGTCGGCTGTTTTAAAATACGGTGGCGATTTATTGACTGGTAGCCATGGGTAGAAGCGAAGTGACGATCAAACAGCGTGCCGAGATTTACAAATCAGAACATTTTTATGTAAGCGATACAGATATATTGATGTGCCGACTTTGCAATCAAAGACTTGAGTGGAAGAAGAAAGATGTTTTAGATAAACACTACAAGAGCAAAAACCAAGTGCTACAAAAGGAGCGATTTTGTTCCCAACCAGCATGTGAACAGCCTGGCGTCAAGCGGCAAGCCACAATAGCAGAAATGGTTAGAAAGGCAAAAGAAGCAAAAAGCAAGAATCAAACATTCATTGAGGATTCTGTGAAGATGTGCCTCTAGACTAATATCCCCATCCACAAGCTGGACCATCCTGCTTTCCGAGACTATCTTGAAAAGTAAGTGCCTATTTCAGATATACTTTTGGGCGTTATTTATATTTGTGTTTAAAATACATCCACACCATCTTGAGTGGTATACCCTAACTTACTGTGAAATATTAATAAACTAGCTATATCTCCCCTCCCCAGTCAAAAAGAAGCATGTGGATGGTTGTTTTGAAGTATTACGATTGCTATGCGGCCTTGTTGAATTTTAGGTTAGGTGTCTTAAACTTTCGACCAAAAACCACGTGGATACACGTTTCCTAATATGACGACTTCACGTTGAATTTTAGGTTAGGTTACTGAAATTTTCGACCAAAAAAAAAACGTGGATTGACGTTATTTTAAAATGTTCCAATTTAATAGACCATCTAGGATGTAAAATAATAGCTTGCTTTCATGTACATAAAGGGAACTTTATAGAGAAAAGCTTCAAAACTCGTACAGGTAGCCTATTCTCTAGGCCAGCACTTCACCAAATGAATATTGAATTTTCGCGACCGCATTGTGTCGTGAAACGCGACCTAATATGTTGAAAGTAGATTTCGATTACTACACCAAATGTTTAAGTATTTGTCCTTACCTCTAAACTTTATGATTATTATTATTATTATTATTAGCATGCTTAACGAAATTTTATTGACCCCATAAGTACGTCCCAGGATCAGGAGATCTGCCTCCAGGTAGTAAGTACCCTTAGCAAAGATTATGTCCCACGTTGCGGTGATTCAGCAAGGGCAGAGATGAATGCAGCATTGGACGGGAAGCCTATTGTAGTAATCGCAGACGAGACGTCGGACAACCGAGGCAGATGTGTCTTTGCTGTTCTATTCAGGACGATCACGCAAGTGCAGAACAACAAGTTTATTTGGCAAGCTGTTCATTTTTGGATGTTGCTAACGAGACCACATGCAGCCGAGCCATCCTTGATGCTCTCAAAGACTATAATATAGATTATGAAAACGTCCTGGGTTTAGTGTCAGACTCTGCCAGATACTTGAGTAGGGGGGCAAGACGGGTTCTAACTCCCCCCACCACTACTCCCAATGCAAGCCGATAACTCCCGAACCCGTGGTCGGAGATTCACGAATGAGGTGTCGTTGGACTCGAGCTGACGGGGGCTTTGCTATGGACCGCGTATTATATTTTTCAACATTTTTGTTTTGGAAAGTAGGCGATAGTTTGAAAACTGAACATGATAGAACGTTGTGCCATGGTTGAAACGAATGGTCCTTATGTCCTTTATATTTTATAATAAAACTTTTTTATTTTTGATGTTGTTTTGAAAACAGTCCAATCTTGAAATGCCTATATTTTGGAAACTAGGAATTTTACAGGTCGTGTTCGTTCTGACTCGCCCCCTACTTTCATATAAACTTTCCCGATATCTTCCGAACGCATGATCGGATTTTAACGAACGATATATTGTTGGCGTTGGGGTGACGCCCTCTTGGCTAAGAATGTGTGTTGTTATTAAAAAAAAGGAGGTCCCGTGGCTCATAATCACAAGATTCACGGTCACGTAAAACTACAATCTTCCTTTTTTATTTTGGAAACGGTGAATTTTGGAAAAAGGTTTGTTTGACGTTAATGAAAGGTGGGCATGCCCTCTAGGTGGGCAGCAAGTTTCAAGGGTGTAGGAGGAAAATATGATAGCCTACTTTCTCGCGAACATTGGCGAAAATTGGCGAATGGATGGTCGGATTTTAACGAATGAGGTGTCATTGGACACGAGCTGACGTCCTCCTTCCTATAGACCACTCCTTATATTTTTTTTTATTTTTTAAAGTAGGTAATAGTTCGAAAACTAGACATTCTAAAAAGTGGTGTATGGGCTTAAAAGAATGGGCTGTATGTCCTTTATTATTTTATAATAAAACATTTTTATTTTTTGAGATTTTTTGAGAACACTTAAATTTTAACTTTTGCTATTTTGGAAACTAACAAGTTTACAAATAAGTTTGTTGGATATAAATGAAAGGTCTCCACCCCCTCTACCAGGAAAATAAATGTCAAGTCTCTAGGACAAGAACTATGCATTTTAAATGGTTTTTTTAATTCTTTAAATAAAAGAGTGTTTGTTGACAGAGAGCCGATAGCGCTTGACGTATGTTACAACGAGGCTGTGACTGGCCATGGTGAATACAGGAAATGGCTATTTCGAAGGGGCTGCAGGGCGACGAATATTTCAAAAATCCCTCATGGCGATTTCGATGACCGTGCCCGGAAGAAATATATTGCTATTTTGGTGGGATGGCGGGGCGGCTTAATATGACGGTTGGTTTTGTGATATTTCCTATGACGGATGGAGGCGAATAATTGAAAAAATGCGTGAAGCATGCTAAGAATTTTTTTACCCCTGAAGGGGATCTTTAACATGCTAGTGAACGGTAATAAGCGAGATCACTGTCTGGCAGAGCGAATGGTTGTAGAATATGGAAACCTATAACATTCGCTCGACCAAGCTATGTGCATGAATGAAAAGAGCCAAAACTGTAAGGTCATTCCCCAAAGATGTTATAAACTAAATATTGAACTGGGTGAAGTGACGTGTTATAGGGTGAAAGTATGTGGTTAACATGGTCATGTATTGTGGATGGCCGCTTGCTAATGATTATTATTATTACAGTAAAATGTATAATAATAATAATAATAATAATAATAAGACACACATGTTTTTCAATGCTAACTCACACACAGTCCTGCCCACTGGAGACTGAATATTGTACCTAGCCAGAGGCCTCGTGAGAGCTGTTGCTGCTGCTGACGAGGCAGGAATGTCTACGTCAGCAGGAAGTGTGATATCAGGTTACTTGCCTCGGGGTGGCTAGCAGGTGTGACGTTTAAGCAGCCGCCATGTTGGTTCTTATACAGTAGTACTACCAATGTATAACAGGCTGCCATTTTGGTTCCTTATTAAAAAAATGAAACTAGTATAAGGTACGCAAAGCTTATGGAGATTGAGGAATGTGGGGAGGCGTGGGAAAGTGTAGCCAAGGTCTTTGTTTAAACTTTAACACAAAAGCCAACACATGAAATCATCGTGTGTTAAAGTTTAATCAAAGACCTTGGCTAAAGGCATACGTTGATTTTTTTTACCAATTTTAGTCCATGATCTAGAGCCTGTTTAAGTGTCATGTAATGAACAACGTGGTATAGGATTTACTGCCAACAGGTGCTTACTGCGTATGACAAGGCTGTAGACTGGTGGGTTAGACAGCCGTTCTTGCTAAGGGTCTCCTATATACCCTAAACCTGGTTATACATGTTAGTTCTGAACATTTATTGGTTTATTGTATATTGAGTTTATGTACAGAACTTATGCAAGCACGTCTTGCACGCGGCCAAACTTCACAAGAGTCACATGCAACATTCAAAGTATATTTCCGCTACCTAGCAGTAAATATGAGCACTACCTGAACAACTAGCATGCCACCTAGCGGAGGATATGTACACTTACTATTGATATCCAAAGTGAGCTGAGGTTAGGTTAGGTAAAATAAGGTTAGCCATGAAAATAAGCTACCAAATTAAGCTACCAAAAATAATTGGGTTTTACCCTTGAGGTCTTGGGTTCCAACTCGACTATGTCCAGAATTTAATTATCATCTGCGAGTTGAAAGGTTAGGTTAGGTTAGGTGAAGTTAGGTTAGGTTAGGTTAGGTGAAGTTAGGTTAGGTTAGGTAAAGTTGGGTTAGGTTAGGTTAGGTTAGGTGAAGTTAGGTCAGGTTAGGTTAGGTTAGTGAGCTGAGGTTAAGTCTTTAAATATTCCCTTTCTTTCAAATACTTTCCAACACCAAGAAAAAATCCACTAAATACATTGACAAAAATAACTTGTCAAATAAGCCAATACAAAAGCCGATACAAAAGCCAACACAAAAAGCCAACACAAAAAGCCAACACATAAGTCAATATATAAGTTTATGGTAGGTCACTCCATCAGCAAAACAGTTGTAACCTTAGTAGTGTGAACATCGTACTGACAGGTCCGTTACTACTATGGAACTTACTACAACCAACAAAGGTAGGTAACGTGCACTCTATGAAGGAAACTTTTATAACTAAAATCGTCAGATGCGAATGGAATAATATTCTGGCGATGCTCAAAAGAGAGGTCAACAAAATGTCGAAGCAATCTGAAAAGTAAAAATGGAAAGGTTTTAAGTGTAAGTGTTCATCAATGTAGTGCTCCAAACGAACCACGGTTGCTGTTTACAAACAATTATCAAAATGCTAAAAAGCAAGTTCAATAAAACGATATTGCGGCTAAAATTAGTGCAGTATTTGTTCAAAAGGACCCAAAAAGTCATGTTAAGACAGTTGTCAACGTCCAAGAAACGTTTAACACTATAAAAATCAACGCAGACTATAAATGAAGTGGTATTGCAAGAGGATCAAAAAGGACTATATAGTAATAGTGATGATGGTCAAGTTGATAATGATGATGATGATGATGATGCTTTGTTTACACCTAGAAATTCATTTGTTAAATTTGTATACTGGAACAAACCCAGTAAGCTAATTCAACGGCTTCGGCACTTGCATGCTTTACAACAAGCTAGGCATACCGGTCACGATTGGGAAATCAAAGAAATTGAACAAGAGCTACGTCGTGCTAAAATTATTGTGTAATGGATCTACCACTTTGCGACCACTTTCACCCCCTCTCTTGGTTCTTATATTTGCTAATTTGCTTCCAGTTTTACCTAAACTCTTTGGATGATATTTGCTCTTTTAAACTATTATTCTTATTACCAAGTTGACTTTACTAGAGCATAGTCTACGCTTGACATTTGACATGGAAATATCATTGACTAGGTATGGTAAGCCTTATGCATACTATAAAGGATATTCACATATTGTGAAACGAACCAATAAAAATGGAACTGTTAGCTGGCGTTGTTCAAAACAACGTTCCAAGCATTGTCGTGGTGACCTAAAAAGTAAAAATAGAGAGGTTTTAATTGTCAGTGATCATCAATGTAGTGTACTGCATGAAACACAGTTGCCGTCGACAAAAAATCAAGAAAACCATATTGCTACTCAAAATAGTGGATTGTTTAATGAGCAACGTTTAACCCCTGCTCTAAAAGTTATGTTTATTCCATATTGCACATCGCAAGAGCCATCAACATCACAAACTATGCAAGAGGTAGTGTTGTTGTTGTCGTCGTTTTAAGGAGTGGAACAACTAGGTCATCTGCTCTTGATATGCAAAAAGGTACCGTAGTATTGCAAGAGGATCAAAATGACTAAATAGTAATAACAATAAGGTTTTTATGCCCATAAAACCATTGCGGCTTCCCCAGTTTTTGAAAACAACAGTGAATGGACATTGCTATAGAACGATCTACAACAAGCCTTGTGTTTAAAAACTATAACAGACTATTGTAAAGAGAGAAAGAGTTGTATTAAGTGTGCATCTATTGTCATAATCATGTATACTCTGCAATGTTAAATATTCTAACTTTGTATAAAATAAAACCACATTGTAACATCATTTTGCATTTATTTACGAACTTTATATACATTTTTTTGGTTTCATGATAATATTTTTTAAGACAATACTAAAAACTAAAGAAGCCTCCGTGGCTTAGGCGGCAGCACGCCAGCCTCTCACCGCTGGGTCCGTGGTTCAAATCCTGGTCCCTCCATGTGAGATCTGTGCTGGACTAAACGGAGCCAGACAGGTTTTTCTCCGGGTACTCCGGTTTTCCCTGTCAATATTTCATTCCAGCAACACTATCCACTATCATTTCGTTTCATCTGTCATTCATTTAATCATTGCCCCCAGAGGAGTGCATCAGGCCTTGGCAGCCGGCACAGTCCATAACCTCGCCGCTAGATGGGGGCTTCATTCATTCAATTTCTG
This sequence comes from Meconema thalassinum, assembly GCA_946902985.2. Classification (NCBI taxonomy): domain Eukaryota; kingdom Metazoa; phylum Arthropoda; class Insecta; order Orthoptera; family Tettigoniidae; genus Meconema; species Meconema thalassinum. The sequence continues at coordinate 35,626,732 of OX336391.1, forward strand.
ACCCGGTCGGAGACTGGAAGCAGGCTGTGGATTTTCTTCTTTCTTCCGAATTTGGCCGCCTGTGGACCGCATGGAACCTAAGGCTTTCTGGTTAATCTCCTCTTCTCTTCCCAAAACCTCTTCATTCGTTCACTTCTGATCTTTCGCTCCTCCTCGGATATTACCAGTTTGGGTCTAATTTTAGTTGTTTTCTCCTCGAACATCTTGATGTTGTCAATTCGTTTTCTGAACACTTTTCTGTTGTGGATCACATCCACTGTGAGTCCACTTTCCTTGGCGTCTCTTTTAACCTCTTCTACCCACTTAGTTGTAGCCTTCAGCTCTGTAATATACTTGAATATCCTCTTAGTCAGTCGGTTCTCGTCCATTCTCACCAAATGTCCGTAGAATTTCAACCTTCGCTTCCGCATTGTGACAGTAATTTTTTCAGTAAGTTTATAGAGGTCATCATTCCATCTGTTCTTCCATATCCTTTCAGCAGTTTTCTGTGGTCCTAAAATTTTCCGCAAAATTTTTCCTCTCCTTTTTTCCCAGTTCCTGAAGATCCCCTTTTTTTATTCAGTGTCAAGCACTCCGAGGCGTACAGACCCTCTGGCTTAACTACTGTGCTATAGTGTCTGAGTTATGCCTTGTAGGATATTGCTCGTTTGTTGTATCTGTTCTGGGTTAACCTATAAGCCAAATCCAATTTTCTAGCTCTTGCCCTATTTGCTTCTTTATCCAGCCCATTGGGTTCTATCCATTCACCTAGATATTTAAACTTCTCAGTTCTTTTGACAGTCCCATGTTTCACTTTTATGTGTCTCTATCCAAGGTGTCTGTACTCCATGTATTCTGTCTTTTCATTGGAGACTTTAAGACCCGTTTTCTCAGCGATTTCGTGCAGAGTATCCAGCATTTTTTGGGCATCATCTCGGCTTTGGGCTAAGAGGGCAAGATCATCAGCAAAAGCCAAACATTTAATTTCCAGGTTCTGTCCTTTCCATCCCAGATGTATCCCCCTTACTCCTTTCATGTCCAAAGCTTCCTCCCAGGTTCTCATGATTTTCTCCAGAACAATGTTGAAGAGGATAGGTGATAAGCCATCTCCTTGTCTGACCCCTGTTTTTATTTCAAAAGGATCAGAGATTTCTCCGAAGAACTTCACTTTTGACATGGTATCCGTTAGAGTTTGTTTGATTATTTCTCTCGTCTTCCTGTCAATCCCGAACTCCTCTAGGCTGTTAAATTAAGTCTGCCTGTCAATTGAGTCGTACGCCTTGTTGAAGTCAACGAATATTACTACAGTGTTCTGGCTTCTCAAAGCTCTTGATCTGAGGATGCTCTTGAGGTTGAATATTTGTTCTGCGCACGATCTCCCCTTTCTAAAGCCAGCTTGATATTCACCTATGAGGTGGTCTGCTTGTTTTTCAACTCTGTTCAGCAGTACTTTGGAGAGTATCTTGTATGCGACTGGAAGTAGAGAGATTCCTTTGTAGTTGTCGATGTTCGCCCGATTACCTTTCTTGTGAAGTGGGTGTATAAGGGCACATTTCCAGTCTTTCGGGATCATTTCAGTTTTCCAGATTTCTTCTATGATGCCGTGTATTTTTTCTGCAGCCATTTCTCCTCCGAACTTCCACATTTCTGCAGCGATGCCATCTTCGCCTGGTGCTTTGTTGTTTTAAGCTCGTTTATTATGCGTTTTACCTCATCTAAACTTGGTGGGTTGGAATCCGCGTTCTCATAGGATGGATTCAGAGTATTCAATCTTTCCATAGGTTCTTCACAGTTCAGCAGCACTTTGAAATAATCGGCCAAAAGTTGACAGTTTTCCTTGTCGTTCGTAGCTATACTACCATCTTTCCGTTTGAAGCACAGACTTTGTGACTGATATCCCTGTAGTTCCTCTTTGAAGGTTCTGTAAAACTCTCGCGTGGTGTTTTTTCGAAAATCTTCTTCTATCTTTTCCACCCTACTTCTGTCGTAGTTCCTCTTCTCTGATCTTATGATCTTAGCAGTTCTCTTCCTTACTTCCCTGAAATCTTCCCACCTCTCCTCAGTCTTGTTGGAGTGCCATCTCTTCCAGGCTTGTAGCCTTTTGTCAAGAGCTTCGTCACACTTTTCATTCCACCACCTATGTTTTCGTTTCCTCGCAGGATTTCCCAAACCATCAGCTGCTTTGGTCATTGCTTCTCTGATCTCTTCCCAGCTGTTCATGTTCAGCTTTGATAGGTTTTCGCAGTATTTTTCCTTGTTCTGTTTCAGAGTCTCTGTATTAATTCTGGGTTTCCTGTTGGTTCTCGGTTTGGGCTTGTTTGGCTGGAATTTTACTTTAATCTCCGAGAGGTAGTTATCCGAGTCGATGTTTGGGCTTTTCCTTACTTTAACATTCAGGATTTCCTTTCGGGGTTTGGTCGTTATTGCGACATGGTCGATCTGGAACTCTCCCAGCATCGTGTTAGGACATACCCAGGTTTTCTTCTTGCTCGGGAGTGCCTTGAAGTATGTGGACATGAGTTTCAGGTTGAAATGTCTGCAAAACCGGATTATTCTTTCTCCATTTCTGTTCGTTCTTTTATGTGCTGGATAGTCCCCCACAATTTTTCTATATCTTCTCTCTTTGCCTATCTGGGCATTGAAATCGTCAACCAAAACTTTTATGTGATGTTGTGGAATTTTGGAAGTTGTGTCTTCGAGAGTTTGCCAAAAGTTATCCAACTTCTCAGGATTTTTCTTGTTATCTTCATTAATAGGGGCGTGTGCGTTGATAATTGTATATGCTTTATTTCCAGATCTAAAGGAGAGAAGAGAAATTCTCTCGGATGGTGAGGTGAAGTTGATGATGGACTCAGTGATGTTCCTCTTAACTACGAAGGCCGTACCTAAGATCGTTACATTTGATTTGTTTTTTATCGCAGGTTTTCCCTTGTAGATTCTGTAACCCTCAGATTCCATGGGATTTTCGTCTAGGTACCTTGTATTTTGTAGTGCCAGTATGCAGATGTCTTTTTCCTTCAAAACGTTGATCAGTTGTTTTAGTTTGCCAACGTTCAGGAGCGTGTTGATGTTCAGCGTTCCCAGCAGATGTTTTTGCTTGGTTCGTATCTTCTGTGATGAGGTTCTGGGAAGCTCCGACTCTTCCCTGCATGACGTTCCAGGCTCTCCAGAATCCAAAGGCCTGGTTGCACCGCTTTTGGCGGTGGGGGATTTCCGATGCCGGCTGCCCCCTGGAGTAGTCTTTCCTGAAGGTGTTTCCATCATGCCCTATGTTGAAGTTAGTTGGGAGGGCAGGCGTTGCCTGTTCCTCCAGAATTAAAACTGAGGTTGTAAGCCCCAGAGTTTTGGTGTTGGTTCTTCCGCCCTCCAAACCGTTGGGAGTCTTCCTCTTCCGCCTTGGAGACCGTTGACCGTTTACTATTTTTTGCCTCAGTTGATCCGCGGATGCTTGTTTGGCCATGCCTTATTCGCACCTGTCCTGCATATCTACAGGACGTCCGGTATCAGCCATTGGGAAGCGCCGTGTCGGGGTTGAGGCCCCCTACCTCAGTGTCTCACGCAGGGTTGTGTTTAGCCCTTACTAAATTCAGAGCTAAACCCCCACGCAAGCTGACCGGGTAATAGTGCCATATGCTGTCCAGTACAGAAGCCTCACATTGTCGGTCTTAAAGATGGCTGACAAAATAGGCCGGCTGAGTGACCTAGGCAACGCCAAGGATATTAAGTAGAGTGCATATCTTGTTCATAGATTCTATGGTAGGGATGGCAAAAGAAACAAAATGGGTGAAAGTGAGGGCAAAGATTTTAGCCACAGATAACGAGTGACTCTCTAGATAGTGCTTTCTATGGAACTTATTGTAGCAGTTAACAAGATGGCTGACACTTACTGCATAAAATTAATAATAAATATGATCCTAAAACACTATCAAAAGAGAGTAGATTCTCTGGACAACAGTACCACAAACTCAGCACCCAAAACAAAGCCACAAATATTCACTGGAAGCCACAAAAGAAACGTAGGTCTTCAGTGTAGATGGTTATAAGCCGCAGCACCATTACACACGATCTCACCCTCTGGTGGTTGCACGGGCTGTGGATTTTCATTTTCACTAAAAATTAAAACATTATTATTCTATACACATTTTTTTTTCTTTCCGTCCATTGTCATCACTTATATTTTCCATTATTACTTCACATTTTTTTCATTTAATTAATACGAACCATGCACCTATTGTTTTTAAAACCTTCATAAATTAAGTGCACAGGTTGCACAGCATTATTGGCTTCATCAAAAATACTCTCCGTCATATCATTAAACCGTATTGGCAGAAATGTCTCAAAGTTTTCACGTACACAAACTACACGATCCCCATATGTTGCTTTCAATTTCCGAATCTTGATAATGCGGAATGGAATATGCGTTGGCAATTCGCTGAGCTTCTTTGTCTCTAAGCCACATGATTGACCCACAGCATTCAAAACATTCATTGTAGTAGTCTATAAACAAAAGAAAAGCATATCTATTACACTCTAAACAGCTTTAATAATATTGGGCAATTAGGGATTTTGTTGCACTATGCATTGCTAATAAATTATACTATTATGCAAGAAATTCCCTAACTGTAGCAGATACTGCTTTTCTGCATATAGCACAAGTGTTAAGTTCTAATGCACACTTGACACATGCTATCATGTGTCCACAAGGCAAAATACAACACTTAGTTCATCTTGATAACAAATCTTACATAATTGTTGGTCACACTTTTGTATCTGTTCGTGAGACAAGTCTTTTTTCAGTCTGATGTATTTTCTCCGCGTGTTCTAACTATAAAGGCACTTATATGTCTTGTGCTGCAATCACGTTTTCTTTACGAATAGTGTTCACAAATTCCTGACCTTTATGCAACACCATGTATCTACAGTTAGGTAACCATCGAGCGTGTTGCACAAAAGGGTCATCAGTCATTTGCCAGTCCTTTAAAGCAAATCCACAATAAAAACATATTGTTCTATCCCCTTCACCAGTATAAAAAAAAATCCAGCTTCACTTAGCTGTTTGGTAAAGTGTTTTAATATTAATGGCAAAACATTTTTATAAGATTCTAAACGTTTTTCAACAGAGCTGTACTCTGGGTGTTGGGTAGATTATTAGCTTGGGAATAACCTAACACCCAAGGGAAGATGATGAAAAAAGGAAGTGGGTTTCAGACCGGAGAAAAAGGATGGAGAAATAGGAAGAGAGTTTGACATAAGTTATAACTAAGAGTTCTTGCTCAAATGCAAAAAGTGGTGCATTAAGTGGGAAGAGTCAAGGAAGACAGGATCGTGCCTAACCGTTATGTTTGAGAAATGATAAATCCAAAAATAAATCTTTAATTTATTTAACAATATAAAAAGAAGTATTGTTTGTAACAAATATATAATTTTGATTTTGTAACAAATGGGGTCACAGACCTCCGAAAACATCTAAAGCTTGCGCCAGGCAATTAACAATTCTTTTGGTTTCAAACCTTTTATATGCTTTAAATCTTCGTAAGATTTTGAAATGACGAAGATAAATAAATGAAAAATTTAAAGATAACTAACGTAATTAAAGTTAGACAATAAATCAAGTACAAGGTGTGTACTTTTAAGAATTTCTAGGTGAATATCTTAGAAAGAGTAACAACATCGAAAGTAACAACAACAAAAGCAGGAAGAATAAAATAGAAGTTTCTATGATTTCTTATATTAATACAGAAATACTTGGTTGGCTTATGCAAATAGGGCAGGTCACTTATTGTGAAACCTGAAGAGAACAATCGAAAGGAAGTTTCTAGAATTCCTATGTTTAAGTAGGGATCACGAGACAAATGGGGCAAGAATCCCTTTCGTGAAACCTAGAGATAACTCACTTATGAGTTGAAAGAATTGTATTCCCTAGTTAGAAGGGAGAAACAATATAATTTAAAGCGTGTACTAGACACGAAGTTTTACAGACATTAATTCTTTATACATGTGGCAAATAAGAGAGGGATCTAATTGAGAGTGACACCTCATTGAAAAAAGACCTAAAGTAACAATTTTATTATTTTGGTTTGTTAGTAAGGGGTTTGGGAAAGATCAAATAGGATTGAGGAAAAGTGTTCATGGCCGTATTTATTGTACACGGACGAGCGCGATGCGGATGAAATGTTGAACAAACACTGTTTTCACTATAGTCTGTTAATATAGTTGAAAAGTTCACTGTAGTAGCACAAAAAGTTGATAGCAAAGAAAGTTATTGCAATGATGGAAAATAACTAGTTACACTAGATATGCGAGAGTCTATTGCTTGAGAAAGTTGTAGATTATAGTTGAATGCGCCAGAGAAAATCCCAACGGCGGAAGAAAAATTATATATTGATTAGTAGTTAATAAGGAAGATTCCTTAGTTTGAAAAAGCATTCCCACATGTGAGTGGAAAATACATGACAGTATAATTGTTAGATAGAGTGCAGTTTCTGGAAGGTTCCAGAGCAATCATGACTGAAGAATGGGGAAAAAGTTTGTCCAGCGGTGGAACGAGCTAAGTATTTTACAGACAGTGGGTAATTTAATGGTATCCCACGTTGTGAGAAAATCTCTCATTTAATAAGCATAAGAAATTCTGCTTCCTGTTGAGATTGGCTTAGATAGACAAAAGCGCAACATAGAAAATCTCGCGAAGGATAATTATTACACCAAATATAGATATCTCACATTGCCTATAAAATGATTATTAAAAAGCATGTAGCTATTTAAAATCAATTAAAATAAGTTGAAGAACATAGAAGTAGTACTTAGCTTTGGTTCATGGCGAAGGTGATGTTCCCTTTGACGGTTGATACTAAAATTCTAACATGGTGTAGAATTTAAAAGTTTGCCTCTCGAGTTGAGGAGGCGATTTATAGTGGAGCTCTAACTGACTAGGTCGACTTCCGACGTACAAGTGAGGGCTGCTAGACGCAGCGAAAGCACACCAGCCTAGACGGCATGTTCGACAAGAAGTTGAGTGCACTGTGAGAGCGAGCAATTGCTCACGACGTTGAGACAAGTCGAGACGAAGCGTAGAAGTGAAGTGACCGAGCGGGCTGGCTGCGGTGTCTTCATGGAGTAGTTGGTTGGTGAAGAACACGACGCCCAGGGGATTAGTGTAGAAATCTTCAAGGTTTGAAGCAATGGAAGTTCGGAAGGCAGCGATGGGACGCTGTCAGGCTGGTTCAGCGGAATATGCGTTTCTGTAAAAGACTGACAGAAAAATGAACAAATGCACGGGGCAAACGGGAGGTAACAGTTCGATGTTGGTGTGCGGGAAAGAAATTTAAATAAATGGACTGATATAAAGTAATGAACAGCAAAAGCTAATTCTTTCTTTCCGTGTATTTGCAAAAATACATCATGTTGGGGGACAACAGCAAACTCCAGCAAAGAACAAGAACACAATATGAAAGAGGTCTTATAATAAAAACGTGGGTAGTAGAGATCATTCTTTCTCTGACTCTTCCCTTCCCATCTGGGTAACAATCGGTCATTTCGCCAAAGATCTATTCTAGAGGGAGAAAGGAAAAAGGGGGTGGCACCTATGATGAACTGACCAGGTGTAAGTGGAAGCAAGTTATCAGGATTTTAGAATGCGGGGGCGACAGGCGCGAATTAACAACGCTGTCAATCACAAAGTAGCTAGAAGCTGCGAGAAATAAAGCTCTAGCAAAGATCGCGACAAGATGCGAAAGAAGAGTTAACATATTTAAACAAAGCGTATAGAAGCAAGTACATCGATTAAGGATAAGAATATACCAAACAAACAAAGGAACTATGCGAGTAGAAGGCATGAACGCCATAGGTAACAACAATCTAGTAGCCATAAACTATGACCTTAAGTTATAATAAGCATCTAAAGGATTAATCAGAAAAATACTTAAGTCAACAAGGAACGTGACGTAACAAGTATAGATGCAAAAACACATCGAGTGTAACGACGAGAAAAACAAGTTTGTTTAACAATGAGCAATAAAAGTGCAAAATATATAAGCAAGGTGCAATACATGCACGCATAAAAAATATGAAACGATGTTATGAAACAAGGATAGAAACAGCTATAGGATACGAGTCTGAGCAAGTGGGAGAAATAGGTAATCACGACCTTGACCCACTTAGTACAGCGAGATGACGAATATAAATATCTGAAAGTGTCCTTGACCAGAACAAGTTTATTTTGGGAAGGAGGTGAGCAGCTTCTGAAATTACGGGAGCAACTCGCAGGACAATGGTTGTCAGTCAGCTAAAGTTGAGATAAGGAAAACTTGCTCTAACCTTTGTCAAGCATAGAGGAAATAAACGGCAGCTTGGCCTTACCCGAGCTTGTATACAAACAAGATTGACAAACAAGCAGTTCAAAATAAACAAACAAAGCTAGTGCAATTAGCTGAGACTAAAAGTGGAACTCCAAGTGACACGCCATGCAGTCATCCGTAGCTTGGACGTGATAAAACAACTTAGAGACATATGAAATAAAGTAAGAAATCAATTTCGCATAATTTTGAGGATCACGGAATCCGACAATTTTCAACAGAAAAAAGCTTAATTCTTCTGAACAAAGAAGAGAAGCTGGGACATTGAGAAGGAGTTTATGCGTAAGAATAGTTATTCAAGATGCTAGAGAACTCAGATTTTCAAGCGGTTTCAAAAGCGGCTTCCGAGTGTGAGGAAAGGGGATGGAAGCGGCCGTGCCCATTCTAATAAATAGCGAAAGAAGTGAAACATAGCTTACAGCGAAATGATGGTGACTGATAGCCATGGTTTTACACAAGGGGAAGATAGCTTTCGACAGAAAGTTTAAACAATTACCTGCTATAAAAAATGACATGAGAAGGTAAACCACGTGGCCCAAAGCGAGGCGAACTTGAATTGCCATTTTGTACGGAAATAAGGCAGAACCTTTTAACCAACTTCCACAGGTGACGTAGTTGTTTACAATGAGACATCGTTTCGGCAAGTGTTTTTCAAATGTATCGAGATCGGAAACATAAGTATTCTCTTTTTCAGAAAAGGGATTTATATCAACGTTTACGAAATGACATTGCGATTTGGTTTGAAGACTGGGATGTTGTAATTGACCGGTAATGACCCAACCAAAATCGGTGTCTCTGGCGACCACGTTTGAAGATAGCCTACTGGTTTGTTTACGAAGGCAATTCCAGAAAATATTGGCACTGAAAAGTATATCAATGGGGCCTTGAGCATTAAACTGAGGATCAGCTAACCTTAAATGCGAAGGAATCTTTAAACCGGAAGTATTAATAGAGCTGCTAGGAGTGTCCTTGCCAATACTGGTAAGAATGAGACAGTTTAAGTTAAGATTGGTGTTTCTTTGACAAATGTCTCTGATTTTCAATTTTGAAGACTGCAAGGCTTGAGTTTTCAAATTGTCAATGCCGGATACATTGATGGAAGTAGGTGATGAAGAAAGACCTAGTTTTTTAATTAACGATTGCAAAACAAAGTTGTGAGTTGAAGCGGAGTCGAGAAGACCGCGGGTTCGAAACCAATTTCCAAATTTATCTTGGATTTCGAATTTTACAGTGGACAAAAGGACTTGCGCACTGTGAGAAGTTTCGGCGTTAGAAATGCAGGAAGAAGCATTAGTTTGTTCGGAGCTGCTCTGCATGGAGTTTGAAGAAGCAGGTACTAGTGACCTCGATTGATCATGAAAGTGCAATAAAGAATGATGCGGTCTTTTGCAATGAAAACAGAGGTTGGAAGACGTACAATTAGAAGAAGAATGCTTAGGTGACAGACAGTTATGGCAATATTTACTATTGAAGACAAACTTCCTTCTGTCTTCAACAGACAATTCTTTAAAGGATTTGCAGGAATACACAAAGTGTGAAACTTTTGACAGAGCGTGCATTTTAAAGATTTGTTGAGCGGCCTAATATGTTCTCTTGGATGGTTGAAAGAAGCAGAATGAGTTTGCTTGTTCTCGACAGATGGGTGCTGATGACCATTTGAAGAGACAAGTTTTTTTATCGAGAATGTGACATTGATGACTCGTTTCGACATTTTCGCACTGAAATGAGAGTGCTGTAAGGACTTGGCACTGGCTGTTTAGAAACGAGATGAGGTGTTCAAAAGAATATTCCTCCTTGCGAGTGAGTTCGATTTCCCAAGCCTTTAATGTCGAAAAATCGAATCTGGATGTGGCTAGATGAATAAGGATGGTGTCCCAAGTTTGAACTGGCTGCTTGAGTTGATTTAACGCTCTCACGTGCAATTTAATGGAGTCTAACAGGTCTCTTAAAGAGGTGACGTCATTATGTTTTACGACTGGCAAGTTGAACACACAGCGAATGTGGCGAGCAACACACAAACGTACATTACTATATCTCTCTTTAAGGAGATTAAAGGCGATGTGGTAGTTATCTGCGCTTAAAGCAGTGACTCAACCAAGGCCAAGGCCTGGTCTTCCAAGGACGAACGCAAGAAATAGAACTTATGGATATCGAGAATGTCTGTGTTTTCATGAATAAGGGAGCAGTAAAGTACGTAAATAGAATACCATTCACCTTCCTGGCCTGAGAAGTGAGGTAAAGTTATCTTAGGAAGTAAAGGTTTCGGTTTGTCCTTATGAACTGAGGGTGCGAACTGGGCCGGATTGATGACCCTAGTGTCCAGTTCTGAGATACTGCGGATCAGTTGGTGGGCCTTGGCAATCCCTTAAAAATACAAGGGTTCAACCCCGTCCCGATCCGATTGAAGTTCTGGGCAAGAGGATTCAATTTCGGTTTGAATTTGATCATAGTAATCATAGGACCGTTCGTACAACTTAAGGCGTAGTGTCAAGACGTCTCGATCACAATCGGCGGGTTTATTTTATTAATGAAATTTCTAAATCTGGTGAGTTGCCCTTTGTAGGAAGAACGTCTGGCAATGAGAGTTTCATCCTTTTCAGTTGACATGTTGAAAATAGGTAAATTGAAGTGTAACTTACGAAACTGTAGCGAGATTTTGAAAATGCTGTCAGGTTGGCAGCAGAAGACAGATTGCAATTAAGACAGGCTGAAGAAGACAGGAACGAACTCTATCACCTTCAGCAGCTTTACATTGCGAAGTTATAGCTGAAAAATTCAAAGAACATATTAATGATTTGCAAATATTGTCAACTGGACTTTGAACAATAAATAACGAATAGCTTCTCATGAATAGACTCTGAAAAATGGACTCTAAGAAATGGACTCTCCCGGGTTTCTGGGACCAAATTTTTGGTAGATTATTAACTTGGGAATAACCTAACCCCCAAGGGTAGATGATGAAAAAAAGGATGTGGGTTTCGGACCGGAGAAAAAGGATGGAGAAATAGGAAGAGAGTTTGACATAAGTTATAACTAAGAGTTCTTGCTCAAATGCAACAAGTGGTGAAAGCCCTATCAATAGATTTATTTGCATTAAGTGGGAAGAGTCAAGGAAGACAGGATCACGCCTAACCGTTATGTTTGAGAAATGATAAATCCAAAAACAAATCTTTAATTTATTTAACAATATAAAAAGAAGTATTGTTTGTAACAAATATATAATTTTGATTTTGTAACAAATGGGGTCACAGACCTCCGAAAACATCTAAAGCTTACGCCAGGCAATTAACAATTATTTTGGTTTCATACCTTTTATATGCTTTAAAAGCTTCATAAGATTTTGAAATGACGAAGATAAATAAATGAAAAATTTAAAGATAACTAACGTAATTAAAGTTAGACAATAAATCAAGTACAAGGTGTGTACTTTTAAGAATTTCTAGGTAAATATCTTAGAAAGAGTAACAACATCGAAAGTAACAACAAAAAAAGCAGGAAGAATAAAATATAAGTTTCTATGACTTCTTATATTAATACAGAAATACTTGGTTGGCTTATGCAAATAGGGCGGGTTACTTATTGTGAAACCTGAAGAGAACAATCGAAAGGAAGTTTCTAGAATTCCTATGTTTAAGTAGGGATCACGAGACAAATGGGGCAAGTATCCTTTTCGTGAAACCTAGAGATAACTCACTTATGAGTTGAAAGAATTGTATTCCCTAATTAGAAGGGAGAAACAATATAATTTAAAGCGTGTCCTAGACACGAAGTTTTACTGACATTAATTCTTTATACATGTGGCAAATAAGAGAGGGCTCTAATTGAGAGTGACACCTCATTGAAAAAAGACCTAAAGTAACAATTTTATTATCTTGGTTTGTTAGTAAGGGGTTTGGGAAAGATCAAATAGGATTGAGGAAAAGTGTTCATGGCCGTATTTATTGTACACGGACGAGCGCGACGCGGATGAAATGTTGAACAAACACTGTTTTCACTATAGTCTGTTAATATAGTTGAAAAGTTCACTGTATTAGCACAAAAAGTTGATAGCAAAGAAAGTTATTGCAATGAAGGAAAATAACTAGTTACACTAGATATGCGAGAGTCTATTGCTTGAGAAAGTTGTAGATTATAGTTGAATGCGCCATAGAAAATCCCAACGGAGGAAGAAAAATTAGATATTGATTAGTAGTTCATAAGGAAGATTCCTTAGTTTGAAAAAGCATTCCCACATGTGAGTGGAAAATACATGACAGTATAACTGGTAGATAGAGTGCAGATTCTGGAAGGTTCCAGAGCACTCATGACTGAAGAATAGGGAAAAATTAGTCCAGTGGTGGAACGAGCTAAGTATTTTATAGATAGTGGGTAATTTAATGGTATCCCACGTTGTGAGAAAATCTCTCATTTAATAAGCATAAGAAATGCTGCTTCCTGTTAAGATTGTCTTAGATAGACAAAAGCCCAAAATAGAAAATCTCGCGAAGTATGATTATTGCCCCAAATATAGAAATCTCACACTGCCTATAAAATGATTATTAAAAAGCATGTAGCTATTTAAAATCAATTAAAATAAGTAGAAGAACGTAGAAGTAGTACTTAGCTTTGCTTCATGGCGAAGGTGATGTTCCCTTTGACGGTTGATACTAAAATTCTAACATGGTGTAGAATTTAAAATTTGCTTCTCGAGTTGAGGAGGCGAGCTATAGTGGAGCTCTAACTGACTAGGTCGACTTCCGACGTACAAGTGAGGGCTGCTAGACGCAGCGAAAGCACACCAGCCTAGACGGCATGTTCAACAAGAAGTGAGAGCGAGCAGTTGCTCACGACGCGGAGACAAGTCGAGACGAAGCGTAGAAGTGAAGTGACCGAGCGGGCTGGCTGCGCGCGCTGAGGAGAGAACAGTAGGAGGAGGGGAGGAGAGGGGGAAGCGGGCGGGTGAGGGGAGGAACAAAGAGGTTACACATAAACATGAAAAACTTTGGAAAAATAACATTCTTGGAGCGGTGTCTTCATGGAGTAGTTGGTTGGTGAAGAACACGACGCCCAGCGGATTAGTGTAGAAGTCTTCATGGTTTGAAGCAATGGAAGTTCGGAAGGCAGAGATGGGACGCTGTCAGGCTGGTTCAGCGAAATATGCATTTCTATAAAAGACTGACAGAAAAAATGAAGAAATGCACGGGGCAAACGGGAGGTAACAGTTCGATGTTGGTGTGTGCGGGAAAGAAATTTAAATAAATGGACTGATATAAAGTAATGAACAGCAAAAGCTAATTCTTTTTTTTTCGTGTATTTGCAAAAATACACCAGGTGTGCTAGTGCTTAATCTTGCAAACTCCAAATTTTTCAAAAGCACATGCCAATTCAACACTCTCTATGGCATATGGACCACATATATCGACACTACCGTTGTTGGCTGGTAATACATAATTATTATTATTATTATTATTATTTATTTGTGATTCAGCAACGTAAGTAGCGGCCAATGGCCTTGTGGTTCGGTTAAATGGATACACGGGTATGTTACCCACTTGTTTTCCAAGCATGTAAGGACAACAAGGAGACCATCGCAAATGGTCTCTAAAGGGATCATCCCCTTCTTCCCAGTGTGAAATTTCAATACGACAAAACACACAGCGCACCACATCTTCTCGGTTCAAGTAAAAGAAACCGGCTTTTGCAAGTTTATGTGTTGACAAAAAGCCTACAGGCCAGGATTCAGATGTTAACCCACGATGTTCTGATTTTAAATTTAACCCACGTGGTAAACCAACTTGTTCACTTGTTGTATTTGGTACTAACGCCATGTGTTATAATAAAACTTTTTCTTATTGTAAGTTATTAACGATGCACACAGTAATTTAAACCACAATGTATGCCTTTTCTCACTGTCTGTTCACTATGTTAATGGTGTATGACCACACCTAAGAAAACAAACTAAATAATTCATCACTCAATCAATCAATCAATCAATCAATACTTGTAATTAAACTTTAACGTTAATTAGCATTAAATAAAAAACATAATCAAAAATATTTTAAAAAAATAACTGTATGTCTGCACTAACAGTAACCCATCTACTTTTTTTATAAGGCTGGAGTCATTTACATTTCCCTTTAACCAATATATAAGCAAAAATAAATATCATATCATTTTGTTCATATTATCTTGTTCAAACCTGTGGATATTTGTTGAGTCCATAGGGAACCACCAATAATTAAATTTAATTCTTTTGTTTTTAGAAAATCCAACTTAACCTTGTACTTTTCCCAGTCAACAACCAATATAGTCTTGTACCGTTTGTCAATACATGGCCATTATTCAAGAAAGCAATCTTCGTCCTAGTCATGTACAGGTAATGAATTTTTTGTCTACGAGTTTTCAGTAGTGGTTAAATGGAATAGCATTTTATGTTAGGCTTACTCGAGTTTTAAATAGTTCACTGCCTGGAAACAATGGTTGCACTCTACTGCGTCTCGGGTTTTCAGCAACTGCTACGGCGGTAAGGCTTTTCTTTCCATGTTTCTAAAAATAAATAAAATAACCCGCTATAAATACCTAAATTCAGGTTAATACATGCATTTCATAGAATAAAATAAAATAATATCAAACAAAAAATGAAACAAGTTAGTTTAAAAAAATAATCTCATCTTCACTTGCACTGGCTAGTTGCTGTTTCCTTCTAGTGGGCCCAAAAGCGCAATGGTTTCTTGTACCTCAGACATGTAAGGTATACCGGTTATCTGCAAACAAATAAATAAATAAATAAAAATCATTAATTACCTGATCAATAACTACAAATTTATGGTTCATTAGCACGACATTATTAAAATAATCATTCATAGGTACTTTCCAAAAAATAAAAGGATTTTTCTTCCACAGCTCTACTGTATACGTCTATTTGCTAGTCCTGTCAGTGTATCACTAACGCAATTCTTATCAGTCTGCTTAGCAACAGAGAGAGTTGCATTTTCTCAGCGTTTTGACCTTGAACTCATGTCTGTCTCTCACATTTTCCCACGCCTCCCCACGTTTCTCAATCTCTATAAGATTTGTGTACCTTATACTAGGTTCATGTTTTTAATAAGGAAGCAAAATGGCTGCCTGTTATACATTGGTAGTACTACTGCATGAGAACCAACATGGCGGCTGCTTAAACGTCGCACATGCTAGCCACCACGAGAATAGGAATAAAAGAACGGTTCTGGGGCAGGGGCTAATGGGCAAGATGGCCGCCGCGCGCAACTGCCCTATGTTATTCTTATGGAGAGGTCAGTCATAGCTGGCTCAGGGGCTAATGGGCAATATGGCTGCCACGCCCTGAGACATTGAATGACGTCACAGGGGGAGGTTGACAGTGTTACGTTGCTAAATGGAATATTTATTATTATTATTATTATTATTATTAATATTATTATTATTATTATTATCATTATTAGGTAATCATGCATTGATCATGTACAATCAAGACCAGCCTTATATTGTCCTCTTTTTGGTGTATTGGCTAGCATTCTTGGCTGTTACTGTAGAGGCCCAGGTTCGAGTCCTGTATCTGTCAAGAAATTTAATTCTGGGCAGAGGGTTGAGACGAGGTACTGTACCCGTTTCCCAGACCTCACGTCGGCCCGGAAATCAAACGTGATGTCCAAGAAATGGTACATGGTCGTAACAAAACAAATTAGGAGTCCCTGAAATATATATCCGGAAAAACTACTAAAAACATCAACTGAGAACACGGGCAGGCAAGAGATCTAATGTCTCGGGTCGTTTAACGGGATAGGTGAGATAGGTTACCTCAGATATATATCTCTCCAAATAAAATAGGATAGTATCATTCAGTCAGGAAAAGGAACAAGCTGCAGGAATAATTTAAGATGACTAATATAAAATGCTCTCTCTTTATTTAAGAGCAGACGAACACGAATAAATATACCCTCCTAAAAATCGAATTGGTTCAATCTTATGTTGGGATCGTAAATCCAAAAGTCTTAAACTGCCAATTCGACTTTCCTATTGCACTTGGGGTAATGCGATATGAAATAAAGTTCCAGTGTTCGTTGGTTTAGCTGAATGGTAAATAAAATAAAATCGTTGCACTTCACTGTCACTGTTTCAGCTTGGAATAAATTGAAATAAGCTGTAAATTGTAACTTCACATTCCCCTAAAAAATCTAACTTATCACACATTCAAACTAACATATTTTAAGGAAAATAACTTAATCAATTACGAGAATATTATCTAACAAGGATATAAATCGTGATATAATTTAAATTGCAATAAAAATAGAATTAATTAGCAAATATTATTTACATTGAGCATTCGACATTAGTGTGGAATACTGTTCAAGAAATGTCCAGTATCTTCCATGTAGTAACTAATGTTCACTAATAATTATTCCAATCTCCGATTATATTACATCAACCTGCTAATTGTTGTTAAATCCCACAATTCAGTTTCAATAAATTATAATCCATAAATTCTTATAATATCTTCCATTAATTATTATTATGAGGGTGATGCATTGATTAATTAATATGGCAAAATTCATTCATTAATAGGTTATAGATTACTTCATTTAAATGTTTTCCTTTCGAAGAGAAGATCGAATAAAGAAGATTCATATTTATTGTTAATATCTCTATAAGCTCTTATATCAATATCCATTATGTTACAGCCTTTAATAAATATTATTATTATTATAATTCATCGCATTCATTAAACATGCTTATCGCAATAATAATCTCAGGATTGTGTTTACAGACACCTCCTAGAATTCTTCTAATCACAAAAATCAATCGTGAAATACATATTTCACTGCCTACAAATGTGAAGTATTTCTATCATAATCATTGAATGGGCCAACTGACTCGCATTCAAATGTTGCTACTATAGGACCACCTACAAGAAGTGTCCACAACATAAATCAAATAAAATGCATACATGTATAAATAGGCTGCTGCGAAAAGATATCATAAGAGAATTAGCTTGTTATAACATAAAAATTAATCGAATCTTTAATTCAGAATCTTCCAATGCTCAGTTAATCAAACAGGAAATCTATAAATTATTATCTGCAATTATTCTTCAAATTGCTTTCATCAATTGCCACACAAATGTGATTATTATCGTTGAAAATCAACCCTTAATTAATAAATATGAATGTCATCTTTACTTAAATAAATTAGATATTATTATTATTATTATTATTATTATAATTCATCGTAATGAATCCAATTATTAACTTTATCAACCATTGCTGTCAAAGATCGGGAAATGTCGCTGACAATTGCATTCAAAAGATTGTGGCAAAATATTCTTAAATAAAAAAAAACATTATTATAAAAAAATTAAATTAATTTAATTTATCAAATAATTAAATAATTATAAAGTTATTATCTCTATAAGAAAAAATTATGAAATACTAATAGCAATGACTAACTCTTAAGGTAGCTCTTTTATGTTTGAAAAATCAGGAATAAATATAACAGTCATCAGGAAATAAAATCAATCATGTTTCATGGTGTTGGTTGTCATGGTGTATTATGGATGTAATGTTTCACTGCCCTTGCACATGGAGTGAAGTCCACCGATGACGTAAGATGTCTTGAACTTGTTAGACCTCCGTTTAATGAAATTGGAAAACCCCAACATCATCGTGATGACTGTAAGTTGGTGTGTCTGATGATCTCGGTGTCCATCATAGCCCGTAAGTTTCCCCTCAAATTGTCTAAGCTGAACTCATCTTGATAGTGTAAAAGCTATCATAAGATCCCACGAAGGAAAGTATATTGTGAATAAAGAGCATTCTGGATATTTCAGTTTCCTCAAATACAATTTGACTGTTTGCCACTGCTATCTGAATGATGCACATCTTAAAGAGTCTTGAAATTCAATTTATATTAATAGTGTTCTGCTCCTCAATGTTTATTTGAATGTGAATATTGCAGTAATAACTTCTTAATGTGTCATAGGACTTCACCTAGTATGAGTGCGTTTGCATGTATTGATTTGCAGTGTTCATGGCGAGTTCATCATGAAGCTGTAATTGTTCCTCGTATAGTGTGATAATGTAAGAAATGGTTCTGCTCACAGAAATCTCTGATGCACTTACTCGAATATCACTGAATTTATCGCTAGTTTCAAACACTAGACCGTTTGAGCGTTTATTTCAATCGAACACATGTTCACATAAGCTATCTGATGCCGTGCGATTTGGAAAAATCATAAACCTCGGTTTAAAATAGGCTATGTGATTTTCAGCGTGAACTCTCTCCGAATGACAGCCCGCGATGGGTTGCAAGGAACAGGTCACGATCTCTCCTCTCCTATAATCACGTGGTGTAGTCGGGGAGAATCGGACCTCCCTTTCCAGTGACGTATTACGACGTAACTCAAAGTGCAGTATTACACAGGTGATATTTAAATAATATTCAGCCGTTGGTCGATTGGTATCTTCTATTATACATATCCTGCCAAAGCATGAAGGTAAAGCTGAAATCAATGCAGCGTTGTAATAAGATTATATTCCATATGTTTGAAAGACCGGTGTCTCCTTGCCGTGTCCAGCCAGGCTGAAGCTAGGCTATAAGATTCGCTCTAAAGTTCGTCCAGTCACGAGCCTATGATCCCGCTGTTCTGACGTATTAATGAGCGTAACTCAAAATGCGATTTCCGTCACATGTGACGAAATTTATCATCAAGGAAATCTCATTCTACTTTCTTGAAATAACGTCTGAGATTTGCTGCGTTATAATTTCCAATGATACGGTTGGATTCAATCTCTGCTACTCGGTAGCTGTTGTTCCCAAAGACTGTAACTATCTTGTATGGACCAGAAAAGAGTTTAGCAAATTTGCTGTAAATCCTCATGTGTAGGTTTGAAGATACTGGTCTTCCTGATTCGTTGAAGCTATTATAATATCATCAATATAGCATAAAACAAATGCTTTGACTTCTGGTGTTAAATTCGAATCTAATGCTCGAATCATGGCCGGTCCGCTATTCTTCAGTCCAAATGGCATTCTTTTAAAAGCATAGGTAACGTTGTTAATCAAGAATCCAGTGTATTGTCGACAGTTCTCTGATAATGATAAAAAGAAGATGTGAGATCGATTGTCGAAAAATACAGTTTTCCTTCGAATCTTCTCAATAATTCGCGAATCTTCGGGGGACGATCGTGTTCCAATAACAATCGTTCGTTAAGCCCTCTTACGTCCAGACATAGGCGTAATTTACCATTCGCCTTCTTGACTACTGCGAGTGGATTGAGAAATGGTGTTGACATGCGACAAATAATATCATCCTGTTACATCTGATTAATCATCTCTGCAACTTCAGTCTGCCATCTCGGATGTTCATATTACCAGATTCCAATTCATTGATTCCATGAGCATCTTCACTCACTCCCTCGGTGGAAGTAAAATAGATCGTCCTGTTCTTTAAGTCAATAATCATTCCGTTATCGGTAATAAAATCTATCCTGATTATAATATCAAAGCTAGAATTGGATATAACCAGGAAAATGTGTTGCATTAGCCTTCCTGCAAGAAGTAGATTTAACATTACTTGTTGTCTACATTTGAACATTCTGTCCGGAATCAGTCCCCTAATTTTAACTGTTGAAGCTGGAAGAATGTCAATCTTTCCCTTAGTTTGGAGCAAGTCCAAACACGACTGTGACATAATTGAAACCATTCCTCCCGTGTCCACCAATGTTCTTATTTTGCATCCCATTATCTGCAAAGCAATAACTGGAAGTTTATATCACGTCCCTCGGCGTACTTCTTCGTTCTCAAATATTAAATCATCATCCTTAATTTCGTAAAGTTCCTGGATTTCTACAATATAATCGGGGATCGGAACATTATCAATTAGTTTCGTTGTTGTTATTGTTTTTGTTGTTGCCGAATCGGCGTTTTTTTCTACCTGCGACCCGCTAGTGCTAGGGTGCTCTAGTGTCTCCTGCCGTGGAGCTGACGGTTGAGTATTCCTAAGTTGCTGAATGTATTCTTGGCTTTCTTTATACCTATCATCCAGGTTACTATTCTGTTGCCCTTGATTTTGGTATTGTCTGCCGTTATTGTTCATGTGATAATTGTTATACCTCTTATTCTGGTGCCAGTTGTTCCTGCCATTATCGCGATATCTTGAATATCTACTGTTATACGGTGTTTGTCTCTGATTATCATACTAATATATAACAAGTAGTTCCGTGAAGAACTATACAGCCTATTTTCATATATCCTACTTATGTTAACTGCCACAATCAACATATAAAATTTCAGTTTAATTGCTGTAACAGATTCGTAGATATTGAGAACCGTCAAAATATTTCAGATGGTCGCCAGGTTGGATTTTTATTTTTGTACTATTACATTAAGATTATTGTGTACGTGTGGTATTCAAACTTTAATCGCATGATTAGACAACAAGAAGTAAAAACGAGATTTTAAAATTACGCACAGCAGCCATCTTGTGATAATGCAAACCATTGAAATAAATTAGATGCCAGTGGATCAACATTTGTATAAGCATTTAACGTGCAACGTTTCATGGCACTCGGATAGTTAATTCGCGAGAAACGTCCATTTAAATATTTATACTTCGCGTCGCCGCCATGTTGGATTTGTGCTCACCAGGTTCCTGAAAGTCCTAAAGGTGAACATATGTTCATAGTCTCTATGAACATAAAAAAATTCAGTTTGGATGCTGTAAAAGATTCATAGATATTGAGAACCGTCTAAATATTTCGGGAGCTCACCATTTAGGAGTGTTATGTGTATAGGCCATAGAGTTATGTACCATTCAAGGACAATTATTGTCTAGGTTCATTATTCAAACTTTCACTTTGATCGCATGATTACGACACAAGAAATTAAAACTTAATTTTAAAATTTCGCACAGCCGCCATCTTGAGGTTATGTAAGCAATTGAATTAAATTAGATGGCAGTGCATTACAATCTGCAAAATCAATTACTGTACCACATTTCACTGCGCTCTGAGAGTTAAATCACGAGAAATGTCTATTAAAATATTTTAAATTCGCTTGGTCGCCATGTTCGTTTCGTACTTTACAGGTTTATGAAATATACATAGGTATACCTGTATCAGTACCCTTTATCACCGTACAAAATTGCAGGGTGATATCTGTAATAGTTTCGGAGATATAGAATGTCAGTGAAATATTTCGCAGAGCCGCCATTTTGAGGTTATGTAAACAATTGAACTAAATTAGACTCCAGTGCATTACAATGTGTATAAACATTTGCTGTACCAAGTTTCATTACATTTAGATAGTTAAATCGCGAGAAAAGTCTATTTAAATGTCTCAACTTCGCTTGGCCACCATGTTGGTTTTGTAGTCACCAGGTTTTTGAAAGTCTCATAGGTGCCCTTTATCACCGTACACAATTTCAGGGCGATATCGGTAATAGTTTCGGAGATATTGAATGCTAGTGAAATACTTCGCATAGCCGCCATGTTGGATTGGAGAGACGTAACAAAATTTGAAGGGGACGGTCGAGGTCGCCGGGAATAGTGCT
This sequence comes from Meconema thalassinum, assembly GCA_946902985.2. Classification (NCBI taxonomy): domain Eukaryota; kingdom Metazoa; phylum Arthropoda; class Insecta; order Orthoptera; family Tettigoniidae; genus Meconema; species Meconema thalassinum. The sequence goes on from OX336391.1 coordinate 35,648,605, forward strand.
ATGAACTTCCCGAGTTTCATTGAAATCGCTCCAGCCGTTTCGATTTTATTAGGGGGGGACACACACACGAATCACACACACACGCACACACACACACACACACACACACACACACACGCACACACACACGGACAAAAGGTGATCTCATAAGCCTATTTTTTCAAAATTGAAAATAGGCTAAAAATGAGATGGTGTGTGTCTGTCTGTCTGTGTGTTACTCAATAACGCAAGAACCACTGGTCCGATTTAAATGAAATTTTGCATGGATGTAGCTGATTTACCATGTTTACATATAGGATACTTTTAATTTCGATATTTTGTAATATTAAAAAATGGCGACCATTTTAGTGACGTCACTACACCCTTTGGTTTCAAAATTTCATATTTCCATATCAAATAAAAAGAGAACGCTAAGAAATAGCAAACTTTTGATGGCACATACGAGCTTTAAAATTTAATTTCCTATCCGAAAGGTTCTTATCACCTTTCGTGTATCTCCAACGGTTAGCGAGTAAAACCCATATATGTGACGTCACTACACCCTTTGGTTTCAAAATTTCATATTTCCATTTCAAATAAAAAGAGAACGCTAAGAAATAGCAAACGTTTGATGCACACACGAGATTTAGTATTTAATTTTCTATCCAAAAGGTCCTCATAAGTTTTCGTGTATCTCCAACGGTTAGCGAATAAAACCTAAATTTGTGCAATAAAACACGGTCAACACCGAGTGGTGCAGTATATCTCTACGTACATAAAAATTAAAGTTTGTATGTGTTTTCGCAATTTCTACGGAAATTTGAGTTATTTACGGGTTTCAGACTGTTTTATTATGGATGCGCGCGAAAATAATTTTTTGGTCTGTCTGTTTGTTTGTTTGTTTGTTTGTTTGTCTGTGGACAACTTTGTTCCCATATAACTCGACAACGGCTGGGTGTATCAACGTAAAATTTGGTACAGATATCCATCAGAGGCACGACACTAATCATTGATGTAACCCTTCGCCGTACCTCTCATAAAAGAGGGCCTACCCCCTTAAAATACATCCTGAAATAGGAGTAGAAGGACGAGACAAAGATCATTTTCAGCCCCTCAATGTGAGAGACAAAACTCGATCCACATTTTAAGGCCTTAAAACCAACCATTTTTGAGATATTCCCAGAAAAATAATTTCATTTAATAAACTAATGAACGAATACAAGCCGGTAACCATGGCAACAGATTCTCAGAGGTCCATCTATTGCTCTAAGACTCATTGCAATTCCATTAATTAAATTGGTGTGAAAGTTTGCAAACGGCTTGAAGGTTATCACGGAACCAAATTAAGCTGTAAAATTCATCAATACGTATAATGCGCTTAAGGGGTTCAAGGGGTACACTAGAACATTTTCACGCGATTTACACCTGCGGGTGTGGTACGGCAGGTCTATTATGTTCCTCTCCCTATATTATATTATTATTATTAGTATTATATTATGGCGTACAACGAGGAGACAAAGCCCCTCGGTGCCAGAAACGAAACTTGGGGGCCTCGAAAACTTCATTATAAGGCTCTAAAACCAACAGTATCTGAAATATTCCCAGAAAACTAATTTAATTTAACAAACTAATGAAGGAATGGAAATCGGTAACCATGACAACATTATCGCAAGGGGTGGCATCCAACTTTCCATTTATTTCTGTAAGAAGCAATATCACTCCATTTATACCTTGCCACGGTGGGTGAGTGGATAGCGTGTCGGTCTACTAACCCCAAGCTTGCAGGTTCACTCCTGGCCGTGGTACAGGCCGGACGTTTGTTTTAGACGAGTGAAAAATCTTAATGGAAGCCTGGAGTCGAGTTACTACAGTACCTGTGTTGTTATCAGCTGCCCCAAGGGCTCCGATGATTGATAAAGCTGTTTCACTATATTGCTGAAGTATAGTCACTGGCAAATATAATGACGTTATGTTCGTAACTACGTAACGTGTACTTCCGTGTCACACAATACTTCGACGTGGACTGTACTGTCTGCTCAAGTCTGGAATTCCATTACATCAGATCGGTGGTGACAAATGTGAAGTGATAGGGTGAGAGAGTGACTGTGTACAGGCTCACCCGCAGGCTTGAAGGTCAAGGGCAATCGTCTAAAACAAACGTCCGGCCTGTACGTGATTTTTGAAAGGCGGCAAAAATACGACTCGCATGTCATACGATGTTGGCTTGTCAAAGAACCCATTTGAAATCAGTAGACCGTGTTCATAATGGCAAAATTAACCTCAGGAGTTTCCGCCAACACAAAGTTCCTCATTTCTCTACTAGAAAGCGCTATAGTGTTCAAGGAGCTTAGATATCTACCCTCCTTGACTTTCATAGTGATTCAAGGAACAACGAAATTTCGACATGCAAGCTACCCTCTGGGTGTCAAATTACGTTGCTTGCACCCGGCACCCGAGGCCATATGATATTATTATTATTATTATTATTATTATTAGGCTACTCCATTTATTACATTTCTGTGAAAGTTTGCAAATGGCTATAAGGTTATCACGGAACCAATGTAGACTGTATAATTCGTCAATGCAATTAAGGGGGTCAAGGGGTAACCTAGAATTTTTTCAAGCAATTTCACGTGCGACATATAGTACAGAAAGTCTATTATATCTACAAACAGGAACATTATTTTCAAAAATTCCTGTATTGAATCAGCATTTTTTGCGGCTTTTAGGAATTTGGGCCATTTGTGGCTAAAGAATCTGAATTTTCATGCACCACAAGCCTTTATAATTTGTGAAAGAGGTCTTCCTGTGTATGGGGACCTAACACAATGTAGAGGGACATTTTTATGTGAGGTGTATTGCGTTTCGTCTACAAAGCTTCCAAATCTATTTCACGTCAGGAAGTACACGTTAGGTGAATTTAGTTTGAGAGCAGATTTTAACTAATCTTTTTTTTTTCGACATACGGGTTCTTCGAAAGGATGATTTTGTTTGATACGTATGGTAGATATACCCATATTTGAATATCTGGGTGATATGTTGTAGACAATAGAATTGTCTGTCTGTCTTTCTGTGTATCTTTATGTACGCCTATAAATCGTCTTCGGATGCTTGGTGCATCGTAAAATTAGGTACCGGTATGGTAAACATGAGTCAATACACCAATCATTTATAAAACTCCTCACCGTACTTTTCATAAAGTAGAAGGGTGGATATAGGGAAAATCTTCTCAAAATACGTGCTAAAATAGGCGAAATATAAAAATTATCCTAGAAGGACGATCAAAGCATATGTTGCGCTTTTCATTGTGAGACACAAAATTCTCGAGTCTATAAGGGGTCTCCGAAAACCACATTTTAAGGCCCTTAAATTAACAGTGTGTGTGATATTTCCAGAAAACTAACTTCGTTCTGATAAACTTATGAAAGAATGAGAAGCCGCTAACCATTGCAACAGTAGCTCAATTGGTAATGTCTGGTGTTAATATATAACACCGTTCGAAGAACGGGTACTTCTGCTAGTTGTATCTATTATTCGGCATTGCTCTAGGATTGTATTCCTGGTAATTCGATCGATAATTTCCATTATTATTTCGTCGATCATAATCCCTTGGTGTTTTCTCTTCTCTATTAGAGGACCTATCCGTCTGAGATGTTCTGTCCATGACTACGGCGTTGATTTCACGGTTTTCTCTTCTATCCTATCAACTGTTCTGAAGACTACTTGTGAGATCTATACGCCTGAGAATCTCCTCACAATCTTGTAGTGTCTCTACTCCGGATGTTATCAACATGCGCTGGCTCTCTATAGGAAATTGTCTCGTGATTGATCTCAATAATTCCCCTCGTGATAATGATGGAGTCAAAAATTTTAATTTGGCGAGCTGTGTAGTGAAATACCCTGCATACTTCGTTGGGTGAGATGTGGCGTATTTCCTAGAATACATGTCTGCCCTGACATCGAATTGTTCCTCCGGACTCCAGAATCGATTTATAAATGCGTGACTAAAGTCGTCCATGTTCATAAACGAGTCTCGGAATGCTCTAAACCAGCTCAGTGGAATTCCTTCTAACGATCTTTCGACTATTCTTTGCTCTCTTTCCTTAGAAACTCTATTTTCATCCATGTATTCACGATGGTCCCTTAGAAATTCCATCGGAGTAAGGTTATTTCCCCCATTGAATTTTCTAGGTCTATATACGGATAATCGTAACATGTCCGGGTGTGGTTGAATTTACTTGAGTAGTATTCATTTCTAAGCCCCCAGATATATTATGGCTATTGGATGGCGTTGATGTTTCCATTATTTCTCGACTCTTATCCGCATTAACATTCATGTCGCTCAGTTCTGATTCGAGTTTCGAAATACGCATAGTCGTCATACTGTGTTCTAGCTTCAACTTTTCCTCAATCTCAAAAGATGTAACCACTACGCTGCCTTTCACGTGTGTTTCCAACTCCTTACGCATGTCCTCAAAGTTAGTGTCGCATTTACCAGTAAGTTGATCAATTTGTTTCTTGACCCCATCTAACTCTCCAGTATTAGTGTTTATCGCTAAACGTAACTCCGCAACTGTTTCTGCGCTCGATTCTTTATTTCCTGTTAGATGCGCCACCAAGTCTTTACTTAATCCATCCAAGTTATCAACCAATTTCTTTTCTAACGCTCCCAGATTGTCTATGAATTGCATTTTGACAACATTAATTTTTCCTGACACATGACGGTGTAATTCGCTTCTCAGAGTTTTGAAATTATGCGTCCATCTGGTATCATAAGAGTCTAATTTCTTATCAAGAGCTGCATTGCTTTTCTCAAAATCTACCTTTACTTCCGAAATCTGCGATTGCAAGCGAGTCTCGAGACTTTTAACATCGGTAGTTAACGCATTAGTTTCAAGTGATATACCCTGAATCTCTGATTTAAGAGTAATAATCGATAAATTAATTTCTCCTATATCAGTATTAACCTTTAATACATCGGCTGACAAATTTGATACTATATTTTTCAGTTCTTTCGCTTCACCCTTTACTTCATCTAAATTATTCTGTATTTCTTCCTTAAATTCCTCAGCTTTCTCAGTTAAGGTTTTCAAATTACTAGTTTCACTTTGCACATCATTGGTTAAAGTTTGCACATCATTGGTTAAAGTTTGCAACGTATCATTTGAAGTTTGCAACTTAGCATTTAATTCATCCTTATTAGCTGTTAAATTATTATTAAGTTGCTCCTTATCATCAGACATTTGTTGTCGCAACTTATTAAATTCAGCTTGGACTTGAGTTAAGAAACCTCTTAACTCCTCTGGTACTTCGTAAAGCATATCAAAATATTTAAGAATAGGGAAAACTTACAAACTAGATGATCAACCAAGACCATGAGACTAGAAATATTTTTCCTGATTTTCAAACATATTTAACGTCTAATAAATAGAGCACATTCATCCACTAAACTCACTCTGGTGAACGAAAAAGAGCAAAAAGAAAAATTATTCATAAACAACATCGTGCATCTATAATTATTTTTCATCATAGTGAGCTTATAGAAATCTTAATTATCCTGACATTTACTTTACTATTAAATGCAAAACAAAGTGAAATATCATTATTCTAAACTGAATTAAAAATCCTACTGAATAATACTGTCAGATATCAGAACACGTCTGACTACCCAACTGTCCCATTTTATTGCCTATATAACAAACGGTTCGATCACTCTCAATTCGAAACCACTATGTTATGCACAAAGAAAATATCCAAACATCAGTATGATTCTCTCTGTTCGTAGCTTTAATGTCAGATATCAGAAGAAAATAGACCCCCAAAGGTACGGATATCTCTGTTCGAGGCCTTATAGGTTGGGCGCCACGTCGACCTTATGTACCCGTTTCCCAGACCTCACATCCGCCCGGAAATCAAACGTGATGTCCAAGAAATGGTACATGGTCGTAACAAAACAAATTAGGAGTCCCTGAAATATATATCCGGAAAAACTACTAAAAACATCAACTGAGAACACGGGCAGGCAAGAGATCTAACGTCTCGGGTCGTTTAACGGGATAGGTGAGATAGGTTGTCTCAGATATATATCTCTCCAAATAAAATAGGGTAGTATCATTCAGTCAGGAAAAGGAACAAGCTGCAGGAATAATTTAAGATGACTAATATTAAATGCTCTCTCTCTATTTAAGAGCAGACGAACACGAATAAATATACCCTCCTAAAAATCGAATTGGTTCAATCTTATGTTGGGATCGTAGATCCAAAAGTCCTAAACTGCCAATTCGACTTTCCGATTGCACTTGGGGTAATGCGATATGAAATAAAGTTCCAGTGTTCGTTGGTTTAGCTGAATGGTAAATAAAATAAAATCGTTGCACTTCACTGTCACTGTTTCAGCTTGGAATAAATTAAAATAAGTTGTAAATTGTAACTTCACATTCCCCTAAAAAATCAAACTTATCACACATTTAAACTAACATATTTTAAGGAAAATAACTTAATCAATTACGAGAATATTATCTAACAAGGATATAAATCGTGATATAATTTAAATTGCAATAAAATAGAATTAATTAGCAAATATTATTTACATTGAGCATTCGACATTAGTGTGGAATACTGTTCAAGAAATGTCCAGTATCTTCCATGTAGTAACTAATGTTCATTAATAATTATTCCAATCTCCGATTATATTACATCAACCTGCTAATTGTTGTTAAATCCCACAATTCAGTTTCAATAAATTATAATCCATAAATTCTTATAATATCTTCCATTTATTATTATTATGAGGGTGATGCATTGATTAATTAATATGGCAAAATTCATTCATTAATAGGTTATAGATTACTTCATTTAAATGTTTTCCTTTCGAAGAGAAGATCGAATAAAGAAGATTCATATTTATTGTTAATATCTCTATAAGCTCTCATATCAATATCCATTATTTTACAGCCTTTAATAAATATTATTATTATAATAATTCATCGCATTCATTAAACATGCTTATCGCAATAATAATCTCAGGATTGTGTTCACAGACACCTCCTAGAATTCTTCTAATCACAAAAATCAATCGTGAAATACATATTTCACTGCCTACAAATGTGAAGTATTTCTATCATAATCATTGAATGGGCCAACTGACTCGCATTCAAATGTTGCTACTATAGGACCACCTACAAGAAGTGTCCACAACATAAATCAAATAACATGCATACATGTATAAATAGGCTGCTGCGAAAATATATCATAAGAGAATTAGCTTGTTATAACATAAAAATTAATCGAATCATTAATTCAGAATCTTCCAATGCTCAGTTAATCAAATAGGAAATCTATAAATTATTATCTGCAATTATTCTTCAAATTGCTTTCATCAATTGCCACACAAATGTGATTATTATCTTTGATAATCAACCCTTAATTAATAAATATGAATGTCATCTTTACTTAAATAAATTAGATATTATTATGATTAATATTATTATTATAATTCATCATAATGAATCCAATTATTAACTTTATCAACCATCGCTGTCAAAGATCGGGAAATGTCGCTGACAATCGCATTCAAAAGATTGTGGGAAAATATTCTTAAATAAAAAAAATATTTTTTATAAAAAAATTAAATTAATTTAATTTATCAAATAATTAAATAATTATTAAGTTATTATCTCTATAAGAAAAATTTATGAAATACTAATAGCAATGACTAACTCTTAAGGTAGCTCTTTTATATTTGAAAAATCAGGAATAAATATAACAGTCATCAGGAAATAAAATCAATCATGTTTCATGGTGTTGGTTGTCATGGTGTATTATGGATGTAATGTTTCATTGCCCTTGCACATGGAGTGAAGTCCACCGATGACGTAAGATGTCTTGAACTTGTTAGACCTCCGTTTTATGAAATTGGAAAACCCCAACATCATCGTGATGACTGTAAGTTGGTGTGTCTGCTGATCTCGGTGTTCATCAAAGCCCGTAAGTTTCCCCTGAAATTGTCTAAGCTGAACTCATCTTGATAGTGTAAAAGCTATCATAAGATCCCACGAAGGAAAGAGCATTCTGGATAATTCAGGTTCCTCAAATACAATTTGACTCTTTGCCACTGCTATCTGAATAATGCACATCTTAAAGAGTCTTGAAATTCAATTTATATTAATAGTGTTCTGCTCCTCAATGTTTATTTGAATGTGAATATTGCAGTAATAACTTCTTAATGTGTCATAGGACTTCACCTAGTAAGATTGCGTTTGCATGTATTGATTTGCAGTTTTCATGGCGAGTTCATCATGAAGCTGTAATTGTTCCTCGTGTAGTGTGATAATGTAAGAAATGGTTCTACTCACAGAAATCTCCGATGCACTCACACGAATATCACTGAATTTATCGCTAGTTTCAAACACTAGACCGTTTGAGCGTTTATTTCAATCGAACACATGTTCACATAAGCTATCTGATGCCATGCGATTTGGAAAAATCATAAACCTCGGTTTAAAATAGGCTATGTGTTTTTCAGCGTGAACTCTCTCCGAATGACAGCCCGCGATGGGTTGCAAGGAACAGGTCACGATCTCTCCCCTCCTATAATCACGTGGTGTAGTCGGGGAGAATCGGACCTCCCTTTCCAGTGACGTATTACAACGTAACACAAAGTGCAGTATTACACAGGTGATATTTAAATAATATTCAGCCGTTGGTCGATTGATATCTTCTATTATACATATCCTGCCAAAGCATGAAGGTAAAGCTGAAATCAATTCAGCGTTGTAATAAGATTATATTCCATATGTTTGAAAGACCGGTGTCTCCTTGCCGTGTCCAGCCAGGCTGAAGCTAGGCTATAAGACTCGCTCTAATAGTACATTATGCAACGAGCCTATAATGGCTATAATTAAGACACGAGTATTTTTATAAAACGAGCGTATGCGAGATTTTTAATTTCCATACGAGTGTCTTAATAACCATTATAGGCGAGTTGCATACGACTGTTTATGTTCGACGATAATTATAACTTTATTATATGTTTAACTTAAATATTCATAAATATCTGTTAAGAGTCAGCTGAGGTACTTGAATTTTGTGATCGCAGAGCGAGCGTTGGGTGTTATATCTTTGTCTTTCAAGATCTTTGAACGACCGACGCATGCGCTCTGTGTGCTTGCAATGCCATATGCAGGCCATATGTTTACATCAGCCGTCCCTCAGTAATATTGTCACCGTAGTCATTTGAAGACAATGCGCTGTGCAGAAATTAGCGTTGGTGATTTTAAGGTACAGTGCTATTGCTTGTCTCATATTCGCCAGTTTATTTACGCGAACATATGGACGGTGCGTATTCCATGTCGGTAATTTATTATAGTTCGATGTTGTGTTTATGTCTGACATGTTGGATTTTGAGTGCATACGCGAAGGTATCGTTACCTAATTGGTCAATGAACGAGCTCTGATTGGCTGGAGAAACTGTATCATAATGGAAAGCAGTGTTATAATGACCATCATTATGATACAGTTTTCTGACACGTAATAGTGAGGTTCGAACATAAAGTTCATTATGCACTCGTCCAGTCACGAGCCCATGATCCCGCTGTTCTGACGTATTAATGAGCGTAACTCAAAATGCGATTTCGGTCACAGTACACTCAGCCTTGTGAGGCAAAAAACTCAGAGCTGCTGGGTTTAATTCATACCTCAGCCATTCTACCTAACCTAACCTAACCTAACTTGAAAATAAAAAGCAAAAAAATTGAGAGCAAAAAGTGTGATCAAAAAGTGAGAGCAAATGAAAGAGCACAAAAAATAAACTTAGTTATAAACTAACCTAACTTTACCTAAACTAACCTAACCTAACTTCACCTAACCTAACCTAACTTAACCTAACCTAACCTAACTTCAAAGTGCAAAAAAAAAGTGAGAACAAAAAGTGTAATAAAAAAAGTAAGAGAAAATATAAGAGCACAAATAATAAACTTAGTTACAACCTACCCTAACCTAACCTAACCTAACCAAGCATTTCCTCACCTAATTTCACCTAACCAAACTTCAAAGTGAGTGCAAATATAAGAGCAAAAAGTGACTGCGAAAAGTGAGAGCAAAAAGGTAGTGAGCCAAAAAGTGTCAGCAAAAAAAAAGTGAGAGCAAATGAGAGAGCACAAATAATAAACTTAGTTATAACCTAACCTAACCCACAGAAACCTCATTTAAAAATTTTAGATTTTACATTTTAACATTTTACATTTCAACATTTTAGATTTTAGATTTTTCATTTTACTATTTTTAGATTTTACATTTTTTATTTTTTTATTTAAGATTTTAGTTTTTATTAGATTTTACATTTTAGATTTAATATTTTTTGATTTTAGACTTTACAATTTACATTTTCCGAAAAGAGTAAACTACAAGGTCACATACCTAACCACACCTAACCTAACTTTACCAAACCTAACTTAAGCTAATCCAAAGGCTAATGCACATACACAAAGTATATAAGGGCACTTGCAACTATCGTTATGCTAGTCTTATAGGCTACTGTACAACATGATCACTACCCCAACCGGGTATTTTTTTTTCATTTTGTTGTTTAAACATTTGTCAATTTTCCAATTTCCCATTTTCATTTTTTTTTAAGTCAGTTTTAAGTTTTTCAATTTCATAATATGGAAACATTGATTTCGCATTTTGTTGCTTACACATTTGTCAATTTTCCAATTTCCCATTTTCGGTTTTTTATGTCATTTTTAAGTTTTTCAATTTCATAATATGGAAACATGGATTTTGCATTTTGTTGTTTACACATTTGTCAATTTACAAAATTCCCATTTACAGTTTTTAAAATTTCAGTTTAATGTTTTTTCTGTTTGTCAATATGGAAACATAGATTTTCCAATTTGTGTTTTTCATGTTCATTTTGCATTAGGAGTGGAGAGAGGTGGGTAGTAATTAGAAATGTACAAGCAGTGTCCATACAATATTTTTTATTTTAAATACATGTACACTATTTACACATAATACATTTTTATATATATTCTATTCTTTTTTGTTATAAATTGTACAGTTGTTTTTATTTTGTTTTCAATTTTATTTATTTTTGATTATGAATACCATTTATTTTTATTTTTGTAGTGACATGGTTTTATTTACTAAATAGCTTTGTTTTATGTATTTGCTAGTTGCAGGCAGAATATTTTGATATTCATAACTTAGCTCTTTAAGCATGGTTAATGATTCAGTAATGACCATAGGCATGTGTACCTATACCATTAGCATCAATCACTCTTTTATCATCACCAGGACACAAAGCAATTTTGTTTAGTCTTATAGATGATATGTCATGTTGTTTAGAAGCGATAATGTTCATGGGTATTCTTTTTACATTGTTTTTCATGACACAATCCTTATAATCTTGAAAGCTTTTACAATTTTTGACAACACCTCTGCTAATAAATTTAATCTTTTTGATTTCTTTACCATTTATGTCTAAAGTATACATTTTAGCTCTAAGTCCAACAAATGCTTTAATAATTTGTCCACAAGCCTCGTCTTTAAATTTCCCCCAACGTTTTCTTGTTTAATGCAGAGTAGCATATATGATTAGTTGGATAATCTGTTGTGTCCAGGTGTTCTAGGAAATCCAACTTGTCTTGATATACATCTGGGGTGTTAACCAAATAAATGAACGAGTCAGTATCCATATACATGAGTTTAAGATTGTTCATGCCATAATAGGGTAGCAGGACATCATAGTGGTGGGAATACATGAGAGTTTTTGAAATATCCAGTATACACATTCCAATATATATAGGCTTATTGAATACAATATTACGTTTAAGCCATGTGGAAAGCAGCTAGGTTAAGGCCATAAATTGTTCTGTCGATAAGTGTCGGCTTTGCTATTAATTTTTCTGCCTTTTTGCTGTCAGTCACAAGACGTATGTCTATTCTTTTACGGATATTTTCCAATGTTTTTTTTAAATGGCATTGTTGAATAATTTGTACAGATTTTTCTCAAAATCATTTTTGGCTTGTTTTCGAAGGTTGTTAATAAACGTATGCCTTTAGCCAAGGTCTTTGTTTAAACTTTAACACACGATGAATCTTTATCAATTTTATTCCATGATCTAAAGCCTGTTTTAATGCCATGTAGTGAACAACATATCGCCTTCGATTTCCAAGATGAGGAATTAGTTTTTTCAGAGACGAAACCTTTCCTAAATATGTTTTGGAAAATTTGAAAAATACACTATTTTTGGACTGAGAGTGGTATAGTGGTAGTTGATGGAGTTAACATATGTCTTTTTAGGATCTTTAGATTAATGACATAGCCTACTTTCCAAATATTTTTTGAAAAATTTGAAAAATACACTATTTTTTTGACTAGGCATGGGAGAGTGGTAAGGGTAAGAGTTGAGAGTCATTGATAAACCTTAGAGTACTTTGGATTTTTTAAGAATTTTGTGTGTTGTTGTTGTTGTTGTTGTTGTTGTTGCTGCTTACAAACATGGCTGTAAGCATTATGTTGCCATAAAAAGGACAGACATACTTTCAAAGACCAAATAAGCCCCAACAAGCAAGAGCAAATATGAGAGAGCTAATACAAAAGCCAACAAAAGCCAACAAAAAAAGTCCTCACGGCACGCCGGAAGGCGGAGGTAGATTTCACCGGACAAATTTGGGGATAGGTGAAAATAGGCAGAATATGCCAGTTTTCGTAGAAGGATCAGACCTCATTTATTGCGAGAAGGAATTTTATAATTGGAGCTTAATTAACTTTGTTTTTCGTCATTTTATGCTTATTTTAAACATTTTATTGTGTTATGGGAACGGTAACCTTCTTGTCATTTGGGGTCCATTTTTATACTTGTGGTCACACTGTCCTTAAGCAAGGTTTCGACACTGATGTGCAACTATGTAACGGTCTGTTACTTCTTCACGCAAAATTATATCTCCCGCAGAGATTTTGGTTGGTTCCTCAGTTTAGGGGCTGCGACAACGCGGTCATGTAACCCCGTATACTTAGGGATGGCTATATTAGTCTGTAATTCAGGTAAAGACTGCAGACGTTCAATTTCAAGCAGTAGTTCCTAATGTTGCTACCAGGTACTACCGTCCACGACACCTAGCTGTGAACTAGGCTACTAGATGCCACCGGAACCAGCAACTCGCAACGAACGTTGGAACTTCCCCTCCAAAGGAAAGCATACTGAGGGATTTTTAGCTCTCTTAGAAAATCCGACGACTTCGGCCGGCTTTGAACTCGCGACCTTGGGCATAGACACTCAGCATGCTACCAGTTACGTCACCGAAGCCGCTTCACACTTAGTCAGATGGTAATCTGAATCTGATCTCGTGCAAGTGCGTTATCTTGGCAACGTCTGATGGCTCATCCCTCATCAATTAAGTAGTGTTGCCATGGCAACCACTGATAGCTCTTGGCATTTTCTTATAATTCCGAAATAATTTTTCTCATCTCTTGGCATAATGGTGGGTCATATCAAAAATTCTTTCAGACAAAAGTTTTAGGAAATTATTAGGGGAATATTGTCCATTTTGTACGGTATTGATATTGTGCCTATTAAGAGAGATATGATTAATGTTTCACGAAAAACCCACTTTTTCCCACCCCTTTGGTCAATGGTTGGTGTTATAAAAAAAACTCTTCAAATATAATGTTCGGGCTTTATCCGACACATAGTATGAACGTTGAATGGATCGATATTTCACATATTAAGAGAGTTATAGCAATATTTCACTTTTTCGAAAAAAGACCCCCATTTTCACCCCTTACGACCGATTTAGCCCAGTAACGAACTCGACCGAGATTTTATAGGTATACATATTCGGTAAAAAATTCAAAGTGATTGGTGCAAAATTACGGCAGTTATCGTGTCCACAAGAAACTGATATACATATATATATATATATATATATATATATATATATATATATATATATATACATAAATTATATATAAACTTTTGAACTGACGGTGGTTTTGGGGTCTGGGGGATGTGAAACGTGAAGATATGTCGAAATTTTCCGGAAGTCGAAACATGGTACCCATTGCAATAGTGAGCTTCCTAATGAAATCTACCTCTGGTTGGTTCCTCAGTTTAGGGGCTGCGACTACGCGGTCATCTAACCCCGTGTACTTTGGGTGAGTGTAGAATCTGTCTGATAAACAGTGTGAATTGTAATGGCTGTATTAGTCTTAGTTCAGGTAAGGACTGCAGACTGTCAATTTCAAGTAGTAGTTCCTAATGTTGCTACCAGGTACTACCGTCAACGACACCTTGCTGTGAACTTGGCTACTAGATGTCACCCCAACCAGCAACTCGCAACGAAAGTTGGAACTTCCCCTCCAAAGGAAAGCATACTGAGGGATTTTAGCGCTCTTAAAAAATCCGACGACTTCGGCCGGCTATGAAACCGCGACCTGGGGCATAGACATTCAGCTTGCTACCAGTTACGTCACTGAAGCCGCTTCCCACTTAGTCAGATGGAAATACTGAATCTGATCTCGTGCAAGTGCGTTGTCATGGCAACGTCTGATGGCTCATCCCTCATCAATTTAGTAGTGTTGCCATGGCAACCACTGATAGCTCTTGGCATTTTCTTATAATTCCGAAATCATTTTTCTCATCCCTTGGCGTAATGGTGGGTCGTATCAAAAATCCTTTCAGACAAAAGTTTTAGGTAATTATTAGGGGAATATTGTCCATTTTGTACGGTTTTGGTATTGTGCCTATTAAGAGAGATATGATTAATGTTTCCCAAAAAAACCACTTTTTCCCACCCCTTTGGTCAATGGTTCGTGCTATAAAAAAAACTCTTCAAACATAAATTTTGGGCTTTATCCGACACATAGTATGAACGTTGAACGGATTCGATATTTCACATATTAATAGAGTTATAGCAATATTTCACTTTTTCGAAAAAAGCCCTCCATATTCACCCCCTTCGACCAATTTAGCCCAGTAACGAACTTAACCGAGATTTTATAGGTATACATATTCGGTAAAAAATTCAAAGTGATTGGTGCAAAATTACGGCAGTTATCGTGTCCACAACAAACTGATATACATATATATATACATATATATATATATATATACATACAAAAATTTTATATAAACTTTTGAACTAACGGTGGTTTTGGGGTCTGGGGGATGTGAAACGCGAAGATATGTCGAAATTTTCCGGAAGTCGAAACATGGGACCCATTACAATAGTTAGCTTTCTAATGAAATCTACCTAAAAGCAAACACAAGCCAACAAAAGCCAACAAAAGACAACAAAGCCAACAAAAGCCAACAAAAAATCCAACAAAAATCTTACAAAAAAGCCATCTAGCATGCTGGTAGTGGAGTGAGTTGTCATATTGACCGATAGGTAGCAGGATGGTAGTTGAGGAGTATTGATATCGACCGCTAGATAGCATGGTGGTCGTTCAGTGAGCGAGTGCTGAAATGGAGCGCTAGGTAGAATGCTGGTCGTTCAAGTAGTTCTCATAGTCACCGCTAGATAGTGGCAACATACTTTGCGTGTCGCATGAAGCTATTTAACAAAGTTTTACCTCATGAAAAACTTGCTTGTATAAGCTTTGTACAAAAATTGAATATACAATTAACTACTAAGTGTTCAGAACTAACATGTATAGCCTTGTGTAGGGAATATTGGGGTCCTTAGCAAGAAAGAGTGCCTAACACACATGAGTGTATAGCCTTTTGATCTTCAGTAAGTACCTGATAACCTTGAGTAGGCCATAAGAATATTTTCAGTTGACTACTACCTGTCACAGTGTTTACATTGTGAAAGACCGTTGAAACAACCAATCTTTAGCCTTGGCATAAGCAGTGAGCAGCAGTTATCCTTAACTAGGGGTGTATTAGCGGACCCTTATCAAGAATATCATCAGTTGACTACCACCACTCACAGTGACCAAATCGTGAAAGACTGTCAAAACAACTATTGTACAGCCTTGTACTACTCAGTAAGTAGCTGTTGGTCTTGACTATTGTATATTAGAGAACCCTTAGCAAGTATATAATCAGTTGACTACTACTTGTTACAGTGTTCACATCGTGAAAGCCCGTCTCACTGTCCAGTCTACAGCCTTGTCATACGCTGTTAAGAGCTGTTGGTCAATACTAGGGGTATAT
This sequence comes from Meconema thalassinum, assembly GCA_946902985.2. Classification (NCBI taxonomy): domain Eukaryota; kingdom Metazoa; phylum Arthropoda; class Insecta; order Orthoptera; family Tettigoniidae; genus Meconema; species Meconema thalassinum. The sequence goes on from OX336391.1 coordinate 35,664,747, forward strand.
TAGAGGGCCCTTAACAAGAATATCACCAGTTGACTACTACCTCTCACGGTCTTCACATCGTGAAAGACCGTCTCACCAACCAACCTGTAGCCCTGTGATACGCAGTAAACAGCTGTTTGTAGAAATCAACATTCGTGATGGAAGAACCCATTCCTAGCTATATGTGCAAAGAGTGTGGAAAAGATTTTTTTCGGGACTATCATAGGAAGCGTCATGAAGTTTCGTGTGGGGAATTTCATGAGTGTAAAACGTTTGGCAGTAAATTCAACAATGCCTAGAATGGACGTCGTCATGGAGAATGTTGTAATGTTGTGTCGGCAGCTGAAAGACAAAAATCTGAGCCTACAAAACATTACCTACTGTCATTGGTCCCTGACAAAAATGGACTTATTGAATATGAGACATCTTTTCAAGGTCGACTTAAATCCTATTTCATTCGTTGCGATACGTGTAAGGATTTAAATTCATACCTTAAAGAGTCCAAACAGCAAATAATATAAGCTATGCAAAAAGAACTAGCAATGCACAAGTCGATCGAAGTTAATCTAGTGGCTGAATGTTGATTCATTCATACGTCCGCCAACGAAATTACGGATTGGGCTTTTAAAACACGAAATCAGGTTCTATTTTGGAAACAGACTTGAGTAGTTTCTTGGAAACACAATTTACAAAGTTAACTACTGAAATGGAAGAATCTGAGCTAAAAGGCAGTAATTGGGCTTTGTTAGCAGTGGAAGGAGTACGATTGAAAATAAAAAAGTACAATCCCTTGCCTGGAAGCTCATATATTCCATTACCAGCAGCTATACAAGCAAGAAAAGCCTGCATTAATCCTCAAAACTTTGAGGACGAGAGGTGTTTTATGTATGCCATTTTAGCAAAACTGATTAAGGCTGATGCTAATACAAGGATCTGGAAAACAAGTATGATTTTTCAGTAATATAATTTCCTACATCGCTAGCTGACATTTTCAAATTTGAAAAAGCCAACGATATATCCATTAATGTATTTAGATTGGAACAAGACAACAAATTGTTCCCTCTGAAGGTTGTGGATCAAGAGCTGCAAGACCATCGCGACCTCCTTCTGCTAAGTTCATCATCCGGCCAGAACCACTACGTCTTTATCAAAGATTTTGATAAACTAGTAAGACATCAGATTACCCGCTAAGAACATAAGATATATACGTGTAAACGGTGTTTTATACACTTTGATAATTGATGTGGACAACAAGGAATGGGAAAATTGAAAGAACATAGAGTTTTGTGTGTCCAGCATGACATTGCTAGGGTTGAAATGCCTATTAAAAACTCAATTGTTAAATTTTTAAACGTGGAAAAAATGCTGAGAATACCTTACGTTATCTATGCTGATTTTGAAAGTATACGGTTACCCTATCAAACATGTCTACCCAATCCTGAAACAAGTTATACAGTGCCATACCAGAGTCATGTTTCTATGAGCTTTGGTATATACGTTAAACCCTCACCTGCTGTGGAACACATAAAGACAAACCTTCCAAGCCAATCTCTTATTTATCGTGGACCTGACGCTGCAGAAAAGTTTATGGACTGTTTGATTTCAATAGCTAATGAAATCGATCGCCTTTACAGCTTAAATGTTCCAAAGGCTTTAACTGAGGTTCAAGAAGCAGAGTTCCAATGTTCTGAATCCTGTTATTTGTGTTAAAAACCATTTACCCAACAGGAATGGAAAGTTCGAGACCACTGCCATATTACAGGGGAATGCCGTGGAAGTGCTCACAATAACTGTAATTTGAGGTGTAAAACACGTAACCCCGTTCCTGTGTTTCTATATAATATGAGTGGCTACGAAGCAAATTTCATTGTAACGCAATTGGGATGTACAACTGAGAGAGTGGATGTTATCGCGAACTCCAAAGAAAAGTACATTTCCTTTACCAAATATGTAGGAAATGTTAAGCTTAGATTTGTGGACACGTTTCGGTTAATGCCGAGTAGTTTGGAAAACTTAGTTTCCAAGTTAACACCATACCCTGAAACAGACAAGTACTTTGGAAAAGAAAATGCAACGCTCATGACTCGTAAGGGAGTATTTTGTTATGACTACATTGACTCATGGGAAAAGTTAAGTGAAACGTGTTTACCTCCAAAAGAGGCATTCTTTAACAAATTAAGTCAAGAAGATGTTAGTCAAGAAGACTATGAACATGCCAAAAATGTCTGGAATCAGTTCAACATTAAAACTCTCGGGGAATATAGTGACCTCTTCCTATCATCAGATGTACTCCTTCTTGCAGACAGCTTTGGAACGTTTAGAAACAAAACACTAGAAACACACCGAGCGGATGCTGCACACTTTTTTACTTCGCCTGGTTTAAGTTTTGAGGCAATGCTCCTTTACACAGGAATTGAACTGGAATTGCTACAGGGTTACGATCAGATTCTTCTAATCGCGTCTGGAATACGTGGAGGCAAATGCCAGGTGTCTCATCGGTATGCTGAAGCTAACAATAAATACATGGAAACCTATGATTCTGAGAAACCATCGCAGTTTATTACCTATGATGATGCCAACAACCAATACGGGTGGGCTATGTGCCACTCCCTTCCTTATGGTGGATTTCAGTGGGTTTCTCCAGATACTGTTGATCAAGAAAAACTAAAGGAAGACGATCCTGTGGGATACATTCTAGACGTTGATGTTGATTACCCATCTGACCTTCATGATCTACACAACGATTTACCTTTCCTACCAGAGTGTACACAACCTAAGGATTCGTCTCTGAAAAAACTAATTCCTCATCATGGAAATCGAAGGCGATATGTTGTTCACTACATGGCATTAAAACAGGCTTTAGATCATGGAATAAAATTGATAAAGATTCATCGTGTGTTAAAGTTTAAACAAAGACCTTGGCTAAAGGCATACGTTTATTTAATAACAACTTTCAAAAACAAGCCAAAAATGATTTTGAGAAAAATCTGTACAAATTATTCAACAATGCCATTTTTGGAAAAACAATGGAAAATATCCGTAAAAGAATAGACATACGTCTTGTGACTGACAGCAAAAAGGCAGAAAAGCTAATAGCAAAGCCGACATTTATCGACAGAACAATTTATGGTCCTAACCTAGCTGCTTTCCACATGGCTAAACGTAACATTGTATTCAATAAGCCTACATATATTGGAATGTGTATACTGGATATTTCAAAAACTCTCATGTATTCCCATCACTATGATGTCCTGCTACCCTATTATGGCATGGACAATCTTAAACTCATGTATATGGATACTGACTCGTTCATTTATTTGGTTAACACCCCAGATGTATATCATGACAAGTTGGATTTCCTAGAACACCTGGACACATCAGATTATCCAACTAATCACTTATGTTACTCTACATCAAACAAGAAATCGTTGGGGAAATTTAAAGACGAGGCTTGTGGACAAATTATAAAAGCATTTGTTGGACTTAGAGCTAAAATGTATGCTTTAGTAAAGAAATCAAAAAGATTAAAGGTATTAGCAGAGGTGTTGTCAAAAAAAAAATGGTATGGACACTGCTTGTGCATTTTTAATTACTACCCACCTCTCTCCACTCCTAAAGCAAAATGAACATGTAAAACACAAATTGGAAAATCTATGTTTCCATATTGACAAAATAGAAAATCATTAAACTGAAATTTTAAAAACTGTAAATGGGAATTTGGTAAATTGACAAATGTGTAAACAACAAAATGCAAAATCCATGTTTCCATATTATGAAATTGAAAAACTTAAAACTGACATAAAAAAAACGAAAATGGGAAATTGGTAAATTGACAAATGTGTAAACAACAAAATGCAAAATGCATGTTTCCATATTATGAAATTGAAAAACTTAAAACTGACTTAAAAACCTAAAAATGGGAAATTGGAAAATTGACAAATGTGTAAACAACAAAATGAAAAAAATTACCCGGTTGGGGTGGTGATCATATTGTACAGTAGCCTATAAGACTAGCATAAGGATAGTTGCATGTGCCCTTATATACTTTGTGTATGTGCATTAGCCTTTGGATTAGCTTAAGTTAGGTTTGGTAAAGTTAGTTTAGGTGTGGTTAGGTATGTGACCTTGTAGTTTACTCTTTTCGGAAAATGTAAATTGTAAAATCTAAAATCAAAAAATATTAAATTTAAAATGTAAAATCTAAAAAAAAACTAAAATCTAAAATACAAAAAATCAAAAATGCAAAATCTAAAAATAGTAAAATGAAAAAAATCTAAAATCTAAAATGTTAAAATATAAAATGTTAAAATGTAAAATCTCAAATCTTTAAATGAGGTTTCTGTGGGTTAGGTTAGGTTAGGTTAGGTTAGGTTAGGTTATAACTAAGTTTATTATTTGTGCTCTCTCATTTGCTCTCACTTTTTTTTTGCTGACACTTTTTTGCTCACTACCTTTTTGCTCTCACTTTTTGCTGTCACTTTTTGCTCTTATATTTGCACTCACTTTGAAGTTAGGTTAGGTGAAATTAGGTGAGGAAATGCTTGGTTAGGTTAGGTTAGGTTAGGTTAGGTTAGGGTAGGTTGTAACTAAGTTTATTATTTGTGCTCTTACATTTGCTCTTACTTTTTTTGATTACACTTTTTGCTCTCACTTTTTTTTTGCACTTTGAAGTTAGGTTAGGTTAGGTTAAGTCAGGTTAGGTTAGATTAGGTTAGGTGAAGTTAGGTTAGGTTAGGTTAGGAGAAGTTAGTTTAGGTTAGGTTAGGTTAGGTAAAGTTAGGTTAGGTTATAACTAAGTTCATTATTTGTGCTCTTACATTTGCTCTCATCTTTTGATCACACGTTTTGCTCTCACTTTTTTTTTATGCTTTTTATTTTCAAGTTAGGTTAGGTTAGGTTAGGTTAGGTTAGGTAGAATGGCTGAGGTATGAATTAAACCCAGCTGCTCTGAGTTTTTTCCTCACAAGGCGGAGAGTACCTCGTCTCAACCCTCAGCCCAGAATTAAATTTCTTGACAGAGCCAGGACTCGAACCCGGGCCTCTACAGTAGCAGCTAAGAATGCTAGCCACTACACCAAAAAGAGGACAATATAAGGCTGGTTTTGATTGTACATGATCAATGCTTGATTACCTAATAATAATAATAATAATAATAATAATAATAATAATAATAATAATAATAAATATTCCAATTAGCAACGTAACACTGTCAACCTCTCCCTGTGACTTCATTCAATGTCTCAGGGCGTGGCAGCCATATTGCCCATTAGCCCCTGACCCAGCTATGACTGACTTCTCCATAAGAATAACATAGGGCAGTTGCGCGCGGCGGCCATCTTGCCCATTAGCCCCTGCCCCAGAACCGCTCTTTTATTCCTACTCACGAGGCAAGTAAGCTGATATCGCACTTCCTGCTGAAGTAGACATTCCTGCCTCGTCAGCAGCAGCAACAGCTCTCACGAGGCCTCTGGCTAGGTACAATATTCAGTCTCCAGTGAGCAGGACTGTGTGTGAGTTAGCATTGAAAAACATTTGTGTATTTTAATTATTATTATTATTAAACATTTTACTGTAATAATAATAATTATTAGCAAGCGGCCATCCACAATACATGACCATGTTAACCACATACTTTCACCCTATAACACGTCACTTCACCCAGTTCAATATTTAGTTTATAACATATTTGGGGAATGACCTTACAGTTTTGGCTCTTTGCATTCATGCACATAGCTTGGACGAGCGAATGTTATAGGTTTCCATATTCTACAATTATTCGCTCTGCCAGACAGTGATCTCGCTTATTACCGTTCACTAGCATGTTAAAGATCCCCTTCAGGGGTAAAAAAAATTCTTAGCATGCTTCACGCATTTTAGGTAGATTTCATTATAAAGCTAACTATTGCAATAGGTACCATGTTTCGACTTCCGGAAAATTTTGACATATCTTCGCGTTTCACATCCCCCAGACCCCAAAACCACCGTCAGTTATACATAATTTATGTATATATGTATATATATATATATATCAGTTTCTTGTGGACACGATAACTGCCGCAATTTTGCACCAATCACTTCGATTTTTTTACATAATATGTATCCCTATAAAATCTGGGTCGAGTTGGTTAATGGGCAAAAGTGGCAGAAGAGGGTAAAAATGGGGATCTTTTTTCGAAAGAGTAAAATATCACTATAACTCTCTTAATATGTGAAATGTCGAATCCTTCGGAAGTTCATATTATGTGTCGGATAAGTGCCAAAAATGTATGTTTAAAAAGTTTTTTGATAGCACCAACCATTGGCCAATGGGGTGGAAAAAGTGAGTTTTTCGGGAAACATTAATCATATCTCTCTTAATAGGCACAATATCAAAACCGTACAGAATGGACAATATTCCCCTAAGAATTACCTAAAACTTTTGTCTGAAAGAATTTTTGATACAACCCACCATTACGACAAGGGATGAGAAAAATGATTTCGGAATTAGAAGAAAATGCCAAGAGCCATCAGAGGTTACCATGACAACGCTTCTAAATTGATGAGGGATGAGCTATCAGAGGTTGCCATGACAACGAGATCACATTCAGTTTTCCATCTGACTATGTGGGAAGCGGCTTCGGTGACGTAGCCTAGCTGGTAGCATGCTGAACTTCTATGTCCAAGGTCGCGGGTTCAAAGCCGGCTGAAGTCGCCGTATTTTCAAAGAGAGCTGAAAATCCCTCAGTATACTTTCCTTCAGAGGGGAAGTCCAACGTTCGTTGCAAGTTACTGGTTGCGGTGGCATCTAGTAGCCAAGTTCACAGCTAGGTGTCGTTGACGGTATATTTGGTACCAACATTAGGAACTACTACTTGAAATTGACCATCTGCAGTCCTTACCTGAATTACAGATTAATACAGCCATCACAATTAACACCGTTTATCAGACAGATTTTACACACACCCAAAGTACACGGGGTTACATGACCGCGTTGTCGCAGCCCTAAACTGAGGAATCAACCAACATCTCTGCGGGAGATAAAATTTGACGTGAAGAAGTAACAGACCGTTAGATAGTTACACATCAGTTCCAAACCTTGCATAAGGACAGTGTGACCACAAGTATAAAAATGAACCCCAAATGACAAGTAGGTTACCTTCCCCATAAGACAATAAAATGTTAAAAATATGCATAGTAAGACGAAAGAAAAGTTAATTGAGGTCCAATTACATTGAAAAATACTTTCTCGCAATAAATGAGGTCTGATCCTTCTACGAAACCTGTATATTTTGCCTATTATAGCCTATCCCCTGGTTTGCCCGGTGAAATCTACCTCCGCCTTCCGGCGTGCCGAGAGGATTTTTTCAATTATTCGCCACCATCCGTCATAGGAAATATCACAAAACCAACCGTCATAATATTAAGCCGCCCCGCCATCCCACCAAAATAGCAATTCATTTCTTTCGGGCACGGTCATCGAAATCGCCATGAGGGATTTTTGAAATATTCATCGCCCTGCTGCCCCGTCGAAATAGCCATTTCCTGTATTCACCATGGCCAGTCATAGCCTCGTTGTAACATACGTCAAGCGCTACCGGCTCTCTGTCCACAAACACTCATTTATTTTAAAAATAAAAATAAAAAATAATGTATAGTTCTTGTCCTAGAGTCTTGCCATTTATTTTCATGATAGAGGGGGTAGAGACCTTTCATTTATGTCAAACAAACTTATTTGTAAACTTGTTAGTTTCCAAAATAGCAAAAATTAAAAAATTTTAGTGTTATCAAAAAATCTCAAAAAATAAAAAAGTTTTATTATAAAAAATAAAGGACATGATGAACCCGCTGAGTTAAGGTTCATGTGGTATTTTTTATAACAACACATTTATGATGGGATGTAGTACCTTTGAACACACCCAGAAAGCCACGTGGAGCTGAGAGCTCACGTTATACTCTTTGAAGTAGCGGAGAACCGCACTTTTGACTTTGGTGAAGTCTGCTAATTATTTATCTGAAGTCTTATTAAATAATTTTATCTTTCCACAAGACACAGAATATTCCATTTCGTCATTCAGCATTATTAAAACATTTTTGGAGAATGTTATTTTCGCTTAAGGTAAGGTAATACCCTTGCAGATACGCAAATAGGAATGTAAGTAGCCGCTCAACGACTTCGGTTTGACGACCTACTTCCTCGAGGAACCTTGTGCCTTTCACTACGTCTGGAGAATCCGCCCCCTGTAGGCGTGAAGTTGCATCCGTCGTGTAAGACGTAGAAAATATCCGCTGTTTAGCGTGGAAATTGTTATCTGTTGCCATCGAGCACAGTTGCGCTACAATACGAGTGATAAGTAATTATTTGCACTACGTCTGGAGAATCCTCCCCGTGTAGGAGTGAAGTTACATCCGTCGTGTAAGACGTAGAAAACATCCGCTGTTTAGCGTGGAAATTGTTATCTGTTGCCATCGAGCACGAATATTATGCAAATCACTGTTTATTGATGCACAGTGAACAACGAGAAGCATTTTGTGAAATAATTGGCAAGTATAGTGAATTTTATAACATTACCGTAACACCACATTTTTGTACCCACGTGTTTGTGGAGGGTCGAGAGCCTGGTGAAAAATATAGAGGTAAACGTGTTATAATTACTTTATATAAGTGTGATTATGAAAGTACTGTATATTTGAATTGCCACAGTGAATTTTTCAATTACAAAACTACGCACATTTCATGGATGCTACGTGAAGTAAAAAGTGGCGTCAATACACGTGAAGAACCATAGAACAGTGCTTGGTCACGTATTAATCCGATATCTTCGAAGTAAAGGCTGTGTTATTAATTGAATTAAAGCCTGTAACATTTACTACGAACACTGTGATTTTGAAGTGAAAGAATGAACTGCTACACGATTTATTTTACCACCCACGTGATCAGACTATTCTACACCATGTTTGAGACCGACATCATGGGCTAATACCATCAAGGTACGAGGGTGATGTATCTATTGGAACCAGCATGATGGTGGATCTTCCAGAACAGCGAACGAGGAGGAAGGAACCCAGGATGCCATTCCCAGGCAAGTCCAGTACATCCACGAAGTTGATGACAGGGACAGATCGAACCCTGGTCTTTGGGAGAGTCCAGATGGGAATCCTGATGAGGACGATTCCGTTCCGGAGAGCCAGGGATGAATTTGTTCAACCCTTGTCGTTGAACAGAGGGCTGAGTGAGAACTCCTACATGTCGTGAGTTTTTGTACACCCTTTCTCGTTCTAGTTTCTGGTGGTATAGTAGGTGTAATGTAGTTTGTGAACCAACCGAACTCAGTGACAGCCATTTTTATAGGTAGAGAATGTAACTAGTCTGATTAGATGTCATTTATTTCAGTTAGAGTGAGACACCCTTGGGTCAGACATTTTGGTCAACCCTGGTGCAGCTTGATGAACGTCGTAGAACGTCAATGCCTATCTTTTGCTAAACGTGACCGTAGTCATTTGAGGCTACTTTGTTTGACCATATCTGGGGTGATTTTCAAGTCTTTGCTGACTTTTGTTATGGCAATCAGATGCCATGGTTATATTTCTTGAACTGCATTTTGTGCAGCCAGTCTTTGTTACGCCCCTGACTTCGTTAGAACAGTCGTATCAGTTAGGTAATCTACTGTATTTAACAGTTTTGTAACTGCATTATATTTCATTTGAGATGTTTCTCAGAAGCCATCTGGTCAAGTGTGGACCTTGTAAGTAAAAGGGATGTTTCGTTGTCTAGCATCGAACCCAGTTCCCAACGTATCATTAAGCAGATCCAGAGTGTGAAATCTGCGTCACAATTATTATTTTGTTAGTGTCATGTGAAGACACGTATTTATTTGATGTTGTACAAACAACTACTGAAGTATTATATCTTTGAGAGCAAAGAGCTCCAGCAATAGTGACATTGCTACCATTTAGACGTCTTTGGTTTGAAAGACGGAATTATATTATTGTATTCAGATTTATAGCGTGTCTCTTATACACGTATTCTTCGAGGTTTATAACCTATGGTAAAGGTTTTATGAGAGGCCAGTTGTACTGTTTTTATTTTGTTTAAATCGCCGGCCTTGATAGTTAGTGTGTGTTGTGTCAGACCGCGCAGGAATGTTGTAGCCTGAAGAGAGACAAACTGGTTTGTGACCCAGTGCCCTTGAGAGCACGCTTGTATTATGAGACAGACATAGATTGACAGAAGACAGAATGCTTTTAGTATTCGCTCTTTCTTTCATTGCAATTTAGCTCATGGAACCCAGTGTGCAACCTTGTATCTGCCACGGTGGGTGAGTGGATAGCGTGTCGGTCTACTAACCCCAAGATGGCAGGTTCGCCCCTGACCGTGGTAAGTGATTTTTGAAAGGCGGCAAAAATACGATACGCATGTCATACGATGTTGGCATGTCAAAGAACCCATTTGAATTCAGTAGGCCGAGTTCATAATGGCAAAATTAATCTCGGGAGTTTCCGCCAGCACAAGGTTCCTCATTTCTCTACTTGAAAGCGCTATTGTGTTCAAGGAGATTAGATATCTAACATCTAACCTCCTTGACTTTCATAGTCAAGGAACTACGAAATTCGACATGCAAGCTACCCTCTGGGTGTCAAATAGCAAAACTTGCACCAGGCACCCGAGGCCATACGATATTATTATTATTATTATTATTATAGAGTGTTTTTTGTTAGTTAAACGCACTGTTGCGTTTACCGTCGTTTGACGTTTACAGTTATGTCAGGTTTTCTATAGTACTTTGTAGGCCACCCTGTTATAGGAGGTATTTCATGTATGAAGGTATTTGTGTGTACCTTGTCCGGGATTGTTCCCGTTGACCAGATGTTATTGGAGGGAGACTGAGTGTGCAGGCCCATCCCAGAGGTATTGAACGCGAGCTTTGTGCCGCTGGTAACTTATGTTATTGTGTGTCCGAGTTGTTATTGCTCGTTGATTATATTCCGACTTTTGAGTCGAGGCTGTTTGGTGGAGATTGATCTCAGTGGAGACACTCCGTGCCCAGGCTATTGTCAGTATTATTTGCCATAAACCAACGATAAACCTAAACCGACATCTTAATAATAAAACGCATAATTTTGGTAAAACAAAAGCTAACTAACGAATTCTTTCTATCTAACTTTGCTCTTTTGCATCTGGAACCTGCTGACATGACCGTGCTAATGAAGGTATTTCCTTTTGAGGAAATGACTAGGACAGCTGAAACATTGAAGCGACCTGAAGCTTGTTCGAACCTTGAGTTCGTAGCTTGTGGAGCGCAGGCCATGCGATGTTAGACGTAGTCTTTACTACGCAGTCGTCACCGTAACTACACACATTAGATATCTATGGCTTACAAAGAGTATACCAAGGTGCAGGCAGGCATTTTAATAAAACTATTGTCTCTTTCATAATTATTTATGATGTACAAGTGTATGAATCCTACATGTTACCTTCTTGTGTGCTGGTAGCACGTAGTTTCTAAGAATAATTAATTGTTTTTCTTACATGGCTGTTCACTTAGCTTTGAATGTAATTGTTTTCTGTTACGGACGTCATCACCGTAAATTTTGTTATTAATTGATAGGACTTAGCTAGACGAATTAACGTTAAATGTAAATGCGGAGGTGGTATCATCCTAACTTAGATTTGTTTTGCTACCCTGTTAAATGTACATTCTGATATTAGCTTGATCTTGTATGTTGACCTAGGAATTTGCGTCGTACCATTTTCCTAGTGTTGCTGTTGTTGCTTTATCATTGTGAGATAGATCTTTCGCGAGGGTTTTCCGTAACTTCTCAGGTAGGGACCTGCTCTTTATTTTTGATTGTTTATTAGCTTGCGGACTAGCCGATTGAAACCCTCCGAACTAGGCTAGGGGCTTGTGAATTTTAACAATAAATTTTCACGGTGTTTTACATAAGTCTGGATGTTTATTTTCTCAGTCTAGTTTTTAAGGTGAACCTTTCCTTAGGCAGTCTATGACCATCGTCACCATGTACCACGATCCCTGTGGACTACAGATTCTCGTGCCGCTTTGGCCTATTTGGAAGTTCACCTGATCCTCACGGCAATTGTGTCCGACGGATAAGATGTTAGGGAAGTCATTTCGGTTGTTGGCTATCCTGGCAGCTCCACCGACGGTCTCATAAAATGGCGCCAAACTCATGTGCCGACGTTAACGTGGTGACCGTCAGTTCCATGTTATTTAGGAGGATCTTAATGTTGATTAATGATAAATTGACAGGACTGGGACGAACTTAGAAAGTCGTACTGCAGATCAAGTGACCGCATGGCATTCATGTTTGATAGAAGTCCATGGGGTGAGGCTTTAGTGTTAGATAAATGATGGATAGGATTTTCTTTGATGATGCCTCATCCTGAGTAAATGTAATACTTTTCTTTGCTCGCCGTTGTCTTTGTAAATGTAGAAACACTTAGTTTGCATTCTCCAGCTGTACTCGTGATATTTATTTAAATGAAACAAGCTTTATACCACCATGTAACTAATCAGAGCTATAAGTTCCATTAGAGATTGATCCCTCACTTTCTCAAATATATTTATTTTCAATGGATGAGGAAACTATTCGTCGTGTGTTTCGGGAGATGATGGCAGGTGTTAATGCCAACCTCCAGCAGATTACTGCTGAATTAGGTACTGTAAGGACTGATTTAGGTGATGTAAGAGGTGATTTAGGTGAAGTCCGAGGTGACTTAGGTCAGAATACCCAAGCTGTCAACACTGTAAGTGGACATGTGGACCAAGTTAGACAAGACTTAGAGGTTAACAGCCGATCAATAAACAATGTGAGTGGTCATGTGGACCAAGTAAGACAGGATTTAGAAGTTAACACCCAGTCTATAAATATTGTAAGTGGTCATGTAGACCAAGTCACAGAGTCGATCAATAATGTTAGGGCTGATCTAACGCAGGTCAGGGCCGACATGGACGCATATAGAGTCGAAGCTAGGAATGATCATACGGCAGGTTTAGCAGCTGTTAGGGTTGATGTCATGCGACACCATCAGGAGTCTAACCAGCGTATAGATTGCTTAACCGACCAGATGAATAGAGCTAGGGAGGACGTGCAGACCTGATTGGAGGAGCACACAGCTCAAATTCAAACGACAATAAACAGAGTCCAGATAGATATGAGAGCCGACTTGGAGCACACTCGAGAAGAATTTGGGACTCGATTGACTCACGTCGAGGGATTTATGGACACCGTGAAAAAGGACATGGCGACCATGAATATTGGACTGATTTTGATGAGAGGTGCAGCCAATGCTGTGAATAACAACGTCAAGACGATCGTCGACGGCATGATAGAGGTCAAGGACGAATTAAACACCAATAGGAGGAATATTACGGAGTTGACAGAAACCGTAGCAGGCCTACGTGAAACAGTTGACGTTCACCGAGAGGAACATAAAATCGACCTCATGTTATTGAGGGGTGACCTCAACGAACACAAGACCACAATGGAGGCCAAGGTAGCCGAGGTCAGAGATGATGTTGGAAAGATCCAAGATAACGTGTCGAAAGTCGAAGGAGAATTCGATTCCTTACAGAAACGATTCGAGGAAGTCGCGGTAACCGAGAGGTTAGACCTTAGCTATAACCTGAGAACGGCAATACGCGAAGTTGACACGAACCTCAAAGGGAAAGTCGATAGGATCGAGCTACAACTTAACGACTTAGGTAACAAAGTCACAGCTAGAACCATCCCAGGACTCGAGGTTATAGAGAGACGTCTCGACAGAATTGAGACGCTTCCTAGAGAGAGACACTTACCCTCACAGATGGGAGACTCTCAGGCGACACCCGTATCTCAATCCTCAGGGATGATGCCTACTCAATTCCAACCCAGCGCACCTATAGAACCGCAACCATCTCAATTCACTGGTTCAGCGCAAAGTCAAACTTTGAACTTTGACGCCCATCCTTTTCAACCAGCACCCAATCGACTTAGTCATGAAATTAATACGCCACGCATAACTACATGCAGAATTCATTTAGACCCGCGCATACGCAGGGAAACGTAACTATTATCCGTTCGAGAGAGGAGCAACCAGCTCGCTTCTCAGGAACTGGAAGTGGTATCACTCCAGTTGAATTTCTGGCCAACGTAGAAAGCTACTTGAGTGACACCATGGTAATTCCGGAGAGGGAGCTCCGAGTTATAGAGCGTTTGCTTGAGGGGCAAGCCAGCACCTGGTTTAGAGCCTTCCGATACTCGTTTGTGGGATACCAGGATTTCAAAGAGGCCTTGTTAAGAAGTTACTGGTCGAGCGGCATCCAGAAGAGCATCAGAGCTGAGATGTACACTCGCCGATACAGCTCTAATACTCCAACGCGTTATGCGAACTACTTCGCGATCCAGCTTGCGAAACTTCGTTGTCTTCAACCTCCGTTGTCTGAACAAGACCTAGTAAACACCATTGTTTGGCAATACCCTGCAGACGTGCAACGCGTATTGATTGCTGCAGGAGCATCCACTTTTCAGCAGTGTGACCAAATCCTGCGACGGTTGGATGCGAACACTGAACAGTTCCCGACACACCGTCAGCAGAAGGCTGACAGGCGTGAGGAGAGACATGTCAACTTAACTACTGTCGACAAAGTGTGCCAGACGCCACAGCAGACGCAAACCCAAGAGAGTTCTGGGCAACGTAATAACAATTATAACTATGGTAGGAGAGAATGGAACAACACTCCATATGCTCGAGACCAGCGAGATGACCGTCGTAGTCATTGGAACCGGCGCTTCGACCGAGGGACGAACGACGACCGTCGTCACGAAAACGACCGCCGAGGGAATAATGGTCGAAACCCACAGCAGGGAAGCATCCGCAGGGACTACCGTTACAGTAGAGGCTATACAGAGATCGAGACCCCAGAAACCAGCCAGATAGAGATTGGAGAGGAAGAGCACGGGAGAGCCGTGAGTATCTTCAACAACTCAGAGAACTCCAAATCCGAGAAGAGGGAGAACAGAACCCGACTTCGAGGGAAACTAGGAATTCGGCGCAGGAGACGGAGCAAAACCAGCCCGGTACTTCTCGCCAGGACAGAAAAAATACGCCGAAAAATCAATAGATTCTTGCCCGGTTGAGCACAGAGTAACTGCCACCATATTACTCTGGAAGCCAATCCAGGAAGACCTGTTAGACGAACGACGAACCACAACTACGAATTGACGCGTCTACCGAAGATTGTAGTCACCCTGAATGGATGCAACGTAGTCATTCTCATCGATACTGGGGCAATGATCAGTGTCATTTCCGCCGATTGCCATGCCAGACTGAAAGCAAACTCTGAGGTGACAGAGCTGCCAGTTTATGCTGTAAGAGTCAGAGGAGTCATACCTGACCGTGTTGTAACGTGCAAAATCCAGATTCTATGCACTCTGAAGATTTCGAGCCACGTGTACTTGCACGAATTTCTTGTGATGAAGGGCTTGCATCATGATGCTATATTGGGTGCAGACTTCATTAGGAAGTATGATGGAATCATTGATATGGGACGGAATACGGTAGAGTTAAACCGAACGAACCCATTCAGATGACTTAGTTGAAGAAGAACCGGAATTCCTATCCGAAGTCGACGTTGTCGAAAATTTAAATGGCAAGGAAATTGAGGAGACACTAGATGCCGACGAAGAGGCAGAACCATTATCAGCACCCATACGAGAGAACTTTGATGCAATATTGAACGAATACAAGGATATATTCGACACCACACCTGGTGAGATATTGGACTACGAGTACGATCTTGTACTACTGGATGATTCCCCATTCCAGAAGAAGATTTATCCTATCGCAGAGAAACACCGCGAGGAAGCTGCTAAGAAGATCCATGAGATGGAAGCAGCAGGCACAATCAAGAAGTCACCGACTCCTTTCTTGAATCCTATAACACCTGTGGTTAAGGTGGATGGAAGCTTGATACTTTGTCTCGATGCATGAGCCTTAAATGAACGCCTAGTTTCTGAGCACGACAGACCGCCCAAGATTAGGGACATCCTCAGGAAGTTCAAGTGAAAGAGAATATTTTCGTCATTGGACTTGGTACAATCTTACTACCATATCAGATTATCTGAGCATACTCAGAAATATACAGGGTTCTTGTTTGATCAGACCACCTATGTTTTTCGAAAACTACCCTTTGGATTGAAAAATGCCGGAGCTGCATTAATCAGAGCACTTGATGCGAAGCTGACTCCTGAAGTGAAGCAGAAGGTGATATGTTACGTGGATGACATCATCATAGCTTCGGAAACACAGGGGGAGCATTTAACGACCTTACGCCTTGTTTTTGAGAAACTTGGACAGGCTAATTTTAAAGTGAAATTTGATAAGTGTCGATTCTTCTGGAGAGAAGTGAAATTTGTGGGACACATAATCAATGTAGAAGGATACAGGCCAAATCCGGCAAAGATCAGAACCGTTGCTGCATTTCCAACGCCAACCCGTGTGAAACACGTGAGACAATTCTTAGGAATTCTCCAATTCTTTGCTGCTCATTGTGAGAAGTATTCCGAGACTGTCGCACCACTGCAAGGTTTACTGAAGAAAAACTGCAGATGGGCCTGGAATGATGAGTGCGAGATAGCTTTCAGGAAAGCTAAACAGATGCTAGTTGACTCAATTCAGCTAGAATATCCAGACTATTCCCGGAATTTTATTCTGGAGACTGATGCATCTGCGATTGGAATAGGAGCCATCCTACTGCAGGAGGATGATGAGAAGAAACGTCATTACATCGCTTTCTTAAGTCGACGTTTGAGAGCACGTGAATCTCATTATTTTACCACTGAGATTGAAGCACTTGCGATTGTTTACGCACTTGAGTACTGGCAGAAACTTTTGTTAGGCCAGAGGATTATTGTGAGGACCGATCACCATGCGCTGACCTTCATATTACGGACAAGACTGGCAAGCGACAGGATCACACGTTGGACGCTGTTTCTCCAACAGTTTGACTTGGAAATAGTTTACCGACCAGGTAGAGAGAATGTGTTGGCCGACATCCTCAGCCGGAATCCTGAAGCCACTGTGAATGCCATAGACATCGAGGGAGAATGCGAGGAACACCTTCGCCGACTTCGTCATCTACCTGAAGGACAACGACGTGAGGAGGAACTCAGGCATATTATCCGTTTCCTGGAACGAAGAATGAATCCACAGGATGCTCATTATGCGAGGATTGCTGCTGTTGCAGATGATTATTTGATCTATCATCGTGTCTTGTACAAGTTTGTGGACGAGGACCACACTCAACTGCGTGCAGTTATTCCTAGGAGATACCAAGAATCTGTTATTCTTATGGTTCATCTATCCATTGGACATGGTGGAATAGACAAGACCATTGCAACCATCAAGGAGTCTTTTACTTGAAAAAGGCTAGGAACCACCGTTAGACAGTGTTTACGTGCTTGCGACGCATGCCAGCGGAACAAGTACACGTCACACTTGTTGAAGGAACCACCTAGACCAATACTCCCAACTCAACCTAGAGAGTTATATGCACAGGACCTTTATGGCCCAATCATCTCTTCGCCATCCAGAGAGCAACCCAGCGGAATGCGTTATGTCCATTATCGCAAAATTCTGTCGATTATATTGTCAAGAAGAACACTTGCGATGGACTGAAGTCCTAGTTATTATGGCAAAATGTATTAATTCAACAGTCCACGAGAGCACTGGTCAAATACCTATGGTTTTGCATTTGAACCAGATGCCAATGAGAATATGGAATCGTGTGATTGTAAATCCACCTTGTTTACAACCATCACATGCCAGCAGACTCTTAGCTGCAAGGGACACTTTGGACAGACAAGCTGCCAAACGCTTGAGAAGAACTAGACGCCAGAGATTCAGAGAACCACTAGTCGAGGGAGACCTTATCCTTATAGGGAGACCCGGAATTTCAAGTCCTATAGACCGCATATATGGGAAATTTCTGTCTTTATATTATGGCCCTAGTCGTATCCGACAGCCTTTGAACGATGGAAGTTATGTGATAGAAGACATTAGGACAGGAGAGCGTATTGGAACCTTCAATGCAGCTAATCTAAAAAAATATCACTTATGAATGAACTTAAAGTCAAATAAAATGTCGTCCCAACATTTTATTTGAAACGACGGAGAGGCAGATGAACCCGCTGAGCTAAGGTTCATGTGATATTTTTTTTATAACAGCACATTTATGATGGGATGTAGTACCTTTGAACACACCCAGAAAGCCACGTGGAGCTGAGAGCTCACGCTATACTCTTTGAAGTAGCGGAGAATCGCACTTTTGACTTTGGTGAAGTCTGCTAATTATTTATCTGAGGTCTTATTAATTAATTTTATCTTTCCACAAGACGCAGAATATTCCATTTCGTAATTCAGCATTATTAAAACATTTTTGGAGAATGTCATTTTCGCTTAAGGTAAGGTAATACCCTTGCAGATACGCAAATAGGAATGTAAGTAGCCGCTCAACGACTTCGGTTTGACGACCTACTTCCTCGAGGAACCTTGTGCCTTGCACTACGTCTGGGGAATCCGCCCCGTGTAGGCGTGAAGTTGCATCCGTCGTGTAAGACGTAGAAAATATCCGCTGTTTAGCGTGGAAATTGTTATCTGTTGCCATCGAGCACAGTTGCGCTACAATACGAGTGATAAGTAATTATTTGCACTACGTCTGGAGAATCCGCCCCGTGTAGGAGTGAAGTTACATCCGTCGTGTAAGACGTAGAAAATATCC
This sequence comes from Meconema thalassinum, assembly GCA_946902985.2. Taxonomy (NCBI): domain Eukaryota; kingdom Metazoa; phylum Arthropoda; class Insecta; order Orthoptera; family Tettigoniidae; genus Meconema; species Meconema thalassinum. The sequence continues at coordinate 35,683,481 of OX336391.1, forward strand.
GCTGTTTAGGGTGGAAATTGTTATCTGTTGCCATCGAGCACGAATATTCTGCAAATCACTGTTTATTGATGCGCAGTGAACAACGAGAAGCATTTTGTGAAATAATTGGCAAGTATAGTGAATTTTATAACATTACCGTAACACCACATTTTTGTACCCACGTGTTTGTGGAGGGCCGAGAGCCTGGTGAAAAATATAGAGGTAAACGTGTTATAATTACTTTATATAAGTGTGAATATGAAAGTACTGTATATTTGAATTGCCACAGTGAATTTTTCAATTACAAACCGACGCACATTTCACGGATGCTACGTGAAGTAAAAAGTGGCGTCAATACACGTGAAGAACCATAGAACAGTGCTTGGTCACGTATTAATCCGATATCTTCGAAGTAAAGGCTGTGTTATTAATTGAATTAAAGCCTGTAACATTTACTACGAACACTGTGATTTTGAAGTGAAAGAATGAACTGCTACACGATTTATTTTACCTCCCACGTGATCAGACTATTCTACACCATGTTTGAGACCGACATCATGGGCTAATACCATCATGGTATGAGGGTGATATATCTATTGGAACCAGCATGATGGTGGATCTTCCAGAACAGCGAACGAGGAGGAAGGAACCCAGGATGCCATTCCCAGGCAAGTCCAGTACATCCACGAAGTTGACGACTGGGACGGATCGAACCCTGGACTTTGGAAGAGTCCAGATGGGAATCCTGATGAGGACGATTCCGTTCCGGAGAGCCAGGGATGAATTTGTTCAACCCTTGTCGTCGAACAGAGGGCTGAGTGAGAGCTCCTCCATGTCGTGAGTTTTTGTACACCCTTTCTCGTTCTAGTTTCTGGTGGTATAGTAGGTTTAATGTAGTTTGTGAACCAACCGAACTCAGTGACAGCCATTTTTATAGGTAGGGAATGTAACTAGTCTAATTAGATGTCATTTATTTCAATTAGAGTGAGATAGCCTTGGGTCAGACATTTTGGTCAACCCTGGTGCAGCTTGATGTAAGTCGTAGAACGTCAATGCCTATCTTTTGCTAAACGTGACCGCAGTCATTTGAGGCTACTTTGTTTAACCCTATCTGGGGTGATTTTCAAGTCTTTGCTGACTTTAGTTATGGCAATCAGATGCCATGGTTATATTTCTTGAACTGCATTTTGTGCAGCCAGTCTTTGTTAAACCCCTGACTTCGTTAGAACAGTCGTATCAGTTAGGTAATCGACTGTAATTACCAGTTTTGTAACTGCATTATATTTCATTTGAGATGTTGCTCAGAAGCCATCTGGTCAAGTGTGGACCTTGTATTTAAAAGGGATGTTTCGTTGTCTAGCATCGAACCCAGTTCCCAACGTATCATTAAGCAGATCCAGAGTGTGGAATCTACGTCACAATTATTATTTTGTTAGTGTCATGTGAAGACACGTATTTATTTGATGTTGTACAAACAACTACTGAAGTATTATATCTTTGAGAGCAAAGAGCTCCAGCAATAGTGACATTGCTACCATTTAGACGTCTTTGGTTTGAAAGACGGAATTATATTATTGTATTCAGATTTTTAGCGTGTTTTTATACACGTATTCTTCGAGGTTTATAACCTATGGTAAAGGTTTTAAGAGAGGCCAGTTGTACTGTTTTTATTTTGTTTAAATCGCCGGCCATGATAGTTAGTGTGTGTTGTGTCAGACCGCGCAGGAATGTTGTAGCCTGAAGCGAGACAAACTGGTTTGTGACCCAGTGCCCTTGAGAGCACGCTTGTATTATGAGACAGACATAGATTGACAGAAGACGGAATGCTTTTAGTATTCGCTCTTTCTTTCATTGCAATTTAGCTCATGGAACCCAGTGTGCAACCTTGTATCTGATCACATGTTTTTATAGATTGTTTTTTGTTAGTTAGACGCATTGTTGCGTGTACCGTCGTTTGACGTGTACAGTTATGTCAGGTTTTCTATAGTACGTTGTAGGCCACCCTGTTATAGGAGGTATTTCATGTATGAAGGTATTTGTGTGTACCTTGTCCGGGATTGTTCCCGTTGACCAGATGTTATTGGAGGGTGACTGAGTGTGCAGGCCCATCCGAGAGTTATTGAACGCGAGCTTTGCGCCGCTGGGAACTTGTGTTATTGTGTGTCCGAGTTGTTATTGCTCGTTGATTATATTCCGACTTTGAGTCGAGGCTTTTTGGTGGAGATTGATCTCAGTGGAGACACTCCGTGCCCAGGCTATTGTCAGTATTATTCACCATAAACCAACGATAAACCTAAACCGACATCTTAATAATAAAACGCATAATTTTGGTAAAACAAAAGCTAACTAACGAATTCTTTCTATCTAACTTTGTTCTTTTGCATCTGGAACCTGCTGACGTGGCCGTGCTAATGAAGGTATTTCCTTTTGAGGAAATGACTAGGACAGCTGACACATTGAAGCGACCTGAAGCTTGTTCGAACCTTGAGTTCGTAGCTTGTGGAGCGCAGGCCATGCGATGTTAGGCGTAGTCTTTACTACGCAGTCGTCACCGTAACTACACACATTAGATATCTATGGCTTACAAAGAGTAAACCAAGGTGCAGTCAGGCATTTTAATAAAACTATTGCCTCTTTCATTAATTATTTATGATGTACAAGTGTATGAATCCTACATGTTACCTTCTTGTGTGCTGTTAGCACGTAGTTTCTAAGAATAATTAAATGTTTTTTTTACCTGGCTGTTCACTTAGCTTTGAATGTAATTGTTTTCTGTTACGGACGTCATCGCCGTAAATTTTGTTATTAATTGATAGGACTTAGCTAGACGAATTAACGTTAAATGTAAATGCGGAGATGGTATCATCCTAACTTAGATTTGTTTTCCTACCCTGTTAAATGTAAATTCTGGTATTAGCTTGATCTTGTAACTTGACCTAGGAATTTGCGTCGTACCATTTTCCTAGTGTTGCTGTTGTTGCATTATAATTGTGAGAAAGATCTTTCGTGCTCTTTATTTTTGATTGTTTATTAGCTTGCGGACTAGCCGATTGAAATCCTCCGAACTAGGCTAGGGGCTTGTGAATTTTAACAATAAATTTTCACGGTGTTTTACATAAGTCTGGATGTTTATTTTCTCAGTCTAGTTTTTAAGGTGAACCTTTCCTTAGGCAGTCTATGACCATCGTCACCATGTACCACGATCCCTGTGGACTACCGATTCTCGTGCCGCTTTGGCCTATTTGAAAGTTCACCTGATCCTCACGGCAATTATGTCCGACGGATGAGATGTTATGGAAGTCATTTCGGTTGTTGGCTATCCTGGCAGCTCCACCGACGGTCTCAATACAGCCCATTCTTTTAAGCCCATACAACACTTTTTAGAATGTTTCGTTTTCGAACTATCACCTACTTTTAAAAACAAAAATTTTCATTTTTTTAATATAACGAGTGGTCTATAGGGAAGAGGACGTCAGCTCGAGTCCATTGACACCTTATTCGTTAAAATCTGACCATCCATTCGCCAATGTTCGCGAGAAAGTAAGCTATCATTTTTTTTCCTCCTACACCCTTGAAACTTGCTGCCCTCCTAGAGGGCATGCCCACCTTTCATTAACGTCAAACAAACTTTTTTTCCAAAATTCACCGTTTCCAAAATAGCGCCAATCCAAAAAACAAGAATTTTCAATTTTCTTTTAAATACCAACACACATTCCTAGCCAAAAGGGCGTCACCCCAACGCCAACAATACCTCGTTCATTAAAATCCGATCATGCGTTCGGGAGATATCGGCAAAGTTTATATGAAAGTAGGGGCGAGTCAGAACGAACACTACCACACTACTACCAGTTTTTATCCTACAGACTTGAAATTTATTTTGGGAGTAGAGGGGGCAGGGAACATTCATTTACGTCTAACAAACGTTTTGTAAAATTCCTAGTCCTAAATATAGGAATTTCAAAATTGGACTGTTTTCAAAAAAACATCAAAAATAAAAAAGTTTTATTATAAAATATAAAGGCCATAAGGACCATTCGTTTCAACCATGGCACAACGTTCTATCATTTTCGGTTTTCAAACTATCGCCTACTTTCAAAAACAAAAATTTTGAAAAATGATTTGAAAAATATAATACGTGGTCCATAGCAAAGCCCCCGTCAGCTCGAGTCCAACGACACCTCATTCGTGAATCTCCGACCACGAGTTCGGGAGTTATCGGCTTGCATTGGGAGTAGTGGTGGGGGGAGTTAGAACCCGTCTTGCCCCCCTAATTTCATGGGTAAATGTTTCCAGGCATAATTGAAGACCATCTTCTTCACTTCCAGTGCTTTTCACATTAGTTGCGTCTTGTGGGGGATGTTATTCTCAAGGAACTCTCACAGTTGAACAATTTGGTTTCAAAACTTAAGATGGCTTTTCTCCACTGCAGGAAGTTGAAGAACTCCTATCTGCATATTTTGCTAGATAATTTCCCTGATTTGAATGCGCTGTTGTTCCCAGCTCCTGTCATCACCCGATGGAACTCTTGGTTTCGCTCAGTCCAGTACCTTGACAAGTATTTCACACCCCTGGTAGAATTCTTTAGTTCTCTTGATGAGAATTCTCTAAATAGCAGTGGCCATTCAGTGTTGGATATGTTTAGAGATCAGGATATGCTTCCCTTGCTTTAAGTTCAAATAAAGTTCGTTTAACAGATATCTGTGAAAATTAATGCAGCACTCATAGTACTGGAGGGATCGTCCTACCCGTATGCTCACAAGTTGTGGGATGATCTTTCTACTATTTGTGGAGAATTAAAGAGGGGTGCTGACGGATGGTTTCCATTGGCAACAAGTGACCTGCTGGAGAGTTACAGAAACAATACAAAGAAAGAGGAAATTAAGGTGCAATTTAAGCAATGTATGCATAATTAAGCTCTCGAAGCACATGAGCGTTAGTGATACGAACGTGCAATTTATTTAATCCTGCAGTTGCAGGGCAAAACAGTGCTCTGGAACCCAAATCACTTGTGTCTTTGAAGCATAAGTTGCCATTTTTTAGAAGTGTCACTGTAGATCAGTTTGTCGAGGGCAGCGAGGCGTATCACCAACAGATGCTGCAGAACATTAAATTGAAAAAAAAAAAACAAAAAAAAAAAAACACTGACACTCTTCAAATGTTGATGGCACTTAAGTTAAAGTTTCCTTCCTTTGCCTCGGCAGCACTGCAGTGCATTAGGGCCCCTACGAACAGTGCCGATGTAGAGAGGTTTTTTAGCAAGTACAACATGATTGTGACTGATAGGCGGTCTCGAATGAAGGATGACACCATTCAAACAGTTGGCAGGTAGTACTTCAATCATCATTGACATTCCTCTTCCTTGTAGGTCTGTTGTACAGTGATAAATGAATACATTCAGAATAGTATATTTCACTTTGAAACTGTGTTTGTAAATTTGTAAATATGCTTATTTGTGTGTGTGGTAATACTTCTTGCAGTCTAATGTTGGTGTTTCTCTTATTTTCCATGGTGTGTTCAAAACTGCATGACAAGCAATGTGTGATTAAACAGTAGGATTTTACTCCGAACTGTTGTGTATGCAATTACACAAATTATGACTATTTTTAACCAATTTGCTACAAAACGCTACATTTGAGAAGTATAGATGCTACAAAACGCTAAATTTTACTATCAGAACGCTAAATCTCTGATTTTTAAATGCTAAAAACCACGAACTCTACCTATCAGGCATGGACAGTGCCTCCTTAACTGTACTAGGTTTAGCGTCATCAGTGTGTGAAGTATGTCACATAGTCTGACATGTCTACAGGCTTTTGTTCGCGCCTAGGATACCTTTGATTACCTTCGGCATCCCCCTCCATTGGCTCGTTGACGATGGTGGCAGAGCCCTCAGAATCACTGCAGGCTGAATCTGTTCCACTAGGGACATAGCTTAAATCAGCTGAGTCAACAGTATCAGCCACACCAGCACTGCTAATGGGTGATACGCTTTCAAGTTCCGAAATGCACTCTGCCCCATCCTCTGAGTTGTCGGGTTCTGCCTCACTGTCAGTGGGAACTGAGATATGCAACATTGCAGGTTCATTAATCTGCAAGGATGGGCCAACATTACCTGGAGACACATCAGAAACCTTTTGGAGCACATCTTCAAAGAACTGTGCATCCCTGGACTTAACAAGTTTATGAGTAACAGGATGCATGAATCTATAGGCTTTACTGTCCTCACAATAACCACAGAAAATGTGTTTTACACTTTTAGGATCCAACTTGTTTCTCCTTTGATCAGGGACATGAACTTGTGCTACACAACCAAAAATTCTTATATGCTCCATATTGACCTTGTTACCAGTCCAGATCTCCTCTGGAACTTTAGCTGGAATTTTTCTGGTTGGGGACCTGTTTACAAGATAGGCAGCTGCATTTATTACTTCAGCCCACATGCGTTTATCTACTTTAGACTCGCTCATCATGGCTTTACATTTATCAAGCAATGTTCTATTCATGCGTTCAGCTACACCATTCTGCTGTGGAGAATAGCTAGTTGTAGTTTGATGCTGAATGTCTTCTGATTTAAGTAGGCTCTCAAAAGATTTGCCACAAAATTCACCACCATTATCAGTGCGTAGGACCTTAATAGATCTTTCACACTGATTCTCGACCTGTGTCATGAAATCAATAAATCAATCCAAAACATCACTTTTCTTAGCAAGGAAATACACAAAAACCTTTCTAGAACCTTTCTAGAATGATCAATGAAGGTCAAGAAATAGCGAGCATGGCTCCAAGATGGAACTGGCATAGGCCCACGTAAGTCTGAATGAATAAGATCTAGCTTATTTTTACATACCGGTACAGTTTGACTCTTAGTTGACCTAAATGGTTGTCTAGCTTGTTTACCTTCAGCACATGAAAAACAGTTTTTAAAACCCTTATCTGGAAAATTAATTCCATGAGTGAGACCAACTCTTAACAACTTCATGCTGTGGTTGTTAAGATGGCTTAGTCGTTTATGTCATAAATATTCTGAGTCCTCTGTACAAATATTAGCTTGAGCACTGAGAGCATTGACTTGGTAAACACCCCCCACATTACTCGCAGACGGTGCTAAATTACCTGAAGCAACAAAGTTTTCACTATCATAAACTTCACAAGTATTGTCGGTGAATACCACAACAAAACCCTTTTGAGTAGCAGCAGACACAGATAAAAGATTAGCAGTGCGACCAGGAACATATTCTACATTGGACAAGGTTTGAGAAATACCATTTTCTAATTGAACAGTTACATTACCAGATCCTTGACCATACAATTTTTGATTGTTTGCTGTACTGATCTCCAGATTAGGACCAGCAGTGAAGTTCACCATCGCAGTCTTGCTTGAACTCATATGCTTAGTAGCACCAGAGTCAACGAACCAGGCCCCTGTAGAGGCCCTTGCACTTAATGCCTGTCCATCAGTCGCCAGCATCATCTTGTCTTTCTTCGACTTCTGTTGAGTTGAGCTCTGCATCTCCTCTTTCCTGCAATCCCGCTTCCAGTGTCCTGGCTTCTTGCATTTCCAGCAGATGGGCTTCTTCTTCGTCTTGTCTTCTCGTGAAAACAGAACAGAATCCTTGGATGGCTTGGAAGTACTTTTCCCACGCCAAGTAGTATCTTCTACCAACTGGGTTCGGACTGTGTCTGCAATAAGGTCTGTTCCGGAACTTTCCAGAGCCATAATCATAGGCTGAAACTAATCTGGTAGACCTTTCAGCATAAGAGCTGCCACAAACTCGTCGTCCAGTGCTTTATTCATACACGCATGTTGCTGAGCAAGTCTCATAACCTCACTAGCATACTCTTCCATCGTCTTGTAGTGCATTAATTTAACTTTGCACAATTTCTTCAAGATGCCGATCCGCCGATTCACTCCTTTATCTGAGTAGGCCTTTTCAAGAGGTTCCCAGACTTCCTTCGCGGTCATACAAGGCATGACGATTGGGAAAATTGATTTATCCACCATGAGGTTAAGTCTGGCCCTATCCCGACTTTCGTCTTTCGCTTTCTGTGCAGATGTTGTAGTATCTCCATCCGGGTAGCCAACTATACAGCTCCACAGATCTTCAAGTCTTAGGACGTTTTCCATCTCGAATCGCCAATCCACTTAATTTAGACTACCTCGCTGCTTATCTATAGCCGGTAACGAGGTGCTGGTTGCAGACATGTTGACTTCGATAAGTAGCGAAATTCACAGTTCATTAAACGAGCAATCTATCATACGCACTTTATATTCGTATGGTGGATTCGTGGCTGGGCCCATAACCTGTAGGATTACGAGGCACACAGGCAATTGAAATGGAACACACGTTTAATGTACTTGACATTTACTAGAACAGAACTGAACGAACAAGGTGATACAACATTCTTTTATACACACCAAAACAAAAACAAAAGAGAAACATATCTCATTGGAGCAGGTTTACTGATTAACAGTGTGACCAACACAAACCATGGTCAAATATTCCAACAAATGGAAACTATAACTTCAGTACTGTCTAAAATGATAAATACGGCAAGGGTCTGTATTGATTACGTTCATGATGGCAAAATACAACCTATTCCGGCTGTGGGCCTACTGCCAGCATGTGCAGATGATTCAACAACTATCAGATGAAGCAATTTGTTGTATGCGTTATCATAACTTTAAAAAATCAAATGAGAAGCATAACCATATTCAATCTATTTCAGGGAGACACCTGTCTACAACCACAGAGTTTGAATGTGAAATGAGTATAATGATTATTGCATTAGTTTTAATAGGATGAATGTCTTATTCGTAATACTATGGGTGCAGCTTGGCAGTGGTCATCCTGTAGGCTACAAGTACAAATACCACTGTACAAGTTGATAAGCAAAATCTGAACAATGATTTCTCGATCTTTTTATTGAAAATCAACGCTTTAAGCTGTGAAATCATTTGCAGAGTAGCAAGACATTCTGTGACCTTGTTTAGTATTTATTATTGCCATATTTATGGCCATCCACGTGGGTTTACTACAAAAGTACTTAGACGCCATTCTTGTTATACATTTTAGTTTCATCGATGTGGTAATTCATTGCAAACATATGCCATAAACGTTTCCCCCCTACCTAATGGTACAGTTAACTCTCGATTATCCGCGGAATTGACTGGCGCGGATACCGCCGATAATCGAATTTCGCGGATAAGCCGCAAGATTGCTGGTAATGGTTAAACAAAGTTCGAAGGCACTAAAAACAACACACAAGGGCTTGAAATAAGTCTATTATTCTATAAAAGGACGTACATGATAACAAAACTCAGTCGATGTTATGTGTGTTATTAAAAAGTCTTGTTTACTGTTAAACAAAAAAATCAGTCAATTGCGTTTGCTTTTTCGTAGTGAAACACATTTTCTTTATTTGTGATGTGAGTTTTCTTGTCACAAAGTGATGCGTTGTCTTGCTCTTCAAGGTATTGAAGAGTCCTGTCAATGTGTCTTAATGCTGCATCATGAGTAACCGATAGACAGTACAGTACTGGACAGTAATACTGAACTACTGTACACGCTTTGTCCTGTACATTGTTAAGTGTACTGTACTGTATATTCGATTTACGATTTTTATTACGTTTAATTATTTAGTAACTTTATTTCAATTTTTGAGAAATATTTTTCGGTTTCAAAACCTTATTTTTTTTAAATAAAAATTTTCTCCTACAGGCACCGAAACCGCCCGCGGATAATCGAGAGTTTACTGTACTTCTATGTAGCAGTTTGTCAAATACATCTTGCTATGTGTATAATTCAGAATATCTAAGTGAAGCTTTGTGCAGTAGGTATCTTCCAACCTTCGCCTTGAATAGAATTTATAATTGTGTAATGTAATGAATGCTCACGTAAACATTATGCATTTTTATTTGCTGCTTTTGACAGTTTCTAAACTAGTTTAAAACAAGTAGTTCTGTGACGAACTGAAGAGCCTCCTTTTCTTAAAATTAAGATTCATGCCAATGATTAATCTACAGTAGGCCTATATTAACTTATCTAGAATAATGAAGAAATGAAGTTGGTAATATCGAAATGTCTAATTAGTTCGAAATATACCTGGTATTATGAAGCCTAATAGAGCACTACAGTTGGCAGCCCTGGCGACTGAATATATACTTAGTTCCATCTCTTAAGGTAGTGAATACCAAATTTGGTTGAAGTCCAATGGACTTTACATGCAGTTAGACATTGGATCTATCAGCACGCGTAAAAGCATGTTTGGCAACAATGTCATGCGTGTGCTGGTCAGAAATAATCTGAAATATTATGATATATTATTCATAATGTTGAATTTTGGGCTTATGCCGTGTTTATTATATTGCAATTCGACGCGTTTCGAAAGAAACCATGTCTTTCATCGTCAGGAATAATCTGGAATACGACAATGTTGCTAAGAGAAAGCAACGAAGAACATATAGAAGGTGCCCAAAGATGGACGCCATTATAGCCCCATGTTAGGGACAACGGAAAGCAGCAGTGAATTACTTTCTCAGGGTTCTGATAATAGGTAGCCAGGATTCACTGAGATTGTAGCCGGTGTCGCGGTTGAAATTATCTGGGTGTTTACGTATTTCAACCGCCTCCCTGATGATTCTGGGACGATATTGCTTTATACGGGCAAGAACATCCACCCCTTGGAACATGACATCATGGCCAGGTGTTAAAGCATGATCGGCAACAGCTGATTTATCAGGTTGAATGAGCCTGATACATCTATTATGTTCCTTAATGCGAGTGCATATTGTTCTCGAAGTCTGCCCGATGTAAACCTTGCCACAAGTACAGGGAACTCTGTAGATACCCGGTTGTTGCAATTTAGGCAAACTGTCCTTAGTTGGTCGCAGGAGTTGCCTAATCTTAACAGAAGTTCCAAATACAGTCCGTATGTTGTATCGACGTAGGATTTTAGCAATACGATCCGTTGTGTTATGTATGTACGGAAGGTAAGCAGTTCCTCTTACATCTCTTTTCTCAACTGACGTCCTATTATTATTTGTTGGTTTCAGAACCGTAGAAATCAAAGCCTTGCTATAACCGTTGCTCTCAAAGGTGGTTCGCAGGGTGTTAATTTCTTCTTGTAAAGAAGACACTTCACAAATCCTCCTAGCCCTGGTAGTTAGAGTTGTAAGGATACCATGTTTCTGGGCAGGGTGATGGTGAGAACTTGCGTGGAGATATCTATTGGTGTGTGTTGGCTTACGAAAAACGCTGTGTCCTAAAGATCCATCCTCTTTCTTGGTGACGAGAACATCTAAAAAAGGTATTTTGCCGTCAGATTCCTTTTCCATGGTGAAACAAATAGAAGGGTGCTGGAGATTAAGGTGATCCAGGAAATGGCTAAGATTTTCCTCACCTTCCGTCCAAACAACGAACGTGTCATCCACATAACGCCACCAGATCTTCGGTTTGAAAGGAGCCGACGACAAAGCTTTCTCTTCAAAGTTCTCCATGAAGAAATTAGCCACAACAGGAGAGAGAGGACTACCCATGGCCACACCATCAGTCTGCTCATAAAAATTCCCATTCCATAGAAAGTAGGAGGAGGTCATGCAGTGATAAAAAAGTCTTGTGATGTCTTCAGGAAAAAGGCCATTAATGAGAGACATAACACCATCAATAGGTACTCTCGTAAACAGAGACACCACGTCGAGACTCACTAGAATATCACCCGGCTGAAGTGTTATAGCTTTTAACTTTTCCACGAAGTGTGTGGAATCCTTAATGTACGAAGGCGTGTTACCCAGAAGCGGCTGAAGTAGTCTACCTAAGTATTTGGAAAGGGCATATGTAGGAGAACCAATCGTACTAACAATGGGTCTAAGAGGAACATCGTCCTTATGTATTTTAGGAAGACCATAGAGTCTCGGAGGAATAGCATCCCCTGGAAGGAGAGTCTTCGCTGCATCCGCTGGAATAGATGATTGCTTGATCAATTTGACGGTGACATTTGAGTAGCGAGTAGTAGGATCACGACTATTAATCCTATATACAGGATCTGATAACAAAGACGAGATCTTGGAATCATAATCAACCTTATCCAATACCACTGTCGCATTACCCTTGTCAGCGGGGAGAACGATAATATCAGAATTGTCCCTTAGATCTTTAAGTGCCCGGCTTTCACCTTGTTTTAAGTTGGTGTTAGGTGGCTTAGCTGTCTTGAGAACTCGGGAACATTCTTGCCTGGCTTCCTCGGCCTCTTCAGGTGTGAGGTGATGTACTGAGGATTCTACGGATGTAATAAGTTCTTCAATAGGAATTCTTCTAGGCGCTACAGCAAAATTGAGACCTTTAGCGAGAATTCCTATTGAAGAACTTATTACATCCGTAGAATCCTCAGTACATCACCTCACACCTGAAGAGGCCGAGGAAGCCAGGCAAGAATGTTCCCGAGTTCTCAAGACAGCTAAGCCACCTAACACCAACTTAAAACAAGGTGAAAGCCGGGCACTTAAAGATCTAAGGGACAATTCTGATATTATCGTTCTCCCCGCTGACAAGGGTAATGCGACAGTGGTATTGGATAAGGTTGATTATGATTCCAAGATCTCGTCTTTGTTATCAGATCCTGTATATAGGATTAATAGTCGTGATCCTACTACTCGCTACTCAAATGTCACCGTCAAATTGATCAAGCAATCATCTATTCCAGCGGATGCAGCGAAGACTCTCCTTCCAGGGGATGCTATTCCTCCGAGACTCTATGGTCTTCCTAAAATACATAAGGACGATGTTCCTCTTAGACCCATTGTTAGTACGATTGGTTCTCCTACATATGCCCTTTCCAAATACTTAGGTAGACTACTTCAGCCGCTTCTGGGTAACACGCCTTCGTACATTAAGGATTCCACACACTTCGTGGAAAAGTTAAAAGCTATAACACTTCAGCCGGGTGATATTCTAGTGAGTCTCGACGTGGTGTCTCTGTTTACGAGAGTACCTATTGATGGTGTTATGTCTCTCATTAATGGCCTTTTTCCTGAAGACATCACAAGACTTTTTTATCACTGCATGACCTCCTCCTACTTTCTATGGAATGGGAATTTTTATGAGCAGACTGATGGTGTGGCCATGGGTAGTCCTCTCTCTCCTGTTGTGGCTAATTTCTTCATGGAGAACTTTGAAGAGAAAGCTTTGTCGTCGGCTCCTTTCAAACCGAAGATCTGGTGGCGTTATGTGGATGACACGTTCGTTGTTTGGACGGAAGGTGAGGAAAATCTTAGCCATTTCCTGGATCACCTTAATCTCCAGCACCCTTCTATTTGTTTCACCATGGAAAAGGAATCTGACGGCAAAATACCTTTTTTAGATGTTCTCGTCACCAAGAAAGAGGATGGATCTTTAGGACACAGCGTTTTTCGTAAGCCAACACACACCAATAGATATCTCCACGCAAGTTCTCACCATCACCCTGCCCAGAAACATGGTATCCTTACAACTCTAACTACCAGGGCTAGGAGGATTTGTGAAGTGTCTTCTTTACAAGAAGAAATTAACACCCTGCGAACCACCTTTGAGAGCAACGGTTATAGCAAGGCTTTGATTTCTACGGTTCTGAAACCAACAAATAATAATAGGACGTCAGTTGAGAAAAGAGATGTAAGAGGAACTGCTTACCTTCCGTACATACATAACACAACGGATCGTATTGCTAAAATCCTACGTCGATACAACATACGGACTGTATTTGGAACTTCTGTTAAGATTAGGCAACTCCTGCGACCAACTAAGGACAGTTTGCCTAAATTGCAACAACCGGGTATCTACAGAGTTCCCTGTACTTGTGGCAAGGTTTACATCGGGCAGACTTCGAGAACAATATGCACTCGCATTAAGGAACATAATAGATGTATCAGGCTCATTCAACCTGATAAATCAGCTGTTGCCGATCATGCTTTAACACCTGGCCATGATGTCATGTTCCAAGGGGTGGATGTTCTTGCCCGTATAAAGCAATATCGTCCCAGAATCATCAGGGAGGCGGTTGAAATACGTAAACACCCAGATAATTTCAACCGCGACACCGGCTACAATCTCAGTGAATCCTGGCTACCTATTATCAGAACCCTGAGAAAGTAATTCACTGCTGCTTTCCGTTGTCCCTAACATGGGGCTATAATGGCGTCCATCTTTGGGCACCTTCTATATGTTCTTCGTTGCTTTCTCTTAGCAACATTGTCGTATTCCAGATTATTCCTGACGATGAAAGACATGGTTTCTTTCGAAACGCGTCGAATTGCAATATAATAAACACGGCATAAGCCCAAAATTCAACATTATGAATAATAACACGGGCCGTGAAAGTCTAAATGACAATATTATGATATATTGTTGTGCCAATCTGGATGAAATCCATTTGTTAGTATAGAAGTTACGTGTATTTTAAAATTGGACCTATCAGCAGGTATAGAATTATTTTGGCAGCACTGAATTATTTTGATTACTCCAAATTAATCTAGAATGCTAGGTGCTATACGTGTGCAAAGTATAGAGCTGTTGGCTTGCATATTTTCTGATATATTGATAGTAGGGTAAACAAAAATATAAACAGCATTTATTAACAGTTGGCAGCCCTGATTGATCTTAAGAATATTTATAATAATATCTGTTATGTTACACATGGCACATACGAAATTTGGGTGAAATCCAACTGATAAGGAGTTACATGTATTTAAAAATTGGTCCTATCAGCAGGCTTAGAATCATGTTGGTAGAACTGACTATATAAGTTACTCCAAATTAATCTAAAATGTCAGGTACTATATGTGTGCATAGTTTAAAGCTGTCGGCTTGCATGCTTTCAGATATATTGGTATTTGGATGAAGAAAATAGAGGGAGCAATTATTAACAGTTGGAAGTCCTGGTGGCTCTTAAGAATACACTCAGTCATATCTGTTTATGTACACATTTACATACAAAATTTGGTTGAAATCCAATTAATAGTGTAGACGTAGTATGCATTTAAAAATTGGACCTATCAGAAAGCTTAATTTTATTTTGGCAACACTTCGAAAAAGCATTTGATAAAGTCAGCTGGCACAAGCTGTTTCCTCTTCTGAATCAAATAGGTTGTCCCCATCGATTAATCAGATTAATATTTGATCTGTATATAAATCAAACTGCTGTTGTTCGGCTTGGAAATGACGTATCATAACCCGCTAAGATCCGCAAAGGTGTGCGACAAGGGTGTTTGCTGTCCCCAGGACTGTTCAATGCCTTCGCTGAAGCTATAACTAAGTGGGCTTTTAAAGGTTATAATATGGGAGTGAAAGTTGGTGGAAGACTTATCCAGAATATTAAATTTGCTGATGATCTGGCATTACTTGCAGTAAATCCGCATACATTAACAAACATGTTGCAATGTTTAAATGATACAGCTACAGAATATGGATTGAAAATCAATTTTAAGAAGACCAAGATTCTGGTGATAAGTAAGCATCAACACGAACTAAATATTACCATAAATAAAGAACCAGTACAACAGGTCAATCGTTTTAAATACCTTGGCCAGATCTTCACAGAAGACCTACGATGTGAAGTTGAAATCAGGAGCCATATAGCCATGGCCAAGCAGGCATTCCGTGAAAAGCATTCTCTAATTTGTCAACGCTCGATGTCCCTCAGCCTTAGAAAACAACTGGTTAAGACCTACATATGGCCAGTTGCAATGTACTGCAGTGAGACCTGGTCAATGAATAGAGGTGACATTAAACGACTAGAAGCGTCTGAGATGTGGTGTTGGCGCCGAATGAAAAAGATCAGCTGGGTAGAGAAAATGACCAACATAACGGTGCTGGATCGAATAAAGGAAAAACGGCAAATGATCCGCCAGATATATAGAAGGAGATCCACCTGGCTTGGCCACAGGTGGGCTGATGATCGACATTCTAGAAGGCAAAATACTCGGAAAACGCCCTCGCGGGAGGCCACGGAACACTTTCATGAGATCTTTCCTACATAGCTCTGGCCTACGAAATTATGAAATGGTCAAAAGGACAGCACAAGACCGAACAACGTGGAGAAGACTCATTGTAGGGGCAGACCAGTCGCTTGACTGAAAAACATGATGATGATGAACACTGTCATGTATGGCCTGCTGGAAATTAAACTGAAATAGTATTTTCTACATGTGTGCCAATTTTGGAATAGCTCCCATGCATACCTTCCAAGATATCCAATATGGAGCTCAAATTTCTAGTTCGTTTTTTCAGCAGTTGGTAACCCTGACATTATTTCCAAATATGGGCTTGAAATATTCCGGTATACATCTTTAGTCATACTAAACTTGGTTTTGATTGCTGCAGCCGTTTAGGAGTTGATAGGGGGGGGGGGACACACACACACAGCCAGTCAGACAGACAGACACACACACATTTTCCCGGATTGATCGATTTCATGTCTTCTTTTTCCTCATTTTTGCTGAATGTGAAAAGTAGGCTAAACTTATTCAGAGTTGTGACAGAGCAATGCCGTGTATTATTGCTGGCAAACAAGATGAAGACTGAGTGAACTCTGTCGACAGTTTTGTAAACTAAGCTCTTCTATAGTTGAATCGGTCGGAGATGAAAAGCATTAAGTCAAAAATGGTCATTTCTTAATCAATTAATTTTCTGAAATATTGACCCAAGGGCCTTGGAACGGCACAGGAGAGAACTAAGTCTGCCTTCTGTTTAAGCTATACACAAAACATTTTCATCTTACCAGCAGGAGAAAAAGCACCGAAGCTCACTGGCAAGACAAAATCCATCTCAAAGTAATTTGTTTTGTGGGTTTAAGCCAGAAACTAGTGCAATCAGAGTCTTGCTGCCTTTCGGCGCCATATTCCGTACGGTTCTTAATGTTGGCCAAACTGCAACAATCCCGCGTGCCATAGTTCATTTGTGCACGGTTTAGGTAGTTTTTATGTTACAAATCCATTTTGAAATATAATATCGAGTGAAATATTCATTCTGGAAGGCTTTACGCCGCACTAAACTGACCACGGAGCTGAAAGGCATTAAATCACGTTTGTAAAAATTATTAGAAAAATTTGTTTATTAAATTAAAATTGATATTCCATTAACACAAATATAACCAGAATAGTCGCTTCACAACATAGATGACTAATATAGTGTGTTTGTTAAGTTCTGTTCTGTCTCCTGAAAAGTAGTAGAAACTGACAATGCTTTTCAGGTCCGACCGATTCAATTTGTGTTTAAAATCACCATGTTCGTGAGTTCACAAGAAACGTCCTGGATTACTTTCAAACTCCTCCAAGAGAACATCACTCCACTGTCTCATGTGCTGACATTACAAAAGAGCTGAACCCCTAATTTTATCATTTGAAATGATCTTGCCGACTTCGTCGTTACGCTGGGGTCTGGCGTTACGTTACGGTGACGGGACGAAATGTACCGAGATGCACTGAGGTGTGTGACGTGTTCCCCGACAATCTCTACTTCGTTAGCATAAGACAAAAATCCCCGATTCTTGTATGTCACGGGTAATCTCGAGAACCACTGGATGGATTTTGATGCGGTTTTCACCATTCTGTAAAGGATATCTCGAGGAAAGATTCTGTGGAAAATAATTTATGTATGATCAAAAGAAGCCAAGCAGTAACTATTTCAGTGAAAACGTCGAAAACAAACTTGGCATCCGTGCTCTTCTTAAGCTTTCGCTGGGCAAACCGTTAAAAATATCAATATACTATGAGCGTAACAATTGGTCAGCATGAAAAGTTCTACAAAAAAGTCCGCGAGAGCATATCTCTATCTTCAATACATCGCCCCCTATAATTGCTTTTAAACTGGATGGAAGGGGCACGTCCCCGCGCGCTCTGGTGAGCGTGACCGCATCCCGCGCGCTTGCCCTTGCTTTGCCCTTGGTTTGCACTTGCCGTTCGCGAGTAATTTGAAACAAGATAACTAAGATAAGTATTATACAGATAATTTTCTAACATGTCAAGAGTCTTTGGCTTCGAGCGAAGCGAGAATCATCCATCCTTTCTAGCATTTTTCAGCATTTGAAGCATTTAAAATTATACAAAGTATAGTCTTTCAGACTGACTGTCACTTTTTTTAATCAAAATATTTGGTTATCGATCGCTTAAGAGTTGCACATCTAATTTTTGAGCTTTCCATTACATCAAGGAAATTTCTATCTCAAAGACTTTTGCAGCCAGAAGTAATGCTTTAAGCTGTAGGCCACTCCTGGACCATTATATCGTGTATGCTGTTTCTTGAGAGCCGATAATTTGACATTGTACCATTAGGCTTAGTCACAGCTGAATGGATGGCATTAATGACTTGACATCAATATTTATGGTACTCACTGCATATTTTGTCAGACTGTGCAGGAATCTATTAGTACCTACGGTTAGCTGGGGCTGTTTCAGTGCCTCTTATTGTAACCAAGGTGCAGGGATCTGCTTCGTGTTGAAGCTGACTAGTGTCTGAGGTGCAGAAGTCTCTTACCACTTTGTAGCTGTGTTTGTTCGCTCTGCTTTTCCCATATCTGTATGACTCATTCATGGCCCTTCACTCTGCACGGGTACTGCTCCACAGAGTTGGCATCTATTATGGATTGTCCCCACCTCACTATTACTGTCAGTGGCGAAATTATTATGATAAAGTAATATCACATAGAAGTTACATCCATGGGCATATTATCCTCTCCATATGTCCATTACCCCCGCCCCTGTGGTGTTAGGGTAGCACACCTGCCTCTCACCCGAAGGCCCCGGGTTCGATTCCCGGCTCCGCCAGGCGTTTTAGAAACAGACGTGAGGGCTGAAACGTGATGCACTCAGCCTCGTGAGGACAGTGGAGTAATTGTCTGACAGTGAGACAGCGCCCCAGTCACGAAAACCAAGATTAACGGCGGTCACTTGGTAGGCCTGGTGAGTTGGGGTAAGTGCATACCCTGAATTTTAAATGCATCTAAACTAATTGCAATACCAAAACAAGACTTTTTCTGCATATTGACTGGTTAATTGTGTGTGACTACTGCATCTTGAATGTTTGCTTCGAGAATGTATATTCCATTAGGAAATTAAATATCACTATAATATCCAGGGTACACACTTGCCCCGTGATATGGGGCAAGTGCAACTCTAGCCTATATTCTTCCATTAAATGTTTTACACATAATCGCGGGGCAAGTTCGTGTTCTCTACTTATTGAGCTATTAGATGCATATTTCAGAATTTATAAAGTTATGTTTTCTATTAAATTCTTCACCTTAGAATGTTGGGGTGTGTAAGATGCAAAATTACAGCCATTGGAAAACATCACAAGAATACGAAAATTAAAGACAAAAACTGGCATTTACTTACATTTTATTAGTAGGTAAGTTGCTTAGGTTTCAACGCAATGTATTAACGTAACAGTAACTGAAACAAATTGTAAAATCAAGTTAAGTTATACAAAATAATTATAAGGAAAATAAATGTCGACAGAAGATACACTGTATCAAGGCACATTAAAAATTGTTTATCAAAGTTTTAAAATAAAGAAACGAAAATTAAACATTGTCACTAACCTCCACTCCTTTCTGCCATCTATCTCTTGGTCTTCCCTTTGGTCGTTTCTTCTGCATCTGCATCTCATGTATCCTCTTGGGAATCTTTTTCTCTTCCATTCTCTTTAAGTGTCCATACCACCTCAGTCTTGATGTCTCAACCCTACCCTGCAAGGGCTCCTCTTTCACTATTTCCCTGACCTTTTCATTCCTCACCCTGTCTCTTCTTGTTACTCCAATGCTACTTCGTAGGAACTTCATTTCACTTGCCTGCTTATGTCTCTTTTCTTCATTATCCGATTTCTGATGCATAGGTCAGTGTCGGGATATAGTAGCTTCTGTATAACACTTCTTTGCTTTTTTGTGGGACATCTTTATTCTACACTAAGCTCCTAATGCTTCTCAGAAATGCTTCTGCCTGTCTGCCACGTTCCGTAATCTCTTTGTCACATCTCCCATTTTTCCTCCTCTATACTTCCCAAGTACTTGAGACTTCCCACCTTATTCAGCTGTGCAGATCCAAATGTATAAGACAAAATAGCACTACAAAACGCTACCAAACCCACAATGGCTCCCATAAATTGTCTCTGCCCTCCGAAAACAAAAAAGCACGGCAATAACATAAGAAAGCGTGGCACCTATTCCTGATAGGCCTAAATACTAAAGCGTTAAGCACCCAAAAAGAACTATTTATTTTAATACTCTCGGGAGTAGGTGTCGCGACGTTTCCCAGTTGAGATTTCCGTTGACCAAATGAACCCGAATTCGCGAAAAAAGTGCTTCACCGGTCGATATCAGTCCGTCGTATTGTTGGGAATACTTGTGATGTTTCGCGATCAGTGTCGTTGACGAGATTCACCTTGTTTCAATCGTTCCGAGTTCGCGAAGGTATGCTCCATAGGTCGTTAGTTGACTATCTTTTTTTAAAATTTTAGCGCATGGCATTTAGTGCCGGGACTGTCCGAGGACATATTCGGCTCGCCAGAGTTAGTAGCTGCTTTTATGCGGACACCCATGGGGTGAGCTACAAGTACCGTCGCGTGTGGAGTGTTGTCTGGGGAGGAAAGTGTGAATGTGAGGACGAGAAATTGGAAGGTAGCGGCTGTGGCCTATAGTTAGGGACCAACCCCGGCATTTGCCTGGAAGGAAGATGGGAAAACACAGACAACCGTCTTCAAGGTTGCCGACGGGGGGATACGAACCTCTTTGCCCCACGGATGTGAGAGACTGCCTGCAGCCACGCCGTAACAACCACGGCTAAAGGCCCATCCACAATGCGCAGTCGGCTGTCGGTAGTTAGTAGTTGGGAGTCGACAGTCTCGGGTGTCCCCGTGTATACTATAGGCACCATACACAAAGTGCAGTTGCAGTCGGTAGCTGGCAGTAGGCAGTCAGTAGCTGGTAGTCGGCAGTCGAGAATTTCATATTCGACTGCCCACTACCCGACTCTAGCAATGTAATAGCCAATCAGGGCAGATCAGAAACTGACGTCACATTGTGGTACTGTGTCGTGTACAAAGAGGATATAAATGAAGTACCTTCGCAACCCGTACTTTTTAAATACACGGTATAAAAATTAATCCGTACATCTACAAATCATCCATCTTGCAAGTTTTGAGGTTAACGACAACACCTCTGTGCACAAGGAATAAAAGAATGTCACTGTATTATTTACTCCCAGCAGTCGATAAGACTGCGCATTGTGAATGGCTAGGTTGTCAACTACTAATTTCTGACTGGAGCTGCCGACTGCCAACTACCAGCCACCGACTGCCGATTGCGCACAGTGGATCGACCTTAACTCACCCGGTAGCTGACTACTGTTTTGTCGTGAGTAGGTGTTGCGTGTCTTTACGGTCGGCGCCATTCTTGAGCCGATTAACTAGATTTCACTCTTCCTACGGTCCAGAGTTCGCGAACGTACACTCCATTGATCCTTAGGAGACCGTTAATTTGGTGGGAGTAGGTATCGCAATGTTATGCCAGTGTTCTCTCTCCGGCAAGATGTAGGGATTCTCTCTGTTGCCGCAATCTCGAGTTTGTTATTACCAGTACGTGGATCTTTGATTCTTGCGAGAGTAGGTGTAGCGATGTTTGCAATCAGCACTGCTCTCGAGACGTCCATTGTCTCTGCGGTTCCTAGTTCCCGACCGAGCACTACACCGGTCATTAGACCACCGTGTTGTCGAGTGTAGGTGTAGCGATGTTTGCAATCAGCACTGCTCTCGAGACGTCCATTGTCTCTGCGGTTCCTAGTTCCCGACCGAGCACTACACCGGTCATTAGACCACCGTGTTGTCGAGAGTAGGTGTAGCGATGTTTGCAATCAGCACTGCTCTCGAGACGTCCATTGTCTCTGCGGTTCCTAGTTCCCGACCGAGCACTACACCGGTCATTAGACCACCGTGTTGTCGAGAGTAGGTGTTCTAGTATTTTGGTAGTTAGCAACGTTTTTCTTCAAGAATTAGTCTTAATAATTATAGGTTGTTTTTCAAGAATCACGGACATTTACCTAAGTTTCACCTCATGGTGTAGCAGCCAGCATTTTTGGCTGTCGGCCCGGAGGTCCGGGTTTGTTTCCCGGCTCTGCCTAGAAATTGTATTCTGGTCTGAGGGCTGGAACAGAGATCAATTTCCACCTCAGCCATCCTAAAAGTGGTTTTCCAGTGGTATCAACTTTTTTACTCCAGCCAAATATTGGGATATTTCCTAACTTAAGGCCATGGCCGCCTCATTCTCAATCCTCACCTGCATTACAAAACACACGTAAGTACAACCATCACAAAAACCATCAAGCAAAATTTCCACACACAACTCAGTACACGGGGCTAAATGACCACGATGTCAAAGTCCCTCAAATGAAACAACAGTGGGAACTCTTCTGTTACACAGTGTTAACATGAAGGAGTTAAATTATTCCTATGATTTTACGAGGGGCGTTTTTTAAGTAATACCCGTTGTGATATTACGCCGTTGCAGCGCTGCGGTCGGTATTCCGTGCAGGTGCTCTGTGTACCTGCATCTATTGGCAAGTATGAGACGCCATTACGGCAACATGCGCCCATGTTTGGGTGTGTTGACAAGCTTTTGAAATCGCATCGACGATCACGGGTCCCGCCGACTCGTAGACAAGAGAGAAAACTCCCCTGTAAGATATGCTGCCATTTCACGACCACTGTCAGGCAAATTGCGTGCTTACTCAGGAGATCTCCGTATGTTTAAGAGTTATACGCATTTTGCCTGACAGTCATGGCCAAATGGCAGCATATCTTACAGGGGAGTTTTCTCTTTTTTCTACGAGTCGGCGGAACCTGTCATCGGCGATGCCTTTCAAAACCTTGTCAACACTGTTGCCGTAATGACATCTCTGTCTTGCCAATAGATGCAGGTACACAGCGCACCTGCACGGAATACCGACCGCAGTGCTGCAACGGCGTAATATCACAACGGGTATTACTTAAAAAACGCCCCTCGTATGATCATATCATTGGATTTTGTAACACTTAAATTAGAGACTTGTTTTCATTACTAGTGACACACATTATAATTAATAAGTAAACCAATATATCTGCATGCTGTACGTGGCTACAAATATGGAAACCACATATCGCTTTACGTAATTTGAAAATGACCAGTTGTCCAATGAATAAACACCATCCTTTATTTGTTGATGGTAACGAAACATTTCAATGTTACATAACACAATCAGTGATCTAATACAGGGGTGTGAAAAACATTTTTCCCGTTTCCTGTTTTCTGTATGCTTCTTACCAAAAAAATATCGTGCCTAAGGTCTTGATCAAATAAGATAAGGTACACCTCATAATACACTTCATTAACATAGGCTCCATAATCATCGTCTGGTTTACTATTCCTGAACGATAACCAACGGGAATTATGAGGTATCATCTCTTAGCCATTGTGCATGACTTGAGGGAAACGCACTCAGGATAGCTCGTCGAAGGTGGACTGCTACTAATGTTCCTTTACAAGTTTTGGAAAAGGACGTGGACGTTATTTGGCATATCATGTGCTTCAGATGCAGCCCTATAATACAACCTACTTTAGACGTAAGATAGAGAATTGTAAAGTTATAGTGGGACCAGGAATCGAATCCGGAATCTATGACTTGGTCATTGAGCTGTCGCGGCACGGCATTCATCTCTTTTGGCAAGGAGATATGAGTTGGACTCCAAACCTCTTCCATTGTGCAGGACACGAGCCTCTAGCTGGCTCAGGGCTACTTACAAGGAAATCTTTTAACTGTAACTAATAAGTGTCCGATCTCATTAGGAGAAAAAACAAATATGCTGCCAACTTTCAGGGTTCATTACAAGTGCCAGTTTTAGTGTCCCCGAGTGGTCCCCGAACATGGGGACATGGAACGTGAGTATTGGCAGTGAGTGCTACCCTGATTCAATCCAACAGCAAGGGAATTACATGGGGACATGGAACGTGAGTATTGGCAGTGAGTACTACCCTGATTCAATCCTACAGCAAGGGAATTACATGGGGACATGGAACGTGAGTATTGTCAGTGAGTGCTACCCTGATCAATCCTACAGCAAGGGAATTACATGGGGACATGGAACGTGAGTATTGGGAGTGAGTGCTACCCTGATTCAATCCAACAGCAAGGGAATTACATGTGGACATGGAACGTGAGTATTGTCAGTGAGTTCTACCCTGATTCAATCCTACAGCAAGGGAATTACATGGGGACATGGAAACGTGAGTATTGTTAGTGAGTGCTACATTGATTCAATCCTACAGCAAGGGAATTACATGGGGACATGGAACGTGAGTATTGTCAGTGAGTTCTACTCTGATTCAATCCTACAGCAAGGGAATTACATGGGGACATGGAACGTGAGTATTGTCAGTGAGTGCTACCCTGATTCAATCCAAGAGCAAGGGATTTACATGGGGACATGGAACGTGAGTATTGGGAGTGAGTGCTACCCTGATTCAATCCAACAGCAAGGGAATTACATGGGGACATGGAACGTGAGTATTGTCAGTGAGTTCTTCCCTGATTCAATCCTACAGCAAGGGAATTACATGGGGACATGGAACGTTAGTATTGTCAGTGAGTGCTACCCTGATTCAATCCAACAGCAAGGGAATTACATGGGGACCTGGAACGTGAGTATTGTCAGTGAGTTCTTCCCTGATTCAATCCTACAGCAAGGGAATTACATGGGGACATGGAACGTTAGTATTGTCAGTGAGTGCTACCCTGATTCAATCCAACAGCAAGGGAATTACATGGGGACCTGGAACGTGAGTATTGTCAGTGAGTTCTACCCTGATTCAATCCTACAGCAAGGGAATTACATGGGGACATGGAACGTGAGTATTGGCAGTGAGTGCTGCCCTGATTCAATCCAACAGCAATGGTGTACACACCCTATTTAATGCGATATTTTCATATTTCTGCTACGAATTAATATTAACACTTTTACTCTCGTCTTAAAATCAAAGACAAACTCTAGCTTTCGAAGGCATAATGATTACTGTCGAGCTACTGTAGGTCAGTAATGCAAGTTGAGAAATGCTCAGTTAACGGCCGAATCCTAAGCTGGTTGACAAGGGCCGAGCTAAAGACTGAACACTACGCCTATCAATACAAATTAAGAAACAACTATTCAATTGTTCAATTGTTGTAGGCTACATGTTTCGGCTCGACAATGGAGCATTCTTCAGCCAAAAGTTCTATTAATAATATTAATTAAGATATCGTTGTTTCAGAACTAGAAATTATTGATTACTAAGAACAATAATTTGGTATGACTAAACCACAGAAATAATTATTAAAATAAATGGATATCCCCACACAGAATGAATTAAAATTTATATATTTCACTATATTTATATATTTCACTGTATTTATATATTTCACTATATTTATATATTTGACTATATTTATATATTTGACGATATTTATATATTTGACGATATTTATATATTTGACTGTATTTATATATTTGACGATATTTATATATTTGACGATATTTATATATTTGACTGTATTTATATATTTGACGATATTTATATATTTGACTATATTTATATATTTGACTGTATTTATATATTTGACTATATTTATATATTTGACTATATTTATATATTTGACGATATTTATATATTTGACGATATTTATATATTTGACTATATTTATATATTTGACTGTATTTATATATTTCACTATATTTATATATTTGACGATATTTATATATTTGACTATATTTATATATTTCACTATATTTCTATATTTGACGATATTTATATATTTCACTATATTTATATATTTGACGATATTTATATATTTCACTATATTTATATATTTGACGATATTTATATATTTGACTATATTTATATATTTCACTATATTTATATATTTGACTATATTTATATATTTGACTATATTTATATATTTCACTATATTTATATATTTCACTATATTTATATATTTGACTATATTTATATATTACACTATATTTATATATTTGACTATATTTATATATTTGACGATATTCATATATTTCACTATATTTATATATTTCACTATATTTATATATTACACTATATTTATATATTTGACTATATTTATATATTTCACTATATTTATATATTTGACTGTATTTATGTATTTCACTATATTTATATATTTGACTGTATTTATATATTTGACTATATTTATATATTTGACTGTATTTATATATTTGACTATATTTATATATTTGACTATATTTATATATTTGACGATATTTATATATTTCACTATATTTATATATTTGACTGTATTCATATATTTGATTATATTTATATATTTGACTATATTTATATATTTGACTATATTTATATATTTGACGATATTTATATATTTGACTGTATTTATATATTTGACTATATTTATATATTTCACTATATTTATATATTTGACTATATTTATATATTTGATTATATTTATATATTTCACTATATTTATATATTTGACTATATTTATATATTTGATTATATTTATATATTTGACTATATTTATATATTTGACGATATTTATATATTTCACTATATTTATATATTACACTATATTTATATATTTTATTATATTTATATATTACACTATATTTATATATTTGACTATATTTATATATTTGATTATATTTATATATTTCACTATATTTATATATTTGACTATATTTATATATTTCACTATATTTATATATTACACTATATTTATATATTTGATTATATTTATATATTTCACTATATTTATATATGTGACTATATTTATATATTTGACTATATTTATATATTTGACGATATTTATATATTACACTATATTTATATATTTGACTATATTTATATATTTGACTATATTTATATATTTCACTATATTTATATATTTGACTATATTTATATATTTGACTATATTTATATATTTCATTATATGTATATATTACACTATATTTATATATTTGATTATATTTATATATTACACTATATTTATATATTTGATTATATTTATATATTTCACTATATTTATATATTTGACTATATTTATATATTTGACTATATTTATATATTTCACTATATTTATATATTTGACTATATTTATATATTTGACGATATTTATATATTACACTATATTTATATATTTGACTATATTTATATATTTCACTATATTTATATATTTCACTATATTTATATATTACACTATATTTATATATTTGACTATATTTATATATTTCACAATATTTATATATTACACTATATTTATATATTTGACTATATTTATATATTTGACGATATTTATATATTTGACGATATTTATATATTTGACTATATTTATATATTTGACTATATTTATATATTTCACTATATTTATATATTACACTATATTTATATATTTGACTATATTTATATATTTGATTATATTTATATATTTCACTATATTTATATATTACACTATATTTATATATTTGACTATATTTATATATTTGACGATATTTATATATTTGACGATATTTATATATTTCACTATATTTATATATTTGACTATATTTATATATTTCACTATATTTATATATTACACTATATTTATATATTTGATTATATTTATATATTACACTATATTTATATATTACACTATATTTATATATTACACTATATTTATATATTTGACTGTATTTATATATTTGACTATATTTATATATTTCACTATATTTATATATTTGACTGTATTTATATATTTGACTATATTTATATATTTGACGATATTTATATATTTGACTATATTTATATATTTGACTGTATTTATATAATTGACTATATTTATATATTTCACTATATTTATATATTTGACTGTATTTATATATTTGACTATATTTATATATTTGACTGTATTTATATATTTGACGATATTTATATATTTGACTGTATTTATATATTTGACGATATTTATATATTTCACTATATTTATATATTTCACTATATTTATATATTTGACTATATTTATATATTTGACTATATTTATATATTTGACGATATTTATATATTTGACGATATTTATATATTTGACTGTATTTATATATTTGACTATATTTATATATTTGACTATATTTATATATTTCACTATATTTATATATTTGACTATATTTATATATTTCACTATATTTATATATTTCACTATATTTATATATTTGACTATATTTATATATTTGACTATATTTATATATTTGACGATATTTATATATTTGACTATATTTATATATTTGACTATATTTATATATTTCGCTATATTTATATATTACACTATATTTATATATTTGACTGTATTTATATATTTGACTATATTTATATATTTGACTATATTTATATATTTGACGATATTTATATATTTGACTATATTTATATATTTGACTGTATTTATATATTTGACTATATTTATATATTTCACTATATTTATATATTTCACTATATTTATATATTTGACTATATTTATATATTTGACGATATTTATATATTTGACTATATATATATATATATATTTGACTGTATTTATAGATTTGACTATATTTATATATTTGACTATATTTATATATTTCACTATATTTATATATATCACTATATTTATATATTTGACTATATTTATATATTTGACGATATTTATATATTTGACTGTATTTATATATTTCACTATATTTATATATTTCACTATATTTATATATTTCACTATACTTATATATTTGACTATATTTATATATTTGACGATATTTATATATTTGACGATATTTATATATTTGACTGTATTTATATATTTCACTCTATTTATATATTTCTCTATATTTATATATTTGACTATATTTATATATTTCACTATATTTATATATTTCATTATATTTATATATTTCACTATATTTATATATTTGACTATATTTATATATTTGACGATATTTATATATTTGACTGTATTTATATATTTCACTATATTTATATATTTCACTATATTTATATATTTGACTATATTTATATACTTGACTGTATTTATATATTTGACGATATTTATATATTTGACGATATTTATATATTTGCCTATATTTATATATTTGACGATATTTATATATTTGACTGTATTTATATATTTGACGATATTTATATATTTCACTATATTTATATATTTGACTATATTTATATATTTCACTATATTTATATATTTCACTATATTTATATATTTGACTATATTTATATATTTGACGATATTTATATATTTGACGATATTTATAGATTTGACTGTATTTATATATTTCACTATATTTATATATTTGACTATATTTATATATTTGACTATATTTATATATTTCACTATATTTATATATTTGACTATATTTATATATTTCACTATATTTATATATGAGCCTCCGTGGCTTAGGCGGCAGCATGCCGGCTTCTCACCGCTGAGTCCGTGGTTCAAATCCCGGTCACTCCATGTGAGATCTGTGCTGGACAGAACGGAGGCAGACAGGTTTTTCTCCGGGTACTCCGGTTTTCCCTGTCAAAATTTCATTCCAGCAACACTCTCCACTATCATTTCATTTCATCTGTCATTCATTTAATCATTGCCCCAGAGGAGTGCGTCAGGCCTCGGCAGCCGGCACAGTTCATATCCTCGCCGCTAGATAGTGGGCTTCATTCATTCCATTCCTGACCCGGTCGGAGACTGGAAACAGGCTGTGGATTTTCATTTTCACTATATTTATATATTTCACTATATTTATATATTTGACTGTATTTATATATTTGTTTATATTTATGTATTTCACTATATTTATATATTTGACTATATTTATATATTTCACTATATTTATATATTTCACTATATTTATATATTTGACTATATTTATATATTTGACTGTATTTATATATTTGACTATATTTATATATTTCACTATATTTATATATTTCACTATATTTATATGTTTCACTATATTTATATATTTGACTATATTTATATATTTCACTATATTTATATTTTTCACTATATTTATATATTTGACTATATTTATATATTTGACTATATTTATATATTTGACTATATTTATATATTTCACTATATTTATATATTTGACTATATTTATATATTTCACTATATTTATATATTTGACTATATTTATATATTTGACTATATTTATATATTTGACGATATTTAGTTATTTGACTATATTTATATATTTCGCTATATTTATATATTTCACTATATTTATATATTTGACTATATTTATATATTTCACTATATTTATATATTTGACTATATTTATATATTTCACTATATTTATATATTTGACTATATTTATATATTTCACTATATTTATATATTTCACTATATTTATATATTTGAATATATTTATATATTTGACTATCTTTATATATTTGACGATATTTATATATTTGACTATATTTATATATTTGACAATATTTATATATTTGACGATATTTATATATTTCACTATATTTATATATTTGACTATATTTATATATTTGACTATATTTATATATTTCACTATATTTATATATTTGACTATATTTATATATTTGACTATATTTATATATTTGACGATATTTATATATTTGACTGTATTTATATATTTGACTATATTTATATATTTGACTATATTTATATATTTCACTATATTTATATATATGACTATATTTATATATTTGACTATATTTATATATTTGACGATATTTATATATTTGACTGTATTTATATATTTGACTATATTTATATATTTGACGATATTTATATATTTGACTATATTTATATATTTGACTATATTTATATATTTCACTATATTTATATATTACACTATATTTATATATTTGACTGTATTTATATATTTGACGATATTTATATATTTGACTACATTTATATAATTCACTATATTTATATATTACACTATATTTATATATTTTACTGTATTTATATATTTGACGATATTTATATATTTGACTATATTTATATATTTGACTGTATTTATATATTTGACGATATTTATATATTTGACGATATTTATATATTTGACTATATTTATATATTTGACGATATTTATATATTTGACTGTATTTATATATTTGACGATATTTATATATTTGACTATATTTATATATTTGACTATATTTATATATTTGACGATATTTATATATTTGACTATATTTATATATTTGACTGTATTTATATATTTGACGATATTTATATATTTGACTATATTTATATATAGTTGACTATATTTATATATTTGACGATATTTATATATTTGACTATATTTATATATTACACTATATGTATATATTTGATGATATTTATATATTTGACTATATTTATATATAAGACTATATTTATATATTTCACTATATTTATATATTTGACGATATTTATATATTTGACGATATTTATATATTTGACTATATATATATATATATATTTGATTGACTATATTTATATATTTGACGATATTTATATATTTGACTGTATTTATATATTTGACGATATTTATATATTTGACTATATTTATATATTTGACTGTATTTATATATTTGACGATATTTATATATTTGACTGTATTTATATATTTGACGATATTTATATATTTGACTATATTTATATATTTGACTATATTTATATATTTGACGATATTTATATATTTGACTATATTTATATATTACACTATATTTATATATTTGACGATATTTATATATTTGACTATATTTATATATATGACTATATTTATGTATTTCACTATATTTATATATTACACTATATTTATATATTTGACGATATTTATATATTTGACTATATATATATATATATATATATGATTGACTATATTCATATATTTGACGATATTTATATATTTGACGATATTTATATATTTGACTGTATTTATATATTTGACGATATTTATATATTTGACGATATTTATATATTTGACGATATTTATATATTTGACTGTATTTATATATTTGACGATATTTATATATTTGACTATATTTATATATTTGACTATATTTATATATTTGACGATATTTATATATTTGACTATATTTATATATTTGACTGTATTTATATATTTGACGATATTTATATATTTGACTATATTTATATATTTGACTATATTTATATATTTGACGATATTTATATATTTGACTATATTTATATATTACACTATATTTATATATTTGACGATATTTATATATTTGACTATATTTATATATATGACTATATTTATATATTTCACTATATTTATATATTACACTATATTTATATATTTGACGATATTTATATATTTGACGATATTTATATATTTGACTATATATATATATTTGATTGACTATATTTATATATTTGACGATATTTATATATTTGACTAAATTTATATATATGACTGTATTTATATATTTGACGATATTTAAATATTTGACTATATTTATATATTTGACTGTATTTATATATTTGACGATATTTATATATTTGACTATATTTATATATTTGACTGTATTTATATATTTGACGATATTTATATATTTGACTATATTTATATATTTGACTGTATTTATATATTTGACGATATTTATATATTTGATTATATTTATATATTTGACGATATTTATATATTTGACTGTATTTATATATTTGACGATATTTATATTTTTGACGATATTTATATATTTGACTGTATTTATATATTTGACGATATTTATATATTTGACTATATTTATATATTTGACTGTATTTATATATTTGACGATATTTATATATTTGACGATATTTATATATTTGACTGTATTTATATATTTGACGATATTTATATATTTGACTGTATTTATATATTTGACTATATTTATATATTTGACGATATTTATATATTTGACTGTATTTATATATTTGACGATATTTTTATATTTGACGATATTTATATATTTGACTGTATTTATATATTTAACTATATTTATATATTTGACTATATTTATATATTTGACGATATTTATATATTTGACTGTATTTATATATTTGACTGTATTTATATATTTGATTATATTTATATATTTGACTGTATTTATATATTTGACGATATTTATATATTTGACGATATATATATATTTGACGATATTTATATATTTGACTGTATTTATATATTTGACGATATTTATATATTTGACTATATTTATATATTTGACGATATATATATATTTGACTATATTTATATATTTGACGATATTTATATATTTGACTATATTTATATATTTGACGATATTTATATATTTGACGATATTTATATATTTGACTATATTTATATATTTGATTATATTTATATATTTGACTATATTTATATATTTGACGATATTTATATATTTGACTGTATTTATATATTTGACTATATTTATATATTTGACTGTATTTATATATTTCACTACATTTATATATTTGACTGTATTTATATATTTGACTGTATTTATATATTTGACTATATTTATATATTTCACTACATTTATATATTTGACTGTATTTATATATTTGACTACATTTATATATTTGACTATATTTATATATTTGACTGTATTTATATATTTGACTATATTTATATATTTCACTGTATTTATATATTTGACTGTATTTATATATTTGACTATATTTATATATTACACTATATTTATATATTTGACTGTATTTATATATTTGACGATATTTATATATTTGACTGTATTTATATATTTGACTGTATATATATATATTACGATATTTATATATTTGACTGTATTTATATATTTGACTATATTTATATATTTGACTGTATTTATATATTTGACGATATTTATATATTTGACTGTATTTATATATTTGACTATATTTATATATTACACTATATTTATATATTTGACTGTATTTATATATTTGACGATATATATATATTTGACTGTATTTATATATTTGACTGTATTTATATATTTGACGATATTTATATATTTGACTATATTTATATATTTGATTATATTTATATATTTGACTATATTTATATATTTGACGATATTTATATATTTGACTACATTTATATATTTGATTATATTTATATATTTGACTGTATTTATATATTTGACGATATTTATATATTTGATTATATTTATATATTTGACTATATTTATATATTTGACTATATTTATATATTTGACTGTATTTATATATTTGTCTATATTTATATATTTGATTATATTTATATATTTGACTGTATTTATATATTTGACTGTATTTATATATTTGACTATATTTATATATTTGATTATATTTATATATTTGACTGTATTTATATATTTGTCTATATTTATATATTTGATTATATTTATATATTTGACTATATTTATATATTTCATTATATTTATATATTTGACTGTATTTATATATTTGTCTATATTTATATATTTTATTATATTTATATATTTGACTGTATTTATATATTTGACGATATTTATATATTTGTCTATATTTATATATTTGTCTATATTTATATATTTGACGATATTTATATATTTGACTGTATTTATATATTTGACGATATTTATATATTTGACTGTATTTATATATTTGTCTATATTTATATATTTGATTATATTTATATATTTGATTATATTTATATATTTGACTGTATTTATATATTTCACTACATTTATATATTTGACTATATTTATATATTTGTCTATATTTATATATTTGACGATATTTATATATTTGACTGTATTTATATGTTTCACTACATTTATATATTTGACTGTATTTATATATTTGTCTATATTTATATATTTGACGATATTTATATATTTGACTGTATTTATATATTTGTCTATATTTATATATTTGACTGTATTTATATATTTGACTGTATTTATATATTTGACTATATTTATATATTTGTCTATATTTATATATTTGACTATATTTATATATTTGACTGTATTTATATATTTGACGATATTTATATATTTGACTGTATTTATATATTTGACGATATTTATATATTTGACTATATTTATATATTTGACGATATTTATATATTTGACTATATTTATATATTTGACTGTATTTATATATTTGACGATATTTATATATTTGACTATATTTATATATTTGACTATATTTATATATTTGACGATATTTATATATTTGACTATATTTATATATTACACTATATTTATATATTTGACGATATTTATATAATTGACTATATTTATATATTTGACTATATTTATATATTACACTATATTTATATATTTGACGATATTTATATAATTGACTATATTTATATATTTGACTATATTTATATATTTCACTATATTTATATATTACACTATATTTATATATTTGACTGTATTTATATAATTGACGATATTTATATATTTGACGATATTTATATATTTGACTATATTTATATATTTGACGATATTTATATATTTGACTGTATTTAAATATTTGACGATATTTATATATTTGACTATATTTATATATTTGACTGTATTTATATATTTGACGATATTTATATATTAGACTGTATTTACATATTTGACGATATTTATATATTTGATTATATTTATATATTTGACGATATTTATATATTTGACTGTATTTATATATTTGACGATATTTATATATTTGACGTTATTTTTATATTTGACGATATTTATATATTTGACTGTATTTATATATTTGACGATATTTATATATTTGACTATATTTATATTGAACCCTTATTGAACTTCGATAAATAAGTATTCATATTTATTATTATTATTACTACGGCCCAGGCAGCACATAAGGAAGTCGACTTGGATATTAGGGAGGCCAGCATTTCGTAATGGTTGCAACAGAAGCTGAGTTGGTAGCTATTCCTGGGGACGGCCAGAATTAGTCGAGTTCAAGGCCAAATTGTGCAACTACTGTACCAAAATTGGAGACATAAAGGGAGAATCACGAGGTCCTCTCAACGAACATACGATTGAATCAGCCAATCGCAAGAGACCAAGCCGTGACCACGAGGTGGACGGCGTCAGTAGTAAAAGGCGCGCGGAAGTGTGTATCTAAGGAACCGCCGAACGGATTAATCTCCGCTCGAGTAATTTGAGACGTTGGATTCATTTGGAGAAGAATGACACTAGCCCCATCTTTGTGAGACATAAACTCTGGAAGTTTTTATCCGACTCCGCCCCACTCCGCCGCCCTTGTCAGTTTCTCATAAATAGTCTGGCCTGACGCCAATCTGAGTACTTCTTTATGGAGCCTTCAGAGGCATACTCCACGCCAGTTTGTAGTGTGATTTTGACGCTCGAATTTATCTAAGTACTTATTGTGTGGAGCCTTCAGAGGCATACTCCACGCCACTTTGAAGTGTGATTTTGACGCTCGAATTTATCTAAGCTTATCCTGTGGAGCCTTCAGAGGTATACTCCACGCCAGTTCGAAATGTGAATTTTACGCTCTAAAATCAGTGAAGCTAATTTATTTTCTGAGCTCTGGGAAGCTAAAGTCGCAGCGTTTGCAATACCGAATTTTATAAGCTATAATACATTTTGTTCTAAAATCAACTAAGTTGTGTGATCTAAATATTTCACGCCAGCGCGTGATAAACTGTAACATTCTTTTAAAGACGACGAGTTCAACTTTAAGGGGGAAGTATCGTATCACCCTAATTAGCGCTTACCAGAACCGAAGTCCAAGACGGGACGGAAATACCAGACGAGATAGCGACTGCGAGTGCAGCCAGGATTTTGAACTTGTTAACGAGCCAGTGGCGCGGACTCGAGATGTATAGTTTATGTATAAATTGTGTGTATTGTATGTGTTTTTATAGTGCGTATGTGCGATATAATTAGGGCCAGTCTTCGCTATTAATCGCAGTAGGACAATTGTGGGTGAACTGAGTAGCCTGCAAGCGATTAGAGATAGGCAAATATTTAACATTGAACTTTTCTGCCAAGGAGTCGAGACCAAGATGATCAGCACGTGGTTTGAAGTTGGGATGAGCTTCAAGAAATCAACGCAGACGACTACTATGGAGTGCTAAATTGTCCATAGGGCAATGGGTTGAGAAGGATGTCCTTAGTCCTACATACAGAAGCGGTGATGTACTAAAATTGGATTATTTCAATTATGTAGTTAGATTTGGCCAGGGAACTTTGTAAATAGTCATGTTTATCTTTCTTGTTTTTAGCTGTTTTTCTTGTACCGACACTATATGTTTAAAAGGTCCGTTGGCGCGTGGCCAAAGTGTTTGTTGATATTTTGATTTTTTTCTTGAGTCATATGTAATGTACGCGGCGTGCGTGCGTGATTTTTATCCTTGCAGTTGCGGAACCCGTTACATTCGATAAATGGTGCTTTATTAACGTTAATATTTTGAAATAGGAATGGGAGGAAATGATTGTAAAACATTTTGCTGAACAGGTTATTATTCATGTTAGGGTAGCCGAGTGCAGCAACTTAAAAGTAATTGTAGAACACCTTCGTTCTAATTTTGATAGATTTTTCTTGAGTCCTTTTCAGGTGACTAGTCACGGCATAGAACGATGGCGCCAGCATGTGGATATTATTTGTGTCTTTTATTTCAGGGTCTGTCACAACCCATACGTGTGATTAAGTGTGTGTTGATGTGTCTAGTGTGTGTTGATTCTACGTGAGGAGGGGGTAGTTGTCCTACCGCCCTTATATATTTTTGCTGCTGTTGTATTTTTTAGATGGAAAGACAGAGTGCTCTTGGGAGACTGCTGATTCTTGTCCATATGTTTTTCTGACACACACGTCTTATTGTGCTTTGGGGCACATTTCTTCGAGGTTCGACCCCATGTTCTGGGAGGTCGAGGTTATTGACACGTGGGTTGACAGACATGCAGAGTTCCACAAACCGCCCGTTTTGCCTGTGACTTATTTTTGATAGGCAGTCCTATTTGTCCGACTGAACCCTGTAAGCTTTCATGCAGCAAACCTGTTCATTGTGATGGCAAATTTTTAAGCCATAATTAATTGGGGAGTTCGCCATGTGTGTAACGGATTGTTGTACCTTGTATGGATAAGAATATTGTGATTAACGTAAATGTTGGCTGTTTGCCTATTGCTTTGTTGATGACTCGATTTCATGTAATTTTTGTTTGTCATACCCGTGTGGTGTAGTGGTAGAGTATTTGTAAATTTTGACAGCGGTCATTTGAGTATTTTTCTATTGGTCACGTGTTAATGTACTTGTGTTGATTTGTGTGAGAAGTCCTAAGATTTTAGGCAGTAAATGTTGCTACGGCAATTTAAGTCCAATTTCACACGGAAATTTTGTGTTTGTTTATAGTAGATTTAGGAAGTGTCGATTTAATTTAATGTATTGTAGTTGTGTTCCCTTGTGTCGGTCTAGCTCTAGGAAATGCGGATTCGTTGTCTGAAGGGTCATTCTGGATGATAACGAATCACGCATTCAAAGTACACATCGTGGTGCATGTAGAACGGCGTACGCACTTATATGGTCACTTTTGTATCTTTTATTTAAGGACACTTGGTCCAGGTAATTAATCTCTCCAGAGAGATCGCCTAAGTTTTTGGCATTTTTATTAAGCGGGAGTCAATTGGGAGTTTTTGTTGTTAATTGTTTATGTGTAAATATGGTGATTTGTTATTAAATTCAGTTGTTTTAGCCCTGGCTTCACTCTTTCCTGCATGTTATTTTGTTATATGTTACCCTGCAAGTTAATGAAGCGCCCTGACAGCAACTTACGAATATGACCTGTTACGCCCCGAATCTGAGTCTCATATGCTTCTTTGCAAGGGTTCATAAAACAAAAATGGCTGCCCAAGTGGGGATTGTTGTTGTTGTTGCTTCGCTGATCTCATATTTATTTCGTTGAGAAATGATGCCAGGTCAAGCGGACATGTAAATTCAGTAAATGGAGGCGATGTTGTACCGTCATGTGCATCAGTAAAATCACTGAGTTCCTAAAGTTAGAAATATTGAACAAGGTTAGAATTTGATTTGGTATTTGTTATAAACTTGTTCTGGCGCCCACATTAAAATTAGAAATTTGCATTATTAATGAACTCAGTCAAAGCAGGAAGATGTTGCCTTATATTTGACATTTAATTGACTTCGGTTAATTGGTGTTTCGTAAATTCTGTTGGTTAGGAATTTAAAAGCAGATCACTAGGGGTTATTTTGTTGTTTGGGAATAAATGTCATTGTATTCAGTAAATTTTGTTACTGAAATTTTCATTAAATTAGAGCCAGTAATATTTAAATGTGTGACATGTATGTGCGTATAGGGCTGAAACCTTAGCCCATAACCCTGTTTTTCTCTGAATATATTTGTGTGTGTGAAATGGCGAGTGTTGATGAGATAAAGGCATTGTTAGAACAGATGTCGATCCAGATGTCCGTAAAGACGGAAGAACAATTAAAAGAACAATTAGTGCAGATGTCCGTAAAGACGGAAGAACAATTAAAAGAACAATTAGAAGCTCAGCGTGAGCATAGTGAAAAACAATTACTTGATATGAGCGGTAACATTTCGGTCCAGTTAGAAGTCCAGAAATTAGACACGGACAAACAATTCAATGAACTAAACCACAAATTGTCACAACAGGCGGTAACACAAACCGAACAGTTAGGAAAAATCACGAATGATATTAATCAGAGCGTTCAAAAAGTAGAGAAACTGGCAGGCGAGGTTGCGGAAAACAACATCAGACAGTTAGGCGAAATGAAGAAATTGGAGGCGAAATTTGATAACAAATTAGTACAATTTGACGAGATGGTGGCAGATAAACTCAAGCAGATAGAGGCAGCATGTGTCAGTAACACCGCGGGAGTGAAGAAAACCCAAGAGAAACTACAGCAGCAAATTAATTCGGTAGATAACAACGTGCTGGAATTAATAAAGGAAATAGATAAAGTCGAAGTTAAGGCTGAAACCGAGCGGATACACTTGCGGGAAAATTTAGAGGAGCAATTAGGCAGAACACAAGAGATCATAAGAAAAGAGATGGAAGGCCAGCTAATAAACACACAAGAGGTCATAAGACAAGAAGTAGGGGAGCAGCTCGTCAAAACTCAGGATAATTTGGAAGGTCAGCTAATAAAAACGCAAGAGGCTATGAGAGAAGGGGTGGGGGAACAACTAGTGAAAACGCAGGAACGGATACGTGAAGAGCTAGAGAAAAATCAGGAGAGGAACGAGGAGAAAATAAATAGCTTAAAAAGTAGGATCCGGCGAGATTGGGACCAGCAGGCTCATGCGAATAAGGAAGACAGGCTGGCAGTTTTAAAGCGAATGCAGGCACTGGAGGAAAATATGAAGTCGAAATTACAGGAACACTCAGAATTAATCATAAAAAACGAGATTAGATCGTTAGAGAATGCGACGTTATTTTCAAACGAAAATATTCCGGAAAAGCAAACAAGTATTGGAAGTCCGGCAGGTTCGAAGTTGGCTGAGGACACGAGTCGGGGTCAAAGTCCCTGACTAACGACTAATGCATTCCAGCAGTACAGGGGGGAGACTTCAACTCCGCAACCGAACTTGGCACCAGCCCAAGTCATCCAAGTCATTCGGGGTAATGATTTTAAGCCCGATAAGTTTAAAGAACATTCAGGAACTACTCCCAAAGCATTTCTACGGCAATTAACTGACTACTTTAATGACCAACACATCGGCCCGGAGAAACAATTAAGACTGGTGGAGAAATTTTTAGAAGGATCTAGCCTGACCTGGTTTTTAAGTTTCAAGTACACGTTTACAGACATGGCTCAATTCCGCGAGGCGTTTTTGAAGAAGTTTTGGAGTCCTTCGTTACAGCAAGGGTTAAGAATGGACCTGTACACGCGCAAATACCACAGTACACATCCAACCCGTTTTTCAGAATTCTTCAGTCAGCAATTGGTAAAATTCAGGGATTTTGATGACCCGCCTAGCGAGCCGAATATGGTTCTAACCATCGGAAAACAACTCCCAATGCATATCCAACAATTATTAGTCGCAGGAAATATTCAGACCGCAGTCCAAGCCGAAGAATTACTCAGACACTTAGATGAGACGAGTATGGTAAGCCCACAGACAGGAAGAAGGAATTTGGAATGTGTCAACACGGCAGAGGTAGTTCAGGGACTCCAAAATAACCACGGCCAGGGGAACCAAAGTAAGACACAGTCCACAGGGACACAGTTCACGCCAAGAAGACAAGATTTTGACGGCCGAAACCAGTTCCATAACAACAATCAGAATTATCAGAATAACCGCGGGAGATATCATCAGAATAACCAAAATCAAAATAATCAGTGGACGTACCAGCGGGAATACACGAATTGGAGGGGAAACCAGAGACAAGGTAGACCTTACCAAAGAAATGGAGATGGTAGATGGAGTAACGGCAGGGACTATCGCCAAGAAAACAGAGGGGATTATAGGAATAACTGGGACGAACGATATATTGAATCCCGTAAATACTTGGATCAATTAAGTAATGAAGAAGCGGAGAAGGAGAAGTGGGGGCGTGCCATGGCGAACAGACAGAGCCCAGACAACCATCAAGGAGAGGGGGCAGAGAGTTTACTGAGGCAACAGGAGCGACAGAATGATAACCGGCGAAACACATCTAATGGGGCCCGGGATAAAAAAAAAAACCAAATGAACTGAAAGGAGACAGGCTAGAAACGGAGATCGCCAGGGAGCAAGAAGAGATGATAGTGGCCAATATAGAAGAGTGGGTAGCATTCCCAGAGGACTGCCTGGAGGAAGTGGTGAAGAACCGTGAAAATGTTATCAGACAGCTACCAATTATTTACGCGCATATTGGAGGTATGAGGGTGAGATGTTTGATTGATACAGGTA
This sequence comes from Meconema thalassinum, assembly GCA_946902985.2. Taxonomy (NCBI): domain Eukaryota; kingdom Metazoa; phylum Arthropoda; class Insecta; order Orthoptera; family Tettigoniidae; genus Meconema; species Meconema thalassinum. The sequence goes on from OX336391.1 coordinate 35,725,412, forward strand.
GCCAGGTGAGCTTAGTCACTGAAATTTTGATAAAAGAAATAGCAAGAAAACAGACTGTTCCTATTATGCCGGTACCGCTAATGAAAGTCAGAGGTGTCATTCCTGACAAAACTATGAATTGTAAACAGCAAGCATTTCTAGATCTGGAAATATTGAACCATACTTTTTCACAAACATTCATTGTTATTCCAAAGATGAACTACAATATAATTTTAGGAGCCAACTTCATCTGCGATTTTCATGCTGTAATTGATTTACATAACAACACTGTAAGCTTCAAACAAGTAGAAGGATTGGATCATGTGGGTTTAAATATGGAAGAGAATCCGCTGGAGAGAGAGGCAAATACTTGGGTTGTTGAGGAATGCACTAATGAGGCCGGAGATAAGATCTTGAGGGGAGAGCAAGTCAACCAGACAGCAGTGCTAGAAATGGACAGCCGAGATATTTCGCAGGAACTTTGGGTGCATTTGGCGGAAGAAGAAATGGGCGGAACCAAATTCGAAATTCTACTTCAGGAGCGACTTAAGGAAGCCATCGTAGGGGAATCTGGTAGAAGAAGATTGGAAGAAATTTTAAGATTACATAAAGGAGCTTTTGACACCGTACCTGGGAAAGTTTTAAATTTTCAATATGCGATGCAGGTAACAGATTGGACCCCATTTAAAAGTAAATTGTACCCGATCCCAGAGAAGCATTTTTCTCAGGTGAAGGATATTATTACTAACTTATTAGATTCTGGCATGATAAGGAAAGCTGCAACTCCTTATCTGAACGCAATATTGGCTGTGACCAAGCCAAACGGATCAATTAGGCTATGCCTAGACGCGCGAGTTTTAAATAGCAAACTGCTAGTTGAGCACGACCAAGCACCGAGGATCAAAGATGTTTTGAAAGGCTTCCGTGGGAAGAAGATATACTCAAGTGTTGATTTGACGAATAGTTTCCACCATCTTGAACTTGAAGAAAAATCCCAACTGTTGACGGGATTTTTATTCGATAATCAAAGTTATATCTGGTGTCGAATGCCCTTTGGCGTGAAAACTGCGGGATGTGCACTCATTAGAGCACTCGATAGAAATCTGACTGAGGAGGTCAAGAACTTCACCACGAGATATGTTGATGACATATTAATCGCTTCTGAGACAATGGAAGAACACTTGATAAATTTAAATAAACTGCTGGACAACCTGAGGACCATGAACTTCAAGATCAACTTAAAAAAGTCACATTTTTGCCAGAGCGAAATTTTATATTTGGGACATATAATTGATGTCGAGGGCGTGCGGCCTAATCCAGCCAAGATTGATGCTATTAAGAAATTTCCCACACCTACCAAAGTCAAACATGTTAGAGCATTTTTGGGAGTGACAGGTTTCTTCAAAGAAAATTGCCCTGGTTACACAGAAACAGTAGCGCCTATGCAGGAGATGTTGAAGAAAGCGAATCGATGGTCGTGGAACGAGGAGTGCGACAGGTCTTTTAAAGCAACGAAGGAGTTATTGGAAAACTGTGTGAAACTTGGATATCCGGATTTTGAGAAACAATTTATCATTCAAGCAGATGCTTCGTTAATTGGGATTGGTGCTATGCTGTACCAAGAGGACGCTGAAGAACCCAAGAAGAAATCCTATTTGGCATTTACGAGTCGTAAATTACGGAAACATGAGAGGAACTACACAGTTACGGAACTTGAGCTACTAGCAATTCTATATTCTCTCCAACAGTGGCGCAAGATGATCTACGGTTATTCCATCATTGTTAGGACCGACCACCATGCACTGACATTTTTATTTAAGACAACAATAGCAAGTGAGAGAGTTACGCGCTGGTCCATCTACATACAGCAGTTTGACATCACAATAGAGCATTGTCCTGGGAAATTGAACGTCATACCAGATGCCTTGAGTAGAAACCCTGAGGACGGAAACGAAGTAACAGCGGAAGTTCACAATATTACCTTGACACCTAAGGCTCGTGAGTTTTTGGCAAGATTGAAGGATATTCGAAAGGAGCAAGAAGCTGACCCATGGATGATGATGATGATAAAATTCTATAGGAAGGAGTTACAACCAAATTCACCGGAGTACCGGGAAGCCAGTGCTAAACAAGCGAGATTTCACTACTTGAATAACTTGTTACATAAGTACGTGGATGAGCATCATACTAAACTGCGGATCTTAGTTCCAGCATCACTACAGAGGGGATTAACTTGGCATGTTCACGAGAGCCTAGCACATATCGGCACGGATAAGACTGAAGCTACGATGGGGGAGACCTTTACTTGGCCCAAGATGAGATTCACCATTGTTGAAGTAATTAGAACGTGTGACGCTTGTCAGCGCACAAAGCCGAACAACTTTATTCTGAAACAACCTCCAAGACCACTATTACCGCAGAAACCATGCGAGATGCTCGCGATTGATTGCTTTGGTCCTTTAGTAAAAGGAAAGCGTGGATGCCGACACCTCTTGGTATGTGTCGATGTATTTTCGAAGATGGTCGTGCTATGTCCTATTCAGAAGACGACATCAAGACAAGTCCTTAGTCGAATTAAGAACAAAGTCATTCCGATGCTTGGGAAGCCGGAATCCATTCTATCAGATCACGGTACCTATTTCACAAGCAATGTTTTTAGGCAAGGTTTGGAGAGCCTAGGAATCAAACACATATTTTCAAGTATTCGTCATCCTTGTGGAAATCCGAGCGAAAGAACAATTCGCTGTGTCGCTAAATACTACAGAGTAATGATTCCTAACGAACACAATAAATGGGTAGACAAAGTAGGGGAAATTGAGATGTGCATGAACACTACTAAGCACGAGTCGACGGGTCAAGTCCCACTGATTGTACACCACAACATATTGCCGGAAAGAACTTGGGACAAGATCATTCCTTGCCCAAGGGATCCATTATTAGCGCATGATTTGCGAATCCAGCGAACGAGAGAGCACATGAGGAACCAAGCGGACCGAAGGCTGAGACGGTACCGAGGAATGAAGTTTCACCGAGAGTTACAAGAACAAGAATTAGTGCTGGTTCGTAGACCACCGATCTCCGACACTAAGAACAAAGTCTTCGCCAAGTTCTGTCCGAAATTCATTGGCCCGTTCCGGGTAATTAAGAATCTGGGTAACAATGCCTACAGATTAGAAGAAGTGAGCACTGGTGCAAAATCTGTTTTTAATAGCGCCAATTTGAAACCGTACTACAGAAGGGAACCATTTGATGATTAGGAAAGATGATATGTGCAGAATCTGTATTGCCAGAAATTTTTTTTTTTTGAAAGCAAACACTCAAATCCACGGGGAGCGCGTGAGTACGCACTTTGTTTGTAAACAACGAGCAGCTGAGACGACGGGAGTGGCAACTACGTGAGGAGAAGGGGGAGACCTAATGAAAATATGAATGACATTCCAGCGAGAAGGGAGCACACTAAGTGAGTCAGAGGGGCATACACTCGAGCAGCTGAGTGAGATTTAAAGAGATGTGTTGTTACTACAGTGGATTTTGTTTTTGAAATCCAAACCAATAAATTGTTTCGAATTTCAAAACCTTGCTGAGGATAAATGAACCCTTATTGATCTTCGATAAATAAGTATTCATATTTATTATTATTATTATTACTACGGCCCAGGCAGCACATAAGGAAGTCGACTTGGATATTAGGGAGGCCAGCATTTCGTAATGGTTGCAACAGAAGCTGAGTTGGTAGCTATTCCTGGGGACGGCCAGAATTAGTCGAGTTCAAGGCCAAATTGTGCAACTACTGTACCAAAATTGGAGACATAAAGGGAGAATCACGAGGTCCTCTCAACGAACATACGATTGAATCAGCCAATCGCAAGAGACCAAGCCGTGACCACGAGGTGGACGGCGTCAGTAGTAAAAAGCGCGCGGAAGTGTGTATCTAAGGAACCGCCGAACGGATTAATCTCCGCTCGAGTAATTTGAGACGTTGGATTCATTTGGAGAAGAATGACACTAGCCCCATCTTTGTGAGACATAAACTCTGGAAGTTTTTATCCGACTCCGCCCCACTCCGCCGCCCTTGTCAGTTTCTCATAAACAGTCTGGCCTGACGCCAATCTGAGTACTTCTTTATGGAGCCTTCAGAGGCATACTCCACGCCAGTTTGTAGTGTGATTTTGACGCTCGAATTTATCTAAGTACTTATTGTGTGGAGCCTTCAGAGGCATACTCCACGCCACTTTGAAGTGTGATTTTGACGCTCGAATTTATCTAAGCTTATCCTGTGGAGCCTTCAGAGGTATACTCCACGCCAGTTCGAAATGTGAATTTTACGCTCTAAAATCAGTGAAGCTAATTTATTTTCTGAGCTCTGGGAAGCTAAAGTCGCAGCGTTTGCAATACCGAATTTTATAAGCTATAATACATTTTGTTCTAAAATCAACTAAGTTGTGTGATCTAAATATTTCACGCCAGCGCGTGATAAACTGTAACATTCTTTTAAAGACGACGAGTTCAACTTTAAGGGGGAAGTATCGTATCACCCTAATTAGCGCTTACCAGAACCGAAGTCCAAGACGGGACGGAAATACCAGACGAGATAGCGACTGCGAGTGCAGCCAGGATTTTGAACTTGTTAACGAGCCAGTGGCGCGGACTCGAGATGTATAGTTTATGTATAAATTGTGTGTATTGTATGTGTTTTTATAGTGCGTATGTGCGATATAATTAGGGCCAGTCTTCGCTATTAATCGCAGTAGGACAATTGTGGGTGAACTGAGTAGCCTGCAAGCGATTATAGATAGGCAAATATTTAACATTGAACTTTTCTGCCAAGGAGTCGAGACCAAGATGATCAGCACGTGGTTTGAAGTTGGGATGAGCTTCAAGAAATCAACGCAGACGACTACTATGGAGTGCTAAATTGTCCATAGGGCAATGGGTTGAGAAGGATGTCCTTAGTCCTACATGCAGAAGCGGTGATGTACTAAAATTGGATTATTTCAATTATGTAGTTAGATTTGGCCAGGGAACTTTGTAAATAGTCATGTTTTTCTTTCTTGTTTTTAGCTGTTTTTCTTGTACCGACACTATATGTTTAAAAGGTCCGTTGGCGCGTGGCCAAAGTGTTTGTTGATATTTTGATTTTTTTCTTGAGTCATATGTAATGTACGCGGCGTGCGTGCGTGATTTTTATCCTTGCAGTTGCGGAACCCGTTACATTCGATAAATGGTGCTTTATTAACGTTAATATTTTGAAATAGGAATGGGAGGAAATGATTGTAAAACATTTTGCTGAACAGGTTATTATTCATGTTAGGGTAGCCGAGTGCAGCAACTTAAAAGTAATTGTAGAACACCTTCGTTCTAATTTTGATAGATTTTTCTTGAGTCCTTTTCAGGTGACTAGTCACGGCATAGAACGATGGCGCCAGCATGTGGATATTATTTGTGTCTTTTATTTCAGGGTCTGTCACAACCCATACGTGTGATTAAGTGTGTGTTGATGTGTCTAGTGTGTGTTGATTCTACGTGAGGAGGGGGTAGTTGTCCTACCGCCCTTATATATTTTTGCTGCTGTTGTATTTTTTAGATGGAAAGACAGAGTGCTCTTGGGAGACTGCTGATTCTTGTCCATATGTTTTTCTGACACACACGTCTTATAGTGCTCTGGGGCACATTTCTTCGAGGTTCGACCCCATGTTCTGGGAGGTCGAGGTTATTGACACGTGGGTTGACAGACATGCAGAGTTCCACAAACCGCCCGTTTTGCCTGTGACTTATTTTTGATAGGCAGTCCTATTTGTCCGACTGAACCCTGTAAGCTTTCATGCAGCAAACCTGTTCATTGTGATGGCAAATTTTTAAGCCATAATTAATTGGGGAGTTCGCCATGTGTGTAACGGATTGTTGTACCTTGTATGGATAAGAATATTGTGATTAACGTAAATGTTGGCTGTTTGCCTATTGCTTTGTTGATGACTCGATTTCATGTAATTTTTGTTTGTCATACCCGTGTGGTGTAGTGGTAGAGTATTTGTAAATTTTGACAGCGGTCATTTGAGTATTTTTCTATTGGTCACGTGTTAATGTACTTGTGTTGATTTGTGTGAGAAGTCCTAAGATTTTAGGCAGTAAATGTTGCTACGGCAATTTAAGTCCAATTTCACACGGAAATTTTGTGTTTGTTTATAGTAGATTTAGGAAGTGTCGATTTAATTTAATGTATTGTAGTTGTGTTCCCTTGTGTCGGTCTAGCTCTAGGAAATGCGGATTCGTTGTCTGAAGGGTCATTCTGGATGATAACGAATCACGCATTCAAAGTACACATCGTGGTGCATGTAGAACGGCGTACGCACTTATATGGTCACTTTTGTATCTTTTTTTTAAGGACACTTGGTCCAGGTAATTAATCTCTCCAGAGAGATCGCCTAAGTTTTTGGCATTTTTATTAAGCGGGAGTCAATTGGGAGTTTTTGTTGTTAATTGTTTATGTGTAAATATGGTGATTTGTTATTAAATTCAGTTGTTTTAGCCCTGGCTTCACTCTTTCCTGCATGTTATTTTGTTATATGTTACCCTGCAAGTTAATGAAGCGCCCTGACAGCAACTTACGAATATGACCTGTTACGCCCCGAATCTGAGTCTCATATGCTTCTTTGCAAGGGTTCAATATATTTGACTGTATTTATATATTTGACGATATTTATATATTTGACGATATTTATATATTTGACTGTATTTATATATTTGACGATATTTATATATTTGATTATATTTATATATTTGACTGTATTTATATATTTGACTGTATTTATATATTTGACGATTTTTATATATTTGACTGTATTTATATATTTGACTGTATTTATATATTTGACTATATTTATATATTTGACTGTATTTATATATTTGACGATATTTATATATTTGACTATATTTATATATTTGACTGTATTTATATATTTGATTATATTTATATATTTGATTATATTTATATATTTGATTATATTTATATATTTGACTGTATTTATATATTTGACGATATTTATATATTTGACTATATTTATATATTTGACTGTATTTATATATTTGACGATATTTATATATTTGACTATATTTATATATTTGACTGTATTTATATATTTGACGATATTTATATATTTGACTATATTTATATATTTGATTATATTTATATATTTGACTGTATTTATATATTTCACTACATTTATATATTTGACTGTATTTATATATTTGACTGTATTTATATATTTGACTATATTTATATATTACACTATATTTATATATTTGACTGTATTTATATATTTGACGATATTTATATATTTGACTGTATTTATATATTTGACTATATTTATATATTTGACTGTATTTATATATTTGACGATATTTATATATTTGACTGTATTTATATATTTGACTATATTTATATATTTGACTGTATTTATATATTTGACGATATTTATATATTTGACTGTATTTATATATTTGACTATATTTATATATTTGACTGTATATATATATTTGACTGTATTTATATATTACACTATATTTATATATTTGACTGTATTTATATATTTGACGATATTTATATATTTGACTGTATTTATATATTTGACTCTATTTATATATTTGACTATATTTATATATTTGACTGTATTTATATATTTGACTATATTTATATATTTCACTACATTTATATATTTGACTGTATTTTTATATTTGACTGTATTTATATATTTGACTATATTTATATATTACACTATATTTATATATTTGACTGTATTTATATATTTGACGATATTTATATATTTGACTGTATTTATATATTTGACGATATTTATATATTTGACTATATTTATATATTTGACTATATTTATATATTTGACGATATATATATTTGACTATATTTATATATTTGACTGTATTTATATATTTGACTATATTTATATATTTGACGATATTTATATATTTGACTATATTTATATATTACACTATATTTATATATTTGACGATATTTATATAATTGACTATATTTATATATTTGACTATATTTATATATTTCACTATATTTATATATTACACTATATTTATATATTTGACTGTATTTATATATTTGACGATATTTATATATTTGACGATATTTATATATTTGACTATATTTATATATTTGACTATATTTATATATTTGACGATATTTATATATTTGACGATATTTATATATTTGACTGTATTTAAATATTTGACGATATTTATATATTTGACTATATTTATATATTTGACTGTATTTATATATTTGACTATATTTATATATTTGACTATATTTATATATTTGACTGTATTTATATATTTGACGATATTTATATATTTGACTATATTTATATATTTGACTGTATTTATATATTTGACGATATTTATATATTTGACTATATTTATATATTAGACTGTATTTACATATTTGACGATATTTATATATTTGATTATATTTATATATTTGACGATATTTATATATTTGACTGTATTTATATATTTGACGATATTTATATATTTGACGTTATTTATATATTTGACGATATTTATATATTTGACTGTATATATATATATTTGACGATATTTATATATTTGACTATATTTATATATTTGACTGTATTTATATATTTGACGATATTTATATAATTGACGATATTTATATATTTGACTGTATTTATATATTTGACGATATTTATATATTTGATTATATTTATATATTTGACTGTATTTATATATTTGACTGTATTTATATATTTGACGATTTTTATATATTTGACTGTATTTATATATTTGACGATATTTATATATTTGACGATATTTATATATTTGACTGTATTTATATATTTGACTGTATTTATATATTTGACTATATTTATATATTTGACTGTATTTATATATTTGACGATATTTATATATTTGACTATATTTATATATTTGATTATATTTATATATTTGATTATATTTATATATTTGATTATATTTATATATTTGACTGTATTTATATATTTGACGATATTTATATATTTGACTGTATTTATATATTTGACGATATTTATATATTTGACTATATTTATATATTTGACGATATTTATATATTTGACGATATTTATATATTTGACTATATTTATATATTTGACGATATTTATATATTTGACTGTATTTATATATTTGACGATATTTATATATTTGACTATATTTATATATTTGATTATATTTATATATTTGACTATATTTATATATTTGACGATATTTATATATTTGACTGTATTTATATATTTGACTATATTTATATATTTGACTGTATTTATATATTTCACTACATTTGTATATTTGACTGTATTTATATATTTGACTGTATTTATATATTTGACTATATTTATATATTTCACTACATTTATATATTTGGCTGTATTTATATATTTGACTGTATTTATATATTTGACTATATTTATATATTACACTATATTTATATATTTGACTGTATTTATATATTTGACGATATTTATATATTTGACTGTATTTATATATTTGACTGTATTTATATATTTGACTGAGCCTCCGTGGCTTAGGCGGCAGCACGCCGGCCTCTCACCGCTGAGTCCGTGGTTCAAATCCCGGTCACTCCATGTGAGATCTGTGCTGGACAGAACGGAGGCAGACAGGTTTTTCTCCGGGTACTCCGGTTTTCCCTGTCAAAATTTCATTCCAGCAACACTCTCCACTATCATTTCATTTCATCTTTCATTCATTTAATCATTGCCCCAGAGGAGTGCGTCAGGCCTCGGCAGCCGGCACAGTTCATATCCTCGCCGCTAGCTAGGGGCTTCATTCATTCCATTCCTGACCCGGTCGGAGACTGGAAGCAGGCTGTGGATTTTCTTTTATATATTTGACTGTATTTATATATATGACGATATTTATATATTTGACTGTATTTATATATTTGACTATATTTATATATTTGACTGTATTTATATATTTGACGATATTTATATATTTGACTGTATTTATATATTTGACTATATTTATATATTTGACTGTATATATATATTTGACTGTATTTATATATTACACTATATTTATATATTTGACTGTATTTATATATTTGACGATATTTCTATATTTGACTGTATTTATATATTTGACTGTATTTATATATTTGACTATATTTATATATTTGACTGTATTTATATATTTGACTATATTTATATATTTCACTACATTTATATATTTGACTGTATTTATATATTTGACTATATTTATATATTACACTATATTTATATATTTGACTGTATTTATATATTTGACGATATTTATATATTTGACTGTATTTATATATTTGACTATATTTATATATTTGACTGTATTTATATATTTGACTATATTTATATATTACACTATATTTATATATTTGACTGTATTTATATATTTGACGATATTTATATATTTGACTGTATTTATATATTTGACTGTATTTATATATTTGACTGTATTTATATATTTGACGATATTTATATATTTGATTATATTTATATATTTGATTATTTTTATATATTTGACTATATTTATATATTTGACGATATTTATATATTTGTATATATTTATATATTTGATTATATTTATATATTTGACTGTATTTATATATTTGACGATATTTATATATTTGATTATATTTATATATTTGACTATATTTATATATTTGACGATATTTATATATTTGACTATATTTATATATTTGACTGTATTTATATATTTGTTTATATTTATATATTTGATTATATTTATATATTTGACTGTATTTATATATTTGACTGTATTTATATATTTGACTATATTTATATATTTGATTATATTTATATATTTGACTGTATTTATATATTTGTCTATATTTATATATTTGATTATATTTATATATTTGACTATATTTGTATATTTGATTATATTTATATATTTGACTGTATTTATATATTTGACTGTATTTATATATTTGTCTATATTTATATATTTGATTATATTTATATATTTGATTATATTTATATATTTGACTGTATTTATATATTTCACTACATTTATATATTTGACTATATTTATATATTTGTCTATATTTATATATTTGACGATATTTATATATTTGACTGTATTTATATATTTCACTGCATTTATATATTTGACTGTATTTATATATTTGTTTATATTTATATATTTTTGACGATATTTATAAATTTGACTGTATTTATATATTTGTCTATATTTATATATTTGTCTATATTTATATATTTGACGATATATATATATTTGACTGTATTTATGTATTTGTTTATATGTATATATTTTTGACGATATTTATAAATTTGACTGTATTTATATATTTGACGATATTTATATATTTGACTATATTTATATATTTGATTATATTTATATATTTGACTATATTTATATATTTGACGATATTTATATATTTGACTGTATTTATATATTTCACTATATTTATATATTTGTCTGTATTTATATATTTCACTATATTTATATATTTGACTATATTTATATATTTCACTATATATATATATTTGACTATATTTATATATTTGATTATATTTATATATTTGATTATATTTATATATTTGACTATATTTATATATTTGATTATATTTATATATTTGACTATATTTATATATTTGTCTACATTTATATATTTGTCTATATTTATATATTTGACTATATTTATATATTTGACTATATTTATATATTTGACTGTATTTATATATTTGACGATATTTATATATTTGACTGTATTTATATATTTGTCTATATTTATATATTTGATTATATTTATATATTTGACTATATTTATATATTTGATTATATTTATATATTTGATTATATTTATATATTTGACTATATTTATATATTTGATTATATTTATATATTTGACTATATTTATATATTTCACTATATTTATATATTTGACTATATTTATATATTTGACTATATTTATATATTTGACGATATTTATATATTTGACTATATTTATATATTTGACAATATTTATATATTTGACGATATTTATATATTTGATTACATTTATATATTTGACTATATTTATATATTTCACTATATTTATATATTTCACCATATTTATATATTTCACTATATTTATATATTTGTCTGTATTTATATATTTCACTATATTTATATATTTGACTATATTTATATATTTCACTATATTTATATATTTGACTATATTTATATATTTGACTATATTTATATATTTCACTATATTTATATATTTGACTATATTTATATATTTGACTATATTTATATATTTCACTATATTTATATATTTGACTATATTTATATATTTGACTATATTTATATATTTGACGATATTTATATATTTGACGATATTTATATATTTGACTGTATTTATATATTTGACTATATTTATATATTTGACGATATTTATATATTTGACTATATTTATATATTTGACTATATTTATATATTTCACTATATTTATATATTACACTATATTTATATATTTGACTGTATTTATATATTTGACGATATTTATATATTTGACTACATTTATATAATTCACTATATTTATATATTACACTATATTTATATATTTTACTGTATTTATATATTTGACGATATTTATATATTTGACTATATTTATATATTTGACTGTATTTATATATTTGACGATATTTATATATTTGACGATATTTATATATTTGACTATATTTATATATTTGACGGTATTTATATATTTGACTGTATTTATATATTTGACGATATTTATATATTTGACTATATTTATATATTTGACTATATTTATATATTTGACGATATTTATATATTTGACTATATTTATATATTTGACTGTATTTATATATTTGACGATATTTATATATTTGACTATATTTATATATTTGACTATATTTATATATTTGACGATATTTATATATTTGACTATATTTATATATTACACTATATTTATATATTTGACGATATTTATATATTTGACTATATTTATATATATGACTATATTTATATATTTCACTATATTTATATATTTGACGATATTTATATATTTGACTATATATATATTTGACTATATTTATATATTTGACGATATTTATATATTTGACTGTATTTATATATTTGACGATATTTATATATTTGACTATATTTATATATTTGACTGTATTTATATATTTGACGATATTTATATATTTGACTATATTTATATATATGACTATATTTATATATTTGACGATATTTATATATTTGACGATATTTATATATTTGACTATATTTATATATTTGACTGTATTTATATATTTGATTATATTTATATATTTGATTATATTTATATATTTGATTATATTTATATATTTGACTGTATTTATATATTTGACGATATTTATATATTTGACTATATTTATATATTTGACTGTATTTATATATTTGACGATATTTATATATTTGACTATATTTATATATTTGACGATATTTATATATTTGACTATATTTATATATTTGATTATATTTATATATTTGACTGTATTTATATATTTCACTACATTTATATATTTGACTGTATTTATATATTTGACTGTATTTATATATTTGACTATATTTATATATTACACTATATTTATATATTTGACTGTATTTATATATTTGACGATATTTATATATTTGACTGTATTTATATATTTGACTATATTTATATATTTGACTGTATTTATATATTTGACGATATTTATATATTTGACTGTATTTATATATTTGACTATATTTATATATTTGACTGTATTTATATATTTGACGATATTTATATATTTGACTGTATTTATATATTTGACTATATTTATATATTTGACTGTATATATATATTTGACTGTATTTATATATTACACTATATTTATATATTTGACTGTATTTATATATTTGACGATATTTATATATTTGACTGTATTTATATATTTGACTCTATTTATATATTTGACTATATTTATATATTTGACTGTATTTATATATTTGACTATATTTATATATTTCACTACATTTATATATTTGACTGTATTTTTATATTTGACTGTATTTATATATATGACTATATTTATATATTACACTATATTTATATATTTGACTGTATTTATATATTTGACGATATTTATATATTTGACTGTATTTATATATTTGACGATATTTATATATTTGACTATATTTATATATTTGACTATATTTATATATTTGACGATATATATATTTGACTATATTTATATATTTGACTGTATTTATATATTTGACTATATTTATATATTTGACGATATTTATATATTTGACTATATTTATATATTACACTATATTTATATATTTGACGATATTTATATAATTGACTATATTTATATATTTGACTATATTTATATATTTCACTATATTTATATATTACACTATATTTATATATTTGACTGTATTTATATATTTGACGATATTTATATATTTGACGATATTTATATATTTGACTATATTTATATATTTGACGATATTTATATATTTGACGATATTTATATATTTGACTGTATTTAAATATTTGACGATATTTATATATTTGACTATATTTATATATTTGACTGTATTTATATATTTGACTATATTTATATATTTGACTATATTTATATATTTGACTGTATTTATATATTTGACGATATTTATATATTTGACTATATTTATATATTTGACTGTATTTATATATTTGACGATATTTATATATTTGACTATATTTATATATTAGACTGTATTTACATATTTGACGATATTTATATATTTGATTATATTTATATATTTGACGATATTTATATATTTGACTGTATTTATATATTTGACGATATTTATATATTTGACGTTATTTATATATTTGACGATATTTATATATTTGACTGTATATATATATATTTGACGATATTTATATATTTGACTATATTTATATATTTGACTGTATTTATATATTTGACGATATTTATATAATTGACGATATTTATATATTTGACTGTATTTATATATTTGACGATATTTATATATTTGATTATATTTATATATTTGACTGTATTTATATATTTGACTGTATTTATATATTTGACGATTTTTATATATTTGACTGTATTTATATATTTGACGATTTTTATATATTTGACTGTATTTATATATTTGACGATATTTATATATTTGACGATATTTATATATTTGACTGTATTTATATATTTGACTGTATTTATATATTTGACTATATTTATATATTTGACTGTATTTATATATTTGACGATATTTATATATTTGACTATATTTATATATTTGATTATATTTATATATTTGATTATATTTATATATTTGATTATATTTATATATTTGACTGTATTTATATATTTGACGATATTTATATATTTGACTGTATTTATATATTTGACGATATTTATATATTTGACTATATTTATATATTTGACGATATTTATATATTTGACGATATTTATATATTTGACTATATTTATATATTTGACGATATTTATATATTTGACTGTATTTATATATTTGACGATATTTATATATTTGACTATATTTATATATTTGATTATATTTATATATTTGACTATATTTATATATTTGACGATATTTATATATTTGACTGTATTTATATATTTGACTATATTTATATATTTGACTGTATTTATATATTTCACTACATTTGTATATTTGACTGTATTTATATATTTGACTGTATTTATATATTTGACTATATTTATATATTTCACTACATTTATATATTTGGCTGTATTTATATATTTGACTGTATTTATATATTTGACTATATTTATATATTACACTATATTTATATATTTGACTGTATTTATATATTTGACGATATTTATATATTTGACTGTATTTATATATTTGACTGTATTTATATATTTGACTGAGCCTCCGTGGCTTAGGCGGCAGCACGCCGGCCTCTCACCGCTGAGTCCGTGGTTCAAATCCCGGTCACTCCATGTGAGATCTGTGCTGGACAGAACGGAGGCAGACAGGTTTTTCTCCGGGTACTCCGGTTTTCCCTGTCAAAATTTCATTCCAGCAACACTCTCCACTATCATTTCATTTCATCTTTCATTCATTTAACTATTGCCCCAGAGGAGTGCGTCAGGCCTCGGCAGCCGGCACAGTTCATATCCTCGCCGCTAGCTAGGGGCTTCATTCATTCCATTCCTGACCCGGTCGGAGACTGGAAGCAGGCTGTGGATTTTCTTTTATATATTTGACTGTATTTATATATATGACGATATTTATATATTTGACTGTATTTATATATTTGACTATATTTATATATTTGACTGTATTTATATATTTGACGATATTTATATATTTGACTGTATTTATATATTTGACTATATTTATATATTTGACTGTATATATATATTTGACTGTATTTATATATTACACTATATTTATATATTTGACTGTATTTATATATTTGACGATATTTCTATATTTGACTGTATTTATATATTTGACTGTATTTATATATTTGACTATATTTATATATTTGACTGTATTTATATATTTGACTATATTTATATATTTCACTACATTTATATATTTGACTGTATTTATATATTTGACTATATTTATATATTACACTATATTTATATATTTGACTGTATTTATATATTTGACGATATTTATATATTTGACTGTATTTATATATTTGACTATATTTATATATTTGACTGTATTTATATATTTGACTATATTTATATATTACACTATATTTATATATTTGACTGTATTTATATATTTGACGATATTTATATATTTGACTGTATTTATATATTTGACTGTATTTATATATTTGACTGTATTTATATATTTGACGATATTTATATATTTGATTATATTTATATATTTGATTATTTTTATATATTTGACTATATTTATATATTTGACGATATTTATATATTTGTATATATTTATATATTTGATTATATTTATATATTTGACTGTATTTATATATTTGACGATATTTATATATTTGATTATATTTATATATTTGACTATATTTATATATTTGACGATATTTATATATTTGACTATATTTATATATTTGACTGTATTTATATATTTGTTTATATTTATATATTTGATTATATTTATATATTTGACTGTATTTATATATTTGACTGTATTTATATATTTGACTATATTTATATATTTGATTATATTTATATATTTGACTGTATTTATATATTTGTCTATATTTATATGTTTGATTATATTTATATATTTGACTATATTTGTATATTTGATTATATTTATATATTTGACTGTATTTATATATTTGACTGTATTTATATATTTGTCTATATTTATATATTTGATTATATTTATATATTTGATTATATTTATATATTTGACTGTATTTATATATTTCACTACATTTATATATTTGACTATATTTATATATTTGTCTATATTTATATATTTGACGATATTTATATATTTGACTGTATTTATATATTTCACTGCATTTATATATTTGACTGTATTTATATATTTGTTTATATTTATATATTTTTGACGATATTTATAAATTTGACTGTATTTATATATTTGTCTATATTTATATATTTGTCTATATTTATATATTTGACGATATATATATATTTGACTGTATTTATGTATTTGTTTATATGTATATATTTTTGACGATATTTATAAATTTGACTGTATTTATATATTTGACGATATTTATATATTTGACTATATTTATATATTTGATTATATTTATATATTTGACTATATTTATATATTTGACGATATTTATATATTTGACTGTATTTATATATTTCACTATATTTATATATTTGTCTGTATTTATATATTTCACTATATTTATATATTTGACTATATTTATATATTTCACTATATATATATATTTGACTATATTTATATATTTGATTATATTTATATATTTGATTATATTTATATATTTGACTATATTTATATATTTGATTATATTTATATATTTGACTATATTTATATATTTGTCTACATTTATATATTTGTCTATATTTATATATTTGACTATATTTATATATTTGACTATATTTATATATTTGACTGTATTTATATATTTGACGATATTTATATATTTGACTGTATTTATATATTTGTCTATATTTATATATTTGATTATATTTATATATTTGACTATATTTATATATTTGATTATATTTATATATTTGATTATATTTATATATTTGACTATATTTATATATTTGATTATATTTATATATTTGACTATATTTATATATTTCACTATATTTATATATTTGACTATATTTATATATTTGACTATATTTATATATTTGACGATATTTATATATTTGACTATATTTATATATTTGACAATATTTATATATTTGACGATATTTATATATTTGATTACATTTATATATTTGACTATATTTATATATTTCACTATATTTATATATTTCACCATATTTATATATTTCACTATATTTATATATTTGTCTGTATTTATATATTTCACTATATTTATATATTTGACTATATTTATATATTTCACTATATTTATATATTTGACTATATTTATATATTTGACTATATTTATATATTTCACTATATTTATATATTTGACTATATTTATATATTTGACTATATTTATATATTTCACTATATTTATATATTTGACTATATTTATATATTTGACTATATTTATATATTTGACGATATTTATATATTTGACGATATTTATATATTTGACTGTATTTATATATTTGACTATATTTATATATTTGACGATATTTATATATTTGACTATATTTATATATTTGACTATATTTATATATTTCACTATATTTATATATTACACTATAATTATATATTTGACTGTATTTATATATTTGACGATATTTATATATTTGACTACATTTATATAATTCACTATATTTATATATTACACTATATTTATATATTTTACTGTATTTATATATTTGACGATATTTATATATTTGACTATATTTATATATTTGACTGTATTTATATATTTGACGATATTTATATATTTGACGATATTTATATATTTGACTATATTTATATATTTGACGGTATTTATATATTTGACTGTATTTATATATTTGACGATATTTATATATTTGACTATATTTATATATTTGACTATATTTATATATTTGACGATATTTATATATTTGACTATATTTATATATTTGACTGTATTTATATATTTGACGATATTTATATATTTGACTATATTTATATATTTGACTATATTTATATATTTGACGATATTTATATATTTGACTATATTTATATATTACACTATATTTATATATTTGACGATATTTATATATTTGACTATATTTATATATATGACTATATTTATATATTTCACTATATTTATATATTTGACGATATTTATATATTTGACTATATATATATTTGACTATATTTATATATTTGACGATATTTATATATTTGACTGTATTTATATATTTGACGATATTTATATATTTGACTATATTTATATATTTGACTGTATTTATATATTTGACGATATTTATATATTTGACTATATTTATATATATGACTATATTTATATATTTGACTGTATTTATATATTTGACGATATTTATATATTTGACTATATTTATATATTTGACTGTATTTATATATTTGACGATATTTATATATTTGACTGTATTTATATATTTGACGATATTTATATATTTGATTATATTTATATATTTGACGATATTTATATATTTGACTTTATTTATATATTTGACGATATTTATATATTTGACGATATTTATATATTTGACTGTATTTATATATTTGACGATATTTATATATTTGACTGTATTTATATATTTGACGATATTTATATATTTGACGATATTTATATATTTGACTGTATTTATATATTTGACGATATTTATATATTTGACTGTATTTATATATTTGACTATATTTATATATTTGACGATATTTATATATTTGACTGTATTTATATATTTGACGATATTTTTATATTTGACGATATTTATATATTTGACTGTATTTATATATTTGACTATATTTATATATTTGACTATATTTATATATTTGACGATATTTATATATTTGACTGTATTTATATATTTGACTGTATTTATATATTTGATTATATTTATATATTTGATTATATTTATATATTTGATTATATTTATATATTTGACTGTATTTATATATTTGACGATATTTATATATTTGACGATATATATATATTTGACGATATTTATATATTTGACTGTATTTATATATTTGACGATATTTATATATTTGACTATATTTATATATTTGACGATATTTATATATTTGACTATATTTATATATTTCACGATATTTATATATTTGACTATATTTATATATTTGACGATATTTATATATTTGACGATATTTATATATTTGACTATATTTATATATTTGATTATATTTATATATTTGACTATATTTATATATTTGACGATATTTATATATTTGACTGTATTTATATATTTGACTATATTTATATATTTGACTGTATTTATATATTTCACTACATTTATATATTTGACTGTATTTATATATTTGACTGTATTTATATATTTGACTATATTTATATATTTCACTACATTTATATATTTGACTGTATTTATATATTTGACTACTTTTATATATTTGACTATATTTATATATTTGACTGTATTTATATATTTGACTATATTTATATATTTCACTACATTTATATATTTGACTGTATTTATATATTTGACTGTATTTATATATTTGACGATAATTATATATTTGACTGTATTTATATATTTGACTGTATTTATATATTACACTATATTTATATATTTGACTGTATTTATATATTTGACGATATTTATATATTTGACTGTATTTATATATTTGACTGTATTTATATATTTGACTATATTTATATATTTGACTGTATTTATATATTTGACTATATTTATATATTTCACTACATTTATATATTTGACTGTATTTATATATTTGACTGTATTTATATATTACACTATATTTATATATTTGACTGTATTTATATATTTGACGATATTTATATATTTGACTGTATTTATATATTTGACTGTATTTATATATTTGACTATATTTATATATTTGACTATATTTATATATTACACTATATTTATATATTTGACTGTATTTATATATTTGACGATATTTATATATTTGACTGTATTTATATATTTGACTATATATATATATATTTGACTGTATTTATATATTTGACTATATTTATATATTTCACTACATTTATAAATTTGACTGTATTTTTATATTTGACTGTATTTATATATTTGACTATATTTATATATTACACTATATTTATATATTTGACGTTATTTATATATTTGACGATATTTATATATTTGACTGTTTTTATATATTTGACGATATTTATATATTTGACTATATTTATATATTTGACTGTATTTATATATTTGACGATATTTATATATTTGACGATATTTATATATTTGACTGTATTTATATATTTGACGATATTTATATATTTGATTATATTTATATATTTGACTGTATTTATGTATTTGACTGTATTTATATATTTGACGATTTTTATATATTTGACTCTATTTATATATTTGACGATATTTATATATTTGACGATATTTATATATTTGACTGTATTTATATATTTGACTGTATTTATATATTTGACTATATTTATATATTTGACTGTATTTATATATTTGACGATATTTATATATTTGACTATATTTATATATTTGACTGTATTTATATATTTGATTATATTTATATATTTGATTATATTTATATATTTGATTATATTTATATATTTGACTGTATTTATATATTTGACGATATTTATATATTTGACTATATTTATATATTTGACTGTATTTATATATTTGACGATATTTATATATTTGACTATATTTATATATTTGACTGTATTTATATATTTGATTATATTTATATATTTGATTATATTTATATATTTGAATATAATTATATATTTGACTGTATTTATATATTTGACGATATTTATATATTTGACTATATTTATATATTACACTATATTTATATATTTGACTGTATTTATATATTTGACGATATTTATATATTTGACTGTATTTATATATTTGACTATATTTATATATTTGATTATATTTATATATTTGACTGTATTTATATATTTGACGATATTTATATATTTGATTATATTTATAAATTTGACTATATTTATATATTTGACGATATTTATATATTTGACTATATTTATATATTTGACTGTATTTATATATTTGTCTATATTTATATATTTGATTATATTTATATATTTGACTGTATTTATATATTTGACTGTATTTATATATTTGACTATATTTATATATTTGATTATATTTATATATTTGACTGTATTTATATATTTGTCTATATTTATATATTTGATTATATTTATATATTTGACTATATTTGTATATTTGATTATATTTATATATTTGACTGTATTTATATATTTGTCTATATTTATATATTTGTTTATATTTATATATTTGACTGTATTTCAATATTTGACGATATTTATATATTTGTCTATATTTATAAATTTGTCTATATTTATATATTTGACGATATTTATATATTTGACTGTATTTATATATTTGACGATATTTATATATTTGACTGTATTTATATATTTGTCTATATTTATATATTTGATTATATTTATATATTTGATTATATTTATATATTTGACTGTATTTATATATTTCACTACATTTATATATTTGACTATATTTATATATTTGTCTATATTTATATATTTGACGATATTTATATATTTGACTGTATTTATATATTTCACTGCATTTATATATTTGTTTATATTTATATATTTTTGACGATATTTATAAATTTGACTGTATTTATATATTTGTCTATATTTATATATTTGTCTATATTTATATATTAGACGATATTTATATATTTGACTGTATTTATATATTTGACTATATTTATATATTTGACTATATTTATATATTTGACTGTATTTATATATTTGACGATATTTATATATTTGACTGTATTTATATATTTGTCTATATTTATATATTTGATTATATTTATATATTTGACTATATTTATATATTTGATTATATTTATATATTTGATTATATTTATATATTTGACTATATTTATATATTTGATTATATTTATATATTTGACTATATTTATATATTTGTCTATATTTATATATTTGTCTATATTTATATATTTGACGATATTTATATATTTGACTGTATTTATATATTTCACTACATTTATATATTTGACTGTATTTATATATTTGTCTATATATATATATTTGATTATATTTACATATTTGACTATATTATTATATTTGATTATATTTGTATATTTGACTGTATTTATATATTTGTCTATATTTATATATTTGATTATATTTATATATTTGACTGTATTTATATATTTGTCTATATTTATATATTTGATTATATTTATAGATTTGACTGTATTTATATATTTGACTATATTTATATATTTGTCTATATTTATATATTTGACTATATTTATATATTTGACAGTATTTATATATTTGACGATATTTCTATATTTGACTGTATTTATATATTTGACGATATTTATATATTTGACTATATTTATATATTTGACTATATTTATATATTTGACGATATTTATATATTTGACTATATTTATATATTTGACTGTATTTATATATTTGACGATATTTATATATTTGATTTTATTTATAGATTTGACTGTATTTATATATTTGACTATATTTATATATTTGTCTATATTTATATATTTGACTATATTTATATATTTGACAGTATTTATATATTTGACGATATTTATATATTTGACTATATTTATATATTTGATTATATTTATATATTTGACTATATTTATATATTTGACGATATTTATATATTTGACTGTATTTATATATTTGACTATATTTATATATTTGATTGTATTTATATATTTCACTACATTTATATATTTGACTGTATTTATATATTTGACTGTATTTATATATTTGACTATATTTATATATTTCACTACATTTATATATTTGACTGTATTTATATATTTGACTGTATTTATATATTTGACTATATTTATATATTACACTATATTTATATATTTGACTGTATTTATATATTTGACGATATTTATATATTTGACTGTATTTATATATTTGACTGTATTTATATATTTGAATGTATTTATATATTTGACTGTATTTATATATATGACGATATTTATATATTTGACTGTATTTATATATTTGACTATATTTATATATTTGACTGTATTTATATATTTGACGATATTTATATATTTGACTGTATTTATATATTTGACTATATTTATATATTACACTATATTTATATATTTGACTGTATTTATATATTTGACGATATTTATATATTTGACTGTATATATATATTTGACTGTATTTATATATTACACTATATTTATATATTTGACTGTATTTATATATTTGACGATATTTATATATTTGACTGTATTTGTATATTTGACTGTATTTATATATTTGACTATACTTATATATTTGACTGTATTTATATATTTGACTATATTTATATATTTCACTACATTTATATATTTGACTGTATTTTTATATTTGACTGTATTTATATATTTGACTATATTTATATATTACACTATATTTATATATTTGACTGTATTTATATATTTGACGATATTTATATATTTGACTGTATTTATATATTTGACTATATTTATATATTTGACTGTATTTATATATTTGACTATATTTATATATTACACTATATTTATATATTTGACTGTATTTATATATTTGACGATATTTATATATTTGACTGTATTTATATATTTGACTGTATTTATATATTTGACTGTATTTATATATTTGACGATATTTATATATTTGATTATATTTATATATTTGACTATATTTATATATTTGACGATATTTATATATTTGACTATATTTATATATTTGATTATATTTATATATTTGACTGTATTTATATATTTGACGATATTTATATATTTGATTATATTTATATATTTGACTATATTTATATATTTGACGATATTTATATATTTGACTATATTTATATATTTGACTGTATTTATATATTTGTCTATATTTATATATTTGATTATATTTATATATTTGACTGTATTTATATATTTGACTGTATTTATATATTTGACTATATTTATATATTTGATTATATTTATATATTTGACTGTATTTATATATTTGTCTATATTTATATATTTGATTATATTTATATATTTGACTATATTTGTATATTTGATTATATTTATATATTTGACTGTATTTATATATTTGTCTATATTTATATATTTGTTTATATTTATATATTTGACTGTATTTCAATATTTGACGATATTTATATATTTGTCTATATTTATAAATTTGTCTATATTTATATATTTGACGATATTTATATATTTGACTGTATTTATATATTTGACGATATTTATATATTTGACTGTATTTATATATTTGTCTATATTTATATATTTGATTATATTTATATATTTGACTGTATTTATATATTTCACTACATTTATATATTTGACTATATTTATATATTTGACTGTATTTATATATTTGACGATATTTATATATTTGATTATATTTATATATTTGACTGTATTTATATATTTGACTGTATTTATATATTTGACGATTTTTATATATTTGACTGTATTTATATATTTGACGATATTTATATATTTGACTGTATTTATATATTTGACTGTATTTATATATTTGACTATATTTATATATTTGACTGTATTTATATATTTGACGATATTTATATATTTGACTATATTTATATATTTGACTGTATTTATATATTTGATTATATTTATATATTTGATTATATTTATATATTTGATTATATTTATATATTTGACTGTATTTATATATTTGACGATATTTATATATTTGACGATATTTATATATTTGACTGTATTTATATATTTGACGATATTTATATATTTGACTATATTTATATATTTGTCTATATTTATATATTTGTCTATATTTATATATTTGACGATATTTATATATTTGACTATATTTATATATTTGACAATATTTATATATTTGACTATATTTATATATATCACTATATTTATATATTTGACTATATTTATATATTTGACTATATTTATATATTTGACGATATATATATATTTGACGATATTTATATATTTGACTGTATTTATATATTTGACTATATTTATATATTTGACGATATTTATATATTTGACTATATTTATATATTTGACTATATTTATATATTTCACTATATTTATATATTACACTATATTTATATATTTGACTGTATTTATATATTTGACGATATTTATATATTTGACTACATTTATATAATTCACTATATTTATATATTACACTATATTTATATATTTTACTGTATTTATATATTTGACGATATTTATATATTTGACTATATTTATATATTTGACTGTATTTTTATATTTGACGATATTTATATATTTGACGATATTTATATATTTGACTATATTTATATATTTGACGGTATTTATATATTTGACTGTATTTATATATTTGACGATATTTATATATTTGACTATATTTATATATTTGACTATATTTATATATTTGACGATATTTATATATTTGACTATATTTATATATTTGACTGTATTTATATATTTGACGATATTTATATATTTGACTATATTTATATATTTGACTATATTTATATATTTGACGATATTTATATATTTGACTATATTTATATATTACACTATATTTATATATTTGACTATATTTATATATTTGACTATATTTATATATATGACTATGTTTATATATTTCACTATATTTATATATTTGACGATATTTATATATTTGACGATATTTATATATTTGACTATATATATATTTGACTATATTTATATATTTGACGATATTTATATATTTGACTGTATTTATATATTTGACGATATTTATATATTTGACTATATTTATATATTTGACTGTATTTATATATTTGACGATATTTATATATTTGACTATATTTATATATATGACTATATTTATATATTTGACTGTATTTATATATTTGACGATATTTATATATTTGACTATATTTATATATTTGACTGTATTTATATATTTGACGATATTTATATATTTGACTGTATTTATATATTTGACGATATTTATATATTTGATTATATTTATATATTTGACGATATTTATATATTTGACTGTATTTATATATTTGACGATATTTATATATTTGACGATATTTATGTATTTGACTGTATTTATATATTTGACGATATTTATATATTTGACTATATTTATATATTTGACTGTATTTATATATTTGACGATATTTATATATTTGACGATATTTATATATTTGACTGTATTTATATATTTGACGATATTTATATATTTGACTGTATTTATATATTTGACTATATTTATATATTTGACGATATTTATATATTTGACTGTATTTATATATTTGACGATATTTTTATATTTGACGATATTTATATATTTGACTGTATTTATATATTTGACTATATTTATATATTTGACTATATTTATATATTTGACGATATTTATATATTTGACTGTATTTATATATTTGACTGTATTTATATATTTGATTATATTTATATATTTGATTATATTTATATATTTGATTATATTTATATATTTGACTGTATTTATATATTTGACGATATTTATATATTTGACGATATATATTTGACGATATTTATATATTTGAATGTATTTATATATTTGACGATATTTATATATTTGACTATATTTATATATTTGACGATATTTATATATTTGACTATATTTATATATTTCACGATATTTATATATTTGACTATATTTATATATTTGACGATATTTATATATTTGACGATATTTATATATTTGATTATATTTATATATTTGACTATATTTATATATTTGACGATATTTATATATTTGACTGTATTTATATATTTGACTATATTTATATATTTGACTGTATTTATATATATCACTACATTTATATATTTGACTGTATTTATATATTTGACTGTATTTATATATTTGACTATATTTATATATTTCACTACATTTATATATTTGACTACTTTTATATATTTGACTATATTTATATATTTGACTGTATTTATATATTTGACTATATTTATATATTTCACTACATTTATATATTTGACTGTATTTATATATTTGACTGTATTTATATATTTGACGATAATTATATATTTGATTGTATTTATATATTTGACTGTATTTATATATTACACTATATTTATATATTTGACTGTATTTATATATTTGACGATATTTATATATTTGACTGTATTTATATATTTGACTGTATTTATATATTTGACTATATTTATATATTTGACTGTATTTATATATTTGACTATATTTATATATTTCACTACATTTATATATTTGACTGTATTTATATATTTGACTGTATTTATATATTACACTATATTTATATATTTGACTGTATTTATATATTTGACGATATTTATATATTTGACTGTATTTATATATTTGACTGTATTTATATATTTGACTATATTTATATATTTGACTATATTTATATATTACACTATATTTATATATTTGACTGTATTTATATATTTGACGATATTTATATATTTGACTGTATTTATATATTTGATTATATTTATATATTTCACTACATTTATATATTTGACTGTATTTTTATATTTGACTGTATTTATACATTTGACTATATTTATATATTACACTATATTTATATATTTGACGTTATTTATATATTTGACGAAATTTATATATTTGACTGTATTTATATATTTGACGATATTTATATATTTGACTATATTTATATATTTGACTGTATTTATTTAACGATTTTTATATATTTGACTGTATTTATATATTTGACGATATTTATATATTTGACGATATTTATATATTTGACTGTATTTATATATTTGACTGTATTTATATATTTGACTATATTTATATATTTGACTGTATTTATATATTTGACGATATTTATATATTTGACTATATTTATATATTTGACTGTATTTATATATTTGATTATATTTATATATTTGATTATATTTATATATTTGATTATATTTATATATTTGACTGTATTTATATATTTGACGATATTTATATATTTGACGATATTTATATATTTGACTGTATTTATATATTTGACGATATTTATATATTTGACTATATTTATATATTTGACGATATTTATATATTTGACTATATTTATATATTTGACGATATTTATATCTTTGACTATATTTATATATTTGACGATATTTATATATTTGACTGTATTTATATATTTGACGATATTTATGTATTTGACTATATTTATATATTTGATTATATTTATATATTTGACTATATTTATATATTTGACGATATTTATATATTTGACTGTATTTATATATTTGACTATATTTATATATTTGACTGTATTTATATATTTCACTACATTTATATATTTGACTGTATTTATATATTTGACTGTATTTATATATTTGACTATATTTATATATTTCACTACATTTATATATTTGACTGTATTTATATATTTGACTGTATATATATATTAAACTATATTTATATATTTGACTGTATTTATATATTTGACGATATTTATATATTTGACTGTATTTATATATTTGACTGTATTTATATATTTGAATGTATTTATATATTTGACTGTATTTATATATATGACGATATTTATATATTTGACTGTATTTATATATTTGACTATATTTATATATTTGACTGTATTTATATATTTGACGATATTTATATATTTGACTGTATTTATATATTTGACTATATTTATATATTACACTATATTTATATATTTGACGATATTTATATATTTGACTGTATATATATATTTGACTGTATTTATATATTACACTATATTTATATATTTGACTGTATATATATATTTGACGATATTTATATATTTGACTGTATTTATATATTTGACTGTATTTATATATTTGACTATATTTATATATTTGACTGTATTTATATATTTGACTATATTTATATATTTCACTACATTTATATATTTGACTGTATTTTTATATTTGACTGTATTTATATATTTGACTATATTTATATATTACACTATATTTATATATTTGACTGTATTTATATATTTGACTGTATTTATATATTTGACTGTATTTATATATTTGACTATATTTATATCTTACACTATATTTATATATTTGACTGTATTTATATATTTGACGATATTTATATATTTGACTGTATTTATATATTTGACTGTATTTATATATTTGACTGTATTTATATATTTGACGATATTTATATATTTGATTATATTTATATATTTGATTATATTTATATATTTGACTATATTTATATATTTGACGATATTTATATATTTGACTATATTTATATATTTGATTATATTTATATATTTGACTGTATTTATATATTTGACGATATTTATATATTTGATTATATTTATATATTTGACTATATTTATATATTTGACGATATTTATATATTTGACTATATTTATATATTTGACTGTATTTATATATTTGTCTATATTTATATATTTGATTATATTTATATATTTGACTGTATTTATATATTTGACTGTATTTATATATTTGACTGTATTTATATATTTGACTATATTTATATATTACACTATATTTATATATTTGACTGTATTTATATATTTGACGATATTTATATATTTGACTGTATTTATATATTTCACTGTATTTATATATTTGACTGTATTTATATATTTGACAATATTTATATATTTGACTATATTTATATATTTGATTATATTTATATATTTGATTATATTTATATATTTGACTATATTTATATATTTGACGATATTTATATATTTGACTATATTTATATATTTGATTATATTTATATATTTGACCGTATTTATATATTTGACGATATTTATATATTTGATTATATTTATATATTTGACTATATTTATATATTTGTCGATATTTATGTATTTGACTATATTTATATATTTGACTGTATTTATATATTTGTCTATATTTATATATTTGACTGTATTTATATATTTGACTGTATTTATATATTTGACTATATTTATATATTTGATTATATTTATATATTTGACTGTATTTATATATTTGTCTATATTTATATATTTGATTATATTTATATATTTGACTATATTTATATATTTGATTATATTTATATATTTGACTGTATTTATATATTTGTCTATATTTATATATTTGATTATATTTATATATTTGACTGTATTTCAATATTTGACGATATATATATATTTGTCTATATTTATATATTTGACGATATTTATATATTTGACTGTATTTATATATTTGACGATATTTATATATTTGACTGTATTTATATATTTGTCTATATTTATATATTTGATTATATTTATATATTTGATTATATTTATATATTTGACTGTATTTATATATTTGTCTATATTTATATATTTGATTATATTTATATATTTGACTATATTTATATATTTGATTATATTTATATATTTGACTGTATTTATATATTTGTCTATATTTATATATTTGATTATATTTATATATTTGACTGTATTTCAATATTTGACGATATTTATATATTTGTCTATATTTATATATTTGACGATATTTATATATTTGACTGTATTTATATATTTGACGATATTTATATATTTGACTGTATTTATATATTTGTCTATATTTATATATTTGATTATATTTATATATTTGATTATATTTATATATTTGACTGTATTTATATATTTCACTACATTTATATATTTGACTGTTTTTATATATTTGTCTATATTTATATATTTGATTATATTTATATATTTGACTATATTTATATATTTGATTATATTTATATATTTGACTGTATTTATATATTTGTCTATATTTATATATTTGATTATATTTATATATTTGACTATATTTATATATTTGATTATATTTATATATTTGACTGTATTTATATATTTGTCTATATTTATATATTTGATTATATTTATATATTTGACTGTATTTATATATTTGACGATATTTATATATTTGTCTATATTTATATATTTGTCTATATTTATATATTTGACGATATTTATATATTTGACTGTATTTATATATTTGACGATATTTATATATTTGACTGTATTTATATATTTGTCTATACTTATATATTTGATTATATTTATATATTTGACTGTATTTATATATTTCACTACATTTATATATTTGACTATATTTATATATTTGTCTATATTTATATATTTGACGATATTAATATATTTGACTGTATTTATATATTTCACTACATTTATATATTTGACTGTATTTATATATTTGTCTATATTTATATATTTGACTGTATTTATATATTTGTCTATATTTATATATTTGACTATATTTATATATTTGACTGTATTTATATATTTGACGATATTTATATATTTGACTGTATTTATATATTTGTCTATATTTATATATTTGATTATATTTATATATTTGACTATATTTATATATTTGATTATATTTATATATTTGATTATATTTATATATTTGACTATATTTATGTATATGATTATATTTATATATTTGACTATATTTATATATTTGTCTATATTTATATATTTGATTATATTTATATATTTGACGATATTTATATATTTGACTGTATTTATATATTTGTCTATATTTATATATTTGATTATATTTATATATTTGACTATATTTATATATTTGATTATATTTATATATTTGACTATATTTATATATTTGACTATATTTATATATTTGTCTATATTTATATATTTCACTACATTTATATATTTGTCTATATTTATATATTTGACGATATTTATATATTTGACTGTATTTATATATTTGTCTATATTTATATATTTGATTATATTTATATATTTGACTATATTTATATATTTGATTATATTTATATATTTGTCTAAATTTATATATTTGTCTATATTTATATATTTGTCTATATTTATATATTTGATTATATTTATATATTTGACTATATTTATATATTTGATTATATTTATATATTTGTCTAAATTTATATATTTGTCTATATTTTTATATTTGACTATATTTATATATTTGATTATATTTATATATTTGATTATATTTATATATTTGACTATATTTATATATTTGACTATATTTATATATTTGTCTATATTTATATAATTGTCTATATTTTTATATTTGATTATATTTATATATTTGACTATATTTATATATTTGATTATATTTATATATTTGACTATATTTATATATTTGATTATATTTATATATTTGACTGTATTTATATATTTGACTATATTTATATATTTGTCTATATTTATATATTTGATTATATTTGTATATTTCACTAGATTTATATATTTGACTATATTTATATATTTGACTGTATTTATATATTTGACTATATTTATATATTTGTCTATATTTATATATTTGATTATATTTATATATTTGACTATATTTATATATTTGTCTATATTTATATAATTGTCTATATTTATATATTTGACTATATTTATATATTTGTCTATATTTATATATTTCACTACATTTATATATTTGACTGTATTTATATATTTGTCTATATTTATATATTTCACGATATTTATATATTTGACTGTATTTATATATTTGACTATATTTATATATTTGACTATATTTATATATTTGTCTATATTTATATATTTGACTATATTTATATATTTGACTGTATTTATATATTTGTCTATATTTAAATATTTGACTATATTTATATATTTCACTACATTTATATATTTGATTATATTTATATATTTGATTGTATTTATATATTTGATTATATTTATATATTAGACTATATTTATATATTTGACTATATTTATATATTTGACTGTATTTATAAATTTGTCTATATTTATATATTTGACTATATTTATATATTTGACGATATTTATATATTTGACTATATTTATATATTTGACTGTATTTATATATTTGACGATATTTATATATTTGACTATATTTATATATTTGACTATATTTATATATTTGACTATATTTATATATTTGACGATATTTATATATTTGACTATATTTATATATTTGACTGTATTTATATATTTGACGATATTTATATATTTGACGATATTTATATATTTGACTATATTTATATATTTGACTATATTTATATATTTGACTATATTTATATATTTGATTATATTTATATATTTGACTATATTTATATATTTGACTGTATTTATATATTTGATTATATTTATATATTTGATTATATTTATATATTTGACTATATTTATATATTTGACGATATTTATAAATTTGACTATATTTATATATTTGACTGTATTTATATATTTGACGATATTTATATATTTGACTATATTTATATATTTGACTATATTTATATATTTGACTATATTTATATATTTGACTATATTTATATATTTGACTATATTTATATATTTGACTATATTTACATATTTGACTGTATTTATATATTTGACTATATTTATATATTTGACTATATTTATATATTTGACTATATTTATTTATTTCACTACATTTATATATTTGACTATATTTATATATTTGACTATATTTATATATTTGACTATATTTATATATTTCACTACATTTATATATTTGACTGTATTTATATATTTGTCTATATTTATATATTTGATTATATTTATATATTTGACTATATTTATATATTTGATTATATTTATATATTTGACGATATTTATATATTTGACTGTATTTATATATTTGTCTATATTTATATATTTGACTGTATTTATATATTTGACTGTATTTATATATTTGACTATATTTATATATTTGTCTATATTTATATATTTGACTATATTCATATATTTGACTGTATTTATATATTTGACGATATTTATATATTTGACTGTATTTATATATTTGACGATATTTATATATTTGACTATATTTATATATTTGACGATATTTATATATTTGACTATATTTATATATTTGACTGTATTTATATATTTGATTATATTTATATATTTGACTATATTTATATATTTGACGATATTTATATATTTGACTATATTTATATATTACACTATATTTATATATTTGACGATATTTATATAATTGACTATATTTATATATTTGACTATATTTATATATTTCACTATATTTATATATTACACTATATTTATATATTTGACGATATTTATATATTTGACGATATTTATATATTTGACTATATTTATATATTTGACTATATTTATATATTTGACGATATTTATATATTTGACGATATTTATATATTTGACTGTATTTAAATATTTGACGATATTTATATATTTGACTATATTTATATATTTGACTGTATTTATATATTTGACGATATTTATATATTTGACTATATTTATATATTTGACTATATTTATATATTTGACTGTATTTATATATTTGACGATATTTATATATTTGACTAAATTATATATTTGACTGTATTTATATATTTGACGATATTTATATATTTGACTATATTTATATATTAGACTGTATTTACATATTTGACGATATTTATATATTTGATTATATTTATATATTTGACGATATTTATATATTTGACTGTATTTATATATTTGACGACATTTATATATTTGACGTTATTTATATATTTGACGATATTTATATATTTGACTGTATTTATATATTTGACGATATTTATATATTTGACTATATTTATATATTTGACTGTATTTATATATTTGACGATATTTATATATTTGACGATATTTATATATTTGACTGTATTTATATATTTGACGATATTTATATATTTGATTATATTTATATATTTGACTGTATTTATATATTTGACTGTATTTATATATTTGACGATTTTTATATATTTGACTGTATTTATATATTTGACGATATTTATATATTTGACGATATTTATATATTTGACTGTATTTATATATTTGACTATATTTATATATTTGACGATATTTATATATTTGACTATATTTATATATTTGACTGTATTTATATATTTGATTATATTTATATATTTGATTATATTTATATATTTGATTATATTTATATATTTGACTGTATTTATATATTTGACGATATTTATATATTTGACGATATTTATATATTTGACTGTATTTATATATTTGACGATATTTATATATTTGACTATATTTATATATTTGACGATATTTATATATTTGACTATATTTATATATTTGACGATATTTATATATTTGACTATATTTATATATTTGACGATATTTATATATTTGACTGTATTTATATATTTGACGATATTTATATATTTGACTATATTTATATATTTGACTATATTTATATATTTGACGATATTTATATATTTGACTGTATTTATATATTTGACGATATTTATATATTTGACTATATTTATATATTTGATTATATTTATATATTTGACTATATTTATATATTTGACGATATTTATATATTTGACTGTATTTATATATTTGACTATATTTATATATTTGACTGTATTTATATATTTCACTACATTTATATATTTGACTGTATTTATATATTTGACTGTATTTATATATTTGACTATATTTATATATTTCACTACATTTATATATTTGACTGTATTTATATATTTGACTGTATTTATATATTTGACTATATTTATATATTACACTATATTTATATATTTGACTGTATTTATATATATGACGATATTTATATATTTGACTGTATTTATATATTTGACTATATTTATATATTTGACTGTATTTATATATTTGACGATATTTATATATTTGACTGTATTTATATATTTGACTATATTTATATATTTGACTGTATATATATATTTGACTGTATTTATATATTACACTATATTTATATATTTGACTGTATTTATATATTTGACGATATTTATATATTTGACTGTATTTATATATTTGACTGTATTTATATATTTGACTATATTTATATATTTGACTGTATTTATATATTTGACTATATTTATATATTTCACTACATTTATATATTTGACTGTATTTTTATATTTGACTGTATTTATATATTTGACTATATTTATATATTACACTATATTTATATATTTGACTGTATTTATATATTTGACGATATTTATATATTTGACTGTATTTATATATTTGACTATATTTATATATTTGACTGTATTTATATTTTTGACTATATTTATATATTACACTATATTTATATATTTGACTGTATTTATATATTTGACGATATTTATATATTTGACTGTATTTATATATTTGACTGTATTTATATATTTGACGATATTTATATATTTGATTATATTTATATATTTGATTATATTTATATATTTGACTATATTTATATATTTGACGATATTTATATATTTGACTATATTTATATATTTGATTATATTTATATATTTGACTGTATTTATATATTTGACGATATTTATATATTTGATTATATTTATATATTTGACTATATTTATATATTTGACGATATTTATATATTTGACTATATTTATATATTTGACTGTATTTATATATTTGTCTATATTTATATATTTGATTATATTTATATATTTGACTGTATTTATATATTCGACTGTATTTATATATTTGACTATATTTATATATTTGATTATATTTATATGTTTGACTGTATTTATATATTTGTCTATATTTATATATTTGATTATATTTATATATTTGACTATATTTGTATATTTGATTATATTTATATATTTGACTGTATTTATATATTTGTCTATATTTATATATTTGTTTATATTTATATATTTGACTGTATTTCAATATTTGACGATATTTATATATTTGTCTATATTTATAAATTTGTCTATATTTATATATTTGACGATATTTATATATTTGACTGTATTTATATATTTGACGATATTTATATATTTGACTGTATTTATATATTTGTCTATATTTATATATTTGATTATATTTATATATTTGATTATATTTATATATTTGACTGTATTTATATATTTCACTACATTTATATATTTGACTATATTTATATATTTGTCTATATTTATATATTTGACGATATTTATATATTTGACTGTATTTATATATTTCACTGCATTTATATATTTGACTGTATTTATATATTTGTTTATATTTATATATTTTTGACGATATTTATAAATTTGACTGTATTTATATATTTGTCTATATATATATATTTGTCTATATTTATATATTTGACGATATTTATATATTTGACTGTATTTATATATTTGTTTATATTTATATATTTTTGACGATATTTATAAATTTGACTGTATTTATATATTTGTCTATATTTATATATTTGTCTATATTTATATATTTGACGATATTTATATATTTGACTGTATTTATATATTTGACTGTATTTATATATTTGACTATATTTATATATTTGACTATATTTATATATTTGACTGTATTTATATATTTGACGATATTTATATATTTGACTGTATTTATATATTTGTCTATATTTATATATTTGATTATATTTATATATTTGACTATATTTATATATTTGATTATATTTATATATTTGATTATATTTATATATTTGACTATATTTATATATTTGTCTATATTTATATATTTGTCTATATTTATATATTTGACTATATTTATATATTTGACTATATTTATATATTTGACTG
The DNA here is from genome assembly GCA_946902985.2 of Meconema thalassinum. Lineage (NCBI taxonomy): Eukaryota > Metazoa > Arthropoda > Insecta > Orthoptera > Tettigoniidae > Meconema > Meconema thalassinum. The sequence goes on from OX336391.1 coordinate 35,764,596, forward strand.
TATTTATATATTTGACGATATTTATATATTTGACTGTATTTATATATTTGTCTATATTTATATATTTGATTATATTTATATATTTGACTATATTTATATATTTGATTATATTTATATATTTGATTATATTTATATATTTGACTATATTTATATATTTGATTATATTTATATATTTGACTATATTTATATATTTCACTATATTTATATATTTCACTATATTTATATATTTGACTATATTTATATATTTGACGATATTTATATATTTGACTATATTTATATATTTGACAATATTTATATATTTGACGATATTTATATATTTGATTATATTTATATATTTGACTATATTTATATATTTCACTATATTTATATATTTCACCATATTTATATATTTCACTATATTTATATATTTGTCTGTATTTATATATTTCACTATATTTATATATTTGACTATATTTATATATTTCACTATATTTATATATTTGACTATATTTATATATTTGACTATATTTATATATTTGACTATATTTATATATTTGACTATATTTATATATTTGACGATATTTATATATTTGACGATATATTTATATATTTGACTGTATTTATATATTTGACTATATTTATATATTTGACGATATTTATATATTTGACTATATTTATATATTTGACTATATTTATATACTTCACTATATTTATATATTACACTATATTTATATATTTGACTGTATTTATATATTTGACGATATTTATATATTTGACTACATTTATATAATTCACTATATTTATATATTTTACTGTATTTATATATTTGACGATATTTATATATTTGACTATATTTATATATTTGACTGTATTTATATATTTGACGATATTTATATATTTGACGATATTTATATATTTGACTATATTTATATATTTGACGATATTTATATATTTGACTGTATTTATATATTTGACGATATTTATATATTTGACTATATTTATATATTTGACTATATTTATATATTTGACGATATTTATATATTTGACTATATTTATATATTTGACTGTATTTATATATTTGACGATATTTATATATTTGACTATATTTGACTATATTTATATATTTGACGATATTTATATATTTGACTATATTTATATATTACACTATATTTATATATTTGACGATATTTATATATTTGACTATATTTATATATATGACTATATTTATATATTTCACTATATTTATATATTACACTATATTTATATATTTGACGATATTTATATATTTGACTATATATATATTTGACTATATTTATATATTTGACGATATTTATATATTTGACGATATTTATATATTTGACTGTATTTATATATTTGACGATATTTATATATTTGACTATATTTATATATTTGACTGTATTTATATATTTGACGATATTTATATATTTGACTATATTTATATATATGACTATATTTATATATTTGACTGTATTTATATATTTGACGATATTTATATATTTGATTATATTTATATATTTGACGATATTTATATATTTGACTGTATTTATATATTTGACGATATTTATGTATTTGACGATATTTATATATTTGACTGTATTTATATATTTGACGATATTTATATATTTGACTATATTTATATATTTGACTATATTTATATATTTGATGATATTTATATATTTGACGATATTTATATATTTGACTGTATTTATATATTTGACGATATTTATATATTTGACTATATTTATATATTTGATTATATTTATATATTTGACTGTATTTATATATTTGTCTATATTTATATATTTGTCTATATTTATATATTTGACGATATTTATATATTTGACTGTATTTATATATTTGACTATATTTATATATTTGTCTATATTTATATATTTGACTATATTTATATATTTGACTGTATTTATATATTTGACGATATTTATATATTTGACTGTATTTATATATTTGTCTATATTTATATATTTGATTATATTTATATATTTGACTATATTTATATATTTGATTATATTTATATATTTGATTATATTTATATATTTGACTATATTTATATATTTGATTATATTTATATATTTGTCTATATATATATATTTGTCTATATTTATATATTTGACGATATTTATATATTTGACTGTATTTATATATTTCACTACATTTATATATTTGACTGTATTTATATATTTGTCTATATTTATATATTTGACTGTATTTATATATTTGTCTATATTTATATATTTGACTGTATTTATATATTTGACGATATTTATATATTTGACCGTATTTATATATTTGTCTATATTTATATATTTGATTATATTTATATATTTGACTATATTTATATATTTGATTATATTTATATATTTGATTATATTTATATATTTGACTATATTTATGTATTTGATTATATTTATATATTTGACGATATTTATATATTTGACGATTATTTGACGATATTTATATATTTGACTGTATTTATATATTTGACTATATTTATATATTTGACTGTATTTATATATTTCACTACATTTATATATTTGACTGTATTTATATATTTGTCTATATTTATATATTTCACTACATTTATATATTTGTCTATATTTATATATTTGACGATATTTATATATTTGACTGTATTTATATATTTGTCTATATTTATATATTTGATTATATTTATATATTTGACTATATTTATATATTTGATTATATTTATATATTTGTCTAAATTTATATATTTGTCTATATTTATATATTTGTCTATATTTATATATTTGATTAAATTTATATATTTGACTATATTTATATATTTGATTATATTTATATATTTGTCTAAATTTATATATTTGTCTATATTTATATATTTGACTATATTTATATATTTGATTATATTTATATATTTGACTATATTTATATATTTGACTATATTTAGATATTTGTCTATATTTATATATTTGATTATATTTATATATTTGACTATATTTATATATTTGATTATATTTATATATTTGACTATATTTATATATTTGATTATATTTATATATTTGACTGTATTTATATATTTGACTATATTTATATATTTGTCTATATTTATATATTTGATTATATTTATATATTTCACTAGATTTATATATTTGACTATATTTATATATTTGACTGTATTTATATATTTGACTATATTTATATATTTGTCTATATTTATATATTTGATTATATTTATATATTTGACTATATTTATATATTTGTCTATATTTATATATTTGACTATATTTATATATTTGACTGTATTTATATATTTGTCTATATTTATATATTTCACGATATTTATATATTTGACTGTATTTTTATATTTGACTATATTTATATATTTGAATATATTTATATATTTGTCTATATTTATATATTTGACTATATTTATATATTTGACTGTATTTATATATTTGTCTATATTTATATATTTCACTACATTTATATATTTGATTATATTTATATATTTGATTGTATTTATATATTTGATTATATTTATATATTTGACTATATTTATATATTTGTCTATATTTATATATTTGACTGTATTTATAAATTTGTCTATATTTATATATTTGACTATATTTATATATTTGACGATATTTATATATTTGACTATATTTATATATTTGACTGTATTTATATATTTGACGATATTTATATATTTGACGATATTTATATATTTGACTATATTTATATATTTGACTATATTTATATATTTGACTATATTTATATATTTGATTATATTTATATATTTGACTATATTTATATATTTGACTATATTTATATATTTGACTGTATTTATATATTTGATTATATTTATATATTTGATTATATTTATATATTTGACTATATTTATATATTTGACGATATTTATAAATTTGACTATATTTATATATTTGACTGTATTTATATATTTGACGATATTTATATATTTGACTATATTTATATATTTGACTGTATTTATATATTTGACTATATTTATATATTTGACTATATTTATATATTTCACTACATTTATATATTTGACTATATTTATATATTTGACTATATTTATATATTTGACTATATTTATATATTTGACTGTATTTATATATTTGACTATATTTATATATTTGACTATATTTATATATTTGACTATATTTATTTATTTCACTACATTTATATATTTGACTATATTTATATATTTCACTACATTTATATATTTGACTGTATTTATATATTTGTCTATATTTATATATTTGATTATATTTATATATTTGACTATATTTATATATTTGATTATATTTATATATTTGACGATATTTATATATTTGACTGTATTTATATATTTGTCTATATTTATATATTTGACTGTATTTATATATTTGACTGTATTTATATATTTGACTATATTTATATATTTGTCTATATTTATATATTTGACTATATTTATATATTTGACTGTATTTATATATTTGACGATATTTATATATTTGACTGTATTTATATATTTGACGATATTTATATATTTGACTATATTTATATATTTGACGATATTTATATATTTGACTATATTTATATATTTGACTGTATTTATATATTTGATTATATTTATATATTTGACTATATTTATATATTTGACGATATTTATATATTTGACTATATTTATATATTACACTATATTTATATATTTGACGATATTTATATAATTGACTATATTTATATATTTGACTATATTTATATATTTCACTATATTTATATATTACACTATATTTATATATTTGACGATATTTATATATTTGACGATATTTATATATTTGACTATATTTATATATTTGACGATATTTATATATTTGACGATATTTATATATTTGACTGTATTTAAATATTTGACGATATTTATATATTTGACTATATTTATATATTTGACTGTATTTATATAATTGGCGATATTTATATATTTGACTATATTTATATATTTGACTATATTTATATTTGACTGTATTTATATATTTGACGATATTTATATATTTGACTATATTTATATATTTGACTGTATTTATATATTTGACGATATTTATATATTTGACTATATTTATATATTAGACTGTATTTACATATTTGACGATATTTATATATTTGATTATATTTATATATTTGACGATATTTATATATTTGACTGTATTTATATATTTGACGATATTTATATATTTGACGTTATTTATATATTTGACGATATTTATATATTTGACTGTATTTATATATTTGACGATATTTATATATTTGACTATATTTATATATTTGACTGTATTTATATATTTGACGATATTTATATATTTGACGATATTTATATATTTGACTGTATTTATATATTTGACGATATTTATATATTTGATTATATTTATATATTTGACTGTATTTATATATTTGACTGTATTTATATATTTGACGATTTTTATATATTTGACTGTATTTATATATTTGACGATATTTATATATTTGACGATATTTATATATTTGACTGTATTTATATATTTGACTATATTTATATATTTGACTGTATTTATATATTTGACTATATTTATATATTTGACTGTATTTATATATTTGATTATATTTATATATTTGATTATATTTATATATTTGATTATATTTATATATTTGACTGTATTTATATATTTGACGATATTTATATATTTGACGATATTTATATATTTGACTGTATTTATATATTTGACGATATTTATATATTTGACTATATTTATATATTTGACTATATTTATATATTTGACGATATTTATATATTTGACTATATTTATATATTTGACGATATTTATATATTTGACTGTATTTATATATTTGACGATATTTATATATTTGACTATATTTATATATTTGATTATATTTATATATTTGACTATATTTATATATTTGACGATATTTATATATTTGACTGTATTTATATATTTGACTATATTTATATATTTGACTGTATTTATATATTTCACTACATTTATATATTTGACTGTATTTATATATTTGACTGTATTTATATATTTGACTATATTTATATATTTCACTACATTTATATATTTGACTGTATTTATATATTTGACTATATTTATATATTACACTATATTTATATATTTGACTGTATTTGTATATTTGACGATATTTATATATTTGACTGTATTTATATATTTGACTGTATTTATATATTTGAATGTATTTATATATTTGACTGTATTTATATATATGACGATATTTATATATTTGACTGTATTTATATATTTGACTATATTTATATATTTGACTGTATTTATATATTTGACGATATTTATATATTTGACTGTATTTATATATTTGACTATATTTATATATTTGACTGTATATATATATTTGACTGTATTTATATATTACACTATATTTATATATTTGACTGTATTTATATATTTGACGATATTTATATATGTGACTGTATTTATATATTTGACTTTATTTATATATTTGACTATATTTATATATTTGACTGTATTTATATATTTGACTATATTTATATATTTCACTACATTTATATATTTGACTGTATTTTTATATTTGACTGTATTTATATATTTGACTATATTTATATATTACACTATATTTATATATTTGACTGTATTTATATATTTGACGATATTTATATATTTGACTGTATTTATATATTTGACTATATTTATATATTTGACTGTATTTATAGATTTGACTATATTTATATATTACACTATATTTATATATTTGACTGTATTTATATATTTGACGATATTTATATATTTGACTGTATTTATATATTTGACTGTATTTATATATTTGACTGTATTTATATATTTGACGATATTTATATATTTGATTATATTTATATATTTGACTATATTTATATATTTGACGATATTTATATATTTGACTATATTTATATATTTGACTGTATTTATATATTTGTCTATATTTATATATTTGATTATATTTATATATTTGACTGTATTTATATATTTGACTGTATTTATATATTTGACTATATTTATATATTTCATTATATTTATATATTTGACTGTATTTATATATTTGTCTATATTTATATATTTGATTATATTTATATATTTGACTATATTTATATATTTTACGATATTTATATATTTGATTATATTTATATATTTGACTGTATTTATATATTTGACGATATTTATATATTTGATTATATTTATATATTTGACTATATTTATATATTTGACGATATTTATATATTTGACTATATTTATATATTTGACTGTATTTATATATTTGTCTATATTTATATATTTGATTATATTTATATATTTGACTGTATTTATATATTTGACTGTATTTATATATTTGACTATATTTATATATTTCATTATATTTATATATTTGACTGTATTTATATATTTGTCTATATTTATATATTTGATTATATTTATATATTTGACTATATTTGTATATTTGATTATATTTATATATTTGACTGTATTTATATATTTGTCTATATTTATATATTTGTTTATATTTATATATTTGACTGTATTTCAATATTTGACGATATTTATATATTTGTCTATATTTATAAATTTGACTGTATTTATATATTTCACTACATTTATATATTTGACTATATTTATATATTTGTCTATATTTATATATTTGACGATATTTATATATTTGACTGTATTTATATATTTCACTGCATTTATATATTTGACTGTATTTATATATTTGTTTATATTTATATATTTTTGACGATATTTATAAATTTGACTGTATTTATATATTTGTCTATATTTATATATTTGTCTATATTTATATATTTGACGATATTTATATATTTGACTGTATTTATATATTTGTTTATATTTATATATTTTTGACGATATTTATAAATTTGACTGTATTTATATATTTGTCTATATTTATATATTTGTCTATATTTATATATTTGACTATATTTATATATTTTACGATATTTATATATTTGACTATATTTATATATTTGATTATATTTATATATTTGACTGTATTTATATATTTGACGATATTTATATATTTGACGATATTTATATATTTGATTATATTTATATATTTGATTATATTTATATATTTGACTATATTTATATGTTTTACGATATTTATATATTTGACTATATTTATATATTTGATTATATTTATATATTTGACTGTATTTATATATTTGACGATATTTATATATTTGATTATATTTATATATTTGACTATATTTATATATTTGACGATATTTATATATTTGACTATATTTATATATTTGACTGTATTTATATATTTGTCTATATTTATATATTTGATCATATTTATATATTTGACTGTATTTATATATTTGACTGTATTTATATATTTGACTATATTTATATATTTGATTATATTTATATATTTGACTGTATTTATATATTTGACTGTATTTATATATTTGACTGTATTTATATATTTGACTATATTTATATATTTGATTATATTTATATATTTGACTGTATTTATATATTTGTCTATATTTATATATTTGATTATATTTATATATTTGACTATATTTATATATTTGACGATATTTATATATTTGCTTATATTTATATATTTGACTGTATTTATATATTTCACTACATTTATATATTTGACTATATTTATATATTTGTCTATATTTATATATTTGACGATATTTATATATTTGACTGTATTTATATATTTCACTGCATTTATATATTTGACTGTATTTATATATTTGTTTATATTTATATATTTTTGACGATATTTATAAATTTGACTGTATTTATATATTTGTCTATATTTATATATTTGTCTATATTTATATATTTGACGATATTTATATATTTGACTGTATTTATATATTTGTTTATATTTATATATTTTTGACGATATTTATAAATTTGACTGTATTTATATATTTGTCTATATTTATATATTTGTCTATATTTATATATTTGACGATATTTATATATTTGACTGTATTTATATATTTGACTGTATTTATATATTTGATTATATTTATATATTTGACTATATTTATATATTTGACTGTATTTATATATTTGACGATATTTATATATTTGACTGTATTTATATATTTGTCTATATTTATATATTTGATTATATTTATATATTTGACTATATTTATATATTTGATTATATTTATATATTTGACTGTATTTATATATTTGTCTATATTTATATATTTGTCTATATTTATATATTTGACGATATTTATATATTTGACTGTATTTATATATTTGACTATATTTATATATTTCACTACATTTATATATTTGACTGTATTTATATATTTGACTACATTTATATATTTGACTATATTTATATATTTGACTGTATTTATATATTTCACTGCATTTATATATTTGACTGTATTTATATATTTGTTTATATTTATATATTTTTGACGATATTTATAAATTTGACTGTATTTATATATTTGTCTATATTTATATATTTGTCTATATTTATATATTTGACGATATTTATATATTTGACTGTATTTATATATTTGTTTATATTTATATATTTTTGACGATATTTATAAATTTGACTGTATTTATATATTTGTCTATATTTATATATTTGTCTATATTTATATATTTGACGATATTTATATATTTGACTGTATTTATATATTTGACGATATTTATATATTTGACTGTATTTATATATTTGACTATATTTATATATTTGACTGTATATATATATTTGACTGTATTTATATATTACACTATATTTATATATTTGACTGTATTTATATATTTGACGATATTTATATATTTGACTGTATTTATATATTTGACTGTATTTATATATTTGACTATATTTATATATTTGACTGTATTTATATATTTGACTATATTTATATATTTCACTACATTTATATATTTGACTGTATTTTTATATTTGACTGTATTTATATATTTGACTATATTTATATATTACACTATATTTATATATTTGACTGTATTTATATATTTGACGATATTTATATATTTGACTGTATTTATATATTTGACTATATTTATATATTTGACTGTATTTATAGATTTGACTATATTTATATATTACACTATATTTATATATTTGACTGTATTTATATATTTGACGATATTTATATATTTGACTGTATTTATATATTTGACTGTATTTATATATTTGACTGTATTTATATATTTGACGATATTTATATATTTGATTATATTTATATATTTGATTATATTTATATATTTGACTATATTTATATATTTTACGATATTTATATATTTGATTATATTTATATATTTGACTGTATTTATATATTTGACGATATTTATATATTTGATTATATTTATATATTTGACTATATTTATATATTTGACGATATTTATATATTTGACTATATTTATATATTTGACTGTATTTATATATTTGTCTATATTTATATATTTGATTATATTTATATATTTGACTGTATTTATATATTTGACTGTATTTATATATTTGACTATATTTATATATTTCACTGTATTTATATATTTGTCTATATTTATATATTTGATTATATTTATATATTTGACTATATTTGTATATTTGATTATATTTATATATTTGACTGTATTTATATATTTGTCTATATTTATATATTTGTTTATATTTATATATTTGACTGTATTTCAATATTTGACGATATTTATATATTTGTCTATATTTATAAATTTGACTGTATTTATATATTTCACTACATTTATATATTTGACTATATTTATATATTTGTCTATATTTATATATTTGACGATATTTATATATTTGACTGTATTTATATATTTCACTGCATTTATATATTTGACTGTATTTATATATTTGTTTATATTTATATATTTTTGACGATATTTATAAATTTGACTGTATTTATATATTTGTCTATATTTATATATTTGTCTATATTTATATATTTGACGATATTTATATATTTGACTGTATTTATATATTTGTTTATATTTATATATTTTTGACGATATTTATAAATTTGACTGTATTTATATATTTGTCTATATTTATATATTTGTCTATATTTATATATTTGACTATATTTATATATTTTACGATATTTATATATTTGACTATATTTATATATTTGATTATATTTATATATTTGACTGTATTTATATATTTGACGATATTTATATATTTGACGATATTTATATATTTGATTATATTTATATATTTGATTATATTTATATATTTGACTATATTTATATGTTTTACGATATTTATATATTTGACTATATTTATATATTTGATTATATTTATATATTTGACTGTATTTATATATTTGACGATATTTATATATTTGATTATATTTATATATTTGACTATATTTATATATTTGACGATATTTATATATTTGACTATATTTATATATTTGACTGTATTTATATATTTGTCTATATTTATATATTTGATTATATTTATATATTTGACTGTATTTATATATTTGACTGTATTTATATATTTGACTATATTTATATATTTGATTATATTTATATATTTGACTGTATTTATATATTTGACTGTATTTATATATTTGACTGTATTTATATATTTGACTATATTTATATATTTGATTATATTTATATATTTGACTGTATTTATATATTTGTCTATATTTATATATTTGATTATATTTATATATTTGACTATATTTATATATTTGACGATATTTATATATTTGCTTATATTTATATATTTGACTGTATTTATATATTTCACTACATTTATATATTTGACTATATTTATATATTTGTCTATATTTATATATTTGACGATATTTATATATTTGACTGTATTTATATATTTCACTGCATTTATATATTTGACTGTATTTATATATTTGTTTATATTTATATATTTTTGACGATATTTATAAATTTGACTGTATTTATATATTTGTCTATATTTATATATTTGTCTATATTTATATATTTGACGATATTTATATATTTGACTGTATTTATATATTTGTTTATATTTATATATTTTTGACGATATTTATAAATTTGACTGTATTTATATATTTGTCTATATTTATATATTTGTCTATATTTATATATTTGACGATATTTATATATTTGACTGTATTTATATATTTGACTATATTTATATATTTGACTGTATTTATATATTTGACGATATTTATATATTTGACTGTATTTATATATTTGTCTATATTTATATATTTGATTATATTTATATATTTGACTATATTTATATATTTGATTATATTTATATATTTGATTATATTTATATATTTGTCTATATTTATATATTTGTCTATATTTATATATTTGACTATATTTATATATTTGACTATATTTATATATTTGACTGTATTTATATATTTGACGATATTTATATATTTGACTGTATTTATATATTTGTCTATATTTATATATTTGATTATATTTATATATTTGACTATATTTATATATTTGATTATATTTATATATTTGATTATATTTATATATTTGACTATATTTATATATTTGATTATATTTATATATTTGACTATATTTATATATTTCACTATATTTCTATATTTCACTATATTTATATATTTGACTATATTTATATATTTGACTATATTTATATATTTGACGATATTTATATATTTGACTATATTTATATATTTGACAATATTTATATATTTGACGATATTTATATATTTGATTATATTTATATATTTGACTATATTTATATATTTCACTATATTTATATATTTCACCATATTTATATATTTCACTATATTTATATATTTGTCTGTATTTATATATTTCACTATATTTATATATTTGACTATATTTATATATTTCACTATATTTATATATTTGACTATATTTATATATTTGACTATATTTATATATTTGACTATATTTATATATTTGACTATATTTATATATTTGACTATATTTATATATTTGACGATATTTATATATTTGACGATATATTTATATATTTGACTGTATTTATATATTTGACTATATTTATATATTTGACGATATTTATATATTTGACTATATTTATATATTTGACTATATTTATATATTTCACTATATTTATATATTACACTATATTTATATATTTGACTGTATTTATATATTTGACGATATTTATATATTTGACTACATTTATATAATTCACTATATTTATATATTTTACTGTATTTATATATTTGACGATATTTATATATTTGACTATATTTATATATTTGACTGTATTTATATATTTGACGATATTTATATATTTGACGATATTTATATATTTGACTATATTTATATATTTGACGATATTTATATATTTGACTGTATTTATATATTTGACGATATTTATATATTTGACTATATTTATATATTTGACTATATTTATATATTTGACGATATTTATATATTTGACTATATATATATATTTGACTGTATTTATATATTTGACGATATTTATATATTTGACTATATTTGACTATATTTATATATTTGACGATATTTATATATTTGACTATATTTATATATTACACTATATTTATATATTTGAAGATATTTATATATTTGACTATATTTATATATATGACTATATTTATTTATTTCACTATATTTATATATTACACTATATTTATATATTTGACGATATTTATATATTTGACGATATTTATATATTTGACTATATATATATTTGACTATATTTATATATTTGACGATATTTATATATTTGACGATATTTATATATTTGACTGTATTTATATATTTGACGATATTTATATATTTGACTATATTTATATATTTGACTGTATTTATATATTTGACGATATTTATATATTTGACTATATTTATATATATGACTATATTTATATATTTGACTGTATTTATATATTTGACGATATTTATATATTTGACTATATTTATATATTTGACTGTATTTATATATTTGACGATATTTATATATTTGACTATATTTATATATTTGACTGTATTTATATATTTGACGATATTTATATATTTGATTATATTTATATATTTGACGATATTTATGTATTTGACTGTATTTATATATTTGACGATATTTATATATTTGACGATATTTATATATTTGACTGTATTTATATATTTGACGATATTTATATATTTGACTATATTTATATATTTGACTATATTTATATATTTGACGATATTTATATATTTGACTGTATTTATATATTTGACGATATTTATATATTTGACTGTATTTATATATTTGACTATATTTATATATTTGACGATATTTATATATTTGACTGTATTTATATATTTGACGATATTTTTATATTTGACGATATTTATATATTTGACTATATTTATATATTTGACGATATTTATATATTTGACTGTATTTATATATTTGACTGTATTTATATATTTGATTATATTTATATATGTGATTATATTTATATATTTGATTATATTTATATATTTGACTGTATTTATATATTTGACGATATTTATATATTTGACGATATATATATATTTGACGATATTTATATATTTGACTGTATTTATATATTTGACGATATTTATATATTTGACTATATTTATATATTTGACGATATTTATATATTTGACTATATTTATATATTTGACGATATTTATATATTTGACTATATTTATATATTTGACGATATTTATATATTTGACTATATTTATATATTTGATTATATTTATATATTTGACTATATTTATATATTTGACGATATTTATATATTTGACTGTATTTATATATTTGACTATATTTATATATTTGACTGTATTTATATATTTCACTACATTTATATATTTGACTGTATTTATATATTTGACTGTATTTATATATTTGACTATATTTATATATTTCACTACATTTATATATTTGACTGTATTTATATATTTGACTACATTTATATATTTGACTATATTTATATATTTGACTGTATTTATATATTTGACTATATTTATATATTTCACTACATTTATATATATGTACTGTATTTATATATTTGACTGTATTTATATATTTGACTATATTTATATTGAACCCTTATTGATCTTCGATAAATAAGTATTCATATTTATTATTATTATTACTACGGCCCAGGCAGCACATAAGGAAGTCGACTTGGATATTAGGGAGGCCAGCTTTTCGTAATGGTTGCAACAGAAGCTGAGTTGGTAGCTATTCCTGGGGACGGCCAGAATTAGTCGAGTTCAAGGCCAAATTGTGCAACTACTGTACCAAAACTGGAGACATAAAGGGAGAATCACGAGGTCCTCTCAACGAACATACGATTGAATCAGCCAATCGCAAGAGACCAAGCCGTGACCACGAGGTGGACGGCGTCAGTAGTAAAAAGCGCGCGGAAGTGTGTATCTAAGGAACCGCCGAACGGATTAATCTCCGCTCGAGTAATTTGAGACGTTGGATTTATTTGGAGAAGAATGACACTAGCCCCATCTTTGTGACACAAAAACTCTGGAAGTTTTTATCCGACTCCGCCCCACTCCACCGCCATTGTCAGTTTCTCATAAATAGTCTGGCCTGACGCCAATCTGAGTACTATTCTTGTGGAGCCTTCTGAGGCATACTCCACGCCAGTTTGAAGTGTGATTTTTGACGCTCGAATTTATCTGAGTACTATTCTTATGGAGCCTTCAGAGGTATACTCCACGCCAGTTCAAAATGTGATTTTTACGCTCTAAAATCAGTGAAGCTAATTTATTTTCTGAGCTCTGGGAAGCTAAAGTCGCAGCGTTTGCAATATCGAATTTTATAAGCTATAATACATTTTGTTCTAAAATCTACTAAATTGTGTGATCTAAATATTTCACGCCAGCGCGTGATAAACTGTAACATTCTTTTAAAGACGACGAGTTCAACTTTAAGGGGGAAGTATCGTATCACCCTCATTAGCGCTTACCAGAACCGAAGTCCATAAGACGGGACGGAAATACCGGACGAGATAGCGACTGCGAGTGCAGCCAGGATTTTGAACTTGTTAACGAGCCAGTGGCGCGGACTCGAGATGTATATTTTATGTATAAATTGTGTGTATTGTATGTGTTTTTATAGTGCGTATGTGCGATATAATTAGGGCCAGTCTTCGCTATTAATCGCAGCAGGACATTTGTGGGTGAACTGAGTAGCCTGCAAGCGATTATAGATAGGCAAATATTTAACATTGAACTTTTCTGCCAAGGAGTCGAGACCAAGATGATCAGCACGTGGTTTGAAGTTGGGATGAGCTTCAAGAAATCAACGCAGACGACTACTATGGAGTGCTAAATTGTCCATAGGGCAATGGGTTGAGGAGGATGTCCTTAGTCCTACATGCAGAAGCGGTGACGTACTAAAATTGGATTATTTCAATTATGTAGTTAGATTTGGCCGGGGAACTTTGTAAATAGTCATGTTTTTCTTTCTTGTTTTTATAGCTGTTTTTCTTGTACCGACACTATATGTTTAAATGTCCGTTGGCGCGTGGCCAAAGTGTTTGTTGATATATTTTTTTCTTGAGTCATGTGTAATGTACGCGGCGTGCGTGCGTGATTTTTATCCTTGCAATTGCGGAACCCGTTACATTCGATAAATGGTGCTTTATTAACGTTAATATTTTGAAATAGGAATGGGAGGAAATGATTGTAAAACATTTTGCTGAACAGGTTATTATTCATGTTAGGGTAGCCGAGTGCACGAACTTAAAAGTAATTGTAGAACACCTTCGTTCTAATTTGATAGATTTTTCTTGAGTCCTTTTCAGGTGTCTAGTCACGGCATAGAACGATGGCGCCAGCAGGTGGATATTATTTGTGTCTTTTATTTCAGGGTCTGTCACAACCCATACGTGTGATTAAGTGTGTGTTGATGTGTCTTGTGTGTGTTGATTCTACGTGAGGAGGGGGTAGTTGTCCTACCGCCCTTATATTATTTTTTGCTGCTGTTGTATTTTTAGATGGAAAGACAGAGTGCTCTTGGGAGACTGCTGATTCTTGTCCATATGTTTTTCTGACACACACGTATTATTGTGCTTTGGGGCACATTTCTTCGAGGTTCGACCCCATGTTCTGGGAGGTCGAGGTTATTGACACGTGGGTTGACAGACATGCAGAGTTCCACAAACCGCCCGTTTTGCCTGTGACTTATTTTGATAGGCAGTCCTTTTTGTCCGACTGAACCCTGTAAGCTTTCATGCAGCAAACCTGTTCATTGTGATGGCTAATTTTTAAGCCATAATTAATTGGGGAGTTCGCCATGTGTGTAACGGATTGTTGTACCTTGTATGGATAAGAATATTGTGATTAACGTAAATGTTGGCTGTTTGCCTATTGCTTTGTTGGTGACTCGATTTCATGTAATTTTGTTTGTCACACCCGTGTGGTGTAGTGGTAGAGTATTTGTAAACTTTGACAGCGATCATTTGAGTATTTTTCTATTGGTCACGTGTTAATGTACTTGTGTTGATTTGTGTGAGAAGTCCTAAGTTTTTAGGCAGTAAATGTTGCTACGGCAATTTAAGTCCAATTTCACACGCAAATTTTGTGTATGTTTATAGTAGATTTAGGAAGTGTCGATTTAATTTAAGTAGTGTAGTTGTGTTCCCTCGTGTCGGTCTAGCTCTAGGAAATGCGGATTCGTTGTCTGAAGGGTCATTCTGGATGATAACGAATCACGCATTCAAAGTACACATCGTGGTGCATGTAGAACGGCGTACGCACTTATATGGTCACTTTTTGTATCTTTTATTTTAAGGACACTTGGTCCAGGTAATTAATCTCTCCAGAGATATCGCCTAAGTTTTTGGCATTTTTATTAAGCGGGAGTCAGTTGGGAGTTTTTGTTGTTAATTGTTTATGTGTAAATATGGTGATTTGTTATTAAATTCAGTTGTTTTAACCCTGGCTTCACTCTTTCCTGCATGTTATTTTGTTATATGTTACCCTGCAAGTTAATGAAGCGCCCTGACAGCAACTTACGAATATGACCTGTTACGCCCCGAATCTGAGTCTCATATGCTTCTTTGCAAGGGTTCATAAAACAAAAATGGCTGCCCAAGTGGGGATTGTTGTTGTTGTTGCTTCGCTGATCTCATATTTATTTCGTTGAGAAATGATGCCATGTCAAGCGGACATGTAAATTCAGTAAATGGAGGCGATGTTGTACCGCCATGTGCATTAGTAAAATCACTGAGTTCCTAAAGTTAGAAATATTGAACAAGGTTAGAATTTGATTTGGTATTTGTTATAAACTTGTTCTGGCGCCCACATTAAAATTAGAAATTTGCATTATTAATGAACTCAGTCAAAGCAGGAAGATGTTGCCTTATATCTGACATTTAATTGACTTCGGTTAATTGGTGTTTCGTAAATTCTGTTGGTTAGGAATTTAAAAGCAGATCACTAGGGGTTATTTTGTTGTTTGGGAATAAGTGTCATTGTATTCAGTAAATTTTGTTACTGGAATTTTCATTAAATTAGAGCCAGTAATATTTAAATGTGTGACATGTATGTGCGTATAGGGCTGAAACCTTAGCCCATAACCCTGTTTTTCTCTGAATATATTTTGTGTGTGATATGGCGAGTGTTGAGGAGATAAAGGCATTGTTAGAACAGATGTCGATCCAAATGTCCGTAAAGACGGAAGAACAATTAAAAGAACAATTAGAAGCTCAGCGTGAGCATAGTGAAAAACAATTAGAACAAATGTCCGCGAAAACGGAAGAACAATTAGTGCAGATGTCCGTAAAGACGGAAGAACAATTAAAAGAACAATTAGAAGCTCAGCGTGAGCATAGTGAAAAACAATTAGAACAAATGTCCGCGAAAACGGAAGAACAATTAGATAAACAATTAAAGAACTGCGAAAAACAATTACTTGATATGAGCGGTAACATTTCGGTCCAGTTAGAAGTCCCGAAATTAGACACTGACAAACAATTCAATGAACTAAACCACAAATTGTCACAACAGGCGGTAACACAAACCGAACAGTTAGGAAAAATCACAAATGATATTAATCAGAGCGTTCAAAAAGTAGAGAAACTGGCAGGCGAGGTTGCGGAAAACAACATCAGACAGTTAGGCGAAATGAAGAAATTGGAGGCGAAATTTGATAACAAATTAGTACAATTTGACGAGATGGTGGCAGATAAACTCAAGCAGATAGAGGCAGCATGTGTCAGTAACACCGCGGGAGTGAAGAAAACCCAAGAGAAACTACAGCAGCAAATTAATTCGGTAGATAACAACGTGCTGGAATTAATAAAGGAAATAGATAAAGTCGAAGTTAAGGCTGAAACCGAGCGGATACACTTGCGGGAAAATTTAGAGGAGCAATTAGGCAGAACACAAGAGATCATAAGAAAAGAGATGGAAGGCCAGCTAATAAACACACAGGAGGTCATAAGACAAGAAGTAGGGGAGCAGCTCGTCAAAACTCAGGATAATTTGGAAGAACAACTAGTGAAAACGCAGGAACGGATACGTGAAGAGCTAGAGAAAAATCAGGAGAGGAACGAGGAGAAAATAAATAGCTTAAAAAGTAGGATCCGGCGAGATTGGGACCAGCAGGCTCATGCGAATAAGGAAGACAGGCTGGCAGTTTTAAAGCGAATGCAGGCACTGGAGGAAAATATGAAGTCGAAATTACAGGAACATTCAGAATTAATCATAAAAAACGAGATTAGATCGTTAGAGAATGCGACGTTATTTTCAAACGAAAATATTCCGGAAAAGCAAACAAGTATTGGAAGTCCGGCAGGTTCGAAGTTGGCTGAGGACACGAGTCGGGGTCAAAGTCCCAGACTAACGACTAATGCATTCCAGCAGTACAGGGGGAAGACTTCAACTCCGCAACCGAACTTGGCACCAGCCCAAGTCATCCAAGTCATTCGGGGTAATGATTTTAAGCCCGATAAGTTTAAAGAACATTCAGGAACTACTCCCAAAGCATTTCTACGGCAATTAACTGACTACTTTAATGACCAACACATCGGCCCGGAGAAACAATTAAGACTGGTGGAGAAATTTTTAGAAGGACCTAGCCTGACCTGGTTTTTAAGTTTCAAGTACACGTTTACAGACATGGCTCAATTCCGCGAGGCGTTTTTGAAGAAGTTTTGGAGTCCTTCGTTACAGCAAGGGTTAAGAATGGACCTGTACACGCGCAAATACCACAGTACACATCCAACCCGTTTTTCAGAATTCTTCAGTCAGCAATTGGTAAAATTCAGGGATTTTGATGACCCGCCTAGCGAGCCGAATATGGTTCTAACCATCGGAAAACAACTCCCAATGCATATCCAACAATTATTAGTCGCAGGAAATATTCAGACCGCAGTCCAAGCCGAAGAATTACTCAGACACTTAGATGAGACGAGTATGGTAAGCCCACAGACAGGAAGAAGGAATTTGGAATGTGTCAACACGGCAGAGGTAGTTCAGGGACTCCAAAATAACCACGGCCAGGGGAACCAAAGTAAGACACAGTCCACAGGGACACAGTTCACGCCAAGAAGACAAGATTTTGACGGCCGAAACCAGTTCCATAACAACAATCAGAATTATCAGAATAACCGCGGGAGATATCATCAGAATAACCAAAATCAAAATAATCAGTGGACGTACCAGCGGGAATACACGAATTGGAGGGGAAACCAGAGACAAGGTAGACCTTACCAAAGAAATGGAGATGGTAGATGGAGTTACGGCAGGGACTATCGCCAAGAAAACAGAGGGGATTATAGGAATAACTGGGACGAACGATATATTGAATCCCGTAAATACTTGGATCAATTAAGTAATGAAGAAGCGGAGAAGGAGAAGTGGGGGCGTGCCATGGCGAACAGACAGAGCCCAGACAACCATCAAGGAGAAGGGGCAGAGAGTTTACTGAGGCAACAGGAGCGACAGAATGATAACCGGCGAAACACATCTAATGGGGCCCGGGATAAAAAAAACCAAATGAACTGAAAGGAGACAGGCTAAAAACGGAGATCGCCAGGGAGCAAGAAGAGATGATAGTGGCCAATATAGAAGAGTGGGTAGCATTCCCAGACGACTGCCTGGAGGAAGTGGTGAAGAACCGTGAAAATGTTATCAGACAGCTACCAATTATTTACGCGCATATTGGAGGTATGAGGGTGAGATGTTTGATTGATACAGGTAGCCAGGTGAGCTTAGTCACTGAAATTTTGATAAAAGAAATAGCAAGAAAACAGACTGTTCCTATTATACCGGTACCGCTAATGAAAGTCAGAGGTGTCATTCCTGACAAAACTATGAATTGTAAACAGCAAGCATTTCTAGATCTGGAAATATTGAACCATACTTTTTCACAAACATTCATTGTTATTCCAAAGATGAACTACAATATAATTTTAGGAGCCAACTTCATCTGCGATTTTCATGCTGTAATTGATTTACATAACAACACTGTAAGCTTCAAACAAGTAGAAGGATTGGATCATGTGGGTTTAAATATGGAAGAGAATCCGCTGGAGAGAGAGGCCAATACTTGGGTTGTTGAGGAATGCACTAATGAGGCCGGAGATAAGATCGTGAGGGGAGAGCAAGTCAACCAGACAGCAGTGCTAGAAATGGACAGCCGAGATATTTCGCAGGAACTTTGGGTGCATTTGGCGGAAGAAGAAATGGGCGGAACCAAATTCGAAATTCTACTTCAGGAGCGACTTAAGGAAGCCATCGTAGGGGAATCTGATAGAAGAAGATTGGAAGAAATTTTAAGATTGCATAAAGGAGCGTTTGACACCGTACCTGGGAAAGTTTTAAATTTTCAATATGCGATGCAGGTCACAGATTGGACCCCATTTAAAAGTAAATTGTACCCGATCCCAGAGAAGCATTTTTCTCAGGTGAAGGATATCATTACTAACTTATTAGATTCTGGCATGATAAGGAAAGCTGCAACTCCTTATCTGAACGCAATATTGGCTGTGACCAAGCCAAACGGATCAATTAGGCTATGCCTAGACGCGCGAGTTTTAAATAGCAAACGGCTAGTTGAGCACGACCAAGCACCGAGGATCAAAGATGTTTTGAAAGGCTTCCGCGGGAAGAAGATATACTCAAGTGTTGATTTGACGAATAGTTTCCACCATCTTGAACTTGAAGAAAAATCCCAACTGTTGACGGGATTTTTATTCGATAATCAAAGTTATATCTGGTGTCGAATGCCCTTTGGCGTGAAAACTGCGGGATGTGCACTCATTAGAGCACTCGATAGAAATCTGACTGAGGAGGTCAAGAACTTCACCACGAGATATGTTGATGACATATTAATCGCTTCTGAGACAATGGAAGAACACTTGATAAATTTAAATAAACTGCTGGACAACCTGAGAACCATGAACTTCAAGATCAACTTAAAAAAGTCACATTTTTGCCAGAGCGAAATTTTATATTTGGGACATATAATTGATGTCGAGGGCGTGCGGCCTAATCCAGCCAAGATTGATGCTATTAAGAAATTTCCCACACCTACCAAAGTCAAACATGTTAGAGCATTTTTGGGAGTGACAGGTTTCTTCAAAGAAAATTGCCCTGGTTACACAGAAACAGTAGCGCCTATGCAGGAGATGTTGAAGAAAGCGAATCGATGGTCGTGGAACGAGGAGTGCGACAGGTCTTTTAAAGCAACGAAGGATTTATTGGAAAACTGTGTGAAACTTGGATATCCGGATTTTGAGAAACAATTTATCATTCAAGCAGATGCTTCGTTAATTGGGATTGGTGCTATGCTGTACCAAGAGGACGCTGAAGAACCCAAGAAGAAATCCTATTTGGCATTCACGAGTCGTAAATTACGGAAACATGAGAGGAACTACACAGTTACGGAACTTGAGCTACTAGCAATTCTATATTCTCTCCAACAGTTTCGCAAGATGATCTATGGTTATTCCATCATTGTTAGAACCGACCACCATGCACTGACATTTTTATTTAAGACAACAATAGCAAGTGAGAGAGTTACGCGCTGGTCCATCTACATACAGCAGTTTGACATCACAATAGAACATTGTCCTGGGAAATTGAACGTCATACCAGATGCCTTGAGTAGAAACCCTGAGGACGGAAACGAAGTAACAGCGGAAGTTCACAATATTACCTTGACACCTAAGGCTCGTGAGTTTTTGGCAAGATTGAAGGATATTCGGAAGGAGCAAGAAGCTGACCCGTGGATGATGATGATGATAAAATTCTATAGGAAGGAGTTACAACCAAATTCACCGGAGTACCGGGAAGCCAGTGCTAAACAAGCGAGATTTCACTACTTGAATAACTTGTTACATAAGTACGTGGATGAGCATCATACTAAACTGCGGATCTTAGTTCCAGCATCACTACAGAGGGGATTAACTTGGCATGTTCACGAGAGCCTAGCACATATCGGCACAGATAAGACTGAAGCTACGATAGGGGAGACCTTTACTTGGCCCAAGATGAGATTCACCATTGTTGAAGTAATTAGAACGTGTGACGCTTGTCAGCGCACAAAGCCGAACAACTTTATTCTGAAACAACCTCCAAGACCACTATTACCGCAGAAACCATGCGAGATGCTCGCGATCGATTGCTTTGGTCCTTTAGTAAAAGGAAAGCGTGGATGCCGACACCTCTTGGTATGTGTCGATGTATTTTCGAAGATGGTCGTGCTATGTCCTATTCAGAAGACGACATCAAGACAAGTCCTTAGTCGAATTAAGAACAAAGTCATTCCGATGCTTGGGAAGCCGGAATCCATTCTATCAGATCACGGTACCTATTTCACAAGCAATGTTTTTAGGCAAGGTTTGGAGAGCCTAGGAATAAAACACATATTTTCAAGTATTCGCCATCCTTGTGGAAATCCGAGCGAAAGAACAATTCGCTGTGTCGCTAAATACTACAGAGTAATGATTCCTAACGAACACAATAAATGGGTAGACAAAGTAGGGGAAATTGAGATGTGCATGAACACTACTAAGCACGAGTCGACGGGTCAAGTCCCACTGATTGTACACCACAACATATTGCCGGAAAGAACTTGGGACAAGATCATTCCTTGCCCAAGGGATCCATTATTAGCGCATGATTTGCGAATCCAGCGAACGAGGGAGCACATGAGGAACCAAGCGGACCGAAGGCTGAGACGGTAACGAGGAAAGAAGTTTCACCGAGAGTTACAAGAACAAGAATTAGTGCTGGTTCGTAGACCACCGATCTCCGACCCTAAGAACAAAGTCTTCGCCAAGTTCTGTCCAAAATTCATTGGCCCGTTCCGGGTAATTAAGAATCTGGGTAACAATGCCTACAGATTAGAAGAAGTGAGCACTGGTGCAAAATCTGTTTTTAATAGCGCCAATTTGAAACCGTACTACAGAAGGGAACCATTTGATGATTAGGAAAGATGATATGGGCAGAATCTGTATTGCAAAAAATTTTTTTTTTGAAAGCAAACACTCAAATCCACGGGGAGCGCGTGAGTACGCACTTTGTTTGTAAACAACGAGCAGCTGAGACGACGGGAGTGGCAACTACGTGAGGAGAAGGGGGAGACCTAGAGAAAATATCAATGACATTCCAGCGAGAAGGGAGCACACTAAGTGAGTCAGAGGGGCATACACTCGAGCAGCTGAGTGAGATTTAAAGAGATGTGTTGTTACTACAGTGGATTTTGTTTTTGAAATCCAAACCAATAAATTGTTTCGAATTTCAAAACCTTGCTGAGGATAAATGAACCCTTATTGATCTTCGATAAATAAGTATTCATATTTATTATTATTATTACTACGGCCCAGGCAGCACATAAGGAAGTCGACTTGGATATTAGGGAGGCCAGCATTCGTAATGGTTGCAACAGAAGCTGAGTTGGTAGCTATTCCTGGGGACGGCCAGAATTAGTCGAGTTCAAGGCCAAATTGTGCAACTACTGTACCAAAATTGGAGACATAAAGGGAGAATCACGAGGTCCTCTCAACGAACATACGATTGAATCAGCCAATCGCAAGAGACCAAGCCGTGACCACGAGGTGGACGGCGTCAGTAGTAAAAAGCGCGCGGAAGTGTGTATCTAAGGAACCGCCGAACGGATTAATCTCCGCTCGAGTAATTTGAGACGTTGGATTTATTTGGAGAAGAATGACACTAGCCCCATCTTTGTGAGACAAAAACTCTGGAAGTTTTTATCCGACTCCGCCCCACTCCACCGCCCTTGTCAGTTTCTCATAAATAGTCTGGCCTGACGCCAATCTGAGTACTATTCTTGTGGAGCCTTCTGAGGCATACTCCACGCCAGTTTGAAGTGTGATTTTTGACGCTCGAATTTATCTGAGTACTATTCTTATGGAGCCTTCAGAGGTATACTCCACGCCAGTTCAAAATGTGATTTTTACGCTCTAAAATCAGTGAAGCTAATTTATTTTCTGAGCTCTGGGAAGCTAAAGTCGCAGCGTTTGCAATATCGAATTTTATAAGCTATAATACATTTTGTTCTAAAGTCTACTAAATTGTGTGATCTAAATATTTCACGCCAGCGCGTGATAAACTGTAACATTCTTTTAAAGACGACGAGTTCAACTTTAAGGGGGAAGTATCGTATCACCCTCATTAGCGCTTACCAGAACCGAAGTCCATAAGACGGGACGGAAATACCGGACGAGATAGCGACTGCGAGTGCAGCCAGGATTTTGAACTTGTTAACGAGCCAGTGGCGCGGACTCGAGATGTATATTTTATGTATAAATTGTGTGTATTGTATGTGTTTTTATAGTGCGTATGTGCGATATAATTAGGGCCAGTCTTCGCTATTAATCGCAGTAGGACAATTGTGGGTGAACTGAGTAGCCTGCAAGCGATTATAGATAGGCAAATATTTAACATTGAACTTTTCTGCCAAGGAGTCGAGACCAAGATGATCAGCACGTGGTTTGAAGTTGGGATGAGCTTCAAGAAATCAACGCAGACGACTACTATGGAGTGCTAAATTGTCCATAGGGCAATGGGTTGAGGAGGATGTCCTTAGTCCTACATGCAGAAGCGGTGACGTACTAAAATTGGATTATTTCAATTATGTAGTTAGATTTGGCCGGGGAACTTTGTAAATAGTCATGTTTTTCTTTCTTGTTTTTATAGCTGTTTTTCTTGTACCGACACTATATGTTTAAATGTCCGTTGGCGCGTGGCCAAAGTGTTTGTTGATATATTTTTTTCTTGAGTCATGTGTAATGTACGCGGCGTGCGTGCGTGATTTTTATCCTTGCAATTGCGGAACCCGTTACATTCGATAAATGGTGCTTTATTAAAGTTAATATTTTGAAATAGGAATGGGAGGAAATGATTGTAAAACATTTTGCTGAACAGGTTATTATTCATGTTAGGGTAGCCGAGTGCACGAACTTAAAAGTAATTGTAGAACACCTTCGTTCTAATTTGATAGATTTTTCTTGAGTCCTTTTCAGGTGTCTAGTCACGGCATAGAACGATGGCGCCAGCATGTGGATATTATTTGTGTCTTTTATTTCAGGGTCTGTCACAACCCATACGTGTGATTCAGTGTGTGTTGATGTGTCTTGTGTGTGTTGATTCTACGTGAGGAGGGGGTAGTTGTCCTACCGCCCTTATATTATTTTTTGCTGCTGTTGTATTTTTAGATGGAAAGACAGAGTGCTCTTGGGAGACTGCTGATTCTTGTCCATATGTTTTTCTGACACACACGTATTATTGTGCTTTGGGGCACATTTCTTCGAGGTTCGACCCCATGTTCTGGGAGGTCGAGGTTATTGACACGTGGGTTGACAGACATGCAGAGTTCCACAAACCGCCCGTTTTGCCTGTGACTTATTTTGATAGGCAGTCCTTTTTGTCCGACTGAACCCTGTAAGCTTTCATGCAGCAAACCTGTTCATTGTGATGGCTAATTTTTAAGCCATAATTAATTGGGGAGTTCGCCATGTGTGTAACGGATTGTTGTACCTTGTATGGATAAGAATATTGTGATTAACGTAAATGTTGGCTGTTTGCCTATTGCTTTGTTGGTGACTCGATTTCATGTAATTTTGTTTGTCACACCCGTGTGGTGTAGTGGTAGAGTATTTGTAAACTTTGACAGCGGTCATTTGAGTATTTTTCTATTGGTCACGTGTTAATGTACTTGTGTTGATTTGTGTGAGAAGTCCTAAGTTTTTAGGCAGTAAATGTTGCTACGGCAATTTAAGTCCAATTTCACACGGAAATTTTGTGTTTGTTTATAGTAGATTTAGGAAGTGTCGATTTAATTTAAGTAGTATAGTTGTGTTCCCTCGTGTCGGTCTAGCTCTAGGAAATGCGGATTCGTTGTCTGAAGGGTCATTCTGGATGATAACGAATCACGCATTCAAAGTACACATCGTGGTGCATGTAGAACGGCGTACGCACTTATATGGTCACTTTTTGTATCTTTTATTTTAAGGACATTTGGTCCAGGTAATTAATCTCTCCAGAGATATCGCCTAAGTTTTTGGCATTTTTATTAAGCGGGAGTCAGTTGGGAGTTTTTGTTGTTAATTGTTTATGTGTAAATATGGTGATTTGTTATTAAATTCAGTTGTTTTAACCCTGGCTTCACTCTTTCCTGCATGTTATTTTGTTATATGTTACCCTGCAAGTTAATGAAGCGCCCTGACAGCAACTTACGAATATGACCTGTTACGCCCCGAATCTGAGTCTCATATGCTTCTTTGCAAGGGTTCAATATATTACACTATATTTATATATTTGACTGTATTTATATATTTGACGATATTTATATATTTGACTGTATTTATATATTTGACTGTATTTATATATATGACGATATTTATATATTTGACTGTATTTATATATTTGACTATATTTATATATTTGACTGTATTTATATATTTGACGATATTTATATATTTGACTGTATTTATATATTTGACTATATTTATATATTACACTATATTTATATATTTGACTGTATTTATATATTTGACGATAATTTTATATTTGACTGTATTTATATATTTGACTGTATTTATATATTACACTATATTTATATATTTGACTGTATTTATATATTTGACGATATTTAGATATTTGACTGTATTTATATATTTGACTGTATTTATATATTTGACTATATTTATATATTTGACTGTATTTATATATTTGACTATATTTATATATTTCACTACATTTATATATTTGACTGTATTTATATATTTGACTGTATTTATATATTTGACTATATTTATATATTTGACTGTATTTATATATTTGACTATATTTATATATTACACTATATTTATATATTTGACTGTATTTATATATTTGACGATATTTATATATTCGACTGTATTTATATATTTGACTGTATTTATATATTTGAATGTATTTATATATTTGACCGTATTTATATATATGACGATATTTATATATTTGACTGTATTTATATATTTGACTATATTTATATATTTGACTGTATTTATATATTTGACGATATTTATATATTTGACTGTATTTATATATTTGACTGTATTTATATATTTGAATGTATTTATATATTTGACTGTATTTATATATATGACGATATTTATATATTTGACTGTATTTATATATTTGACTGTATTTATATATTTGACTATATTTATATATTTGACTGTATTTATATATTTGACTATATTTATATATTACACTATATTTATATATTTGACTGTATTTATATATTTGACGATATTTATATATTTGACTGTATTTATATATTTGACTGTATTTATATATTTGACTATATTTATATATTTGACTGTATTTATATATTTGACTATATTTATATATTTCACTACATTCATATATTTGACTGTATTTTTATATTTGACTGTATTTATATATTTGACTATATTTATATATTACACTATATTTATATATTTGACGTTATTTATATATTTGACGATATTTATACATTTGACTGTATTTATATATTTGACGATATTTATATATTTGACTATATTTATATATTTGACTGTATTTATATATTTGACGATATTTATATATTTGACGATATTTATATATTTGACTGTATTTATATATTTGACGATATTTATATATTTGATTATATTTATATATTTGACTGTATTTATATATTTGACTGTATTTATATATTTGACGATTTTTATATATTTGACGATATTTATATATTTGACGATATTTATATATTTGACTGTATTTATATATTTGACTGTATTTATATATTTGACTATATTTATATATTTGACTGTATTTATATATTTGACGATATTTATATATTTGACTATATTTATATATTTGACTGTATTTATATATTTGATTATAATTATATATTTGATTATATTTATATATTTGATTATATTTATATATTTGACTGTATTTATATATTTGACGATATTTATATATTTGACGATATTTATATATTTGACTGTATTTATATATTTGACGATATTTATATATTTGACTATATTTATATATTTGACGATATTTATATATTTGACTATATTTATATATTTGACGATATTTATATATTTGACTATATTTATATATTTGACGATATTTATATATTTGACTGTATTTATATATTTGACGATATTTATATATTTGACTATATTTATATATTTGATTATATTTATATATTTGACTATATTTATATATTTGACGATATTTATATATTTGACTGTATTTATATATTTGACTATATTTATATATTTGACTGTATTTATATATTTCACTAAATTTATATATTTGACTGTATTTATATATTTGACTGTATTTATATATTTGACTATATTTATATATTTCACTACATTTATATATTTGACTGTATTTATATATTTGACTGTATTTATATATTTGACTATATTTATATATTACACTATATTTATATATTTGACTGTATTTATATATTTGACGATATTTATATATTTGACTGTATTTAGCCTATATATTTGAATGTATTTATATATTTGACTGTATTTATATATATGACGATATTTATATATTTGACTGTATTTATATATTTGACTATATTTATATATTTGACTGTATTTATATATTTGACGATATTTATATATTTGACTGTATTTATATATTTGACTATATTTATATATTACACTATATTTATATATTTGACTGTATTTATATATTTGACGATATTTATATATTTGACTGTATCTATATATTTGACTGTATTTATATATTACACTATATTTATATATTTGACTGTATTTATATATTTGACGATATTTATATATTTGACTGTATTTATATATTTGACTATATTTATATATTTGACTGTATTTATATATTTGACTATATTTATATATTACACTATATTTATATATTTGACGATATTTATATATTTGACTGTATTTATATATTTGACTGTATTTATATATTTGACTATATTTATATATTACACTATATTTATATATTTGACTGTATTTATATATTTGACGATATTTATATATTTGACTGTATTTATATATTTGACTATATTTATATATTTGACTGTATTTATATATTTGACTATATTTATATATTACACTATATTTATATATTTGACTGTATTTATATATTTGACGATATTTATATATTTGACTGTATTTATATATTTGACTGTATTTATATATTTGACTGTATTTATATATTTGACGATATTTATATATTTGATTATATTTATATATTTGATTATATTTATATATTTGACTATATTTATATATTTGACGATATTTATATATTTGACTATATTTATATATTTGATTATATTTATATATTTGACTGTATTTATATATTTGACGATATTTATATATTTGATTATATTTATATATTTGACTATATTTATATATTTGACGATATTTATATATTTGACTATATTTATATATTTGACTGTATTTATATATTTGTCTATATTTATATATTTGATTATATTTATATATTTGACTGTATTTATATATTTGACTGTATTTATATATTTGACTATATTTATATATTTGATTATATTTATATATTTGACTGCATTTATATATTTGTCTATATTTATATATTTGATTATATTTATATATTTGACTATATTTGTATATTTGATTATATTTATATATTTGACTGTATTTATATATTTGTCTATATTTATATATTTGTTTATATTTATATATTTGACTGTATTTCAATATTTGACGATATTTATATATTTGTCTTTATTTATAAATTTGTCTATATTTATATATTTGACGATATTTATATATTTGACTGTATTTATATATTTGACGATATTTATATAATTGACTGTATTTATATATTTGTCTATATTTATATATTTGATTATATTTATATATTTGATTATATTTATATATTTGACTGTATTTATATATTTCACTACATTTATATATTTGACTATATTTATATATTTGTCTATATTTATATATTTGACGATATTTATATATTTGACTGTATTTATATATTTCACTGCATTTATATATTTGACTGTATTTATATATTTGTTTATATTTATATATTTTTGACGATATTTATCAATTTGACTGTATTTATATATTTGTCTATATTTATATATTTGTCTATATTTATATATTTGACGATATTTATATATTTGACTGTATTTATATATTTGACTATATTTATATATTTGACTATATTTATATATTTGACTATATTTATATATTTGACTGTATTTATATATTTGACGATATTTATATATTTGACTGTATTTATATATTTGTCTATATTTATATATTTGATTATATTTATATATTTGACTATATTTATATATTTGATTATATTTATATATTTGACTATATTTATATATTTGATTATATTTATATATTTGTCTATATTTATATATTTGTCTATATTTATATATTTGACGATATTTATATATTTGACTGTATTTATATATTTCACTACATTTATATATTTGACTGTATTTATATATTTGTCTATATTTATATATTTGATTATATTTACATATTTGACTATATTTTTATATTTGATTATATTTATATATTTGACTGTATTTATATATTTGTCTATATTTATATATTTGATTATATTTATATATTTGACTGTATTTATATATTTGTCTATATTTATATATTTGATTATATTTATAGATTTGACTGTATTTATATATTTGACTATATTTATATATTTGTCTATATTTATATATTTGACTATATTTATATATTTGACAGTATTTATATATTTGACGATATTTCTATATTTGACTGTATTTATATATTTGACGATATTTATATATTTGACTATATTTATATATTTGACTATATTTATATATTTGACGATATTTATATATTTGACTATATTTATATATTTGACTGTATTTATATATTTGACGATATTTATATATTTGACTATATTTATATATTTGACTATATTTATATATTACACTATATTTATATATTTGACGATATTTATATATTTGACTATATTTATATATTTGACTATATTTATATATTTCACTATATTTATATATTACACTAAATTTATATATTTGACTGTATTTATATATTTGACGATATTTATATATTTGACGATATTTATATATTTGACTATATTTATATATTTGACTATATTTATATATTTGACGATATTTATATATTTGACTGTATTTATATATTTGACGATATTAATATATTTGACTATATTTATATATTTGACTGTATTTATATATTTGACGATATTTATATATTTGACTATATTTATATATTTGACTATATTTATATATTTGACTGTATTTATATATTTGACATATTTATATATTTGACTATATTTATATATTTGACTGTATTTACATATTTGACGATATTTATATATTTGATTATATTTATATATTTGACGATATTTATATATTTGACTGTATTTATATATTTGACGATATTTATATATTTGACGATATTTATATATTTGACTGTATTTATATATTTGACGATATTTATATATTTGACTATATTTATATATTTGACTGGATTTATATATTTGACGATATTTATATATTTGACGATATTTATATATTTGACTGTATTTATATATTTGACGATATTTATATATTTGATTATATTTATATATTTGACTGTATTTATATATTTGACTATAGTTATATATTTGACGATATTTATAAATTTGACTGTATTTATATATTTGACGATATTTATATATTTGACGATATTTATATATTTGACTGTATTTATATATTTGACTATATTTATATATTTGACTATATTTATATATTTGACTGTATTTATATATTTGATTATATTTATATATTTGATTATATTTATATATTTGACTGTATTTATATATTTGACGATATTTATATATTTGACGATATTTATATATTTGACGTTATTTATATATTTGACTGCATTTATATATTTGACTGTATTTATATATTTGTCTATATTTATATATTTGACTGTATTTATATATTTGACTGTATTTATAAATTTGACTATATTTATATATTTGACTGGATTTATATATTTGACGATATTTATATATTTGACGATATTTATATATTTGACTGTATTTATATATTTGACTATATTTATATATTACACTATATTTATATATTTGACTGTATTTATATATTTGACGATATTTATATATTTGACTGTATTTATATATTTGTCTATATTTATATATTTGACTTTATTTATATATTTGTCTATATTTATATATTTGACTGTATTTATATATTTGACTGTATTTATATATTTGACTATATTTATATATTTCACTACATTTATATATTTGACTGTATTTATATATTTGACTGTATTTATATATTTGACTGTATTTATATATTTGACTATATTTATATATTTGACTATATTTATATATTTGACTGTATTTATATATTTGACGATATTTATATATTTGACTATATTTATATTTTTGACTGTATTTATATATTTGATTATATTTATATATTTGACTATATTTATATATATTTGACGAAAATTATATATTTGACTATATTTATATATTTGACTATATTTATATATTTGACAGTATTTATATATTTGACGATATTTATATATTTGACTGTATTTATATATTTGACTATATTTATATATTTGACTGTATTTATATATTTCACTACATTTATACATTTGACTGTATTTATATATTTGACTGTATTTATATATTTGACTATATTTATATATTTCACTACATTTATATATTTGACTGTATTTATATATTTGACTACATTTATATATTTGACTATATTTATATATTTGACTGTGTTTATATATTTGACTATATTTATATATTTCACTACATTTATATATTTGACTGTATTTATATATTTGACTGTATTTATATATTTGACTATATTTATATATTACACTATATTTATATATTTGACTGTATTTATATATTTGACGATATTTATATATTTGACTGTATTTATATATTTGACTGTATTTATATATTTGAATGTATTAATATATTTGACTGTATTTATATATATGACGATATTTATATATTTGACTGTATTTATATATTTGACTATATTTATATATTTGACTGTATTTATATATTTGACGATATTTATATATTTGACTGTATTTATATATTTGACAATATTTATATATTACACTATATTTATATATTTGACTGTATTTATATATTTGACGATATTTATATATTTGACTGTATTTATATATTTGACTGTATTTATTTATTACACTATATTTATATATTTGACTGTATTTATATATTTGACGATATTTATATGTTTGACTGTATTTATATATTTGACTGTATTTATATATTTGACTGTATTTATATATTTGACTGTATTTATATATTTGACTATATTTATATATTTGACTATATTTATATATTTCACTACATTTATATATTTGACTGTATTTATATATTACACTATATTTATATATTTGACTGTATTTATATATTTGACGATATTTATATATTTGACTGTATTTATATATTTGACTGTATTTATATATTTGACTATATTTATATATTTGACTGTATTTATATATTTGACTATATTTATATATTACACTATATTTATATATTTGACTGTATTTATATATTTCACTGTATTTATATATTTGACTGTATTTATATATTTGACTATATTTATATATTTGATTATATTTATATATTTGATTATATTTATATATTTGACTATATTTATATATTTGACGATATTTATATATTTGACTATATTTATATATTTGATTATATTTATATATTTGACTGTATTTATATATTTGACGATATTTATATATTTGATTGTATTTATATATTTGACTATATTTATATATTTGACGATATTTATGTATTTGACTATATTTATATATTTGACTGTATTTATATATTTGTCTATATTTATATATTTGACTGTATTTATATATTTGACTGTATTTATATATTGGACTATATTTATATATTTGATTATATTTATATATTTCACTGTATTTATATATTTGTCTATATTTATATATTTGATTATATTTATATATTTGACTATATTTATATATTTGATTATATTTATATATTTGACTGTATTTATATATTTGCCTATATTTATATATTTGATTATATTTATATATTTGACTGTATTTCAATATTTGACGATATTTATATATTTGTCTATATTTATATATTTGACGATATTTATATATTTGACTGTATTTATATATTTGACGATATTTATATATTTGACTGTATTTATATATTTGTCTATATTTATATATTTGATTATATTTATATATTTGATTATATTTATATATTTGACTGTATTTATATATTTCACTACATTTATATATTTGAATATATTTATATATTTGTCTATATTTATATATTTGACGATATTTATATATTTGACTGTATTTATATATTTCACTACATTTGTATATTTGACTGTATTTATATATTTGTCTATATTTATATATTTGACGATATTTATATATTTGACTGTATTTATATATTTGTCTATATTTATATATTTGTCTATATTTATATATTTGACGATATTTATATATTTGACTGTATTTATATATTTGACTATATTTATATATTTGTCTATATTTATATATTTGACTATATTTATATATTTGACTGTATTTATATATTTGACGATATTTATATATTTGACTGTATTTATATATTTGTCTATATTTATATATTTGATTATATTTATATATTTGACTATATTTATATATTTGATTATATTTATATATTTGATTATATTTATATATTTGACTATATTTATATATTTGATTATATTTATATATTTGTCTATATTTATATATTTGTCTATATTTATATATTTGACGATATTTATATATTTGACTGTATTTATATATTTCACTACATTTATATATTTGACTGTATTTATATATTTCACTACATTTATATATTTGACTGTATTTATATATTTGACTATATTTATATATTTGATTATATTTATATATTTGACTGTATTTATATATTTGTCTATATTTATATATTTGATTATATTTATATATTTGACTATATTTATATATTTGATTATATTTATATATTTGACTGTATTTATATATTTGTCTATATTTATATATTTGATTATATTTATATATTTGACTGTATTTATATATTTGACGATATTTATATATTTGTCTATATTTATATATTTGACGATATTTATATATTTGACTGTATTTATATATTTGACGATATTTATATATTTGACTGTATTTATATATTTGTCTATATTTATATATTTGATTATATTTATATATTTGACTGTATTTATATATTTCACTACATTTATATATTTGACTATATTTATATATTTGTCTATATTTATATATTTGACGATATTAATATATTTGACTGTATTTATATATTTCACTACATTTATATATTTGACTGTATTTATATATTTGTCTATATTTATATATTTGACTGTATTTATATATTTGTCTATATTTATATATTTGACTATATTTATATATTTGACTGTATTTATATATTTGACGATATTTATATATTTGACTGTATTTATATATTTGTCTATATTTATATATTTGATTATATTTATATATTTGACTATATTTATATATTTGATTATATTTATATATTTGATTATATTTATATATTTGACTATATTTATGTATTTGATTATATTTATATATTTGACTATTTTTATATATTTGTCTATATTTATATATTTGATTATATTTATATATTTGACGATATTTATATATTTGACTGTATTTATATATTTGTCTATATTTATATATTTGATTATATTTATATATTTGACTATATTTATATATTTGATTATATTTATATATTTGACTATATTTATATATTTGAATATATATATATATATTTGTCTATATTTATATATTTCACTACATTTATATATTTGTCTATATTTATATATTTGACGATATTTATATATTTGACTGTATTTATATTTATATATTTGATTATATTTATATATTTGTCTAAATTGATATATTTGTCTATATTTATATATTTGTCTATATTTATATATTTGATTATATTTATATATTTGACTATATTTATATATTTGATTATATTTATATATTTGTCTATATTTATATATTTGTCTATATTTATATATTTGACTATATTTATATATTTGATTATATTTATATATTTGATTATATTTATATATTTGACTATATTTATATATTTGACTATATTTATATATTTGTCTATATTTATATATTTGTCTATATTTATATATTTGATTATATTTATATATTTGACTATATTTATATATTTGATTATATTTATATATTTGACTATATTTATATATTTGATTATATTTATATATTTGACTGTATTTATATATTTGACTATATTTATATATTTGTCTATATTTATATATTTGATTATATTTATATATTTCACTAGATTTATATATTTGACTATATTTATATATTTGACTGTATTTATATATTTGACTATATTTATATATTTGTCTATATTTATATATTTCATTATATTTATATATTTGACTATCTTTATATATTTGTCTATATTTATATATTTGTCTATATTTATATATTTGACTATATTTATATATTTGTCTATATTTATATATTTCACTACATTTATATATTTGACTGTATTTATATATTTGTCTATATTTATATATTTCACGATATTTATATATTTGACTGTATTTATTTATTTGACTATATTTATATATTTGACTATATTTATATATTTGTCTATATTTATATATTTGACTATATTTATATATTTGACTGTATTTATATATTTGTCTATATTTATATATTTGACTATATTTATATATTTCACTACATTTATATATTTGATTATATTTATATATTTGATTGTATTTATATATTTGATTATATTTATATATTTGATTATATTTATATATTTGACTATATTTATATATTTGACTATATTTATATATTTGACTGTATTTATAAATTTGTCTATATTTATATATTTGACTATATTTATATATTTGACGATATTTATATATTTGACTATATTTATATATTTGACTGTATTTATATATTTGACGATATTTATATATTTGACTATATTTATATATTTGACGATATTTATATATTTGACTATATTTATATATTTGACGATATTGATATATTTGACTATATTTATATATTTGACGATATTTATATATTTGACTATATTTATATATTTGACGATATTTATATATTTGACTGTATTTATATATTTGACGATATTTATATATTTGACTATATTTATATATTTGATTATATTTATATATTTGACTATATTTATATATTTGACGATATTTATATATTTGACTGTATTTATATATTTGACTATATTTATATATTTGACTGTATTTATATATTTCACTACATTTATATATTTGACTGTATTTATATATTTGACTGTATTTATATATTTGACTATATTTATATATTTCACTACATTTATATATTTGACTATATTTATATATTTGACTGTATTTATATATTTGACTATATATATATATTACACTATATTTATATATTTGACTGTATTTATATATTTGACGATATTTATATATTTGACTGTATTTATATATTTGACTGTATTTATATATTTGACTGTATTTATATATATGACGATATTTATATATTTGTCTGTATTTATATATTTGACTATATTTATATATTTGACTGTATTTATATATTTGACGATATTTATATATTTGACTGTATTTATATATTTGACTATATTTATATATTACACTATATTTATATATTTGACTGTATTTATATATTTGACGATATTTATATATTTGACTGTATATATATATTTGACTGTATTTATATATTACACTATATTTATATATTTGACTGTATTTATATATTTGACGATATTTATATATTTGACTGTATATATATATTTGACTGTATTTATATATTTGACTATATTTATATATTTGACTGTATTTATATATTTGACTATATTTATATATTTCACTACATTTATATATTTGACTGTATTTTTATATTTGACTGTATTTATATATTTGACTATATTTATATATTACACTATATTTATATATTTGACTGTATTTATATATTTGACGATATTTATATATTTGACTGTATTTATATATTTGACTATATTTATATATTTGACTGTATTTATATATTTGACTATATTTATATATTACACTATATTTATATATTTGACTGTATTTATATATTTGACGATATTTATATATTTGACTGTATTTATATATTTGACTGTATTTATATATTTGACTGTATTTATATATTTGACGATATTTATATATTTGACGATATTTATATATTTGATTATATTTATATATTTGACTATATTTATATATTTGACGATATTTATATATTTGACTATATTTATATATTTGACTGTATTTATATATTTGTCTATATTTATATATTTGATTATATTTATATATTTGACTGTATTTATATATTTGACTGTATTTATATATTTGACTATATTTATATATTTGATTATATTTATATATTTGACTGTATTTATATATTTGTCTATATTTATATATTTGATTATATTTATATATTTGACTATATTTGTATATTTGATTATATTTATATATTTGACTGTATTTATATATTTGTCTATATTTATATATTTGTTTATATTTATATATTTGACTGTATTTCAATATTTGACGATATTTATATATTTGTCTATATTTATAAATTTGTCTATATTTATATATTTGACGATATTTATATATTTGACTGTATTTATATATTTGACGATATTTATATATTTGACTGTATTTATATATTTGTCTATATTTATATATTTGAATATATTTATATATTTGATTATATTTATATATTTTACTGTATTTATATATTTCACTACATTTATATATTTGACTATATTTATATATTTGTCTATATTTTTATATTTGACGATATTTATATATTTGACTGTATTTATATATTTCACTGCATTTATATATTTGACTGTATTTATATATTTGTTTATATTTATATATTTTTGACGATATTTATAAATTTGACTGTATTTATATATTTGTCTATATTTATATATTTGTCTATATTTATATATTTGACGATATTTATATATTTGACTGTATTTATATATTTGACTATATTTATATATTTGACTATATTTATATATTTGACTGTATTTATATATTTGACGATATTTATATATTTGACTGTATTTATATATTTGTCTATATTTATATATTTGATTATATGTATATATTTGACTATATTTATATATTTGATTATATTTATATATTTGACTATATTTATATATTTGATTATATTTATATATTTGACTATATTTATATATTTGTCTATATTTGTATATTTGTCTATATTTATATATTTAACGATATTTATATATTTGACTGTATTTATATATTTCACTACATTTATATATTTGACTGTATTTATATATTTGTCTATATTTATATATTTGATTATATTTACATATTTGACTATATTTTTATATTTGATTATATTTATATATTTGACTGTATTTATATATTTGTCTATATTTATATATTTGATTATATTTATATATTTGACTGTATTTATATATTTGTTTATATTTATATATTTGATTATATTTATAGATTTGACTGTATTTATATATTTGACTATATTTATATATTTGTCTATATTTCTATATATTTGACTATATTTATATATTTGACAGTATTTATATATTTGACGATATTTCTATATTTGACTGTATTTATATATTTGACGATATTTATATATTTGACTATATTTATATATTTGACTATATTTATATATTTGACGATATTTATATATTTGACTATATTTATATATTTGACTGTATTTATATATTTGACGATATTTATATATTTGACTATATTTATATATTTGACTATATTTATATATTACACTATATTTATATATTTGACGATATTTATATATTTGACTATATTTATATATTTCACTCTATTTATATATTACACTAAATTTATATATTTGACTGTATTTATATATTTGACGATATTTATATATTTGACGATATTTATATATTTGACTATATTTATATATTTGGCTATATTATATATTTGTCGATATTTATATATTTGACTGTATTTATATATTTGACGATATTAATATATTTGACTATATTTATATATTTGACTGTATTTATATATTTGACTATATTTATATATTTGACTATATTTATATATTTGACTGTATTTATATATTTGACATATTTATATATTTGACTATATTTATATATTTGACTGTATTTACATATTTGACGATATTTATATATTTGATTATATTTATATATTTGACTGTATTTATATATTTCACTACTTTTATATATTTGACTGTATTTATATATTTGACTGTATTTATATATTTCACTAAATTTATATATTTGACTGTATTTATATATTTGACTACATTTATATATTTGACTATATTTATATATTTGACTGTGTTTATATATTTGACTATATTTATATATTTCACTACATTTATATATTTGACTGTATTTATATATTTGACTGTATTTATATATTTGACTATATTTATATATTACACTATATTTATATATTTGACTGTATTTATATATTTGACATATTTATATATTTGACTATATTTATATATTTGACTGTATTTACATATTTGACGATATTTATATATTTGATTATATTTATATATTTGACTGTATTTATATATTTCACTACTTTTATATATTTGACTGTATTTATATATTTGACTGTATTTATATATTTGACTATATTTATATATTTCACTAAATTTATATATTTGACTGTATTTATATATTTGACTACATTTATATATTTGACTATATTTATATATTTGACTGTGTTTATATATTTGACTATATTTATATATTTCACTACATTTATATATTTGACTGTATTTATATATTTCACTACTTTTATATATTTGACTGTATTTATATATTTGACTGTATTTATATATTTGACTATATTTATATATTTGACTATATTTATATATTTGACAGTATTTATATATTTGACGATATTTATATATTTGACTGTATTTATATATTTGACTATATATATATATATATGACTGTATTTATATATTTCACTACTTTTATATATTTGACTGTATTTATATATTTGACTGTATTTATATATTTGACTATATTTATATATTTCACTAAATTTATATATTTGACTGTATTTATATATTTGACTACATTTATATATTTGACTATATTTATATATTTGACTGTGTTTATATATTTGACTATATTTATATATTTCACTACATTTATATATTTGACTGTATTTATATATTTGACTGTATTTATATATTTGACTATATTTATATATTACACTATATTTATATATTTGACTGTATTTATATATTTGACGATATTTATATATTTGACTGTATTTATATATTTGACTGTATTTATATATTTGAATGTATTTATATATTTGACTGTATTTATATATATGACGATATTTATATATTTGACTGTATTTATATATTTGACTATATTTATATATTTGACTGTATTTATATATTTGACGATATTTAT
The DNA here is from genome assembly GCA_946902985.2 of Meconema thalassinum. NCBI lineage: Eukaryota > Metazoa > Arthropoda > Insecta > Orthoptera > Tettigoniidae > Meconema > Meconema thalassinum. The sequence goes on from OX336391.1 coordinate 35,807,891, forward strand.
ATATATGACTGTATTTATATATTTGACTGTATTTATATATTTGAATGTATTTATATATTTGACTGTATTTATATATATGACGATATTTATATATTTGACTGTATTTATATATTTGACTGTATTTATATATTTGACTATATTTATATATTTGACTGTATTTATATATTTGACTATATTTATATATTACACTATATTTATATATTTGACTGTATTTATATATTTGACGATATTTATATATTTGACTGTATTTATATATTTGACTGTATTTATATATTTGACTATATTTATATATTTGACTGTATTTATATATTTGACTATATTTATATATTTCACTACATTTATATATTTGACTGTATTTTTATATTTGACTGTATTTATATATTTGACTATATTTATATATTACACTATATTTATATATTTGACGTTATTTATATATTTGACGATATTTATATATTTGACTGTATTTATATATTTGACGATATTTATATATTTGACTATATTTATATATTTGACTGTATTTATATATTTGACGATATTTATATATTTGACGATATTTATATATTTGACTGTAATTATATATTTGACGATATTTATATATTTGATTATATTTATATATTTGACTGTATTTATATATTTGACTGTATTTATATATTTGACGATTTTTATATATTTGACTGTATTTATATATTTGACGATATTTATATATTTGACGATATTTATATATTTGACTGTATTTATATATTTGACTCTATTTATATATTTGACTATATTTATATATTTGACTGTATTTATATATTTGACGATATTTATATATTTGACTATATTTATATATTTGACTGTATTTATATATTTGATTATAATTATATATTTGATTATATTTATATATTTGATTATATTTATATATTTGACTGTATTTATATATTTGACGATATTTATATATTTGACGATATTTATATATTTGACTGTATTTATATATTTGACGATATTTATATATTTGACTATATTTATATATTTGACGATATTTATATATTTGACTATATTTATATATTTGACGATATTTATATATTTGACTATATTTATATATTTGACGATATTTATATATTTGACTGTATTTATATATTTGACGATATTTATATATTTGACTATATTTATATATTTGATTATATTTATATATTTGACTATATTTATATATTTGACGATATTTATATATTTGACTGTATTTATATATTTGACTATATTTATATATTTGACTGTATTTATATATTTCACTACATTTATATATTTGACTGTATTTATATATTTGACTGTATTTATATATTTGACTATATTTATATATTTCACTACATTTATATATTTGACTGTATTTATATATTTGACTGTATTTATATATTTGACTATATTTATATATTACACTATATTTATATATTTGACTGTATTTATATATTTGACGATATTTATATATTTGACTGTATTTATATATTAGAATGTATTTATATATTTGACTGTATTTATATATATGACGATATTTATATATTTGACTGTATTTATATATTTGACTATATTTATATATTTGACTGTATTTATATATTTGACGATATTTATATATTTGACTGTATTTATATATTTGACTATATTTATATATTACACTATATTTATATATTTGAATGTATTTATATATTTGACGATATTTATATATTTGACTGTATATATATATTTGACTGTATTTATATATTACACTATATTTATATATTTGACTGTATTTATATATTTGACGATATTTATATATTTGACTGTATTTATATATTTGACTATATTTATATATTTGACTGTATTTATATATTTGACTATATTTATATATTACACTATATTTATATATTTGACTGTATTTATATATTTGACGATATTTATATATTTGACTGTATTTATATATTTGACTGTATTTATATATTTGACTATATTTATATATTACACTATATTTATATATTTGATTGTATTTATATATTTGACGATATTTATATATTTGACTGTATTTATATATTTGACTATATTTATATATTTGACTGTATTTATATATTTGACTATATTTATATATTACACTATATTTATATATTTGACTGTATTTATATATTTGACGATATTTATATATTTGACTGTATTTATATATTTGACTGTATTTATATATTTGACTGTATTTATATATTTGACGATATTTATATATTTGATTATATTTATATATTTGATTATATTTATATATTTGACTATATTTATATATTTGACGATATTTATATATTTGACTATATTTATATATTTGATTATATTTATATATTTGACTGTATTTATATATTTGACGATATTTATATATTTGATTATATTTATATATTTGACTATATTTATATATTTGACGATATTTATATATTTGACTATATTTATATATTTGACTGTATTTATATATTTGTCTATATTTATATATTTGATTATATTTATATATTTGACTGTATTTATATATTTGACTATATTTATATATTTGATTATATTTATATATTTGACTGTATTTATATATTTGTCTATATTTATATATTTGATTATATTTATATATTTGACTATATTTGTATATTTGATTATATTTATATATTTGACTGTATTTATATATTTGTCTATATTTATATATTTGTTTATATTTATATATTTGACTGTATTTCAATATTTGACGATATTTATATATTTGTCTATATTTATAAATTTGTCTATATTTATATATTTGACGATATTTATATATTTGACTGTATTTATATATTTGACGATATTTATATAATTGACTGTATTTATATATTTGTCTATATTTATATATTTGATTATATTTATATATTTGATTATATTTATATATTTGACTGTATTTATATATTTCACTACATTTATATATTTGACTATATTTATATATTTGTCGATATTTATATATTTGACGATATTTATATATTTGACTGTATTTATATATTTCACTGCATTTATATATTTGACTGTATTTATATATTTGTTTATATTTATATATTTTTGACGATATTTATAAATTTGACTGTATTTATATATTTGTCTATATTTATATATTTGTCTATATTTATATATTTGACGATATTTATATATTTGACTGTATTTATATATTTGACTATATTTATATATTTGACTATATTTATATATTTGACTATATTTATATATTTGACTGTATTTATATATTTGACGATATTTATATATTTGTCTATATTTATATATTTGACTATATTTATATATTTGACTATATTTATATATTTGATTATATTTATATATTTGATTATATTTATATATTTGACTATATTTATATATTTGATTATATTTATATATTTGTCTATATTTATATATTTGTCTATATTTATATATTTGACGATATTTATATATTTGACTGTATTTATATATTTCACTACATTTATATATTTGACTGTATTTATATATTTGTCTATATTTATATATTTGATTATATTTACATATTTGACTATATTTTTATATTTGATTATATTTATATATTTGACTGTATTTATATATTTGTCTATATTTATATATTTGATTATATTTATATATTTGACTGTATTTATATATTTGTCTATATTTATATATTTGATTATATTTATAGATTTGACTGTATTTATATATTTGACTATATTTATATATTTGTCTATATTTATATATTTGACTATATTTATATATTTGACAGTATTTATATATTTGACGATATTTCTATATTTGACTGTATTTATATATTTGACGATATTTATATATTTGACTATATTTATATATTTGACTATATTTATATATTTGACGATATTTATATATTTGACTATATTTATATATTTGACTGTATTTATATATTTGACGATATTTATATATTTGACTATATTTATATATTTGACTATATTTATATATTACACTATATTTATATATTTGACGATATTCATATATTTGACTATATTTATATATTTGACTATATTTATATATTTCACTATATTTATATATTACACTAAATTTATATATTTGACTGTATTTATATATTTGACGATATTTATATATTTGACGATATTTATATATTTGACTATATTTATATATTTGACTATATTTATATATTTGACGATATTTATATATTTGACTGTATTTATATATTTGACGATATTAATATATTTGACTATATTTATATATTTGACTGTATTTATATATTTGACGATATTTATATATTTGACTATATTTATATATTTGACTATATTTATATATTTGACTGTATTTATATATTTGACATATTTATATATTTGACTATATTTATATATTTGACTGTATTTACATATTTGACGATATTTATATATTTGATTATATTTATATATTTGACGATATTTATATATTTGACTGTATTTATATATTTGACGATATTTATATATTTGACGATATTTATATATTTGACTGTATTTATATATTTGACGATATTTATATATTTGACTATATTTATATATTTGACTATATTTATATATTTGACTGGATTTATATATTTGACGATATTTATATATTTGACGATATTTATATATTTGACTGTATTTATATATTTGACGATATTTATATATTTGATTATATTTATATATTTGACTGTATTTATATATTTGACTATATTTATATATTTGACGATATTTATAAATTTGACTGTATTTATATATTTGACGATATTTATATATTTGACGATATTTATATATTTGACTGTATTTATATATTTGACTATATTTATATATTTGACTATATTTATATATTTGACTGTATTTATATATTTGACGATATTTATATATTTGACTATATTTATATTTTTGACTGTATTTATATATTTGATTATATTTATATATTTGATTATATTTATATATTTGACTGTATTTATATATTTGACGATATTTATATATTTGACGATATTTATATATTTGACGATATTTATATATTTGACGTTATTTATATATTTGACTGTATATATATTTGACTGTATTTATATATTTGTCTATATTTATATATTTGACTGTATTTATATATTTGACTGTATTTATAAATTTGACTATATTTATATATTTGACTGGATTTATATATTTGACGATATTTATATATTTGACGATATTTATATATTTGACTGTATTTATATATTTGACTATATTTATATATTACACTATATTTATATATTTGACTGTATTTATATATTTGACGATATTTATATATTTGACTGTATTTATATATTTGTCTATATTTATATATTTGACTTTATTTATATATTTGTCTATATTTATATATTTGACTGTATTTATATATTTGACTGTATTTATATATTTGACTATATTTATATATTTCACTACATTTATATATTTGACTGTATTTATATATTTGACTGTATTTATATATTTGACTGTATTTATATATTTGACTATATTTATATATTTGACTATATTTATATATTTGACTGTATTTATATATTTGACGATATTTATATATTTGACTATATTTATATTTTTGACTGTATTTATATATTTGATTATATTTATATATTTTACTATATTTATATATATTTGACGAAAATTATATATTTGACTATATTTATATATTTGACTATATTTATATATTTGACAGTATTTATATATTTGACGATATTTATATATTTGACTGTATTTATATATTTGACTATATTTATATATTTGACTGTATTTATATATTTCACTACATTTATATATTTGACTGTATTTATATATTTGACTGTATTTATATATTTGACTATATTTATATATTTCACTACATTTATATATTTGACTGTATTTATATATTTGACTACATTTATATATTTGACTATATTTATATATTTGACTGTGTTTATATATTTGACTAGATTTATATATTTCACTACATTTATATATTTGACTGTATTTATATATTTGACTGTATTTATATATTTGACTATATTTATATATTACACTATATTTATATATTTGACTGTATTTATATATTTGACGATATTTATATATTTGACTGTATTTATATATTTGACTGTATTTATATATTTGAATGTATTAATATATTTGACTGTATTTATATATATGACGATATTTATATATTTGACTGTATTTATATATTTGACTATATTTATATATTTGACTGTATTTATATATTTGACGATATTTATATATTTGACAGTATTTATATATTTGACAATATTTATATATTACACTATATTTATATATTTGACTGTATTTATATATTTGACGATATTTATATATTTGACTGTATTTATATATTTGACTGTATTTATTTATTACACTATATTTATATATTTGACTGTATTTATATATTTGACGATATTTATATATTTGACTGTATTTATATATTTGACTGTATTTATATATTTGACTGTATTTATATATTTGTCTGTATTTATATATTTGACTATATTTATATATTTGACTGTATTTATATATTTGACTTTATTTATATATTTGTCTATATTTATATATTTGACTGTATTTATATATTTGACTGTATTTATATATTTGACTATATTTATATATTTCACTACATTTATATATTTGACTGTATTTATATATTTGTCTATATTTATATATTTGACTTTATTTATATATTTGTCTATATTTATATATTTGACTGTATTTATATATTTGACTGTATTTATATATTTGACTATATTTATATATTTCACTACATTTATATATTTGACTGTATTTATATATTTGACTGTATTTATATATTTGACTGTATTTATATATTTGACTATATTTATATATTTGACTATATTTATATATTTGACTGTATTTATATATTTGACGATATTTATATATTTGACTATATTTATATTTTTGACTGTATTTATATATTTGATTATATTTATATATTTGACTATATTTATATATATTTGACGAAAATTATATATTTGACTATATTTATATATTTGACTATATTTATATATTTGACAGTATTTATATATTTGACGATATTTATATATTTGACTGTATTTATATATTTGACTATATTTATATATTTGACTGTATTTATATATTTCACTACATTTATATATTTGACTGTATTTATATATTTGACTGTATTTATATATTTGACTATATTTATATATTTCACTACATTTATATATTTGACTGTATTTATATATTTGACTGTATTTATATATGTGACTATATTTATATATTTCACTACATTTATATATTTGACTGTATTTATATATTTGACTACATTTATATATTTGACTATATTTATATATTTGACTGTGTTTATATATTTGACTAGATTTATATATTTCACTACATTTATATATTTGACTGTATTTATATATTTGACTGTATTTATATATTTGACTATATTTATATATTACACTATATTTATATATTTGACTGTATTTATATATTTGACGATATTTATATATTTGACTGTATTTATATATTTGACTGTATTTATATATTTGAATGTATTAATATATTTGACTGTATTTATATATATGACGATATTTATATATTTGACTGTATTTATATATTTGACTATATTTATATATTTGACTGTATTTATATATTTGACGATATTTATATATTTGACAGTATTTATATATTACACTATATTTATATATTTGACTGTATTTATATATTTGACGATATTTATATATTTGACTGTATTTATATATTTGACTGTATTTATTTATTACACTATATTTATATATTTGACTGTATTTATATATTTGACGATATTTATATATTTGACTGTATTTATATATTTGACTGTATTTATATATTTGACTGTATTTATATATTTGTCTGTATTTATATATTTGACTATATTTATATATTTGACTGTATTTATATATTTGACTATATTTATATATTTCACTAAATTTATATATTTGACTGTATTTATATATTTGACTGTATTTATATATTACACTATATTTATATATTTGACTGTATTTATATATTTGACGATATTTATATATTTGACTGTATTTATATATTTGACTGTATTTATATATTTGACTATATTTATATATTTGACTGTATTTATATATTTGACTATATTTATATATTACACTATATTTATATATTTGACTGTATTTATATATTTCACTGTATTTATATATTTGACTGTATTTATATATTTGACAATATTTATATATTTGACTATATTTATATATTTGATTATATTTATATATTTGATTATATTTATATATTTGACTATATTATATATTTGACGATATTTATATATTTGACTATATTTATATATTTGATTATATTTATATATTTGACTGTATTTATATATTTGACGATATTTATATATTTGATTATATTTATATATTTGACTATATTTATATATTTGACGATATTTATGTATTTGACAATATTTATATATTTGACTGTATTTATATATTTGTCTATATTTATATATTTGACTGTATTTATATATTTGACTGTATTTATATATTTGAATATATTTATATATTTGATTATATTATATATTTGACTGTATTTATATATTTGTCTATATTTATATATTTGATTATATTTATATATTTGACTATATTTATATATTTGATTATATTTATATATTTGACTGTATTTATATATTTGCCTATATTTATATATTTGATTATATTTATATATTTGACTGTATTTCAATATTTGACGATATTTATATATTTGTCTATATTTATATATTTGACGATATTTATATATTTGACTGTATTTATATATTGACGATATTTATATATTTGACTGTATTTATATATTTGTCTATATTTATATATTTGATTATATTTATATATTTGATTATATTTATATATTTGACTGTATTTATATATTTCACTACATTTATATATTTGAATATATTTATATATTTGTCTATATTTATATATTTGACGATATTTATATATTTGACTGTATTTATATATTTCACTACATTTATATATTTGACTGTATTTATATATTTGTCTATATTTATATATTTGACGATATTTATATATTGACTGTATTTATATATTTGTCTATATTTATATATTTGTCTATATTATATATTTGACGATATTTATATATTTGACTGTATTTATATATTTGTCTATATTTATATATTTGACTATATTTATATATTTGACTGTATTTATATATTTGACGATATTTATATATTTGACTGTATTTATATATTTGTCTATATTTATATATTTGATTATATTTATATATTTGACTATATTTATATATTTGATTATATTTATATATTTGATTATATTTATATATTTGACTATATTTATATATTTGATTATATTTATATATTTGTCTATATTTATATATTTGACTGTATTTATATATTTCACTACATTTATATATTTGACTGTATTTATATATTTCACTACATTTATATATTTGACTGTTTTTATATATTTGACTATATTATATATTTGATTATATTTATATATTTGACTGTATTTATATATTTGTCTATATTTATATATTTGATTATATTTATATATTTGACTATATTTATATATTTGATTATATTTATATATTTGACTGTATTTATATATTTGTCTATATTTATATATTTGATTATATTTATATATTTGACTGTATTTATATTTGACGATATTTATATATTTGTCTATATTTATATATTTGTCTATATTTATATATTTGGACGATATTATATATTTGACTGTATTTATATATTTGACGATATTTATATATTTGACTGTATTTATATATTTGTCTATATTTATATATTTGATTATATTTATATATTTGACTGTATTTATATATTTCACTACATTTATATATTTGACTATATTTATATATTTGTCTATATTTATATATTTGACGATATTAATATATTTGACTGTATTTATATATTTCACTACATTTATATATTTGACTGTATTTATATATTTGTCTATATTTATATATTTGACTGTATTTATATATTTGTCTATATTTATATATTTGACTATATTTATATATTTGACTGTATTTATATATTTGACGATATTTATATATTTGACTGTATTTATATATTTGTCTATATTTATATATTTGATTATATTTATATATTTGACTATATTTATATATTTGATTATATTTATATATTTGATTATATATATATTTTTGACTATATTTATGTATTTGATTATATTTATATATTTGACTATATTTATATATTTGTCTATATTTATATATTTGATTATATTTATATATTTGACGATATTTATATATTTGACTGTATTTATATATTTGTCTATATTTATATATTTGATTATATTTATATATTTGACTATATTTATATATTTGATTATATTTATATATTTGACTATATTTATATATTTGAATATATATATATATATTTGTCTATATTTATATATTTCACTACATTTATATATTTGTCTATATTTATATATTTGACGATATTTATATATTTGACTGTATTTATATATTTGTCTATATTTATATATTTGATTATATTTATATATTTGACTATATTTATATATTTGATTATATTTATATATTTGTCTAAATTGATATATTTGTCTATATTTATATATTTGTCTATATTTATATATTTGATTATATTTATATATTTGACTATATTTATATATTTGATTATATTTATATATTTGTCTAAATTTATATATTTGTCTATATTTATATATTTGACTATATTTATATATTTGATTATATTGATATATATTTGATTATATTTATATATTTGACTATATTTATATATTTGACTATATTTATATATTTGTCTATATTTATATATTTGTCTATATTTATATATTTGATTATATTTATATATTTGACTATATTTATATATTTGATTATATTTATATATTTGACTATATTTATATGTTTGATTATATTTATATATTTGACTGTATTTATATATTTGACTATATTTATATATTTGTCTATATTTATATATTTGATTATATTTATATATTTCACTAGATTTATATATTTGACTATATTTATATATTTGACTGTATTTATATATTTGACTATATTTATATATTTGTCTATATTTATATATTTCATTATATTTATATATTTGACTATCTTTATATATTTGTCTATATTTATATATTTGTCTATATTTATATATTTGACTATATTTATATATTTCACTACATTTATATATTTGACTGTATTTATATATTTGTCTATATTTATATATTTCACGATATTTATATATTTGACTGTATTTATATATTTGACTATATTTATATATTTGACTATATTTATATAATTGACTATATTTATATATTTGACTGTATTTATATATTTGTCTATATTTATATATTTGACTATATTTATATATTTCACTACATTTATATATTTGATTATATTTATATATTTGATTGTATTTATATATTTGATTATATTTATATATTTGATTATATTTATATATTTGACTATATTTATATATTTGACTATATTTATATATTTGACTGTATTTATAAATTTGTCTATATTTATATATTTGACTATATTTATATATTTGACGATATTTATATATTTGACTATATTTATATATTTCACTGTATTTATATATTTGACGATATTTATATATTTGACTATATTTATATATTTGACTATATTTATATATTTGACGATTTTTATATATTTGACTATATTTATATATTTGACTATATTTATATATTTGACTATATTTATATATTTGACTATATTTATATATTTGACTATATTTATATATTTGACGATATTTATATATTTGACTATATTTATATATTTGACTGTATTTATATATTTGATTATATTTATATATTTGATTATATTTATATATTTGACTATATTTATATATTTGACGATATTTATATATTTGACTATATTTATATATTTGACTGTATTTATATATTTGACGATATTTATATATTTGGCTATATTTATATATTTGACTATATTTATATATTTGACTATATTTATATATTTGACTATATTTATATATTTCACTACATTTATATATTTGACTATATTTATATATTTGACTATATTTATATATTTGACTATATTTATATATTTGACTGTATTTATATATTTGACTATATTTATATATTTGACTATATTTATATATTTGACTATATTTATTTATTTCACTACATTTATATATTTGACTATATTTATATATTTGACTATATTTATATATTTGACTATATTTATATATTTCACTACATTTATATATTTGACTGTATTTATATATTTGTCTATATTTATATATTTGATTATATTTATATATTTGACTATATTTATATATTTGATTATATTTATATATTTGACTATATTTATATATTTGTCTATATTTATATATTTGACTATATTTATATATTTGACTGTATTTATATATTTGATTATATTTATATATTTCACTACATTTATATATTTGACTATATTTATATATTTGTCTATATTTATATATTTGACTATATTTATATATTTGACTGTATTTATATATTTGATTATATTTATATATTTGACTGTATTTATATATTTGTCTATATTTATATATTTGATTATATTTATATATTTGACTATATTTATATATTTGATTATATTTATATATTTGTCTATATTTTTATATTTGTCTATATTTATATATTTGATTATATTTATATATTTGACTATATTTATATATTTGTCTATATTTATATATTTGACTATATTTATATATTTGACTGTATTTATAAATTTGTCTATATTTATATATTTGACTATATCTATATATTTGATTATATTTATATATTTGATTATATTTATATATTTGACTATATTTATATATTTGATTATATTTATATATTTCACTACATTTATATATTTGACTGTATTTATATATTTGTCTATATTTATATATTTGTTTATATTTATATATTTGACTATATTTATATATTTGATTATATTTATATATTTGACTATATTTATATATTTGTCTATATTTATATATTTGATTATATTTATATATTTGACTATATTTATATATTTGACTGTATTTATAAATTTGTCTATATTTATATATTTGACTATATTTATATATTTGATTATATTTATATATTTGATTATATTTATATATTTGACTATATTTATATATTTGACTATATTTATATATTTGACGATATTTATATATTTGACTATATTTATATATTTCACTACATTTATATATATGACTGTATTTATATATTTGTCTATATTTATATATTTGATTATATTTATATATTTGACTGTATTTATATATTTCACTACATTTATATATTTGACTGTATTTATATATTTGTCTATATTTATATATTTGACTATATTTATATATTTGACTGTATTTATATATTTGACTGTATTTATATATTTGACGATATTTATATATTTGACTATATTTGTATATTTGACTATATTTATATATTTGACGATATTTATATATTTGACTATATTTATATATTTGACGATATTTATATATTTGACGATATTTATATATTTGACTATATTTATATATTTCACTACATTTATATATTTGACTGTATTTATATATTTGTCTATATTTATATATTTGATTATATTTATATATTTGACTTTATTTATATATTTCACTACGTTTATATATTTGACTATATTTATATATTTGACTATATTTATATATTTGACGATATTTATATATTTGACTATATTTATATATTTGACTGTATTTATATATTTGACGATATTTATATATTTGACTATATTTATATATTTGACTATATTTATATATTTGACGATTTTTATATATTTGACTATATTTATATATTTGACGATATTTATATATTTGACTATATTTATATATTTGACTATATTTATATATTTGACTATATTTATATATTTGATTATATTTATATATTTGACTATATTTATATATTTGACGATATTTATATATTTGACTATATTTATATATTTGACTGTATTTATATATTTGATTATATTTATATATTTGACTATATTTATATATTTGACTATATTTATATATTTGACTGTATTTATATATTTGACGATATTTATATATTTGGCTATATTTATATATTTGACTATATTTATATATTTGACTATATTTATATATTTGACTATATTTATATATTTCACTACATTTATATATTTGACTATATTTATATATTTGACTATATTTATATATTTGACTATATTTATATATTTGACTGTATTTATATATTTGACTATATTTATATATTTGACTATATTTATATATTTGACTATATTTATTTATTTCACTACATTTATATATTTGACTATATTTATATATTTGACTATATTTATATATTTGACTATATTTATATATTTCACTACATTTATATATTTGACTGTATTTATATATTTGTCTATATTTATATATTTGATTATATTTATATATTTGACTATATTTATATATTTGATTATATTTATATATTTGACTATATTTATATATTTGTCTATATTTATATATTTGACTATATTTATATATTTGACTGTATTTATATATTTGATTATATTTATATATTTCACTACATTTATATATTTGACTATATTTATATATTTGTCTATATTTATATATTTGACTATATTTATATATTTGACTGTATTTATATATTTGATTATATTTATATATTTGACTGTATTTATATATTTGTCTATATTTATATATTTGATTATATTTATATATTTGACTATATTTATATATTTGATTATATTTATATATTTGTCTATATTTTTATATTTGTCTATATTTATATATTTGATTATATTTATATATTTGACTATATTTATATATTTGTCTATATTTATATATTTGACTATATTTATATATTTGACTGTATTTATAAATTTGTCTATATTTATATATTTGACTATATCTATATATTTGATTATATTTATATATTTGATTATATTTATATATTTGACTATATTTATATATTTGATTATATTTATATATTTCACTACATTTATATATTTGACTGTATTTATATATTTGTCTATATTTATATATTTGTTTATATTTATATATTTGACTATATTTATATATTTGATTATATTTATATATTTGACTATATTTATATATTTGTCTATATTTATATATTTGATTATATTTATATATTTGACTATATTTATATATTTGACTATATTTATATATTTGACTGTATTTATAAATTTGTCTATATTTATATATTTGACTATATTTATATATTTGATTATATTTATATATTTGATTATATTTAATATTTGACTATATTTATATATTTGACTATATTTATATATTTGACGATATTTATATATTTGACTATATTTATATATTTCACTACATTTATATATATGACTGTATTTATATATTTGTCTATATTTATATATTTGATTATATTTATATATTTGACTGTATTTATATATTTCACTACATTTATATATTTGACTGTATTTATATATTTGTCTATATTTATATATTTGACTATATTTATATATTTGACTGTATTTATATATTTGACTGTATTTATATATTTGACGATATTTATATATTTGACTATATTTGTATATTTGACTATATTTATATATTTGACGATATTTATATATTTGACTATATTTATATATTTGACGATATTTATATATTTGACGATATTTATATATTTGACTATATTTATATATTTCACTACATTTATATATTTGACTGTATTTATATATTTGTCTATATTTATATATTTGATTATATTTATATATTTGACTGTATTTATATATTTCACTACGTTTATATATTTGACTATATTTATATATTTGTCTATATTTATATATTTGACGATATTTATATATTTGACTGTATTTATATATTTGTCTATATTTATATATTTGACTGTATTTATATATTTGTCTATATTTATATATTTGATTATATTTATATATTTGACTGTATTTATATATTTGTCTATATTTATATATTTGACTGTATTGATATATTTGTCTATATTTATATATTTGACTATATTTATATATTTCACTACATTTATATATTTGACTATATTTATATATTTGTCTATATTTATATATTTGACTATATTTATATAATTGATTATATTTATATATTTGATTATATTTATATATTTGACTGTATTTATATATTTGTCTATATTTATATATTTGACTGTATTTATATATTTGTCTATATTTATATATTTGACTATATTTATATATTTGACTATATTTATATATTTGACTGTATATATATATTTGTCTATATTTATATATTTGATTATATTTATATATTTGACTATATTTATATATTTGGCTATATTTATATATTTGACTATATTTATATATTTGACTGTATTTATATATTTGTCTATATTTATATATTTGACTATATTTATATATTTGATTATATTTATATATTTGACTATATTTATATATTTGACTATATTTATATATTTGATTATATTTATATATTTGATTATATTTATATATTTGACTGTATTTATATATTTGTCTATATTTATATATTTGTCTATATTTATATATTTGACTGTATTTATATATTTGTCTATATTTATATTTTTGATTATATTTATATATTTGATTATATTTATATATTTGATTATATTTATATATTTGACTATATTTATATATTTGACTATATTTATATATTTGATTATATTTATATATTTGATTATATTTATATATTTGACTATATTTATATATTTGATTATATTTATAAATTTGATTATATTTATATATTTGACTATATTTATATATTTGATTATATTTATATATTTGATTATATTTATATATTTGACTATATTTATATATTTGACTATATTTATATATTTGATTATATTTATATATTTGATTATATTTATATATTTGACTATATTTATATATTTGATTATATTTATATATTTGATTATATTTATATATTTGACTATATTTATATATTTGATTATATTTATATATTTGATTATATTTATATATTTGACTATATTTATATATTTGATTATATTTATATATTTGATTATATTTATATATTTGACTATATTTATATATTTGACTATATTTATATATTTGATTATATTTATATATTTGATTATATTTATATATTTGACTATATTTATATATTTGATTATATTTATATATTTGACTATATTTATATATTTGACTATATTTATATATTTGATTATATTTATATATTTGATTATATTTATATATTTGACTATATTTATATATTTGACTATATTTATATATTTGACTGTATTTATATATTTGTCTATATTTATATATTTGATTATATTTATATATTTGACTATATTTATATATTTGATTATATTTATATATTTCACTACATTTATATATTTGACTGTATTTATATATTTGTCTATATTTATATATTTGATTATATTTATATATTTGACTATATTTATATATTTGATTATATTTATATATTTGACTATATTTATATATTTGTCTATATTTATATATTTGATTATATTTATATATTTGAATATATTTATATATTTGACTATATTTATATATTTGATTATATTTATATATTTGATTATATTTATATATTTGACTATATTTATATATTTGATTATATTTATATATTTGATTATATTTATATATTTGACTATATTTATATATTTGACTATATTTATATATTTGATTATATTTATATATTTGATTATATTTATATATTTGACTATATTTATATATTTGATTATATTTATATATTTGACTATATTTATATATTTGACTATATTTATATATTTGATTATATTTATATATTTGACTATATTTATATATTTGACTATATTTATATATTTGACTGTATTTATATATTTGTCTATATTTATATATTTGATTATATTTATATATTTGACTATATTTATATATTTGATTATATTTATATATTTGACTATATTTATATATTTGATTATATTTATATATTTGATTATATTTATATATTTGACTATATTTATATATTTGACTATATTTATATATTTGATTATATTTATATATTTGATTATATTTATATATTTGACTATATTTATATATTTGATTATATTTATATATTTGATTATATTTATATATTTGACTATATTTATATATTTGACTATATTTATATATTTGATTATATTTATATATTTGATTATATTTATATATTTGACTATATTTATATATTTGATTATATTTATATATTTGACTATATTTATATATTTGACTATATTTATATATTTGATTATATTTATATATTTGATTATATTTATATATTTGACTATATTTATATATTTGACTATATTTATATATTTGACTGTATTTATATATTTGTCTATATTTATATATTTGATTATATTTATATATTTGACTATATTTATATATTTGATTATATTTATATATTTCACTACATTTATATATTTGACTGTATTTATATATTTGTCTATATTTATATATTTGATTATATTTATATATTTGACTATATTTATATATTTGATTATATTTATATATTTGACTATATTTATATATTTGTCTATATTTATATATTTGACTATATTTATATATTTGACTGTATTTATATATTTGATTATATTTATATATTTCACTACATTTATATATTTGACTATATTTATATATTTGTCTATATTTATATATTTGACTATATTTATATATTTGACTGTATTTATATATTTGATTATATTTATATATTTGACTGTATTTATATATTTGTCTATATTTATATATTTGATTATATTTATATATTTGACTATATTTATATATTTGATTATATTTATATATTTGTCTATATTTTTATATTTGTCTATATTTATATATTTGATTATATTTATATATTTGACTATATTTATATATTTGTCTATATTTATATATTTGACTATATTTATATATTTGACTGTATTTATAAATTTGTCTATATTTATATATTTGACTATATCTATATATTTGATTATATTTATATATTTGATTATATTTATATATTTGACTATATTTATATATTTGATTATATTTATATATTTCACTACATTTATATATTTGACTGTATTTATATATTTGTCTATATTTATATATTTGTTTATATTTATATATTTGACTATATTTATATATTTGATTATATTTATATATTTGACTATATTTATATATTTGTCTATATTTATATATTTGATTATATTTATATATTTGACTATATTTATATATTTGACTATATTTATATATTTGACTGTATTTATAAATTTGTCTATATTTATATATTTGACTATATTTATATATTTGATTATATTTATATATTTGATTATATTTATATATTTGACTATATTTATATATTTGACTATATTTATATATTTGACGATATTTATATATTTGACTATATTTATATATTTCACTACATTTATATATATGACTGTATTTATATATTTGTCTATATTTATATATTTGATTATATTTATATATTTGACTGTATTTATATATTTCACTACATTTATATATTTGACTGTATTTATATATTTGTCTATATTTATATATTTGACTATATTTATATATTTGACTGTATTTATATATTTGACTGTATTTATATATTTGACGATATTTATATATTTGACTATATTTGTATATTTGACTATATTTATATATTTGACGATATTTATATATTTGACTATATTTATATATTTGACGATATTTATATATTTGACGATATTTATATATTTGACTATATTTATATATTTCACTACATTTATATATTTGACTGTATTTATATATTTGTCTATATTTATATATTTGATTATATTTATATATTTGACTGTATTTATATATTTCACTACGTTTATATATTTGACTATATTTATATATTTGACTATATTTATATATTTGACGATATTTATATATTTGACTATATTTATATATTTGACTGTATTTATATATTTGACGATATTTATATATTTGACTATATTTATATATTTGACTATATTTATATATTTGACGATTTTTATATATTTGACTATATTTATATATTTGACGATATTTATATATTTGACTATATTTATATATTTGACTATATTTATATATTTGACTATATTTATATATTTGATTATATTTATATATTTGACTATATTTATATATTTGACGATATTTATATATTTGACTATATTTATATATTTGACTGTATTTATATATTTGATTATATTTATATATTTGATTATATTTATATATTTGACTATATTTATATATTTGACTATATTTATATATTTGACTGTATTTATATATTTGACTGTATTTATATATTTGACGATATTTATATATTTGGCTATATTTATATATTTGACTATATTTATATATTTGACTATATTTTTATATTTGACTATATTTATATATTTCACTACATTTATATATTTGACTATATTTATATATTTGACTATATTTATATATTTGACTATATTTATATATTTGACTGTATTTATATATTTGACTATATTTATATATTTGACTATATTTATATATTTGACTATATTTATTTATTTCACTACATTTATATATTTGACTATATTTATATATTTGACTATATTTATATATTTGACTATATTTATATATTTGACTATATTTATATATTTCACTACATTTATATATTTGACTGTATTTATATATTTGTCTATATTTATATATTTGATTATATTTATATATTTGACTATATTTATATATTTGATTATATTTATATATTTGACTATATTTATATATTTGTCTATATTTATATATTTGACTATATTTATATATTTGACTGTATTTATATATTTGATTATATTTATATATTTCACTACATTTATATATTTGACTATATTTATATATTTGTCTATATTTATATATTTGACTATATTTATATATTTGACTGTATTTATATATTTGATTATATTTATATATTTGACTGTATTTATATATTTGTCTATATTTATATATTTGATTATATTTATATATTTGACTATATTTATATATTTGATTATATTTATATATTTGTCTATATTTTTATATTTGTCTATATTTATATATTTGATTATATTTATATATTTGACTATATTTATATATTTGTCTATATTTATATATTTGACTATATTTATATATTTGACTGTATTTATAAATTTGTCTATATTTATATATTTGACTATATCTATATATTTGATTATATTTATATATTTGATTATATTTATATATTTGACTATATTTATATATTTGATTATATTTATATATTTCACTACATTTATATATTTGACTGTATTTATATATTTGTCTATATTTATATATTTGTTTATATTTATATATTTGACTATATTTATATATTTGATTATATTTATATATTTGACTATATTTATATATTTGTCTATATTTATATATTTGATTATATTTATATATTTGACTATATTTATATATTTGACTATATTTATATATTTGACTGTATTTATAAATTTGTCTATATTTATATATTTGACTATATTTATATATTTGATTATATTTATATATTTGATTATATTTAATATTTGACTATATTTATATATTTGACTATATTTATATATTTGACGATATTTATATATTTGACTATATTTATATATTTCACTACATTTATATATATGACTGTATTTATATATTTGTCTATATTTATATATTTGATTATATTTATATATTTGACTGTATTTATATATTTCACTACATTTATATATTTGACTGTATTTATATATTTGTCTATATTTATATATTTGACTATATTTATATATTTGACTGTATTTATATATTTGACTGTATTTATATATTTGACGATATTTATATATTTGACTATATTTGTATATTTGACTATATTTATATATTTGACGATATTTATATATTTGACGATATTTATATATTTGACGATATTTATATATTTGACTATATTTATATATTTCACTACATTTATATATTTGACTGTATTTATATATTTGTCTATATTTATATATTTGATTATATTTATATATTTGACTGTATTTATATATTTCACTACGTTTATATATTTGACTATATTTATATATTTGTCTATATTTATATATTTGACGATATTTATATATTTGACTGTATTTATATATTTGTCTATATTTATATATTTGACTGTATTTATATATTTGTCTATATTTATATATTTGATTATATTTATATATTTGACTGTATTTATATATTTGTCTATATTTATATATTTGACTGTATTGATATATTTGTCTATATTTATATATTTGACTATATTTATATATTTCACTACATTTATATATTTGACTATATTTATATATTTGTCTATATTTATATATTTCACTACATTTATATATTTGACTATATTTATTTATTTCACTACATTTATATATTTGACTATATTTATATATTTGACTATATTTATATATTTGACTATATTTATATATTTCACTACATTTATATATTTGACTGTATTTATATATTTGTCTATATTTATATATTTGATTATATTTATATATTTGACTATATTTATATATTTGATTATATTTATATATTTGACTATATTTATATATTTGTCTATATTTATATATTTGACTATATTTATATATTTGACTGTATTTATATATTTGATTATATTTATATATTTCACTACATTTATATATTTGACTATATTTATATATTTGTCTATATTTATATATTTGACTATATTTATATATTTGACTGTATTTATATATTTGATTATATTTATATATTTGACTGTATTTATATATTTGTCTATATTTATATATTTGATTATATTTATATATTTGACTATATTTATATATTTGATTATATTTATATATTTGTCTATATTTTTATATTTGTCTATATTTATATATTTGATTATATTTATATATTTGACTATATTTATATATTTGTCTATATTTATATATTTGACTATATTTATATATTTGACTGTATTTATAAATTTGTCTATATTTATATATTTGACTATATCTATATATTTGATTATATTTATATATTTGATTATATTTATATATTTGACTATATTTATATATTTGATTATATTTATATATTTCACTACATTTATATATTTGACTGTATTTATATATTTGTCTATATTTATATATTTGTTTATATTTATATATTTGACTATATTTATATATTTGATTATATTTATATATTTGACTATATTTATATATTTGTCTATATTTATATATTTGATTATATTTATATATTTGACTATATTTATATATTTGACTATATTTATATATTTGACTGTATTTATAAATTTGTCTATATTTATATATTTGACTATATTTATATATTTGATTATATTTATATATTTGATTATATTTAATATTTGACTATATTTATATATTTGACTATATTTATATATTTGACGATATTTATATATTTGACTATATTTATATATTTCACTACATTTATATATATGACTGTATTTATATATTTGTCTATATTTATATATTTGATTATATTTATATATTTGACTGTATTTATATATTTCACTACATTTATATATTTGACTGTATTTATATATTTGTCTATATTTATATATTTGACTATATTTATATATTTGACTGTATTTATATATTTGACTGTATTTATATATTTGACGATATTTATATATTTGACTATATTTGTATATTTGACTATATTTATATATTTGACGATATTTATATATTTGACTATATTTATATATTTGACGATATTTATATATTTGACGATATTTATATATTTGACTATATTTATATATTTCACTACATTTATATATTTGACTGTATTTATATATTTGTCTATATTTATATATTTGATTATATTTATATATTTGACTGTATTTATATATTTCACTACGTTTATATATTTGACTATATTTATATATTTGTCTATATTTATATATTTGACGATATTTATATATTTGACTGTATTTATATATTTGTCTATATTTATATATTTGACTGTATTTATATATTTGTCTATATTTATATATTTGATTATATTTATATATTTGACTGTATTTTTTTATATTTGTCTATATTTATATATTTGACTGTATTGATATATTTGTCTATATTTATATATTTGACTATATTTATATATTTCACTACATTTATATATTTGACTATATTTATATATTTGTCTATATTTATATATTTGACTATATTTATATATTTGATTATATTTATATATTTGATTATATTTATATATTTGACTGTATTTATATATTTGTCTATATTTATATATTTGTCTATATTTATATATTTGACTGTATTTATATATTTGTCTATATTTATATATTTGACTATATTTATATATTTGACTATATTTATATATTTGACTGTATATATATATTTGCCTATATTTATATATTTGATTATATTTATATATTTGGCTATATTTATATATTTGACTATATTTATATATTTGACTGTATTTATATATTTGTCTATATTTATATATTTGACTATATTTATATATTTGATTATATTTATATATTTGACTATATTTATATATTTGACTATATTTATATATTTGATTATATTTATATATTTGATTATATTTATATATTTGACTGTATTTATATATTTGTCTATATTTATATATTTGTCTATATTTATATATTTGACTGTATTTATATATTTGTCTATATTTATATTTTTGATTATATTTATATATTTGATTATATTTATATATTTGATTATATTTATATATTTGACTATATTTATATATTTGACTATATTTATATATTTGATTATATTTATATATTTGATTATATTTATATATTTGACTATATTTATATATTTGATTATATTTATAAATTTGATTATATTTATATATTTGACTATATTTATATATTTGATTATATTTATATATTTGATTATATTTATATATTTGACTATATTTATATATTTGACTATATTTATATATTTGATTATATTTATATATTTGATTATATTTATATATTTGACTATATTTATATATTTGATTATATTTATATATTTGATTATATTTATATATTTGACTATATTTATATATTTGACTATATTTATATATTTGATTATATTTATATATTTGATTATATTTATATATTTGACTATATTTATATATTTGATTATATTTATATATTTGATTATATTTATATATTTGACTATATTTATATATTTGACTATATTTATATATTTGATTATATTTATATATTTGATTATATTTATATATTTGACTATATTTATATATTTGATTATATTTATATATTTGACTATATTTATATATTTGACTATATTTATATATTTGATTATATTTATATATTTGATTATATTTATATATTTGACTATATTTATATATTTGACTATATTTATATATTTGACTGTATTTATATATTTGACGATATTTATATATTTGGCTATATTTATATATTTGACTATATTTATATATTTGACTATATTTATATATTTGACTATATTTATATATTTCACTACATTTATATATTTGACTATATTTATATATTTGACTATATTTATATATTTGACTATATTTATATATTTGACTGTATTTATATATTTGACTATATTTATATATTTGACTATATTTATATATTTGACTATATTTATTTATTTCACTACATTTATATATTTGACTATATTTATATATTTGACTATATTTATATATTTGATATATTTATATATTTCACTACATTTATATATTTGACTGTATTTATATATTTGTCTATATTTATATATTTGATTATATTTATATATTTGACTATATTTATATATTTGATTATATTTATATATTTGACTATATTTATATATTTGTCTATATTTATATATTTGACTATATTTATATATTTGACTGTATTTATATATTTGATTATATTTATATATTTCACTACATTTATATATTTGACTATATTTATATATTTGTCTATATTTATATATTTGACTATATTTATATATTTGACTGTATTTATATATTTGATTATATTTATATATTTGACTGTATTTATATATTTGTCTATATTTATATATTTGATTATATTTATATATTTGACTATATTTATATATTTGATTATATTTATATATTTGTCTATATTTTTATATTTGTCTATATTTATATATTTGATTATATTTATATATTTGACTATATTTATATATTTGTCTATATTTATATATTTGACTATATTTATATATTTGACTGTATTTATAAATTTGTCTATATTTATATATTTGACTATATCTATATATTTGATTATATTTATATATTTGATTATATTTATATATTTGACTATATTTATATATTTGATTATATTTATATATTTCACTACATTTATATATTTGACTGTATTTATATATTTGTCTATATTTATATATTTGTTTATATTTATATATTTGACTATATTTATATATTTGATTATATTTATATATTTGACTATATTTATATATTTGTCTATATTTATATATTTGATTATATTTATATATTTGACTATATTTATATATTTGACTATATTTATATATTTGACTGTATTTATAAATTTGTCTATATTTATATATTTGACTATATTTATATATTTGATTATATTTATATATTTGATTATATTTAATATTTGACTATATTTATATATTTGACTATATTTATATATTTGACGATATTTATATATTTGACTATATTTATATATTTCACTACATTTATATATATGACTGTATTTATATATTTGTCTATATTTATATATTTGATTATATTTATATATTTGACTGTATTTATATATTTCACTACATTTATATATTTGACTGTATTTATATATTTGTCTATATTTATATATTTGACTATATTTATATATTTGACTGTATTTATATATTTGACTGTATTTATATATTTGACGATATTTATATATTTGACTATATTTGTATATTTGACTATATTTATATATTTGACGATATTTATATATTTGACTATATTTATATATTTGACGATATTTATATATTTGACGATATTTATATATTTGACTATATTTATATATTTCACTACATTTATATATTTGACTGTATTTATATATTTGTCTATATTTATATATTTGACTGTATTTATATATTTCACTACGTTTATATATTTGACTATATTTATATATTTGTCTATATTTATATATTTGACGATATTTATATATTTGACTGTATTTATATATTTGTCTATATTTATATATTTGACTGTATTTATATATTTGTCTATATTTATATATTTGATTATATTTATATATTTGACTGTATTTATATATTTGTCTATATTTATATATTTGACTGTATTGATATATTTGTCTATATTTATATATTTGACTATATTTATATATTTCACTACATTTATATATTTGACTATATTTATATATTTGTCTATATTTATATATTTGACTATATTTATATATTTGATTATATTTATATATTTGATTATATTTATATATTTGACTGTATTTATATATTTGTCTATATTTATATATTTGTCTATATTTATATATTTGACTGTATTTATATATTTGTCTATATTTATATATTTGACTATATTTATATATTTGACTATATTTATATATTTGACTGTATATATATATTTGTCTATATTTATATATTTGATTATATTTATATATTTGACTATATTTATATATTTGGCTATATTTATATATTTGACTATATTTATATATTTGACTGTATTTATATATTTGTCTATATTTATATATTTGACTATATTTATATATTTGACTATATTTATATATTTGATTATATTTATATATTTGATTATATTTATATATTTGACTGTATTTATATATTTGTCTATATTTATATATTTGTCTATATTTATATATTTGACTGTATTTATATATTTGTCTATATTTATATTTTTGATTATATTTATATATTTGATTATATTTATATATTTGATTATATTTATATATTTGACTATATTTATATATTTGACTATATTTATATATTTGATTATATTTATATATTTGATTATATTTATATATTTGACTATATTTATATATTTGATTATATTTATAAATTTGATTATATTTATATATTTGACTATATTTATATATTTGATTATATTTATATATTTGATTATATTTATATATTTGACTATATTTATATATTTGACTATATTTATATATTTGATTATATTTATATATTTGATTATATTTATATATTTGACTATATTTATATATTTGATTATATTTATATATTTGATTATATTTATATATTTGACTATATTTATATATTTGACTATATTTATATATTTGATTATATTTATATATTTGATTATATTTATATATTTGACTATATTTATATATTTGATTATATTTATATATTTGATTATATTTATATATTTGACTATATTTATATATTTGACTATATTTATATATTTGATTATATTTATATATTTGATTATATTTATATATTTGACTATATTTATATATTTGATTATATTTATATATTTGACTATATTTATATATTTGACTATATTTATATATTTGATTATATTTATATATTTGATTATATTTATATATTTGACTATATTTATATATTTGACTATATTTATATATTTGACTGTATTTATATATTTGACTATATACATATATTTTACTATATTTATATTGAACCCTTATTAATCTGCGATAAATAAGTATTCATGATTTATTATTACTATTACTGCGGCCCAGGCAGTACATGTGGAAGTTGACAAAGAGGAAGACAAGTTAGTTTGTTGCAATGATTACCACAGAAGCAGAGCTTGGCAGCTATTCTTGAAGACGACCGGGTAAGCCGAGTTCAAGGCCAGATTTTGTAACGACATGCACCAAAATTGGAGTCATGAGGGGATGGTCACGAGTTAGTTGCAACCGACCTACGATTGAATCAGCCAATCAGATGAGACCACGCCAAAACCACGCGATGGGAAGCGTCCCCGGTAAAAAGCGCGTGGAATTGATTATCTAAAGAACCGCCGATCCGAAATATCTCCCCATGAGTGCGCTGAGACATTTGAATTAAATGATGAAGATTGACACTAGTCCCATGTGTGTGAGATAAAAACTCTAGAAAATGTTTCTTAATTCTTCCCACTCCACCTCAGTCTATCAGTTTCCAATAAATTGATCGAGGAGATGCTGTTTCGAGGACAACCGTTTTGAGCTCTGGTGAGCTAGGTTCACGCCAGTTTGCGTGGTGATTTTATGCTCTTAAGAATTATTTTAAAGACAACTATTTTCAGCTCTTATGGGCAAGACTTTAAGTAACATTCCAATTAGTGCTCGACGCGAGCAAAGGTCCACGCAGAGCGGTAGAGATTATCTAACGAGGTAAGGACTGCCAGACAGTCATATTTAAAACTTGTTTTTCAAGCCAGTGACGGTGTGTTTGAAGTGTATATTTCATGTAAATATTTATTGTATTCTTCAAGTGATATATTGTGCGTGTGTAAGCGAATGCTAAGCTAGGGAAAGTCTTCGTTGATTAATCGCATAGGACAATCGTGGGTGAAAGTAGTAACTCACAGCGATTATAGCCAGTCAATTTATATTAAATTTGAACATTTCTGTCCAAGAGACTACGGCAAGATGTCCGACGTTTGGTCAGGGGCCGGAGTGATGTCCAACGCTTCTATGGAGTCGACGATGGAGGGCTAATTTCCCGTAGGGAAATGGGCCTAGATGGAAGTTATATGTTCTACAAGCTGATACGGTGATGTACAAAAATTGATTTACTCAATATGTAGTTAGATATGGCGGGGGAACTTTGTAAATAGTTCATTTATTCTTTTTTTGTTTAGATTGTTTTTCATGCACCGACACTAATGTTTTAAATGTACGTTGGCGCGTGGCCAAAGTTGTTTGTTGTGTATTTTTCTTTGGAGTCATATTTAGTGTACACGGCGCGTGTAACAGATTTATCCATGCGAATGCGAAACCCGTTACATTCGATAAGTGGTGCTTTATTAAAATTCATATTTTTAATAGGAAAGGGAGGTAATTATGTAAGATGTTTGCTGAACAGGTTATTACTCATATTAGGGTTGCCGAGCGCAACAAATTAAGATGTAATTGTAGAACACCTTAGTTCTAATTTTTTTAGATTTTTTGAGTCCTTTTCAGGTTCGTTAGTCACGGCCTAGAATGGAGGCGCCAGCTGGTGGAAAATATTTATGTCATTTTATTTCAGGGTCTGTCAAACCCATACGTGTGATTCTGTGTGTGTTATCGTGTCAGGTGTGTGTTTTGATTCTACGTGAAGAGGGGTAGAGGTCCTACCGCCCTCATATTTGTTGTTGTTGTATTTTTGATGGAAAGGCAGGGTGCTCCGAGGAGACCACTGTACCTTGTCCAATGCTGATTCTTGGATTTCCTAGGGGAAATGCTGAGATATTTTGTTCTGACACACACACACACGTATATATTGTGCTTTGGGGCACGCTTCTTCGAGACTCGATCCCGTGCCTTGGGAGGTCGAGGTCATTTTGACACGTGGGTTGACAGATATGCAGATTTCCACGTACCGCCCGTCTAGCCTTGGTGACTTATTTTTGTTAGGCAGTCCTGTTGTCCGACTGGCCCCTTTAAGCTATCATTAGCAAACCTGTTCTTTTGTGATGGTTATTTGAACCATAATTAATTGGGGAGTTCGCCACGTTTGTGACGGATTATTGCATGTCGTATGGATAGAATATTGTGTTAATGATGTAAATGTTGGCTTTGAGCCTAGTGATTTGTCTATGACTCATTTCATGTAAGTTAGTCTGTGTGACACCTGTTTGGTGTAGTTGTATTTACTTGTAAAGATGACGGCGGTCATATGTGTATTTCTTTTGTTGGTCACGTGTTAACTTACTTGTGTTGATTTGTGAGAAGTCCTAATTTTAGGCAGTAAATGTTTTGCTACGGCAGTTTTGATTCCAATTTCATGCGGAAATTTTTGTTGTTTATTTTAGTATAGGAAGTGTCGGTTTAGTTTTAAGTTGTGTATAGTTGTTCCCCGCGTCTGTCTAGCTCTAAGTAATGCGGATTCGTCTTCTGAAAGTTTATTCCGGATGATGACGAATCATGCATTCAATTGTACTCATCGTGAAGCATGTAGAACAGCACACGCGCATACATTGTCATTATTGTTGATTTTTTTGGGACATTTGGTCCGAGTAATAATCTCTCCTGAGATTTGGCTTAGTTTTGGCAATTTAATTTATTCAGTGGGAGTCATTATGTGAGTTTTGTTTGTTTAATTCTTTGTTAATAGCTGATCTGTCATTAAATTCATTTGTTATAATCCTGGCTTCACTTTTTCCTGCATGTTATTTTGTTATATGTTACCCTGCATGTTAATGAAGTGCTTTAACAACAACTTACGATATGGACTGTTACACCTCCCGAAACTGAGTCTCATAAGCTTCTTTGCAAGGGTTCAACATATTACACTATATTTATATATTTGACTATATTTATATATTTCACTATATTTATATATTTGACTATATTTATATATTTGACTATATTTATATATTTCACTATATTTACATATTTGATTATATGTATTTGTATAATTACGAAACAAATAGAATGGAAACAGGTTTGAAATTTAGTATGTTGGAAACATTACGGCGAAATAAGCTAAGTTGGTATGGCCATATACAGTGGATGGAAGGAACTGCTAAAAAGCACACCAAAATGGTTGTGATCGGGAAAAGACCTGTTGGAAGAGCAACAAGATGGATTGATGTGGTTAAGAAGGACATCTCCGTAAGTGGTCTTCAGTAGGATGGAATCCAAGAAGAGGAGCTGTATAAAGATAGATGAAGGTGGAAGAGGCTCGTCACCAGCACCCGGGAAACTGGAGCTGTTACTTGATGATGATGATGTTAATGATAATTATCATCAGCTTATTAAAATGAAGCTATAAAATTTTAAAATGTTATGTTACAGTCATCAAAGAAAGTAAAAATAAAAAACAGAACATAACACGTTGCCAATGTTTTGTGGTAAGAATCATTTGTTGATGACAGCGCATTAAAGCGAACATTGGGAAAGGCTTGGGGAACAGGAAACAGACGAACATTTTGACGTGTAAGTTGTAGAACAAATGAAGGAAGTCTTATTTGCACATATCTTGTTGCAACAAAATGAACGGTTACAGCTGACAAAGTAGACTTTCACAGGGTGTCTGAAAGTTTCCGCAACACTGCATTCAGGAGCATGGAGATTTATCGTTGTCCGTATGACATTGCTTCCGTTTAATGAAGGGAATTTAACACGTTTTCACCCCTAAGTTCGCGGAACCGTCAAATATTTCCGGTCTAGACAAGATTCCGTTTGATAAGAGAGTCCGTCGAAGGCAGTTTTTACTGTAATTACTATAAGGTGCGTTCAAAAATAACGAGCCGGAGGTATAATTACAGAAACCAGTACCTGTATGTTAGAAGTATTGGTCCTGGCTGTTGAGGCACTTGTCCCACTGTGACACGGGGCGGTGAATGGCTGTCTCATAAAATTCCCTGGGCTGCGATGTGAACCAGTTCCGCACGTACAGCTGGACGTCGGCGTCCGAGGTGAATCGTTGGCCCAGCAGAGCCCTTTTCAGGGGACCAAACATGGCGTAATCACTGGGAGAGAGGTCTGGACTGTATGGAGGTTGGCCGAGAACCTCCCATTTGAATTTCTGCAGGAGTGCCGCGACTGTGTTGGCCGTATGAGGTCATGCATTGTCGTGGAGCGATCACGGCGGCTATGGCGTTCACTGTCACTCGGCGGTCCTGGGTAATGAGTGCATCAACCAGATGGACGTTGTCATCGGTAATGCAGGGGGGTGCCCCAGACCGGGCATCATCGACTAACTACACCCGTCCTTCCCTGAGGCGCTTGAGCCACGCCTTGGCCCTTGCAAGGGACATGCAGTGTTCGCCGTACACTTGTGACATTCGGCGATGAATGTCCATTCCCCCTACTCCTTGCGCTGTCAGAAACCGAACAACACCTCTTTGCTCTTCGGTTGACGCTTCCATGTCACTGTTTGCAATGCGACTGGCAGCGTTGGACTATTGATGCATGCTGCTGCTCGTTTTTTATCGTCACGTGACGTACACGCGTGCCCTCTAGCGACAGGCTGTGACCTTCCACGCTCTGGTCGGAACCACACCTCGTTACACACGCCACGATTAGCCGATGAAGTCACCGGTTTGCGCATTCCAGCCTCAGGCTCGTTACGTTTTGAACGCACCTTATATGTTAGTATTGATTTGGGACAAGTGGCTAGGTTTCATTCTGAGTGATGCGGACTAGACCAACGAGACTGCCAGCCGTGACCATGACAAGTGGCTAGGTTTCATTCTGAGTGATGCGGACTAGACCAACGAGACTGCCAGCCGTGACCATGACAAGTGGCTAGGTTTCATTCTGAGTGATGTGGACTAGACCAACGAGACTGCCTGCCGTGGCCATGGCAAGTGGCTAGGTTTCATTCTGAGTGGTGTGGACTAGACCAACGAGACTGCCAGCCGTGACCATGACAAGTGGCTAGGTTTCATTCTGAGTGATGTGGACTAGACCAACGAGACTGCCAGCCGTGACCATGACAAGTGGCTAGGTTTCATTGTTGAGTGATGTGGACTAGACCAACGAGACTGCCAGCCGTGACCATGACAAGTGGTAGAACATTTGGATTTGCCGTGTGAAGTGAAAGTTAAGAAAAAGCGTGTCGCGAAGCTGGTACCCGGCAGGATATTATCAGCGTTACGAGACGGGAAATGACTTGCCACCTCATTACCGGCCTGGAGATTGGCTGTAGCCGCACTCTCTTGTTCTTCCATCAAATATGTGGATCGTAACTCACTTATTCACTGCTCAGCGATACACTCCTCGAGATGTTTTTTTTTCGTTTATTTTCACTATTGCTGTTTACTTTGTCAAAACGATGTCTGTATCGTTGTGGTTATTTGTGAATAGAGAGGTAGAAAATTCTGAAATAACTGATGGCTGTGAAAATAGCTGGAGTTTCTACTGTCTTGGCAGGAAAGTTACAAAAGGAAGCTTATGCAACCAGCGCATCGAGAATGTCTTGCAGATAGTATAGTTGCACGGCGTTACCCGTTCAGAAGCAACCTTGTGGGTTTGCATTAGCCAAGTGCGATGGTAAAGTCACTTGGGTTCATTTGAAATGAACGTTTAAACCACAGATGGCACCCTGAATGAAAAAGTTCTTGTGATTGAATTAAGGGGCTCGGTGGAAGATCTACCCATCCCAACCGGAGTGCATTTGGTGATAGAAAGGTTTTTATTCAACTATGCACAGCATGAACTTAAAAGTGGTATCTTCTTCTTTCGAATAACCCATTTGGAGAGTGCGATGAATTAACGTTTGCTATTGTCCATTGTATTCAATTTCCGTTGTTTCCAAATTTCCTTCATCCTTCTAGAGTGTCGATCTTTCTCCTCTTGAGTCCACTTTCTGCGAGTTATTAGTTTCTTCCTTTCTTGCAATTTTGCCTTTTAAATAGCTTCTCTGAAGAGTGATCTGTTTTCTATTGAGTCTGTCTGAATTCTGGCGTTTATCAAATCTTTGTCAATTTCAATGAACCATGTGGGTTTGGATTTGTAACTAGTCAGTATGTTGAGATCTGTTTAGTTAGTCTACTACTTTCCATTCTATAAATGTGCCCGAAAACTGTAATCTTCTCTTTCTCATTACATCAGTTAATTTTTCATGAATTGGGATACTTTTCGGGGCATCGGCGATGTTTGTCATGAACTTAGGTTTTACAAATGTAGTCCAACTTTGGCTGTCTGTTTTTGTAACTCTCGAATTTGTTCTTGGACAGTATCAAGTGAGTCAGGAAGTAATGCAATGTGGCTGAGGGGTTAACTTGTCGGTCTACTAACCCCAAGATTGCAGGTTCGCTTCTGGCCGTGGCAAGTGATTTTAGGCGGCAAAAATACGACACGCATGTCATACGATATTGGCATGTCAAAGAACCCATTTGAATTCAGTAGGCCGTGTTCATAATGGCAAAATTAGTCTCGGGTTTTTCCGCCAACACAAAGTTCCTCATTTCTCTACTAGAAAAAGCTATGGTGTTCAAGGAGCTTAGATATCTAACCTCCTTGACTTTCATAGTGCTTCAAGGAACAACGAAATTCGACATGAAAGCTACCCTCTGGGTGTCATATAACAAAGCTTGCACCCGCCACCCGAGGTCATATGATATAATTATTATTATTATTATTATTATCCGCAAAAGCTAAACCATCTACAGTGTTTTTTTATGTCTTCCTACTTGAACGCGTTTAGTATTGATGGCTCTCGAATGACCTTTTCCAATGCACAATTGAAAAGCAGAGGTGACAGAACATCTCCTCGTCTCACACCTGACTTTATTTTGAAAGATTTTGAAAGTCCCCCTCTATATTTAACATTGGAAGTTCTGTTCGTTAAACTTGCTTGAATTATTTCAGTTGTCTTGTTATCAAGTCCAAATTCCTTCCGAATGTTAATAATTGCTTTTCTGTCAATGGAGTCATAGGCTTTTCTAAAATCCACAAAAGTAACTAAATATTTCAAGTTTCTGATTTTCCTCATGTCTAATATGTTCTTTAAATTTAGTATTTGCTCCGTACATGATCGTCCCTTCCTAAATCCTGCCTGATACTCTCCCAATTGTGCGTCGAGTATTTTTTCTGCTCTTTTTAAAAGTTCTTTGGATATGATCTTATAAGTCACTAACAGGAGGGAGATTCCCCTGTAATTGTTAAGGTCTGTTTTCTCCCCTTTCCATTCTGATGGTAACCTGTTTGTTTTCCATATGTCGTTTATGATTTCCGTTAAACATAGGATCATGGTGTTGTCTCTTTAGTATTTCCATAATTCAGCAACTATACTATTTTCTCCATATGCTTTGTTATTTTTAAGTTCGTTTATAATTTCTTTAATTTCATTTGTTGTTGGTGGTGGTTTATATACCGTTTACTCGTATTACTATTCTTCCTGAAAATGATGTGTCGTAGAAGTATGATCATGATCATGATTATTATGATATGAACCCCAAGCTACATCAGTAGGCTTCTTAGAAGGGTATGCACGCTGCAATTTCCCCCCCCCCCCCCCCAGTTTTCTCACATTCACTCCAGGAAAATGCCGGGATAGTACCTTACTTCAAGTCCCGGGGCACCTACTTCATCCCTGTCCCAAATATCCCTACTACTATAGTCATCGCAGAAATGCAGGTTATCAGACAATTTCAACACACACCCAAGTACATGGGTCTGATGAGCATACTTGTGTCCTTGTAAAACATTTCAGACCTTGAGTACCACCACGTTTGTTGATAAACAGGCAGGGGAATGTGAAATGAAGTGAACGGGGCATTGAGACTTACATTTTACAGCATACGCATTAATGCACTCGGAAGCGATGATCTGTTAAAATTGGATGCAATTATTTGCATTATTGAGGTGGATTTAATGATTATGTGCACCGTCTAGGTTGGCGGAATAATCTATTTATCTGTGATTTATGCTAACGTAACAATCAGGACCAGACTGTTGCATATTAACACAGCGTGATAGTATAATCCGATAAGTCCGTTCTTATTGCGTTTAGGTGCAACACAATTTATTTCCTAATGCAGTTACGTTACGCAGTGGGAGTTCGATAATTTTGGTCGAGACCTGATATTTTGCATTTGCTATTTCAGCGAATTTTTCATTTGGGAATAGAACACCGGTTTGTTTACCTAAATTACAGTGGTGTGATGCCATTTTTAGCCTATTTTCATTTATGAAAAAAAATAGGCTTATGAGATCACCTTTGGTCCGTGTGTTTGTGTGTGCGTGTGTGATGGTGTGTGTGTGTGTTGGTGTGTGTCCCCCCTAATAACTTCTATACGGCTGAAGCGATCTCAATGAAACTCAGTAAGTTCATAGCACTATTCCGGATGACCCCGACCGTGACTTTCAAATTTTGCTACGTCTCACCAATCCAGCATGGCGGCTGTGCGAAATATTTCACCATCATTCAATATCTCCGAAAATATTACCGATATCACCCTGGAATATTTTACGGTGATAAAGGGAATTACTAGAAGTTCACCTATGTGACGTTCGAAAACCTGGTAACTACAAAACCAACATGGCGGCCAAGCGAATTTGTGACTTTTAAATAGACGTTTCTCGCGATTTAACCAACCAAACGAAATAACACATGGTACAGTATATGTTTATATACATTGTAATGCACCGACATCTAACTTTGTTCAATTGTTCACATAACCATAAGATGGTGGATGTGCGAAATATTTCACTGGCATTCTATATCTCTGAAACTATTAGCGGTATCACCCTGAAATTTTGTACGGAGGTAAAGGGCACTACTAGAAGTTCATGTAAGAGACTTTCAAAAACTGGTTTATTACAAAACGAATATGGCGGCCGAGCAAATTTGAAAATTTTAAATGGACCTTTGTCTCGATTTAATGATCCAAACGCAATGAGACTTGGTACAGGAAATGTTTATACACATTGTAATGCACTGGTATCTAATTTAGTTCAATTGTTTACATAATATCAGGATGGCGGCTGTGCGAATTTTGAAATCAAGTTTTTATTTCTTGTGTCGTAATCATGCGTTTGAAGAGAAAGTTTGAATAATGAACATACGCTATTATTTTCCTTTAAAGGTACATGACTCTATGGCCTATACATATAACAATCCAACATGGCGACCATCATAAGTATTTAAATGGATCTCAATATCTACCAATCTATTACAGCAAACAAACTGAATCTTTTATGTTCATATGGGCTATGAACATAAGTTCACCTATAGGACTTTCAATAACCTGGTGATCACAAATCCAACATGGCGGTGACGCGAAGTATAAACATTCACATGGTCGTTTCTCGCAATTTAACCATCCGAGTGCAGTGGCACTTGATACAGTAAATCATTATACAAATGTTAATCCACAGGCATATATTTTTTTCAATTGTTTCCATAACCACAAGATGGCACCTGTGCGAAATTTTAAAATCTCGTTTTTACTTCTTTTGTCCTAATTATGCGATTGAAGTTTGAATACTACACGTACACAATAATCTTCATGTAACAGTACATAACTCTAAGACCTACATGTAGAGGCAATTAACATAAGTAGGATATATGAAAATAGGCTGTATAGTTATTCACGGAACTACTTGTTTTCCATAATTTAACGTGTGAATTTTGAATCGGAATTTGAAGTAATACAGTACATGTAAATATATAGAAAGTCACTCTTTGTTGATTATAGATACAGAAATTTGGGCCTAAGTAACTCTTAAATCAACCCATGTTTTTAAATATCTGTTTTCAAAAAATATACTATGTCCCAGCAAAAATAAAAGTAAAATATGCTCGAAATCCCTTTTTAACGAAAATATAATTTAAAGGAATTTGGCGCCTGTTGCAACCAGCTATAATACTTTGCCAAATATTTCTAGTTACGATGGCTGCACGAAACGGAATAATTAAGTCACCTCACCGCAAGAGTGAGGACAATGAATAGATCAGAAGTAAATGATAGAAAAGTTCCTTATGTTGCTAATAGAAGTGTGAAGGCACTGCCAAAGTTAGGATGGCATCGTGGAACTTCCGTACTATAACCAGAAAGACCGCTGAACTGGAAGAGGTTCTTATGAAACGTAAAATAAGCATTGCAGACATTCAGGATACGAAGTGGAAGAGAGGTAGTGCAAGAAACATCGGCCGTGGCTACCATCTATTCTATTGTTAGAGCCCATGGGGACCCTACACCCCTTAGGGACCCTACGCACCCCCGAGAGGGATGTTCACATACACCCTCAAATCTACTACACGGCAGACAGCCACACTTCTACAATTACCCCTAAACACGTCTACGCATCTGTCCAACCCACTACACTAATTTCACCCCAGAACTACCCTCAGGCTGGAACCAACAACTACATCCGCCACACACTTCTATTACACCAAGCCATCAAGGCTGAAGCCTCAGCTCTTGCGGCGCGGTAGGCCAGGAGATATAGTGGAAGATGTTTGTCCCAATCCCTCTGGTGCTCGCTGACGACTATTCGGAGAAGGTTCTCGATGGTGCGATTGAATCGCTCTACCATCCCGTCGGACTGAGGGTGTAGCGGCGTTGTCCTTGTCTTCCGGATTCCCAGCAGCTGGCATAGGTTCTGGAACACCTGCGACTCGAAGTTCCTCCCTTGGTCGGAGTGCAGCTCCAGGGGTACTCCGTACCGGCTGACGAATTCCTTCACCGGGGTCTCTGCGATCGTCGCGGCTTCTTGGTTAGGGAGCGCATACGCCTCCGGCCATTTGGTGAAGTAGTCGCTGACGACCAATATGTAGCGGTTCCCAGCCTCGCTTAACGGGAATGGCCCAGCAACTTCGATGGCCACTCTCTCCATGGGGCAGCCCACGTTATAGGTCTTCAGTGGACCCCGTCGTCTACGTCCTGGGCCCTTGCTGGCTGCGCAATCGTGGCACCCTGCGCAGTGGTTCTCCACGTCAGTTCGGCATCCGATCCAGTAGAACCGCTCTCTCAGCTTCTCCAGGGTCTTCTTTATCCCTAGGTGTCCACCAGATGATCCTCCATGGACTTCCTTCAGGACTTCTTCCGTCATAGCCTTTGGAACGACGACTTGTTCCCGAGATGTCTTCCCGTCGGTGCTCTCCCAGGTACGGCATATGAGGCCATCCCTCACAACCAGCGAGTCCCACTGCGCCCAGTAGGACTTAAACTTTAGGCTGCAGTCACTCACAATGTTCCACCCGGGTCTGGGGACACAGGCCCTCTTCCATTCAGCTATCAGTCCCAGGTCATCATCTTCTGCTTGTTCCCGCGTGAAAGATTCGCGGCTCCAGTTCCCTTGAAGTTCCACAGTAGTCCGTAGGCACTGTATCCCGGTGTTCCCCTCCCTCCTAGTACAGAAGGTGCAGTCTTCGGGGCACGGTCTTCGTGACAGTGCGTCGGCATTAGAATGCAGTTGGCCTTTCCTGTGCTGGATCTCGAATTTGTACTGTTGAAGCCTCTCTAACCACCGCGCGAGTTGACCCTCGGGCTGTTTGAAGTTCAGGAGCCACCGCAGAGATGCATGGTCGGTCCTGATGAGAAATTCTTGCCCGTGCAGGTACTTGTGGAAGTGTCCGATGGTCTTCACGATGGCGAGCAGTTCCTTCCTGGTGACGCAGTAGTTCCTCTCTGGCTTTGACAAGGCTTTGCTGAAGTAGGCCACTACTCTCTCCTCGCCGTCCACTATTTGCGACAGGATTCCACCTATACCAAAGTCGCTGGCATCGGTATCGACGATGAACCTTGTTCCAGGTCTGGGGTAGGCCAGAATAGGCTCGGTGCACAGAGCCTGCTTGAGTTGTTCGAAGGCACTGTGGCATTATGCTGTCCATGTGAAGAGTTAGTCCCTCATAGTCAGTCGATGCAGTGGTTTGGCGATGTCGGTGAATCCTCTCACGAAGCGACGGTAATAAGTGCAGAGTCCCAGGAAGCTTCGTAGTTGGGACTTGTCCTTCGGAACTGGCCACTCCCTCACAGCTGCGGTCTTTTCTGGGTCGGTGCGCACCCCTTTCTCGGAAACGATATGCCCAAGGTACTGGACCTGCTTCTGGAAGAGCTGACACTTCTTGGGGCTCAACTTCAGCTGGGCAGCCCGTAGCTTCATCAAGATCTCCTTTAGGTTGCTGTAGTGCTCCTCGAAGCTTTTTCCCAGAACGATGACGTCGTCTAGGTAGACCAGGCAGGCCTTCCAGTGTAGTCCCCTCAGAATGGACTCCATTAGCCTTTCGAAGGTCGCAGGGGCGTTGCACAGACCGAATGGCATGACGGTGAACTGCCAGAGCCCGCTGCCCAGAGAGAACGCCGTTTTCTCGCGGTCCTTAGGGTGGACCTCCACCTGCCAGTAGCCACTCTTCAAATCCAAGGTAGAGAACCATCTTGACCCTGATATGGTGTCCAGGGTGTCGTCGATCCGGGGTAGAAGGTAGCTGTCCTTTTTCGTGACGTCATTCACCCGCCTGTTATCCACGCAGAACCTGGTGTAACCGTCCTTCTTCTTCACTAGCACGACCGGAGAACTCCAAGGACTATGTGATGGCTCGATCACCTCTTGCTCCTTCATCGCTTCTACCATCCGGTCGACTTCAGCTTGCTTGGCGAGCGGGACACGTCGGAATGTTGCCCTAATCGGTGCGCTGCCCCCATCGTCGATTCTGTGCTGGACCAAGCTTGTCCTACCGAAGTCTTTGCTCCCCACGGAGAAGACATCCTGGAATTCGTGTAGCAGGTCCCGAAATTGGCGTGATTGTTCTTCGTCTAAATGGTGCTGTGATCCTTGGAACAGCTTCTGTAGTTCTTCTGGCAGGGCGCGTCTTCTTCGGTTGTCCGTCTGCAGGTGTCCGTCCGTCGTGTCTGTGATGCGGGCAATCCAGGTAACGGGCTCGCAGACTCCTAGGTTGGTGTCCCGGTGAACCGTAATGTCGTAGTTGTTCAGGTTGGACAGGCGGACGTACGGCCAAGACGTCGTGTTGATGAGTGTCTTGGCAACTAGCAATCCTTTTGTCTGGATGTCCTCATATTTTGGCTCGATGACAGCCGCCACTCCAACAGCTGTTCCGTCGACAATTATGGCAGCGCTGACTTCCGTCCTGGCGGGAACGATGAGTCCTCTCTCAGCCTTACTCGTCGTGTGGCGACGGCCTCGTGTGCTGGTTGCAAAGCAAGTTCCTCACTTCCGAAGTGCAGAGTGTTGGCACTCAGATCCAAGATGATGTTGTTCTGGTCCAGGAAGTCCAGTCCGATGATCACTTCATTTGATACGTCAGCCACAAGCACTGGATGCTTTATCGGCCGTCGACCAATGACGAACTCCAGTGATGCTTCGCCATGTACCGGTGCGGTCTCTCCGGTCGCGGTTATTAGCTGGAGGTCCCTTTGTGTGGGTTGCACTCTCCACTTCGGGTTCACGGTGGGATTGACGATGGTCCTCGATGCTCCCGTGTCGATTAGCATGGGCCAGCTCTCTCCGTTGACGACTCCGTCGACCATCAGGCTGCTATTGTCCCTCCGTAACTTCGTCACACGCACTTGGACTGCCGGGGCTTGACGACTGTCACAAGCCAACCTTTGCTCCCCAAGGCTGGCTAATACTCGTTTCCCTGGGCCGCGCGGTTTTCAGACGACTGATTTCCCGTCGGATACCCTCGGCGGTGGCAATCACCGCAGTCCTTGCTCAGGTGGCCTTTCTTACCGCAGGTCCAGCAGGTCGGTAGTCCTCTTCCGGGCCGCCTCTCCGGTTGTATTCCGGCTGTGTCGTTGCTGGTGGTGCCGCGACTATCGAAGAAACGGCTTAGCGCCTCCATCAATTCGTCCGCCAGGGGCCTGGTCTCGTTGGTTTATGCTGGTTCCTCGACGTCCACTTGACGCACCCGCGCGTGCATTCGAGATGCCTGTTTTGCCGTCTCGAACTCAAGCGCGTGGCTCAGCGCATCTGCCAGGGTCTTATTGCGCGCGAGTCGCAGCGGCTGTTGAGTGTCCGAGTCCCGTAGGCCGTCGGTGAAGGTCTGCGTCGCAATCTGTTCCAGAAAGTCGGCCGGCGCTGTTGCATAGGCGAGCCTTACGAGGCGTCCGATGTCCATCTCGAACTCCTGCAGGGTTTCCGCGTTCTTTTGTACCCTGGTCCGGAGCTGCATCTGGTAGGCCTGCTGAAGATGGCTATCTCCATATCGGGACTCCATATGGGCGATTAGTGAAGCGTAGTCCTGGGATCCAGTCGGGATGGCCTGAAGGACGTTAAGAG
This sequence comes from Meconema thalassinum, assembly GCA_946902985.2. Classification (NCBI taxonomy): domain Eukaryota; kingdom Metazoa; phylum Arthropoda; class Insecta; order Orthoptera; family Tettigoniidae; genus Meconema; species Meconema thalassinum. Next base: position 35,850,809 of record OX336391.1, read on the forward strand.
CGTCACCTCTCAGCGCAACAATGAGAGCTGTAGCCTTTCCTGTGTTGTTCCAGTTATTTACGGAACAGGCCGCCTCGAACTGACGTAAGTATGTGCTCCACGGGACCTTTCCGTCGAAGGTTGGGTGCGTCACTCTGCTCTGTCCCGTTCCTGACGTTCCCGGTGTACCTGTGGACGGGCGTCGGCGCAGCTCGGCAACTTCCTCTTGATGAGCGTTGAATCTCGCTTCAATCCCTGTCGGTGGGCGTTGGTTCAGCTCAGCAATTTCCTTTTGTAAAGCGTTGAATTTCTCTTCCACCCCCGTCAGTGGGCGTTGGCGCAGTTCGGCAACTTCCTCTTGTAAGGCGTTGAATTTCTCCTCCACCCCCATCAGCGGGCGTCGGCGCAGCTCGGCAACTTCCACTTGTAAGGCGTCGAATTTCTTTTCCACTGCCGTGACTTCCTCACGTAGGCCCTGTTCTAATTTCTTCAGGTCTTGTGCTAGCTTAGTCTGGCCGTCTTCCATCTTCTTCTGGCCATCCTTCGGGTCCTTGGCTAAGTTCTTCTGGCCGTCTTCCATCTTCTTCTGGTCCTCCGCTAACTTATTTTGACCATCTTCCATCTTCTTCTGGCCGTCTTCTAATTTGGCAGTTAGGTCCTTGGTTAAATTCTTCTGGCCGTCTTATAATTTGGCAGTTAGGTCCTTGGTTAAATTCTTCTGCCCGTCTTCCATCTTCTTCTGGACGTCTTCCATCTTGGTTTCCATGCCACTTAACTTTTCTAGGAATGCTGCCAATTGCGCCTCCATTTTAGTTGTTTGTCTTGTAAAGGGCATGCACTCACAGGAAAATTAGAGAAAATGACCTGCTCGGGTTTTGAAACCAGGACCGTCAGGTGTTGTGCATGTGCTTGAGTTCGTAATCCGTCTTCTGACACCAGTTGTTAAGTGCCACCCCCTAGTGGCACTTTTGTTAACTGGATTACGGTGGGTAGAAAGCACAACACAGATGGTTCCCTTAAAGAAATAATTAATTTTATTGCGGCCAGAAAGATACACTACTCATCAGCAAATACAAGCAATTAGAACCTTACTCCAGTTTCCTCAAGTCTCTTGCTTATGGAAAGCTCTTGCCCCCTTTCACTTGTCAACAGTTAATCTTCTCGCTAATGAGTCTGGTGGCCTTGACAGAACTACATGCAACTCTTCCCTATGTACACAAATTACAGTTACTTACGAAAACCTGCTACACGCTGCTTCGCTGTTTACGAGCTGGGAAACAATGTCACTGGATTTCGTAACTCGCGCGGCACTTCACCACAATATCTCTGTCGCTCAGTGAAATCACACTCACTCAAAACACAGGCAGTCCCCTGTATGCTTCTCACTTCCTCGCTGTCAAGAGAAACGGCTTTACTAGGGGTTTCGCAAGTCACCACACTTCTGTCGCTCAGGATAAACGCTCGCACTAGCTCGTAAAACACACAACAACATCTGCTTGACAGGTCGCTCTTATATAGCAGGCCAGTGACTCAATAAATGCTTCTAGACCCATCCAGGGTTCACGGTTTCTCGAGGTTTCATTCACTGGCTGAGTCACGAATATTCTGGAACATCCCTTTGTCCTAGTAGTCCTGTTGCATAAGGTGCACGCAATACACTGAGGCGGAACACAGCCCAGCCCGGGGGCAGTTGTGACTCATGCGGCGAGCGATGAAACAAACTCACAGCCGTAACAATATTATTAACCATCGAAACCAATGTGTATAGAGATTTGAAGCCACTCTTTTCCAGCGTTGCCTACACAAATTGTCTTTTCAGTCGGTCAACACGATTTCGCCCAATGAATGGGTGGGGTACAAGATATAAAATATGTAAATACACTCCTGGAAAATATTACTTGTATTAGTTAATTGTCGCAATTATTATTACCCATTCATTGGGCAAAATCGTGTTGACCGACTGAGGAGCTACAAAAGACGATGTGTATATATCCCCGTGGTCACGCCCTTTAATGTAATACAGACGATTACACATGAAATTTCCGTGATCTACGGAAAAATGTTTTTATAGACTGAATGAGGCCTATGACCGTGTCCCTAAATGTATCGTTTGAACTGCACTCCAGTACAAAAGGTCCGCGGAGGAATGTGAAGATGGTTCAGAACATGCAGCATGGTTCAACACCTAGAATTAGAAGTGCATCTGGAACCTCTGAAAGCTTTTATATCAAAGTAGTCGTGCATAAAGGATCGGCGCTCAGCCCAATCTAGTTCAGTACTTTACAAAACATCTGATATTAGGCTTGCCTTGCTTATTCAACACCGAACAGTGTTGATCGGGAAGTGTTGAAAATAGGTGAAGGCATTTTTAGGAAGATGGCGAACAGTATTGGAATCTGATGGGCTTAGGATCAGTTGCAAGAAGACAGAGTACGTGAAATATATTTTTTGTGGTTCCTGGACGAGTTGGACATGTGCATGCTGTTTACTTGAATGGCGAACCGCTAACGACGCCAGAAAACTTTCAGAACCTGGGCTTCACTGTCATTGCCACGTCGGACGCTGATGTTAAACGTTGGACGGGAGAAAGAACGATCAGCAAATGCGCGTGTAAAAATGCGGTTGCTACGATGGTTTGCTGGCATGGCAATGAAGGATTGGCTCCACAATCAACATAATGATGCGTAGTAGGGTCATTAAATTCGTTGACTGGCGCCTAGTTTGTAAACTGCCAGCAGAAACAGAGAGTCTTACATGTTGCCGCACAACACGGCGTACACTTTCAAAGAAACACATCCTCCCTCAAAATAGTCGCCGTTGGCCGCTATGCACGTTTGCCAACGTTCGTACAGCTACTGGAAACATCGCCGAAAGATATTTGCAGGCAGCTGACTGAATTCTATTTCCACACAGCTTTGCTTTCAATCTGTGTAAGAGAAAGAAATCGCATGGCGCGAGATCAACTGAGTACGGAGAGTGTTGCATTGCGTGTTCCTCTTGGGCAAGCACGGAGTGATGATGTGCCGGGGCATTGTCATGTAGTGACAATCAGTTCTTCCTACGCCAAAGCTAATGCGTAGAGAGCGAAGGATTTCCTTGTAGCGGGTCTTCTTGACAGTTGCTCTTCGTGGGATGATCTCCATGTGAACAATTCACATTGAGTGGAAACACATTTCCTTTGGATCTGTCTCATCGGTTTGTATTCCGTTGTGGCGATGATGGCGATTTCCAGTTGGCCGATTGTCGCTTCAGTTGCGGATCGTAAATAAAACACTTTCGTCTCCTGCTATGGTCGGGCTGCAAAAGGCCCCATCATCGTCACCACTTGTAATCACGTCACCGCAAATGGACATGCAATCGCTAGGGTGGTCTTGCGTCAGGATTCGTGGCACACTGTATTGGGTAACACAGGGCATGTTCAGATCAGACAGAATGTTGTCCGACGCACCATGGCTGTTCTCTACTCTTCCTGAAAGATCATCTATCGATGGTGCGTGCCAATCACTGATCTCTATACATGGATCGCTGATGGCAGCTCTCCGCTGCACGAGAAAGTACGCCAGGTTGAACGCGCGGTCCGCCATGTTGGCGTACCCATTCTCGAGCCCCATGGAGGAAAGAACGGAAGGAGTTGCCTTCGCTGCGCTGCCTAGCGCAAGCTGCCGAAGCCAAACGGCTCGCCCACTTTGGTTGCAAGAAAATGGCTGTCACTATGCTTAAAGCCGTAAACCACTCCAACTTGTAATGGATTTTAGTGACATAAAACTGCAATGACAAGTCAAGATTTTTTCTTGGATAGGCATAATACACTCTGTACATCACGGTACTTGTCACAAATAAGCTGCGTTATCGTTTTAAAAGCCAATTTAAATATTAATATGAGAGCACCTTTGAGGGCTAGTTTTGTAAGGAAGACGCGCAAAACGTAATAATACGCTGAAACACTGACTAAATTGAATGCAGGTGTCTGAAGATGCGAGTTATACCAAAGAAGGAACATCTTGCGAATTAATGATGCCGAACTAATTACGGTATTTACACCAAATTGAGTTTTATGTTCTTATTGCCGTTGAGGCATTCATAGGTTTTTAGGCCTAATTTCGAGCACAGCCAATTTCACTCATTGGTCGTACACATTTTGATATTCAAGAATACGAACCTCAAAATTAATAAACAGAACAATTATAAAGGACGCATATTTGCAAAAAAAAATACGGTATAGCCTATACGTTTCGGTACCGTACGGTATTTTCTTTGTGGGGGGTTGAAACTTGACGATTAGCCTCGAATTGATTAATTACGTAGGCCTACCGTAATTATTGGCCGACAGCCGTTTGATAATTTGGGATTTCCAGAGGAATGATTTTAATTATTTTTTTTGGTATATAGTGTTTTAGATCCCTTATTTGGGGGTGGATCTAAAAGGAAGAGTTATTGTACTAATTTGTAAGGTTGTGCCTAAAAAGGGTAGCTTCCCTTGGCCGGGTAAGCTGACCAGTGTAGAGTGTTGTGGTGTGCTAGGAACTAGGGGGCGTTCCTATAAATAATGTAGTAGTGTTTGAAGGGATGGGACCCAATGCAAGGGTCACTGTGCTGGTCGCTCAGCTGACTGCTTATTATGTAACGGACTCTGCTCGTATCAGCTAAGTGGCACGCGCTGCTCTCTGGCAGCCGGGCCGGCTCGAGAAATACAATGGTACCTGAGCTAGCGCTATTAGACTACCGTCTGTCACGTCTTACCGTGACGGGAATAAGGAAGGGCGTTGGGATGTAAAGAGGCGTATAAACAGTAAGGCTAGTGTGCTGTGTTGACCAAGTGTTTATTGGTCTGTAATTCTGAGTATGAGTCCCTTGTAGGGAAGGTAATTATGTTCACAATGTAGTACAAGTTGTGGGTTACAGGTTACACAAGTAGGATGTCTGAACACGACTGACTGACTCACCTCTGATGACACCGGCGTAGCCTTCGGCCGTATCGTTGAAGCACTGATAATGGAGAGATCCCTTGACCTGATTAAGACGCCTTCTTATACTCTCCGGCGCTATGTTGTCAGCAATGTGTTGGCATTGCTGTCCCAGTTAATAGTATGTCGCTATGTGTAACCATTGTGCAAGGACTGAGCTGCTTTCTAGAGTGGCAAGCTGTCCCTGCTACGTTTTAAGGATGTTGGCCCGGCTTTCCAAGGGTTGCCCGTTAGGAGATTTAGGCAGATGATGGGGGGATGGTCTCCAAGGGGTGCATACCCCTGGGAGGCTGTACAAGCGTCTTCCTTCATTTGTTCGCGTCCTCGCGGACGGGAATGGAACTGGAGGTTGGGATGTTGACGTAGTGGTTCTTGAAACCCCCTCGTATCTCCTGGTGGTGTCGTATCGAAGTGTGGGTGTGAGGTCAGCCCGTGTTCAGAGGGGAGGGTTATGGGATGTACAGATATATGTATACACTGATATTTGCATTGTGAAAATGGAAATTAACAAAACAAAAAAATTGACATTGCGAAAAATTTGACATCGAGAAAAAAATTGACATTGAGAAAAAAAAATGACATTTGAGAAAAATTTGACATTAAAAGAAATTTGACATGTAAAAAAAAATTGCCCTTGCTATTGCTGGCATATTGCTAGTTTCAAAAAAAACATGGTTTTTGATGGTGATTCGTTACATAGTTGTGCAGGGAGGAAAAACCCAGCTAGACGAGGAATTGTGTCGTCTGGCTTTACTTTGGGGAAAAAGTGCTCCCTGCAAATAGAAAGATAGAAGAGAATAGAAAAAAAATGGGTGTTCCAGGGTATAATTTAAGGGATATATTCAAAGTATTTATTTGTTTGGGAAAAAAAACGGAACACCCTGACAAATGGGGAAGTTAGAAGAAGGAAAAATGAAAGAAAACAAATCATAGACATTTGTACATTGGTGGTCTTGATAATGGTAACAGATATGACCCGATAATAATAATAATAGCAATCCTTACAGTTGTAAAATTCCTGACAAGTTATAATTGAACATAGTAAACATGTAATGAAGATGAACATAGAAAAAAATAATGGTTGCCATGTTGGTACCCTGTACGTATAAGTATTCTTGCCACTCTTGTGGACCCTTGCAATTGTATGACATGGCGAGAAAATACAAAATAATTTACACTTTATAATTACGGTATCACTATCATATATATATATATAAACCGTATAGAGCTCTGTTACCTGGCCAGTTACTGCATACCTCTTATACTTGGCGCGCACCGTACTATTATGCCTCGCCGACCGTTCTCTAATCGGCCGTTCCTGGTGAGGTTTAGTGGCTAGTCCACTATCCTCTCCCTGTACCTATCACATAACCTCGTGGCTTTCCGTCGTGGGTCGGAATCCCACCTTAGGGTCGAAGGTCCGGCACTTACAAACCTTGTGTCGCCCTTTGAGCCTGAAGTAATGCTTCATTTGCGTATTCTGAAATGTGTTTGCGTTCAGCGATGGTCATCATCCCACGTATGCTGTCCACCGCTGACCGCTGGCGTTGTCACCTTTAAGGGTGCAACTAAAATTGATAAGGAGTGTATTTGTGTATGACATGTATGTGTATTTTGGTAATATATTTACCACAGACATATTCACGTTCTTGGTTACCTGTAAATCAAAACAAAACAAAAATGCATCCATATAAAGATGTTGATCTCTTCGTATCTCCGTGGTCTTCCTGTGTGGGTAAAAGTGGGTTAATTATGAATATTACAGTACAATACATTATGATTCATTACAGGTATATATATAACCTTCTTCGGTAGCGCTTAGTTTGGAAACTAAGTGTAGCGCCACCGAAGTCTAACTTAACCTAGGTTAGCCTATTTTAACCTAGTTTATCCTAAGTATGGTCGGGCTTACCTCGGTAACGGATTTTTAGTCACCGAGTGCCGAGATATTCTATTGTGATCGATATATATTTAAAAAAAAAATTTGCCTTGAATGTAGGCTTATGCTATCTTACAACGAATTATCATGCCTTATCATGAGTTGTCGGACTTACCCTGATGCCAGGTTTCTGGGTCATCAGGCGCCGAACGGCGTTATCTTACACTACTTATTTTACTTATTGATAAAATTACTTAACTGTAAAACTATTCTGTATTTACATGCCGAGTGGACCTTATTCTAAAGCCGAAATGTGCTGTGCTATTATTAGCAACAGCTGTTAGTAAATTTGCTTACATCTAAGTGACCTTAACATGGCACTATGACTTAAGTACTAAAATTTAGATGGAGGCTGTCCGTTTGATTTCTCTCGCGGTGGTTCCCTTGTAGCACATTGCCGGGACCGGAACCCGACAATGTCTCGTAGTCCCCTCCGTTTTAATACTATTGTCGACATCTATTCTAGGCCTTAATACTAGTACTAACCTAGTCACAGGCGGCTTACGGTGCCACTAAGCAAACCGTTTCGCCTGCTGTACCTTCCATTTCTTTGATCGTTTCCATTGCGTGTGTAGTCGTAGGTGGGCCGCCCACGTAACCCTTATGAGGCGCTCGCAATGCCCCTCTCTTAATGCCCTTTGGCTGCCCGATGCGTCGCCATTTATGTGGGCATTGGACATTGTGGTCCAATGGCATAATATTTTCTTCGCCTTTGTCGGCAATCGTGGTTTGCTTTTCGCAATAATCTTCGCCTGTATCGGCAATCGTGGTTTGCTTTTCGCAGTAATCTTCGCCTGTATCGGCAATCGTGGTACGCTTTTCGCATTAGTATTCTTCTCCAACGCACAGGAGGTTTGCTTCCCGCTATGGAAGCCGTGCCTACTTAAATTTAAATTTAACTAGAAGTCTAGTCATAATGGGGTCGTCTCTAGGGATAGTTCCCGAGGCCGGCGCTGAGTGAGCTATTTCTCCCGCCATCCTCAGAAAGTCACCCTGCAGGTCTCGGCTTCGATGACCGTGACACATAGTGGGTGTAACCTTCTCCGACAAGGGGGATGGGCTAATATGCACCCCTAGATCTCGATGTTTGCCCGTGTCAGGTCCCGAATGCTTTGACCTTACGTAGTTCGTCTGTTTGGTCTAGTCGTCAGTTAAGTGAGGTCGCTGCGCTGTCGAGCCAACTGGGGTAAGGGTCCACATCGCCTTCCCCAGCTCTCAAAGTGTGGTTCTCCTGACCTTCGGCTTACACCGTTGTCATCAATCAGATCGTATCAGATTCCTTTGTAAAAAAAATGTAGCGTAACCTGTGTAAATGGTTTAATCTCTGTGTAAAATGTAAAATATTTTCAGTGTTGCGGGGTTGTAGATCTTCTAAGTACATAGGCTACTTCTGGTCTACCATTGCTACGTCAGCTTTCCAGCAATAATGCTTTCCTTACCTTAATGGAGGTGTTAGTAGGGTCTGTGGCGTCAGGTACCCTGTTATTATGATCTGGGGGTAGTTATTTGTTGAGTGGGCTTAAAGTATGGTAGGAAGGGTTTGCGCACCTTTGGGTTCCACGTTAGTGGTGGCCTGGAACCGGTGATGCCGCTGGGATGCTCCTATAGTGAGTGGACTGGGGAGGCAATTCCCGGGATTGCAAAGATACGAAAATTTCATGCAGGTTTGATATTAAAATCCCTGGTAAATGGATGGGATACTCATGCATGTGTCTGGATATGAAGTTTCTGCCTTCATGTACGGATAGGTGTAGGGTGGGGCATAATACCAATATGTTCCTTTCATGCGGGAGTGTTTAAGTACTAAAGAATGGTTAATATATATCTATGGCCTCCTCTCTCATTTGGAGAGGCGCATTATGCTTATTTAATGTTTGCTGACCCACCCCTAATACTCAGGTGGTAGCATCGTGGCGCAAGGCGTAGCATGCCTGCTCTTTAGACGCATGAAGTCCATCAACCCCTTGTGTGTACTTTGTAATGTAGTGTAGCTGTTTTTGGTCGTGTAGATGTGTCTGCGTTGGTTTATGTTGGGCGTGAGAGGGTTATTGGAAGGGAATTGGGTATTAACCATGGTAGCCTGCTGTAGTATGTTGGTAATCCCTCTGGGATTATCCACCTATGGTTGGTCATCCTCCCTTGATCCATGTTGGCTTTCTATCCGCGCCTTGGGATAGTAGAGCTTCATGACCTAATCTGGTCTGCCATTTGTAGTGTAGATGTGGCCAGTGGTCGTAGTGCGACTGGTCATGTGCTAGTCATCTGTAATGACTCCTATGCCTTACGATCGATAAGAGAAGTTATTAGGGGGAAGATCTTGTCTGTGTTTGCTCCTAATTGTTGAGTGCGTGTGCGTGTGTGTGACTATGTTCCGCTACACCACGCGGACGGTTGGTCTGGTGCAGGCCAAGTCGTAATATGTATCGCATGTGTGGGCAGAAGGCGCCCGTGGCTTGCCAACGTCTTTGCGAACGTGCCCTTATAGGCCCAAGAAAAGTTCCGCTGTGTCACGTCTTGTCCATTGCCAAATGTTTTTGCAGTGTGGGAAAAAAATGTATGGTGTTATAATTGTTATGTGTTTGTAATTTCACGGTCACTGGCGATACGCAATAGTGTCTCGTCACCGCAGTATTGCAGTGTGAATAGTCTGCAAGTCAGCAGTTGGTATGTGTAATGTCAGGCTGGGATGTTATTGTTTGTCATCCGCCGGCATGTGCTTTCCTGCACGTAGGCAAGTGTGGTTATTGTTTTAGATTCCTAGCGGACTAATGTAGCAATTCATCCTAGTTAGGTAATGACGTTGTGTGGCCATTGTTTCCTAAGACTTGTGTCTTGCGAAATTTTCCTACCTGTGTTTGGGAAATATATTCTCTATGTCTGGTGTAATTCGAAATTTTATGTCTGGCTTTTGGTGGGAGGAAATGTAGTATTCCCTGTTCATGCACTTGTATGGGCCAATTTCGGTGTGGTTGGAAGCCTGGATAACTGCTTTCCCTTGTGTCTAATTTTTACTGGAACTCAGACCCGTGACCTTATGTCATTCTCTGTGTTTTATGTCTGCGTTGTGTTTCAGGGCTTGGGGCTTCCCCAGTGTGGTTTTTGCTTGTGTTCCGTGTACCAAAAATACCATTGGATAGTTAGTTTTTGGTACGAGTGTGGCGTGTGGTCCTGGGTTCGAATCCGGTTGTCTGTAAAGACTTGGTGTGACCCTCTCTGTGCCGGATATATTATGGCACATATACTGTGTATCTGCTATGCGCAAACGAAAGTACTCAATGCTGTGAGGAGTTTGCGTATTTTTGAACTCTCCTCGTAGTGTAATTTCGGGAGTTATGGGGTCCTTAGATCGGCCGTGAATGATGTGTTGGTTTCTGTCCAGTAGGATTTGGCTCGGCTTGTCTGTGTCGAGCAGTCTTGCTCATTGAGGAGTATGTTACTGCTGATACGACGGTGTTGAATTACGATGTTGTGTGCTTTCATTTGTTTCATGTTCTGCCCACGTCCTTGTTTCCTGCACGTGTGTGTGTGTGAACTTGATTGCTGTCTGTAGTGATGGCGAGCAGTGCCTCTCTCATTGTAAAAAAAAAAAACTTGTGGTTTAACATGACCGTTGATCTGTAGATCATGCGCCACGGGACTCCCGTTTTACGTGGAATCCAAACCACAGGCCGTGGCCTTTCACTTCGAAAGTCCCACATGCATTGGCCGCATAGGAAAAGAACCTCTTACTAACTACATCTGTGTCCCCAATTGTGTGTTACTGTAACGTGGTTCAAGTATGTTCGTTATCCATGGTACCGAATGTCGTTATACGCTGGTGTGTCTGGGCCGCTAGTCGCGTGTTTGGTGACCAGATGCCAGAGGCGATTTTGTTGTTTTTCGTTTATGACCCGCTGTTAGTGGGACTGTCCCAATCTGTCTTAGCTTTCCCATTTTTCTATTCTAGAACTGGATATCTACCCAACCTTATATTCTTGGTATTCAGAAGTTTGCGGGTTTTGAGACCGTCTTTTACCCAGAGTAATTGTTTCTGGCACTATTCAGGTTGTGTCTCCGGGACAGTTTGGTAGTATTTTACTGTCATGTGGCTATGTAAATTGATTGTGTGATTTCCAAAAATATGCAGGGCTTCCCAAAGTCTGGGGTTTTCATCCTACGTTGTGTTAGCGTTTTAGCTTACGTGTTGTTGTGGAAATGATAAAAAAAAATTATATTACAGGCAATGTAACGTGTCACGTATGCCTATGGGTTAAATACATACAGTTCAACTTGGCCACCCTTTTTTTTTCATCGGGCCTAATGAGTGGGGCAGAGAAAGAGGAGGAAAAAAATGAGCTATGCCCCGCTCCGTATTAAGAGAGCATTTTGAAAAGGTATAGAATATATGTTTGTATGTTGCCTGCCCCTTACTGTATGCTTTGCTAAAGTGGGTTGCCGGACGGCGATGAAAAAAAATGTTTAAAAAAAATGGTAAGTAGGTCCTGATCGTACTATGCACCTAGTAGGTGACGTTATCACTATAGTAATCTGGTTACATCTCAGGGGACTCTACCGACCTTGTCTAGTACACATTGGGAAGGCCATTGCCAGACGTATTTGATACATGTGTATCCACGTCACGAGCAAAGCCAGGGCACTATGGGAGTCGAAACTCCACTCCAAAGCAATTATAACCTTACCTTGGCATTGAATATATATTTTTCAAAAGTAAAATATGTATTGTCCGTTGAGCCATTATATATTTATACACAAATTGTGCTAAATGTTCCGGCATAACTCAACAAAATGACAGTGGTTCGCCCCGGTGTGCAATTGGGCGTCTCAGTTGGTTAAAGCACACCTCACCAAATTTTTGAAAATTAGTTTGCGATTTTTTTATTCTTGCCAATCTTATGGCTTTTGCCCTCTACTAGAGAGTCTATCCAACTGTTGAACCGGAACGTAGAACATTTAGTCATTTCTGCTTAGAAAGACTCGCTTAAGCTCTATGCTGTGACTTGATGTTTAAGCTATGTTCAAAATATCTCTTTCCGGCTTTAAGCCGCGTAGCTCACCTGATGGGCTTCTACTTGGCTTTGAATATTAGAAACTTTACGTTATCCAATTTATGGTGATAACCACTCCGACCAATAATCATTGATGGCCTGGGAGAAAAAATGTCAGGGACAAACAAAAAGAAAACAAGGATTTTGAATCATGCTCCTGTGATCTAGCCAAGTTGCACTGCCTATACATGAAAGAAGGCAGATAGAGAAAGAGAGAAAAAAAATGTGCAGTTTATGTTTGTGCTGATGGATGGTGTATTGTCGTACTGTGTAGTAGTGTCTGGTCCCAATGTGCGTACGTGTATCGTGCATCCTGAGGGACTAATACCGGTGTTCGCCTTCGTTCTGGCAAATTTGCCCTTTGAACTGGCGGTAATGGTTGCTGAATGGCTTGTGTCTGGCCTAGCAATGTGGTGGCGTGTAGTCTGACCGCTTTTCGGCCTGTGGCCACGGCAGACTCCTGCCATTGCGCTAGCCTATCTGTGTGGGTGTATGTAGGCTTTATGTGTAGTGGGACGGGTTCTATGTCGTCTGCCCATGACGTGGTTACGTCCCGTTGTCCCTCTGTTATGCTATGTGTATTTGAGAGTCCTGGCTTCAACTCCCTCTCGTCCCGTTGTTCCGAGGGGGTTGTTCTAGGCTCTGCCCCTCGGTTTGGCAAAATTGCCTTCCGATCCGGAGCTGAAAGACATGTGTTTATGTAACCTTGTATTCGTAGCCTATTGGAGCCTAACCTGGCCGTCTCCTGGACTGTGGCCATGGTGACCTCCTTCCTATGTGTGGCAGTACATGGCGAGAGGGACATCCTCGCAAATTGTCGAGTTAGCGTATCTACGCTTATGTCCTCTCTCGGCTGGGCTGGTGGCCCTACCATGAACTCAAAAATGGCCTTGTCGGCTTGGAGCTCACGGTATTCGTCCCAAATTTGGGTGTACTGCCTATTGAGGCTTATGGTCTGTTTGCAAATTACTGTATTAATGTTTCTGTGCTCTGTATAGTTTTGTGGCCGCTAGTTGGAGAAGCGCTTGGACGCGAATTAGCTCCCTGTATTGGGCGTGTAAACCTGTGTAGTGCACCCTCATTCTCTCGAGGGTTGCATTATCTATTACGGGACCATGTGTGGTGATTAATTGTTGGTATATTTTGTTTCTTTGGACATGGATTCTATTGAGGTGTTCATGTATGTTCCTCAAGTGCTTGTGTGCGCATCTTAATTGCGTTGTCCTGCCTTCTGACGGAGTGTATGGCTGTTTGCCCTGTATTGCTCCGACTTTTGTTTGGAGTGCCCGTATTTGTGTCTGTCGCCTCTGTATATGCCTTTGGCATCTTATTAATAATGTTAATAATGTTGGCGTAACCCTATTGCCTCTATTGTTTGCAATCTCTGCATGAGGCGTCATTCTGACTGAAGTGTATGTGAATAAAATAAAATAAAATATCTGTGCGTGTTTGATAGTGTATTTTCGTATCTGTTTGATTCTTTCTGGGGCCGGGGGGTTGGTTTAATAAGAATTTCCCCTGTTTAGCTAGTTTTGGAGCAAAAATGGTGTTTTTTGTCTGGAAAAAAAAAATTCACTATTTGCTTGGCTTTTTGCGGTACTGAAGGGGTCGTTTTAACTACGAGGGCTCGTTGGTTGAGTCCCGTTCTCTATGCGTAGTACCCCGCCTCCACCAGTGTTTTAGATCCCTTATTTGGGGGTGGATCTAAAAGGAAGAGTTATTGTACTAATTTGTAAGGTTGTGCCTAAAAAGGGTAGCTTCCCTTGGCCGGGTAAGCTGACCAGTGTAGAGTGTTGTGGTGTGCTAGGAACTAGGGGGCGTTCCTATAAATAATGTAGTAGTGTTTAAAGGGATGGGACCCAATGCAAGGGTCACTGTGCTGGTCGCTCAGCTGACTGCTTATTATGTAACGGACTCTGCTCGTATCAGCTAAGTGGCACGCGCTGCTCTCTGGCAGCCGGGCCGGCTCGAGAAATACAATGGTACCTGAGCTAGCGCTATTAGACTACCGTCTGTCACGTCTTACCGTGACGGGAATAAGGAAGGGCGTTGGGATGTAAAGAGGCGTATAAACAGTAAGGCTAGTGTGCTGTGTTGACCAAGTGTTTATTGGTCTGTAATTCTGAGTATGAGTCCCTTGTAGGGAAGGTAATTATGTTCACAATGTAGTACAAGTTGTGGGTTACAGGTTACAAAAGTAGGATGTCTGAACACGACTGACTGACTCACCTCTGATGACACCGGCGTAGCCTTCGGCCGTATCGTTGAAGCACTGATAATGGAGAGATCCCTTGACCTGATTAAGACGCCTTCTTATACTCGCCGGCGCTATGTTGTCAGCAATGTGTTGGCATTGCTGTCCCAGTTAATAGTATGTCGCTATGTGTAACCATTGTGCAAGGACTGAGCTGCTTTCTAGAGTGGCAAGCTGTCCCTGCTACGTTTTATGGATGTTGGCCCGGCTTTCCAAGGGTTGCCCGTTAGGAGATTTAGGCAGATGATGGGGGGATGGTCTCCAAGGGGTGCATACCCCTGGGAGGCTGTACAATAGGGTAGGCCTACACATGCTGAGATTAGAATTGAAGTTTTTTTTAAATAACTTATCACTACTGTTATTACGTTTCCAAAGTTGCATAACCGGTGCGCGATAAAAACCAAGGCCAAAATAAGGTTTAGCCATGCACAATGCCTCATGCAAGTCACAGAACACCGAATACGAGTTAAGGTTACGCCCACTTTGGTTGCAGCGCTTAGCTTCACTCAAACGAGCTCAGGGCATCTCCTCTTATTTTTTCCTCCATGTCGAGCCCTCCTTAATGGGAAGCAATGATAATCTAGTCAATTTTAAATCGTAATTAATGGTGCCTTGGAGCAAATAAAACAAGTAATTCCGTGAAGAACTATACAGCCTATTTTCATATATCCTACTAATGTTAATTGCGTCTATCAACATACTAAATTTCAGTTTGATTGCTGTAATAGATTCGTAGGTATTGAGAACCGTCGAAATATTTCGGATGGTCGCCATGTTGGACTTTTATATATGTAGGTCTTACAGTTATGTACTGTTACATGAAGATTATTTTGTACTTGTAGTACTCAAATTTCAATCACATGATTAGGACACAAGAAGTAAAAACGAGATTTAAAAATTTCGCACAGCTGCCATCTTGTGGTTATGGAAACAATTGAAATAGATTAGATGCCAGTGGATTAAACTTTTTATAAGGAATTACTGTACCAAATTTCACTGCACTTGGATGGTTAAAATGCGAGAAACGACCCTGTGAATATTTATACTTCGCGTCGCCACCATGTTGAATTTTTGATCACCAGGTTATTGAAAGTGCTATAGGTGAACTTATGTTCATAACCCCTATGAACATAAAAACAATCAGTTTGATTGCTGTAGTAGATTCGTAGATAATGAGAACCGTCTAAATATTCCGGATGGTCGCCATGTTGGATTGTTATATGTATAGGCCATACAGTCATGTACCATTAAAGGAAAATTATTGCGTGGATTCATTATTCAAACTTTCACTTCGATCGCATTATTACGACAAAAGAAACAAAAACTTAATAAAAAAATTGCAGAGCCGCCATCTTGAGGTTATGTAAACAATTGAACCAAATTACATACCAGTGCATTACAATGTGTATAAACATATTCTGTACCAAGTTTCATTGCGTTTGAATCATAAAATCGCGAGAAAAGTCTATTTAAAACTTTCAAATTCGCTTGGCCGACATGTTCGTTTTGTAGTTAACCGGTTTTTTAAAGTCTCTTACATGAACTTCCAGTAGTGCCCTTTATCTCCTTGCAAAATTTCAGGGTGATACCGGTAATGGTTTCAGAGATATAGAATGCCAGTGAAATATTTCGCTCAGCCGCCATATTGAGGTTATGTAAACAATTGAACGAAATTAGATGTCGGTGGATTACAATGTATATAAACATATACTGTTCCAAGATTTTTTTGCGTTTGGTTGGTTAAATCGCAAGAAACGTCTATTAAAGTCGCAAATTCGCTTGGCCGCCATGTTGGTTTCGTAGTTACCAGGTTTTCAAAAGTCACACAAGTGAACTTCTAGTAGTTCCCTTTATCACTATTAAAAATTCTATGGTGATATCGGTAATAGTTTCAGAGATATTGAATGCTGGTGAAATATTTCGCACAGCCGCCATGTTGGATTGGTGAGACGTTAAAAAATTTGAAGGGCACGGTCGGGGTCGCCCAAAATAGTGCTATGAACTTACTGAGTTTCATTGAAATCGCTCCAGCCGTATAGATTTTATTAGGGGGGGACACACACACGAATCACACACACACACGAATCACACACACACACGCACACACAGACACACGGACAAAAGGTGATCTCATAAGCCTTTTTTTCTTTTTTCAAAAATGAAAATAGGCTAAATATAGAGATATGTTCACTCATAGCATAAGGGCATTGGGATCACTGACACGTCATTCCGAGGTCAGTAAATCTCCGGAATATCAATAAAAATGAATGTATAATAACGGCTGACAAATATCAACCTAGGTGCTGAGCACACGCAATTAGCGATCAGTAAGCGAGTAACGAGTGAAGAACAATTTCCGGAACCATTCTTGTAAATTGTATATACGGTATACATGTATATATCCCACGAAATTATGCATTCTTCAAATGATGTACCTATAAACGTAGCTCACTATACAGGCCTAGATTCGACGTATCGTAATCGGTAATTGGTAATGAATTCCTGTTTCCATGAAATAACCGACACTTCCCCCAAGTAATCCCAGCACTCTACATCAAATACTACAGCTTTTAATCACGCTAGCAGCACAGTAAACTTAATAATAACGGGAAGTAGATCAAAGCCAAAAATGCACTTGAAGCCAAATCAATTTCACTCCTCAGTTCCACATAAAACTTAACACAACTAAAAACCTACTCAAAATATACTCTCCCCACCGTTTTACAACTATTAAGTGAACTATTCGCACCCAGAACCGAAAAACCGTGAAATGGGATGAAATTTAAACACGCAATAGCCTAGCCCGATCACGTCTGCTTCAGCACCACCGCATATGTGTACTTCACTTCACAATAACTTCCAAATTACGGCTAAGTGACCTATCTGCCTGAGAAGTAAAAGTATTACCGGCTTGCCTGGGATGATGGGTCACCAAACCGGTACTTAAACTAAGATTTTACACTTTAAATAACCAAATTCAGCCCATTTTACAACTACAAGAAACGAAAAAAAAAATTTTACTGCCAGTATAAATACATGTATAACATCAAACTACCAGTAACCAATCACAGAGCCGGATTCGCAATATTGCACCATGCGCTCGCTGCCATCTTGCTATACCTGTCATCGTCTATTCGGCTTACTGCTGCCTTAGCTACCAGCCATCCATGTATAGAGATCAGTGATGCCAACTTATTTGATCATGCGTTCAGTTCGCACCGTTTGTGGCCGGCCAGTACGCTCATCATCCTCCTAACTATTTCTCCCGTGCACAAAACGTTTGCGGCATTTAAAACACAGCACTGCGTAGTCTCCGCACACTTGCTTCATCATCTGAAACGTTTCACCAGCGGATTTGCCTTATGTTTGGCAGAACTTAGCGTTTGCCCGTTGCTCAAACTGCGACATTCTCAAATTCCGCAGTGCGAATCCACACCCCTTCACAAACAGAGTCTGTACTTCTACTGACGCTATATGCACACAACTGCCTCTTGCAAGGACGAGAGAAGTATAAGGTGCGTTCAAAAAGTAACGGGCCGGAGGCTGTAATGCGCAAACCGGTGACGACATCCGCTAATCGTGGCGTGTGTAACGAGGTGTGGTTCCGACCAGAGCGTGGAAGGTCACAGCCCGTCGCTAGATGGCACTCGTGCACGTCACGTGGCGATACAAGGCGAGCAGCAGCATGCATCTATCGTCCAACGCTGCCAGTCACATTGCAAACAGTGACATGGAGGCGTCAAACGAAGAGCAAAGAGGTGTTGTTCGGTTTCTGACAGCGAAAGGAGTAAGGGGAACGGACATTCATCGTCAAATGTCACAAGTGTACGGCGAACACTGCATGTCCCTTGCAAGGGTCAAGGCGTGACACAAGCGCTTCAGGGAAAGACGGGTGTCGTTAGCCGATGATGCCCGGTCTGGGGCACCCCCCTGCATTACCGATGACAACGTTCAGCTGGTTGATGCACTCATTACCCAGGACCGCCGAGTGACAGTGAACGCCATAGCCGCCTTGGTGAGATTGAGTGTCGGAAGTGTGCACACCGTCATGAAGGGACGACTGCACTTGCGCAAAGTGTGTGCCCAATGGGTGCCCCACAGTCTTCAACCACACCAGGAAGTATATCGAATGGCCTACTGCCTTGGTTTGGTTGGACGATTGTTGCATGCTGATGCTCGCTTTGTATCGACCCGTGACGTGCACGCGTTCCCTCTAGCGACGGGCTGTGACCTTCCACGCTCTGGTCGGACCACACCTCGTTACACACGCCACGATTAGCCGATGTCATCACCGGTTTGCGCATTCCAGCCTCTGGTTCGTTACTTTTTGAACGCACCTTATACTCGCACTACACCATCCAGCGGCGCAATCTGTCTGCTGTAGTGCACCACTACACCACGAACTTATTGTCTATAATACATAAGTTATGTGGTACGTTTAGGGTTACTTCTACCACAGAGAAGCGTCATGTGAAGCAACTTCGTTGGTGTGGACATGTAACGAGACGAAATGAAATTCTATCTCTCACTGCACTTCTTAGGCATCGAAGAATCTACGAAAGGTAGGGGACGGCCATATGTGACATGGAAGGAATCTGTCTAATCCGGCTTTCAACTACAAGGGATGCAAAAAACTCTCGTAATTGATAGAAAAGCCTACAGTATCAGGATTAGAGTGCTGACCCAAGTATACTTTGGGAGCACCTTGACGATGGTGCATTTACAACCGTGAAAAAGAAGATTAACTTAACTTTCGGAGACCTTTGTAAGGCGTGTTCTTTGTGAAATCGATCAAACTAGCATTCGATAGGTCGAAGAAATGTAAAATGTGAACATAAGTCTTGAGGCAGGTCAGGATAGACATATGGTGTGTTTCACCAATAAATTAGGATAAGTAGGCCATTTCTCAGAATACAGATGCTGTTTATCAACCGAACTAGTTGCTAATAAAGTACGTTGTCCTACTTTCTTAATACAAAACCTATAATAATAGTGATTATTGTTATATTTTTGTTTGAAAACTGAGATAATACTTGTAGCGCCGAAATTAGTTCCTTTGTCAACTAACCCAATATGCATTTAAAATGGCTTAATTTTATGAGTCAAGTTATTTATTTCAATCTTTCGTTAGACATTGTTCTGTTCTCTTGTATTAAGGCACCGATCCATAACATTATTATTATTAATAATAATAATAATAATAATAATAATTAATATTTGGAAAGGCGTAGGTGGTTGTACGTGCTGACAAATAATAATAATACCACCGTCCAGGGTAGCCACGCGCGCTACGGTGCAAGACCATGGTGCCTTGCTATTTCCGGACTAGGAACTCGAGTGGGTTCGAACCTTGCCCTTGGAATGGTTTTCCACTCGCGGTAAATGGAAGTTATTAATGGGCTATGGCAGCCTCTTTCTAACTCCTTGCCCAGTTGCATTCATCTTCATTCATTTAATCTCTCATTAAATATTTTGTTGAAGTTTGTGTCAGGAAGAACATCGGGCCGTAAAAACAATCTGTCACAAAGAAATCTGATCTCACTTCGTCCCTGACCCCCCAAAGGAACAGGAATAATAGGGTGTATAGGTAAAAACACACTATCATTATCAGTATGGTGTTTAATCTCCTGAACCTGGTAAATATGATTACTCATGTTTTTTCGCATTTATTTTTTTATGAGCTGTGTGGTATACCTTTTATTTATCTACAGAAAATAATAATCTTGAGCCTGATGAATTGTTATTACGTCTACTTGTATAATGGCTCCTTCACCATGTTTCCTATCCCCCACACCATCCTCTAGCAACTCGGTAAACCTCCCAAGAAGAATCTCTAAACAAGCCACGAACCTCGACTTGGTCTGCGTAAGATAGAGTATAATACATTAAGTTCAGTTAATTATAGCGTCGCTTATGGAACTGATGCTGTTCTCTGGCACTGTTAGGTAGATTTCATTAGAAAGCTAACTATTGCAATGGGTCCCATGTTTCGACTTCCGGAAAATTTCGACATATCTTCGCGTTTCACATCCCCCAGACCCCAAAACCACCGTCAGTTCAAAAGTTTATATATAATTTATGTATATATGTATCTATCTATATATATATATATATATATCAGTTTCTTGTGGACACGATAACTGCCGTAATTTTGCCCCAATCAGTTTGAATTTTTTACATAATAAGTATCCCATTAAAATCTCGGTCGAGTTCGTTAATGGGCAAAATCGGTCGAAGGGGGTGAAAATGGGGGGCTTTTTTCGAAAAAGTGAAATTTCGCTATAACTCTCTTAATACGTGAAATATCGAATCCATTCAAAGTTCATAATTTGTGTCGGATAAGTGCCAAAAATTTATGTCAAATAAGTTTTTTGATAGCACCAACCATTGACCAAAGGGGTGGAAAAAAGTGGGTTTTTCGGGAAACATTAATCATATCTCTCTTAATAGGCACAATATCAAAACCGTACAAAATGGACAATATTCCTCCAATAATTACCTAAAACTTTTGTCTGAAAGAATTTTTGATATGACCCACCATTACGCCACGGGGTGAGCAAAATGATTTAAATTATAAGAAAATGCCAAGTGCCAAGAGAGGTTGCCATGACAACTTTACTTTTAATTGATAAGGGATGAGCCATCAGCAGTTGCTATGACAACGCCACTGCACGAGATAACATTCAGTTTTCCATCTGTCTGTGGAAAGCGACTTCGGTATTGGAACTGGTAGCATGCTGAACTTCTATGCCCAAGGTCGCGGGTTCAAACCCGGCTGAAGTCGTCGGATTTACTAAGAGCGCTAAAAAAACTGAGTTTGCTTTCCTTCGGAGGAGAAGTTCCAACGTTCGTTGCGAGTTGATGGTTCCGGTGGCATCTAGTAGCCAAGTTCACAGATAGGTGTCGTTGATGGTAGTATTTTAGGTAGATTTCATTAGAAAGCTAACTATTGCAATGGGTACCATGTTTCGATTTACGGAAAATTTTGACATATCTCCGCGTTTCACATCCCCCAGACCCCAAAACCACCGTCAGTTCAAAAGTTCATATATATATATATATATATATATATATATATATATATATATATCAGTTTCTTGTGGACACGATAACTGCCGTAATTTTGCACCAATCACTTTGAATTTTTTACCGAATATGTATACCCGTAAAATCTCGGTCGAGTTCGATACTGGGCTAAATCGGTCGAAGGGGATGAAAATAGGGGACTTTTTTTTTCGAAAAAATGAAATATTGCTATAACTCTCTTAATATGTGAAATATCGAATCCGTTTAAAGTTCATACTATGTGCCGGATAAAGCTCAAAAATTGATGTTTGAAGAGTTTTTTTTATAGCACCAACCATTTACCAAAGGGGTGGGAAAAAGTGGTTTTTTCGTGAAACATTAATCATATCTCTCTTAATAGGCACAATATCAAAACCGTACAAAATGGGCAATATTCCCCTAATAATTACCTAAAACTTTTGTCTGAAAGAATTTTTGATATGACCCACCATTACGCCAAGGGATGAGAAAAATGATTTCGGAATTATAAGAAAATGCCAAGAGCTATCAGTGGTTGCCATGGCAACACTACTAAATTGATGAGGGATGAGCCATCAGACGTTGCCATAACAACGCACTTGCGCGAGATCAGATTCAGATTTCCATCTGACTAAGTGTGAAGCGGCTTCGGTGACGTAACTGGTAGCATGCCCAAGGTCGCGGGTTCAAAGCCGCCAAAGTCGTCGGATTTTCTAAGAGCGCTAAAAATCCCTCAGTATGCTTTCCTTTGGAGGGGAGGTTCCAACGTTCGTTGCGAGTTGCTGATTTCGGTGGCATCTAGTAGCCAAGTTCACAGCTTGGTGTCGTTGACGGTAGTATCTGGTAGCAACATTAGGAATTACTGCTTGAAATTGAGCGTCTGCATTCCATACCTGAATTACAGACTAATACAGCCATCACAATTCACACCGTTTATCAGACAGATTCTACACTCACCCTAGGTACACGGGGTTACATGACCGCGTTGTCGCAGCCCCTAAACTGAGGAACCAACCAACATCTCTGCGGGAGATATAATTTTGAGTGAAGGAGTAACAGACCGTTACATAGTTACACATCAGTGTCCAAACCTTGCATAAGGACAGTGTGACCACAAGCATAAAAATGGACTCCAAATGACAAGAAGGTTACCGTCATCATAAGACATTAAAATGTTTAAAATATGCATAAAATGACGAAAAACAAAGTTAATTAATCTCCAATTATGAAATACTTTCACGCAATAAATGAGGTCTGATCCTTCTACGAAAGTCACTTCCTTTCCCGCCTTAATTGGCCCTTGTCTCATCTTTTCTGATTCCCTCCTTCTGCGAGGGGTCAGCCTTCTTTTTCTTTTCATGTTATCTCCTGCCTTCTGCTTAAGGCCCTCAAGGAGGCCGGGTGTATGTAGCCCCACCTCTTTTGGTGCACCCTAGATAATGCTACACCCTCAGGGGCTCACGGCTGGTGAGTTCGGGAGTTGGCGACCCCGAGGGATTCCTGAGCTGGGTCCGTTTTCCCTTTTTGTCCCTTACCTTTGGGGCGGACCCTCTCCTCTTTCACTTTCCTGTCTGCCTTTCATTGCTCTCCTTCCTACCAAGTCCCTCAATCCGCCTTCTTCGAGGGTTGAGGGCATTTCTTTTCCTCTTGTCCTTTATTTGCCTTATTCTCCTTTAGTTTTCCATTTCTTCTTCTAGTATGTAGGTTATTAGTTAGTTTTAGTTTTAAGTTCGCTTTTCATTTTCATCTTCACGATCACCCAAACCATCAGGGGCCGATAACCTAGATGTTAGGCCCCTTAAAACAACAATTATCATCATCATCAAACTTCTACGAAAACCTGCATATTCTGCCAATTTTCGCCTATCCCCAAGTTTGTCCGGTGAAATCTACCTCCGCCTTCCGGCGTGCCGAGAGGACTTTTTTTAATCTTCTAAAGCTGCGGAATATGATTACTAGTGTTCTTGCACTCGTATTTTTATGGCCTGTGTGGTCTACTTTTTTGATCTCTGATATTTATGGTCCTTATATTTTCAAGGCGAGTGTTATATATGACAGATGGTAGTCTAGCAATTCGAAGAGGGAGAGTTTTATTATACAAGAGATTACAGTTAATGCTCTGCAGAGTGTGAAGTTATATCAAAATATAATTATAATATTCTCTTTCAACATCACTTCCCCGCCCTCCTCGGTTTGGGGCTAGTGGGGAATGGGTTCGTGACCATTTCTTCCACTTACATGCATTGGTTTGCTCTTTTTTTACCTACCCTGTCCACCCTCCTCAACTCTTGTTCTCTTTTAACCGCGATGGTGTACAAGGTGGTTGTTGTTAATTCATTTAGGGACCTTGCGACATCGTGGTCATTTAACCGCGTGCACTTGCGTGTATAAATGGATATTGTTGTTTTAAGGGGCGGAACAGCATGGTCATCCGTCCCTATCTATAGGATTTCTGTGATAGCCTGTGTTATTGTGTTTGTAGTTAAGTGTGTATTTGTAATTTAGGCTAGTATTGGGAATGAGGCGGCCATGTCTTTAAGTTAAGAACAATCCCGGCATTTGCCTGAAGTAGAAAAGGGAAACCATGATAGAAATCCACTTCTAGGATGGCCGAGGTGGGAATCGAAGCCACCTCTTCTCAGCCTTGTCTCACGAGGCTGTTTCCCAATCCAACCCCTAGACCAGAATTAAAATTCTCGACAGAGCCGGAAATCGAACCCTGACCTCCGGAGTGACAGCCAAGAATGCTGGCCACTACATCCACGAGGTGGTCGATGGTATAAGGGGACTGTACCGAGATGTATAGTATCTTTTGTTTCTCTGTGATTACCTTTATCTCTTTTCCCTCCTGGTTCCCCAGTTTTGGAGTAATTTTTTATAACTACGGCATTCCTTACATGTTATAAGAGGCGACTTGATGACTGAGGTGTCTACCGAAGGCAAACAGTTATATCCCCTCTCACATTCACCGCCTTGTTGACTGAGGTGTCTACCGATGGCAAACAGTTATGTCCCACCTCACACTCACCGCCTTGTTGACTGAGGTGTCTACCGATGGCATATGGCGACAGACAAACAGTTATGTCCCACCTCACACTCACCGCCTTGTTGACTGAGGTGCCTACCGATGGCATATGGCGACAGACAAACTGAAATGTCCCACTTCACACTCACCGCCGTGATGACTGAGGTGTCTACTGATGGCATACGGCGACAGAACAATAGTTATGTCCCACCTCGCACTCACTGCCTTGATGACTGAGATGTCTACTGATGGCATACGGCGACAGACAATTAGTTATGTCCCACTTCACACTCACCGCCTTGATGACTGAGGTGTCTACCGATGGTATACGGCGACAGACAAACAGTTATGTCCCACTTCACACTCACCGCCTTGATGACTGAGGTGTCTACCGATGGTATACGGCGACAGACAAATAGTTATGTCCCACCTCGCACTCACCGCCTTGATGACTGAGGTGTCTACCGATGGTATACGGCGACAGACAAATAGTTATGTCCCACCTCGCACTCACCGCCTTGATGACTGAGGTGTCTACCGATGGTATACGGCGACAGACAAATAGTTATGTCCCACTTCACACTCACCGCCTTGATGACTGAGGTGTCTACCGATGGTATACGGCGACAGACAAACAGTTATGTCCCACTTCACAGTCACCGCCTTGATGACTGAGGTGTCTACCGATGGTATACGGCGACAGACAAATAGTTATGTCCCACCTCGCACTCACTGCCTTGATGACTGAGGTGTCTACCGATGGTATACGGCGACAGACAAATAGTTATGTCCCACCTCGCACTCACCGCCTTGTAAACGTTCTTTATTTCAGTATTTCGGAGATATACTCCAATTGTTTATTAATTCTTACTGTAATAATCGTCGTTCAAATCTTGCAAGGGATATCGCGCTCGATCTCCCAAAACTTTCCAGACGTGTTGGCTAGATCACAAGGAAAACCACGTGATATTATTTCATCCTCATTCGTATGAGCCATCTTGAGAAAGTGCGACATTGTACGTGTCTGTACTGACGCAATGTTTGGAAAGTCATGGGTGGTCGTACGTGCTGAGTTCTCATATTCTCTCCGACCAATCGCACTTCCTGAACCACTCCCCCGCCAGGCTGTCTATGGTGTGAGTGCCTACAGTACATGCTGGGGGAATGCTGAATTTGAATTTTGCTGCTCCAAGTATCGCGTCCGTATTCCAACACGTACAATCTCGCTCAATTGAATTTGGGACGAAATATTATCACAGATGTTTCCCTTGTAAGTTAAATAGAATTAAATAAGAACGTTTCTGAGGCGGCGACTGGAAACACAGCGTATAAGTAAATAAATAACAAGTAGATCCGTGAAGAACTATACAGCCTATTTTCATATATCCTGCTCATGTTAATTGCCTCTATCAACATACAAAATTTCAGTTTAATTGCTGTAACAGATTCGTAGATATTGAGTACCGTCTAAATATTTCAGATGGTCACCAGGTTGGATTTTTATTTTTGTACTATTACATTAAGATTATTGAGTACGTGTGGTATACAAACATCAATCGCATGATTAGAACACAAGAAGTAAAAACGAGATTTTAAAAGTACGCACAGCAGCCATCTTGTGATTATGCAAACAATTGAAATAAATTAGATGCCAGTGGATCAACATTTGTATAAGCATTTAACGTGCAACGTTTCACGGCACTCGGATAGTTAATTCGCGAGAAACGTCCATTTAAATATTTATACTTCGCGTCGCCGCCATGTTGGATTTTTGCTCACCAGGTTACTGAAAGTCCTATAGGTGAGCATATGTTCATAGTCTCTATGAACATAAAAAAAATCAGTTTAGTTGCTGTAAGAGATTCATAGATATTGAGAACCGTCTGAATATTTCGGAAGCTCGCCAATTAGGATTGTTATATGTATAGGCCATAGAGTTATGTACCATTCAAGGACAATTATTGCCTAGGTTCATTATTCAAACTTTCACTTCGATCGCATGATTACGACACAAGAAATAAAAACTTAATTTTACAATTTCGCACAGCCGCCATCATGACGTTATGTAAACAATTGAATTAAGTTAGATGGCAGTGCATTGCAAACTGCAAAATCATTTACTGAACCACATTTCAAGGCGCTCAGAGAATTAAATCACGAGAAAAGTCTATTAAAATATTTCAAATTCGCTTGGTCGCCATGTTAGTTTTGTACTTTACAGGTTTATGAAATATCCATAGGTAAACTTGTATCAGTACCCTTTATCACCGTTCTAAATTTCAGGGTGATATATGTAATAGTTTCGGAGATATAGAATGTCAGTGAAATATTTCGCACAGCCACCATTTTGAGGTTATGTAAATAATTGAACTAAATTAGACTCCAGTGCATTACAATTTGTATAAACAATTGTTGTACCAAGTTTCATTACGTTTGGATAGTTAAATCGCGAGAAAAGTCTATTTAAATGTCTCAACTTCGCTTGGCCGCCATGTTGGTTTTGTAGTCGCCAGGTTTTTGAAAGTCTCATAAGTGAACTTCTAGTAGTGCCCTTTATCACAGTACACAATTTCGGAGTGATATCGGTAATAGTTTCGGAGATATTGAATGCTAGTGAAATATTTTGCACAACCGCCATCTTGGATTGGTGAGACATAATAAAATTTGAAGGGCACGGTCGAGGTCGCCGGGAATAGCGCTATGAACGTACCGAGTTTCATTGAAATCGCTCCAGCCGTTTAGATTTTATTAGGGGACACACACACACACCTCACACACACACACACACACACACACACGCACACACACACACACGGACAAAAGGTGATCTCATAAGCCTATTTTTTCAAAATTGAAAATAGGCTAAAAACACTGATAGTCAGTCTGAAAGACTAGACTTTATATCATTTTAAATGCTACAAATGCTGCGTAAACTCAAATTCCGTTAGCAAAAAAAAAAAAAAGTGACAGTCTGAAAGACTAGCCTTTGGGCAAAGCAAAGTCAAGCGCGCGGGATGCCGTCACGCTCACCAGAGCCCGCAGGGACGTGCCCCTTCCATCCAGTCTAAACACACTTATAGTGGGCGATGTATTGAGGATAGAGATATGCTCTCGCGGACTTTTTTGTAGAACTTTTCAGGCTGACCAATTCTTACGCTCATAGTATATTGATATTTTTAACGGTTTGCCCAGCGTAAGCTTAAGAAGCGCACGGACGCCAAGTTTGTTTTCGACTTTTTCACTATAATCGTTTCTGCTTGGCTTCCTTTGATCATACATAAATTATTTTCTACATAATCTTTCCTCGATATATCCTTTACAGAATGGTGAAAACCGCATCAAAATCCATCCAGTGGTTCTCGAGATTACCCGTGACATACAAGAATCGGGGATTTTTGTCTTATACTAACGAAGTAGAGATTATCGGGGAACACATGCACCAAGCAGTACTATGACGTCACCGTAACGTAACGCCAGACCCCAGCGAAGTCGACATAATCATTGAAAATGAATAAATAAAATACATTTACCGGGCAAAACTTGAATGGATTACGTTTGTTCAAAATATTGAGTATGTTGTTGTTTGAGTCATCAGACTTTTGACTGGTTTGATGCAGCTCTCCACGCCTCCCTGTCCTGAGCTAATCGTTTCATCTCTACATAGCTACCACACCCTACATCCGAGGCAATCTGTTTAACATATTCTAACCTTGTTCTACCCTTACAGTTCTTGTCCTCGACCCTTCTTTCCATAACTAAGCTTGCTATTCCTGGGTGTCTTAGTATGTGTCCTACTATCCTATCTCTTCTCTTCATTAGCAGTCGCCAGAAACATCTCTCCTCTCCCACTCGTCTTAATACCTCTTCGTTTGTAACCCTATCTACCCATCTGATCTTCATCATTCTCCTGTAACACCGCATTTCAAATGCTTCAATTCTCCTCTTTTCTGCTGCACCAATAGTCCAAGCGCCACGCTCCAGACAAAGGCTTTCAAAAATGACTTTCTAATACCTCCATCTATATTCGATGTCAACAGATTCCTTTTTTGTAGAAATGCTTTCCTTGCCTGAGCCAACCTACTTTTTATATCCTCTTTGCTTCGTCCATCACTGGTTATTCTGCTTCCTAAGTAACAGAAGTCTCCTACTTCCTTCAACTTTTCACCTGCCAATTTGATCTCCATAGAGGTTTCTGATTTATTTCGGCTGCTTTCCAATATTTTTGTTTTACATTTATTAATTTTCATCATGAATTCTTTCCTCGAGACGGAGTCCATTCCATTCAAAAACTCATTCAAATCCTCAGGCGTGTCGGCCAAGATGACGATGTCATCAGCAAATCTTAGAGTTGAAATTATTTCTCTTTGAATCTTGACTCCCACTTTAAATGTTTCTCCAATTTCCTTCATTGCTTGTTCAATGCAAAGATTGAAAAGTATGGGTGATAAGTTGCAGCCATGCCTTACACCTTTCTAAATACCAGCTTCTCTCTCATGTCCTTCAGCTCGAATGACTGCTGTCTGGTTTCTGTATAGATTGTAGATCCCCAGCCTATCCCTGTACTTTATTGAGTATACGTGTGATAAAAGTATAAAACATATGACGTGTGAGTGAGGATGGGTTGTAATTATATAGGTGTTATTTGTAAAGGCAACATGCATGTTTGAGAACCGATTGAGTAGAATGGCTTCTTTCGATACAGAGTAGGTTCATTTTAACCTGTCTGGTAAGTTGATACGGTGTCAAGGCGTGTATGCTTTAGTAAAGGGATACATAGTGATCGCTTTGTGCTCCGAGATGCCTTGTTCACCGGACCGAGTGCACAAAGACGATGACGAGGTCAGGAAATGAGAGGCTGCGCTATTTCCTGCAGCCTCCTGGCCACCTGTTGCAGGGCCCTGTCTCTTGTGGTCGTTTCGCTATTGGATTAACCAGAGCTGCTGACTAGACGGTCAGACAGTATAATTTTGTGGCTTCCCAAATTGTCTTTAGAAGTTAGGTGCCGTAAATGACCCCGAGTTCATTTTCATTGTTTTCTAAAACCCAAGTGTGTAATTCCACGAAATGCTTGTAATTTTAAAAGCAAACCAAATGATGCATATTCTTGTAGATTTTTGGGTATTCTAAACGTTATTTTAATTCATCGTTATAGCGTCCGGGGTAGCTACACGCGTTAAGGCACAAGCGTATGGGGCCGATCACCATCATCGACCGTCCTTGAAATTATTTTCCGTGGTTTCCTATTTTCAACTCCTTGCCCAGTTTCACGCATCTTTATTAATTTCATCTTATGAGGTTGGTGCCCTAAAAGGACATCTGGGCGTACAGACTACCCACCACATAGAATACTCACTTCACCGATCCTTTCGAAACATGAATGTGTGTATTTCTACCCCTTATTATTCCCGTTTTTCCTACGGGGTAGGAGATGAGATGCGATGAAAGACTTTGTGGCGGATGATTTTTACGGCCGGATGCCTTTCCTGACGCCAACCTCATGACAGGAGTTAATGAGAGATGAAATGAATTATGGTGAATGAAACTGGGCAAGGATGTGGAAGGAAGCGGCCGTGGCCTGTCAGAAGGTACCGTCCCAGCATTTGCCTGGAGTTGAAAATGGGAAACCACGGAAAACCATTTCAAGGACGGCCGACGGTGGGGCTCGAACCTACGCGTCTACCGAGTCAGCAGAGAGCTTGGCCCCATGACCTAACGCAGCGCTTTACCGAGCGCAGCCACTACTGTCGGTGACATGAATAATGACTAGAAATGTATTTCATTTATAATTATTTTTCTTCATTATCTCTCGTAAAAAAGGAAGGACGCTTGTAGTTTTACGTGACCGTTAATCTCGCAATTTAGGGGCAGATGACCTCGCAGTTACGCCCCGTAAAATAACAATAACTAACTAAAGGTAAACAAAACTAACAGAAAAAGACCAGTAATACGTTTCCTATAAGAAATGTCAGATATTTCAATATTTCAAAATGAATAAAAGTGTACAAGAACAGAGACAACTACACTAACTATTATAATTAGCTACAGTAAAATGTAGGGGAGACTCAGATAAATCCGCAATATTAGGGGATTGATGCTAAACATGATTAAGGAAATGGCTTTCAAAAATTTAATATAGAAATGAAATTACTACGTATTTGCGACATAAATTGAAGGGTTCATTCCAAAAACCAGACGAGTTCAAAAATTGAATTTTTGAGATAAATACATCATCTCCCTCTTCAAGGCCAGCTCTACGTATAGATATTGTTGCTGTCTCCTAAAAGCAGACAAGTTGGGTTATATTCTACAAAAAAAACGAGCCTTATAGTAGTCGCATATGATGTGTAACATGTGACATGTTATCCTACTATGTGTGTCCCGGGAGCGCAAATCCCTTGTTGACAGTGAACTCTGTTGGTCATTGAAATAACTACTTGTAAAACTCCAGTGCCATATCCTGACCGTAATGAATCATAATTATTATTATTTGACGTGGCGGAAGCAATCCACTGCCTACTTGATGCGAGCTGCGCTCTATACCGGCCAGTTAGTGAACCCATGCCAGCGGTGTTATTGAAAATAGCCTTTTTTAGCCGATAGAGCGCACTGCCAAGTATAGGCGCGATTAAAAATTAGGTGTGCGGAAAGTATATTAAATGTGTTTCTCCCAGTGATATGTTTAGACCAACGAAGTTTCAATTATTGTTAGTAGTCGGCGTTAATATACTCAATTCCTACGTTGTTTGGAGTGCTTGTTGATGCGATCTAGATTCCACATAGCCACATGGCCGACAGTACATCGAGTGCGTACATTAAATAAGAATACAGCAAAAGTATGAAGATTTAATAAATCGTAATTGTTTTCAGCAAATATGATAAAATGAATATTTTCACACCAAAGAACGACAACTTGAAGATGATTTATCGTGGGAATATCTTAAATGGGGTCTCCAAACCTTGAACTAAACTGTATGCGATATACATTCCCCATAGCCACACGACCTACAGTACGTTGTTGTACCGATCTCCGCCACCACGCGCGCTTATTGTTTCCGTCAAATGCACTTCCGTCCCATCCATTTCCGTCCCTTATCCAAAATCACTCCCACAAACATGTCCAGCTACCGAGTGGAAAGATGTTACACATCAAAAACTGAAATAAATCTTAATCAATGTAAATTATTTCAGGACTTTTCACATATTCCAGTAATTGGAAATATTTTTGTGTTGGCCGACTAAAAGCTACAAGGCAACACTGAAAAAGTAGTTCCGTTAAGAACTAAAGCCTATTTTCATATAACCTACTTATGTTAATTGCCTCTATCAACATACAAAATTTCAGTTTGATTGCTGTAATAGATTCGTAGATATTGAGATCCGTCTAAATATTTCGGATGGTCCCCATTTGGGATTGTTATATGTTTAAGCCATAGAGTCATGTACCATTAAAGGAAATTTATTGCGTAGGTTCTTTTTTCAAACTTTCACTTCGATCGCATAATTACGACACAAGAAATAAAAACTTAATTTTAAAATTCGCACAGCCGCCATCTTGAGGTTATGTAAACAATTCAACTGAATTAACTACCAGTGAATTACAATGTGTTTAACATTTGCTGTACCAAGTTTCATTGCGTTTGGATTATTAAATCGCGAGAAAAGTCTATTTAAAACTTTCAACTTCGCTTGGCCGCCATGTTCGTTTTGTAGTTAACCGGTTTTTGGAAGTCTCATAGATGAACTTCGAGCAGTACACTTTATCTCCGTACAAAATTTAAGGGTGATACCGGTAATAGTTTCAGAAATATAGAATACCGGTGAAATATTTCGTACAGCCGCCGTCTTCAGGTTATGTAAACAATTGAACGAAGTTAGATGTCGGTGCATTAAAATTTGTATAAACATATACTGTACCAAATTTCATTGCGTTTGGTTGGTTAAATCGCGAGAAACGTCCATTTAAAAGTCGCTACTTCGCTTGGCCGCCATGTTGGTTTTGTAGTTATCAGTTCTTCAAAAGTCACATGGGTGAACTTCTAGTAAATCTCTTTATCACCGTGCAAAATCCAGGATGATATCGGTAATAGTTTCGGAGATTTTGAATGCAGGTGGAATATTTCGCACAGCCGCCATGTTGGATTGGTGAGACGTAACAAAATTTGAAGGGCACGGTCGGGGTCGTCCCGAATAGTGCTATTAACTTACCGAGTTTCATTGAAATCGCTCCAGCCGTTTAGAATTTATTAGGGACACACACACACACGAATCACACACGCACACGCAGACACACGGACAAACGGTGATCTCATAAGCTTATTTTTTCATCAATGAAAATAGGCTAAAAATGTCTTCAAAGCTCTCTTTTCAACTTATACCGCTGACTGAAATCATTCCTTGACCATAATCATTGTCAATGAGTCTTTCCAGAAATGCACTTACATTCAAAATTAAAACAGAATACAGATACTATTTAACGGATCAGAACACTTAACCGACCGGGAGAGATAGAGAGAGATTTGAAAATCTTACTGAAAAGTGACAGTCAGTCTGAAAGTCTCGACTTTGTATCATTTTAAAAGCTACTGTACAAATGCTGAATAATGCTAGAAAGGCTGGTTGCTAGACTCTTCACATATTAGAAAATTATCTGCATAATCCTTATCTTGCTTTATAAAACTTTACCTTGTTTCAAATTACTCGCGAACGGCAAGTGCAAACCAAGGTCAAGCGCGCGGGATGCCGTCATGCTCACCAGAGTGCGCGGGGACGTGCCCCTTCCATCCAGTCTAAAAACACTTATAGTGGGCGATGTATTGAAGATAGAGATATGCTCTCGCAGACTTATTTGTAGAACTTTTCATGCTGACCAATTCTTACGCTCATAGTATATTGATATTTTTAACAGTTTGCCCAGCGTAAGCATAAGAAGCGCACGGACGCCAAGTTTGTTTTCGACTTTTTCACTGAAATCGCTATTGCTTGGCTTCCTTTGATCATACATAAATTATTTTCTACAGAATCTTTCCTCGAGATATCCTTTACAGAATGGTGAAAACCGCATCAAAATCCATCCACTGGTTCTCGAGATTACCCGTGACATCCAAGAATCGGGGATTTTTGTCTTATACTAACGCTGTAGAGATTGTCGGGGAACACATGCACCAAGCGGTACTATGACGTCACACACCTCAGTGCATCTGGGCACATTTCGTCCCGTCACCGTAACGTAACGCCAAACCCCAGCGTAACGATGAAGTCGACAAGATCATTTAAAATGATAAAATTATTTCTCTGACGTTCCATTAGCCATGTTCTGGAACTGATAGCAGTCGTGCGATTAGAGAAGGTGGGGACTTGTTGTGGTGCTATTCCGGTCACGTTCCTTCTGCTTATTTTTAATTTGATTTCGATAAGGACGAGGTGCTCGTAACGTCACCGCTATGAGTGAAAGCAAGCGGAAAGAAGAAAACCGACTTAATCGTGTTAGAGAGCGCGGAAGGAGAATATTGAAGATCGGGATCTTCTTAAACTCATCTCCGTGGTTTGAGAACGTTAAATCATATTCCGCTTCGGGTCCTGGGTAAATACTACACACTTGAAGATCAGTGTTTGGAATCCCGACATTGACAGTGACCAACCTCAGTATGGTGTTCCCTCGATTTTCTCTACACAAAACTCCGACCTACCAGGGTAGCTAAGCTCGTTAACGTGCAAAGCTTTAGGGCAAGGCTATCTATGGACTCGGAAGACGAGTGGATTCAAACCATCTTAGTACCATGAACTGGAACCACACCGTCGCACAGTGGGTCAAAATCGAAACCTAGGAGGGCAAAATTATTTATTTTCATAGTTAAAAAATCAAAATTTATTACTTCTACAGCATTCTCATATAATTGCCGCTCACTATTCTGGGTTATAAACGCATCTTAGTGTAAATCTGTCACCACTGTTCGAACAGTCTGAATTGGAGGCTGAATGTAAGTGGCTGTGGTTTGGTTGTCTTTCTGGTTAGTGTGATGATTTAAGATGGAACATGCAGCTGAAGGTATGATCTTTGTAACGTGTTTCAGTTATTAATGGGCGTAATTGTTACGTAATTTTAGCTATATTTGCATTATATAATATTTAACTATTATTTCTAAAATTATATTTTCACTTAGATTTTTAGTATGTTGCGTCACTCTGCGTCACTTTCTACTGAATGTTAGAATGTAGATAAAGTAGTTTACGCCTGTTATAAGTTTTTTTGCATCTTTTTGCAACTTACTTATTTTTTTACGTTTTAGAAGATGCCACGCAACCAGTTCTCACACGTTTACAACTGTTTGAAGCACTGGGTTCGACGATTATGTCAAAAGTGGAACTTTGTGACTATGTTAAAAGTAAATTTGGGTAGCAAATTTGTTCTGAAGAGATAACTGAATGCTCTATCCAACTCTAGTCATAGAGAAATTCTTGCATGTGTAGACGTAGCTTAAAAAGGTCTTAACTGATGATTATTTTGAAGTAAACAAATTATATACGTTGCTTTCACTCTACATTCATGATTTAAACTTAAAAATAATTTTGTCCCTCTAGATTTCGATTTTGACCCATTGTGCGTCGGTCGTCCTTAAAATAGTTTTCCTTGGCTTCCCATTTCCAGTACCATTCAGATAGTTGGACAATACTTTCCAATGTCATCTGGCCGTATAAACCATTGCCACATACATAGAAACTAGTCTCGCTTCATTGTCGTTGCTATGGAGTAGAAATATGCTACGTAAATGCTGAGATGGTGCCTTATTTAAAGCCCCTAAATCCTAGTCTCAGTTTATGTTTTAGGCTACACGTTTCCCTTCTACTGGCTATGCATATGGGTGTATGAGTCCTGGGAAATAAAGAGCAGAGATAGTCTAAGCCCCTCCAACATCATTGCTTGTGGACAAGGCGCTCTCTGTGCCATTGTGAAATGTAATATTTACTCAGTGCTGGTAGTTCCGAGGAAGGAATGCCCCTGAATTGCTGGTCTCGTTGTAAAGGATACAACGCGCATGGTCTGTTACGCTACCCCTTGTCTACTAACGTTCACCTCTCCTGGCGAGTGGACAGAAGTCAGCAAAAAAGATTCATGAATTTATGACGTCAGCAAGCCGACCAACATTTTGACTGGTGAGGAAATTACTCTCTCCTCTCTCCCACCATTGTTAATAAAACGAAGAATGATTGTCGAAAGTAGTATATTAGAAAGAAAGTAAAGGAATTCTGCCTTCTCAATACTTAGTTAGTCAATACGGACCTCAATTACTGGCATTACGAAAGCAGTATGACATGACATGACCCGATTCGCTGCATGTTACAATAAAGTCTTTTAGCCCTAGGACTTTCAGTCCTGACATCATTTGTTTGAGGGTTGGATGATTACCTGATTCTTAATTGACCAGAGTGTGGTCTCGTGCTTTAGGCACTGGTATGAATTCAGAAGGTGTGCATGTGTTTGTGTAACGTATAAACTAATTGGAATTGACATAATTACAATTTAGTGCTCGAAAGCACCAGGTTGAGAACGCCTGCTTCAGTAATTCGTTTGAGTCGCGGTTCTGATCTAAACAAGAAACTGCGTAGGTACGAAGAATGTCCTCTTTCTTTGAGAGGAACAGATGACCTCGCCGTTCAGCCCCTTAAAATACCAATAATTAACTAACTTTATATGGAGAAAGCACCTCGTGGCGCTGTGGTTAACCCTAGAGGTCTAGGTTCACTTCCGAACTCTGCTAAGAAATGTAACACTGGTCTGAGAGACGAGTCGGAATACCGTCAGCCTAGTGAAGCAGAAGTGAGAAGAGAAGATCTTGATACCCACTCAACTAAGCTGGAAGTGATTCTACTTCCTCTATGGAGAAATGTCAGGATGGTGTAGAGACAATTGCAAGAGGCCGCAGTGGCTAGTTAGCCTACTTTTCACACTTTGCAAAAATGAGGAAAAAGTAGACTTATGAGATCGATCCGGGAAAATGTCTGTCTGTCTGTCTGTCTGCCCTTCTGTCTGTGTTGTGGGGCGTGGTGGCTCAGCGGTCTAGCTGTATGCCTCTCACCAAGGCGGTCCGGGTTCGATTCCCGGTCAATGCATGTGAGATTTTCGAAGTGAAATGCCATGTCCTGTGGTTCGGATTCCACGTAAAAAGGAGGTCCCGTGGCTCATGATCTCAAGATTAACGGTCACGTTAAACTACAAGCTTCCTTTCCTTCCTTCCTTCTGTCTGTCTGGCTGTGTGTGTGTCCCCCCCATATCAACTCCTAAACGGCTGCAGCAATCGAAACCAAATTTAGTATGAGTAAAGATGTATACCGGAATATCTCAAGCCCATATTTGAAAATGATGTCAGCGCTACCAACTGCTGAAAAAACGCACTAGAAAATTGAGCTCCATGTTGGATATCATGGAAGGTATGCATGTGAGCTATCTAAAATTGGCACACATGTAGACAATATTATTTCAGTTTAATTCCCAGGAGGCCATACATTACAGTGTTGCCAAAATAATTGTAAGCCTTCTGATAGGTCCAATTTTTAAAAAGCATATTACTTCTACACTATTAATTGGATTTCAACCAAATTTCGTATGTGCTATGTCTAACATAACAGATATGAATATATGTATTCTTAAGAGCAATCAGGGGTGCCAACTGTTAATAAATGCTGTCTATATTTTTTACCCTAATATCAATATATCAGAAAGTATGCAAGCCAACAGCTCTATACTTTGCACACGTATAGCACCTGACACTCTAGATTAATTTGGAGTAATTAATATAAGTCAGTGCTGCCAATATGATTCTATGCTTGCTGATAGGTCCAATTTTAAAATACATGTAACTTCTATACTAACACATGGATTTCATCCAAAATTGGCACAACAAGATATCATAATATTTCCGATTATTTCTAACCAGCACGCGCATGACATTGTTGCCAACATGCTTTTACGCGTGCTGATAGATCCAATGTCTAACTGCATG
Organism: Meconema thalassinum; assembly: GCA_946902985.2. Lineage (NCBI taxonomy): Eukaryota > Metazoa > Arthropoda > Insecta > Orthoptera > Tettigoniidae > Meconema > Meconema thalassinum. Next base: position 35,888,057 of record OX336391.1, read on the forward strand.
TAACGTCCATTGGACTTCAACCAAATTTTGTATTCTGTACCTTAAGAGATGGAACTAAGAATATATTCAGTCACCAGGTCTCCCAAATATAATGCTCTATTAGGCTACATTATACCAGGAATATTTCGAACTAATTAGACATTTCGATATTACCAACTTAATTTCGTCATTATTCTAGATAGGTTCATATACTGTAGAATAATCATTGGCATGAAAAGTAGGCTCTTTAGTTCGTCACGGAACTTCTTGTTTTGTAGTGTGAAAGGAAATGGGAAAGCTCATGTAATTCGATTATATTACGGGGTCGTTTGTGGTGAGCCACAGTGCTTTGTAATCACCCAGCGTGTTAATGTGTGTGACACGTTTCTTAAGTTTAATTGCCAGCTTTTTGATGCGGGCCACAATGTAGTCCATATTGGTGTCATTAGGGATTTGAACATTCAGGGTTGGCGCACGCAATGCTTTGTTTTGTACAACCTGTCTTTTCTTTATGGAGGGGGCTGCGTATCCTCATACTGGACTCTATCTGTATACATACAGGGGAAATTCGGATGCGTATGTACCGAAGCAGTCTCAATCATCACTGTACTATTGGTTATCATTTATATACTTTTTTATACGTGTCCAGAACATAACATATTTTAAATATATATATACAAAGATTACAAAGTATATGTGCATCTTTATATTGTCAGCTATCAGTATTTAGAGCATGTGCATGTCGCAGTCTTCACTACTTTGAATGGTACGTAGGAAATGCCCAAATCCATGAAGACACTAACATGGAATACATTGGCACCCGTATTAAGAAGCAGGCAATCTAATTATATAAACGTCACTAAACACTGGGTGATTAGCAAGCAACTGGGGCACACCACAAACGACCCCACATTCTTATAGAATAACTCCAATCTCTTCTTTACTTTCATACTACCAAACTAGCCATTGGGGCCTCTAAATACTCTCTATTTCTATTTCTTACTCTCCACTCTTTCCTTTCTGAACTCATACCAGTGTCCAGAGCACTAGATCACATTCTGGTCATTAAGAATAGGTAATCACCCATTCCCCTCAACAAATGCTGTCAGGACAAGAAACGTGACAGATACAGCACTTTTGGTTGTAGTGTAGTGAAGCTGAGGGTCACGTCACGTCAGTCCACTAGCGCCACATTGTCTTGGGACATCTCTTTCTCCACTTCTCCGTATGTTGCGGGTATAAATTTATCCCAAGCTACGCTTTCCCGCCTGTTTCTTTTGATCTCGTTGCTACACCAGCTTCCCGTTTCGTTTTTATCGAAACTTTTACCGCTCACAAAGAATATCATAAAATTTGTATTATTTAGAAATTAATTTAGCGTCAGAAATATTTCTCTCTCTGTTGATTAATCGTGAATCTATTGATATTTGACTACTATCTAACTGTGGTTTGAGCAAAACTGTCTGCACTGTACATTTTCACAATCTTCCACGCATAACAACGTTTGTATATTTCCCGGTTTGTTTCGTTTAGTTATCTTGTAAGTAGGGGAGAGCTAGGAGTTCCAGGCCACCCGGCGTTGCTCGGGCGGCGTCCATGTTAAATCATTAATATCTCGCGAACCCATGGTCGGATTTTAACAAATGAGGTGTCGCTGAACTCGGGCTGACACCCGCTTTCCAATGGACAACATATTTCCACCCCAAAGTAAAACCTACCCCTACTAGGGGGTGAAATTATAATTTTTTAGAAGAACTCGCTTTCCAAGTGCAATATGTGAGAGTTTGAATGCCAATATGGAATTAAACGTTGTTCCACACAGGAGACATGTGTACGGTGGAAACCCACTATGAATTAACATGCTTGTTTTTTGTTTTTTACGCATGTCCACTCATGGCTTTTGTAAGAGGGCAGGCTTTTTAAAGATGGCGGCTGTAGTGTAACCTAACCTAACCCAACCCGCGAGGGGTGATCAAAAAGTTTTCCAAGCGGCGCTTGTCGATAGGCAAATCAATAATCAATGAGGACATGTCAGGCCTTGAGGCGATAACCCCTTTTGATTGATCCCTGTTGATTTGCCCCTTTGGACTGGTCCCTGTTGACGGGTTATTGTTGACGGGTCATTGTTGACGAGTCCCTATGGACGGGTCCTTGTTGACGGGTCCCTGAGGACGGGTCCTTGTTGACGGGTCCCTGTGAACGGGTCCTTTTGACTGATCCCTTTGATGAAATTAAACGATGTTCCACATGAAACGCATGTGAAGAGCCGATTGCTACTATGAATTAACATGTTTGTTTTCTGTTTTTACGCATGCGCACTTGGGGTTTCCGAAAGAGGGCGGACTATTTAAATAATGATTTATAGATGAGTTATTAAAAAAATAACCAAACGATCCAAAACTAATAGGTCGATGGCTTTTTAATATCTCATGAACCAATAAGACTAGGGACTTGTATGATGGGTCGTTGGACTTGGGATGACGCCCCGTTTTTGAATGTATTTTTGATTTTTGTCAAAAGGGCCTAAGTACACTTTTGTTAATATCTCGCGAACCAATAAGGCTAGGGACTTGTATGAGGGGTCGTAGCACGTGGGATGACATTCCCTTTTTAAATGTATTTTTTTGAAATTTTGAAAAGAGGCCTAACTACACTTTTGGTGATATCTCGCGAAACAATAAGGCTAGGGACTTGTATGTGGTGTCCTATTACTCGGGGTGACGCTCTGTTTTTGAATATATATTTTATGTTTGTCAAAAGGGCCTAACTGCACTGTTGTTAATATCTCGATAACTAATAATGGGAGAGAGTCAAGTGAGGTGTTATAATACTTAGGATGGCCAACCCTTTCCCATGACCAACGAATTTACCCCAAATATTCAAAACAACAGGGTCATTGACCTGAGATTATATAAACTAATAATCGGATATCAACATGTGAGGTGTCATAGGACTTATAATTGTCAACCCTTTCCCATGGCCAATGAATTTACCTAAAATATCCAAAACATTAAGGTCATTGACCAGAGATTTTATAAATTAAAAATTGGATACGGACATGTGAAATGTTTACCGTGAGTGATGAAACATAGCTAGGTAGGGAAAGAATTAGTGTAGGCTACATGTATGGTGACTGACAAGTCTTTCACTATTGGAACTTGTTTTCAGATCAGACTGTAGTACAGAGAGAGTATAGGTTGCACACATGGGTTAATAAATGACAAACGGTGTACAAAAAATCTGATTTATTGATTCAAGAATTAAGAGTAGACTATCTTAAATTGATTGTTTAAAGAGGATAGCTAAAGAAACAAAATGGTGACTACATTGAACTAAACTGAACCAAGCTGAATCCAACCCAACCAAACCGAACCAAACCTAATCAAAAACAAGCCAAGGGTTTAAGTGTAAAACTTGTGGGTGGATGTGGTCATTGGTAAAATCAAAAAGGAAAGGGATAACGCTCTACCTATAGAGGGTAAGGTAAAGTCAGTGCATAGTGCTAATGCACACACCCAAGTACATGAACCACACACAACTGTCCTATGCAGTTTTTATGGGTTGACTGTTAAAACTTGCTCAGTGGTTACTAGGACAAGATGGTCGCTACACTCAACAAGCTTTAAATACTTGAGGCTAATAATCTATACACACACACACACTTGTTCTAAACTAAACTGTCTTGCTGGCAGTGCTCACACAGTAGGCAAATGACATAAATGCTTGACTAACAGAAATACAATCATTTTTGGTTGTCTAATGTTACCAGCTAACCATTGCGTGCTGTAGTGGTGAGCACATGTGCCTCTTGCTCTGGAGATCGTAACTTGATTTCTAGCTCTAAGGCCTAGAACGAATCAAACTAAGAAAGAAAGGTTTGGAGACGCAGTGGTTAAACTGTTAGCCTTTCACTAAGGTAGACTAGGGTTTGATTTTAGATAAATATGCATGTCATAAACAAACAAACAAAAAAAAGCAGAGATAATGTTTAAAACTGATTACACTTGTCTCTTTTCAAATTATTACTTGGATTACAAATACAAAGGTGGACTGGGTTTGATATACAGTTAATGCTGCCTATCGCATACTAGCCTGTAAGAAAGCCAAACAAGCAAAAGGCTTAGGTAGAGCAGTGGTAAAATCGCTATGTGTAGAGAACTACCTAACGGTTTTATAAACTGGCAAAGGTATGTGGCATAAACAGTGCAGGATACAAACCAGCAACCATAATTTTTATCTTGTGGAACAGAGAAAACCTATATATATATATATAGAGAGAGAGAGAGAGAGAGAGAGAGATAGAAAGCTTATGTATGTATGGGTAGCATTGATTGTTTGACCAGAGAAAATACGGTGAGGTAGAGTGGGGAGAAGGAGAATTGACACTTATATATTGTACAGCCCAGGGGCAGTACCCATATGACCCACCCCTTCATCTTTTCACCAAAACCACCCTCATAGGCATGCCATAAGCCTCACATACTTCCGCAACACAAGCAGGCCCAGCAATACTGCTGACAGCCACGCTTACATAATACATATATAAATACACTACCTGGAGCAGCGACGGTGAGAAAACGCTGACCAAGCAGTGGGGGAAAGCCTAAAAACTAAACCCAGAGGAGCCCCATTATCTTTTCGTGGCCAGCGGCTCTGCTCCTCCAAGGTCCGTTCCAGCTCTTCACCAGGTAAGAACTAGCCGTGTGCTCAGATTCCTTATTATTGTAACACCTACCCAGAACACTTTGTATTTTCCACACCTTGTACTTTGCTTTATACCTGTCTACTGCCTAAAGGGACAGTACATCACCGCCACTGACCAATAAACACTTGGTCAGTTAACACACTCATCTATTACTCATTTCACCCAGTTTTACATCCTTACGCCCAACCTGACCTTAGTCCTAATTGCCCCTGACCATGAAGACCAGGAACTGCGCCGTCAGGAATCCTATTGTATTCTTGCAAGCAACCGACTGCAACGTGTCAAGTTGTCGACTCTGCACGTGAGCTCGCTAAACGCTTGCTCGTACATATTTGGCAGGCTAGGATAATAACTCACTCTTAGACATTCATCCCCTACCAGGTAAACGCATCCTGTAGGAGCGCCCCCAATAGATCACGTACTCACACCAACACACTACACCAGTAGTCTCCCCCAATTACGGGAAACTACCCTTTTTCGGAAACATCCCTTAAATTAATACATCTACACTACCCTGTTTATCCCACCCCTAACAGAGGGATAAACAGATTGGTGGAGGCCGGGTACCACGCAAAATAAGAGTAAGGGACTCAAACAACGAGCCCTCGTGGTAGAGCGGTCCATACTGAAAGCAGCCAAGCAAAATTTGAAAAAAAAATTCTCTGAGAGAAAGCATTAATTTTTCTCCTCTCTGGGAATATAAGGGAAATTTTAGCCCAGCCACCCACCCCCACTAGGGCGGCAGTTCCTTTTTTATATAACAAACACTGTTAAAAATACATTAGTCCTGATGGCACACACTACACTTAAAACAGCATTACATTAAGCATTACAGCATTACATGTAGAATGGCACCACATGCAGAAGCAACAGAGGTTGTCAGCCATAGAGGCGATAGGGGTGCACCAGTATCATTCACCTTATTACTAGGGTGCCAGAGGCATATACAAAGGCGACAGGCACAAAAACGGGCACTCCAGACAAGAATTGGCGCAATACAGGGCAAACAGCCATGCACCCCGTCGGAGGGTAGGATAGCGCAATTGAAACGCGCACACAAACATTTACATAACATACACGAACACCTCAACAGGAGCCATGTCCCAAGGAACAGGCTATTTGACCGATTGAACACTACACATGGCCAGATAACGGATAACACAACCTTAGAGAGAATAAGGGTGCACTACACAATGTTATATGCCCAATACAGGGAGCTTATTCGCGAACAGGCGCTCCTCCAGTTGGTGGCCACAGACCTGTATAGAACATAAACAAATAGGAACTAGCGGTACCAAGGTTGCCGAACAGGCCATATGCCATAATTGGCAGTACGCCCAAATTTGGGAAGGATATCGGGAACTCCAAGCCAACAATGCCATCTTTGAGTTCACGGCAGGGCCACCAACTAAACCAAGAGAGGACATAGGCGTAGATACGCTAACACAGCAATTCGCGAAGATGTCCCTCTCGTCACGTGCCGCCACACAAGGGAAGGAGTCTGCCGTGGCCATTGGCCAGGAAACGGTCAGGCTAGCCTCCAATACACTACAGGGCCAAACTCACATAGACACACGTCCCGCAGCTCCGGCCTGGGAGGCAATTTTGCCAGACCAAGGGGCGAAACCTACGCCAACCCCCTCAGAACAAATGAACGAGAGGGAGTTGACGCCAGGGCTCTCAAACACACACGATAACACAAAGAGGAACCTGGAGGAAACTATATCATGGGCTGAGGACGTAGAGAACGTGCCACAGCATAATAAGCCCATACTAACCCACACACATAGACAGACACAAAGGAAGGAGTCTGCCGTGGCCATAGCCAGAAAACGGCCAGACTACCCTCCAATACATTAGAGGGGCGCTCACAGACAACTACACGACCCCTACCGCCAGTTCAAAGGGCGATTTCGCCAGAATGGAGGCGGACACGAACATGTGCACCCCCGAGGCAAAGAAATACAGGGGGATTGCTTACAATTCACCAGGGTGTAACACACACGCCTGCACGCACTATCCTGCCTCCAAAACAAAGTACACGGGGTATAAGGGAAGTTTTACCGCCCACCCCACGAGGCCAGGCAGACAGGAGGGCATACACCCCCACAGACACTGATAGGGTAGCGCGGAGCCAACGCAGCCCTTCAGGCACCGGCACACCTACGCCTATTAATAGGCACTACGGTGAACGTAGGCTTAGGCTTACTTTACTTAAAGCACCCCAGAAAAATGGTAAAGAAGCACCTCAATGGGAGTCGGAGGCCTATACCCTCATGACAGGGCGAAGGTATTCACCCCGTCGGGCAACAACGCTCTGGCGAGGATAATCACATTTACGGGGGAAAATCCACTCCCAACTAGACAAAAACTGGCCAGAACTAAGGCAATTCGAGGCACATTAAAATTAAACCAGGAATATGGACACGGGGACAGACAATCACACGGACGGCATCACACAGACAGCATGAATACACAATCCCATAGAAAAGCCATAGGATCCCATATAGACAATGTGTCCCATAGAGTTATAGCTAAGAATTAATGAATGTATAAGAAGGGTTATATTATATGTATGTGAAGTGCATATTATCATTGTGTACACATCTTAAATATACACCAGGGACGGCATATGAATTGCACTAATGCCACTCACAGCACAGACATAAACACGGGGAGGTCTTTTACAAAGTAGGTACACCGACACTGGAGTGTACAGCAATAGCTTGCTGCCCAAAGTCAGCCTCAAGGGCGCGACATGGCAACTAATGGCCAGGACACAAAAGCACAAGAACGATTGAGCCACACAAGCATGAACACGGGAAGGTTCTTTTACATACGGAGAATACATGTACAAACACATAAACTACACAAGTCGGACACAGATAGCGTCATCACGATAATAGGGCCAAAAGATCAGGCACGGTCATTATGAAAAAAAAACGTAGGGCCTCGTAGACAACATATTTTAAAACACGCTCAAAACATTTGTGGGAAGGTCACAACACAATTACTGTGCACTTCAAATGTTAACTGCAGGACAGGAAACACAGTCCCAACAGCGGTGTTATCACATGAGGTAACCCAATACTTTGCACGCTCAGCACGAATACGTGACGCACTAGGCGGCTGGAGGCACTCACAGATATAACAGTATTACGGCCGAGAGAGTATCATTCACTTATAGGGGCGTAGGCCCGTCCCAAGGTATGCCCTATAGCAGCCTTCTTAGGGCATTAGCGACCCCGGGACTACCAATAGGGGACGTACCAGGAACACCAGGTCTCTACGGAGACCACAAAATACTCTTTTGGACCATAGCGCCCGAAATCTGAATACGGGGGACGCCACGGGCACAGACAAACGCTCATACAAAGTAGGGAACAACACATCTCTACGGCCAAAAATTATGGCAATCCAAGACAAGGGCATGTGGATTACCCCGGACATAAAATAATAGAACAAGACACAAAGGGGAAGTAATCCCGGAAACAAATTCCCAAACAAGCTTAAGAGCGAAAACATGACAAGTTTAAACGTTGGCCTCTCTAGAATGCAAACACATGTCGACACACGTACAGTGGCAGAAGTCACGTTTTGTTATCCTTCCTGCATATCATTGAAGACTTTCCGTACACAAGGACACTAAACACACGTACAGGAAGCGCCGCGCTGCAAAAAAGCGAATTCCAACGTGTCGCCATACGCTGTTGGCGGAAGAAATTTTTGTAGCAGCGGAACGTGACAATGACATACAGACATGATGACACTAACATAAAACAATAACAGTAATCATATGCAGTGACAACCCGGATGTTGATCCAGGAAGTGAGAGCGGCATTACATAAGGCTCCGCATCATATATTACACAGATATTGCAGACCAGATTGATCTGGGAAGACAGACTATTTTACGCCTATCAGTAACAGCACTAGGAACATGTATACAAAGGTGATAACACACAGTACACGGCGCGTGACAAGTAGTCACGCGATACGAGATAAGCCCTCTCCGGTAACTGCACACGCGCCGGCAGGAGTCAGCGGTAGGCGGCTCCATACACACAAGCGCGCATCAATTACACCCACGGCCGCTTCCCTCCCACACGCGCCCAGCACTTAGGGGCAGACAGGCAATTACACGCGAACATACAAACTAATTAGGGGAGGATACAGACAGATTCCATGGAGGAACACCCCCCCCCCTAATAACTTATTTTCTTGATTTTTCCCCTCTAAAATCCATTACAGGTAATTATGCTATGCCAATTTATACTCGCAGCCACATGCTACCCCATCCCACATTATGAACAGGGGACCAGATAGGGCCGTGAAAGACACAGCATCACCACACTTAGACATCATTGGGGCAGCCAGAGGGCGAGACCCACATACATAAACATTTTACTCGACGTGGGAATGACAGACCCACGGGCACTCCATAGATTAGTATTTTGGGAAAAACTAGGTGCTATATGGCATCTCAACTCAGCGAGCGTAAATCCCAAGAGCGGGAGGAAAACACATACCGACCAAGAGAGGATGACACACCAAAATAGGAGTAGAGGTGGATAATGCCATCAGGTTGGCCATAGTACCAGCTACGGGCTACCATCCCCATACCCTTCCTCCTACATACCCCATCACCTACATCACTATCCAGCACAGACATACAGATACATAAAAACACCTACACTAAATTACAAATTATACAACGGGGTTTATGCGACATACCTTTGCCAGTTCATAAAACCGTTAGGTAGATCTCTACACATAGCGATTTTACCACTGCTCTACCTACGCCTTTTGCTTGTTTGGCTTTCTTACAGGCTAGTATGCGACAGGCAACATTAACTGCATATCAAACCCAGTCCACCTTTGTATTTGTAATCTAAGTTATAATTTGAAAATAGACAAGTGTAATCAGTTTTAAACATTATCTCTGCTTTTTTTGTTTGTTTGTTTATGACATGCATATTTACCTAAAATCAAACCCTAGTCTACCTTAGTGAAAGGCTAACAGTTTAACCACTGCGTCACCATACCCTTCTTTCTTAGTTTGATTCGTTCTAGGCCTTAGAGCTAGAAATCAAGTTACGATCTCCAGTGCAAGAGGCACATGTGCTCACCACTACAGCATGTAATGGTTAGCTGGTAACATTAGACATCCAAAAATGTTTGTATTTCTGTTAGTCAAGCATTTCTGTCACTTGCCTACTGTGTGAGCACTGCCAGCAAGACAGTTTAGTTTAGAACAAGTGTGTGTGTGTGTATAGATTATTAGCCTCAAGTATTTAAAGCTTGTTGTGTGTAGTGACCATCTCGTCCTAGTAACCACTGAGCAAGTTTTTACTGTCAACCCATAAAAACTGCATAGGATAGTTGTGTGTGGTTCATGTACTTGGGTGTGTGCATTAGCACTATGCACTAGCTTTACCTTACCCTCTATAGGTAGAGCGTTATCCCTTTCCTTTTTGACATTACCAATGACCACATCCACCCACAAATTTTACACTTAAACCCTTGGCTTGTTTTTGATTAGGTTTGGTTCGGTTTGGTTGGGTTAGATTCAGCTTGGTTCAGTTTAGTTCAATGTAGTCACCATTTTGTTTCTTTAGCTATCCTCTTTAAACAATCAATTAAAGATAGTATACTCTTAATTCTTGAATCAATAAATTAGATGTTTTGTACACTGTTTGTCATTTATTAACCCATGCCTGCAACCTATACCCTCTCTCTACTACAGTCTGATCTGAAAACAAGTTCCAATAGTGAAAGACTTGTCAGTCACCATACATGTAGCCTACACTAATTCTTTCTCTACCTAGCTATGTTTCATCACTCACGGTAAACATTTCACATGTCCGTATCCAATTATTAATTTATAAAATCTCAGGTCAATGACCTTAATATTTTGGAAATTTTAGGTAAATTCATAGGCCATGGGAACGGGTTGACCATTATAAGTCCTATGGCACCTCACATGTTGATATCCGATTATTAGTTTATATAATCTCAGGTCAATGACCCTGTTGTTTTGAATATTTGGGGTAAATTCGTTGGTCATGGGAAAGGGTTGGCCATCCTAAGTATTATAACACCTCACTTGACTCTCTCCCATTATTAGTTATCGAGATATTAACAACAGTGCAGTTAGGCCCTTTTGACAAACATAAAATATATATTCAAAAACAGAGCGTCACCCCGAGTACTAGGACACCACATACAAGTCCATAGCCTTATTGTTTCGCGAGATATCACCAAAAGTGTAGTTAGGCCTCTTTTCAAAATTTCAAAAAAATACATTTAAAAAGGGAATGTCATCCCACGTGCTACGACCCCTCATACAAGTCCCTAGCCTTATTGGTTCGCGAGATATTAACAAAAGTGTACATAGGCCCTTTTGACAAAAATCAAAAATACATTCAAAAACGGGGCGTCATCCCAAGTCCAACGACCCATCATACAAGTCCCTAGTCTTATTGGTTCTTGAGATATTAAAAAGCCAACGACCTATTAGTTTTGGATCGTTTTTTTTTAATAACTCATCTATAAATCTTTATTTAAAAAGTCCGTCATCTTTCGAAAACACCAAGTGCACATGCGTAAAAACAGAAAACAAACATGTTAATTCATAGTAGCAATTGGCTCTTCTCATGCGTTACATGTGGAACATCGTTTAATTTCATCAAAGGGATCAGTCAAAAGGACACGTCAACAGGGATCCGACAACAATGACCCGTCCACGGGGACTCGTCAACAGGGACCCGTCAACAAGGACCCGTCCACAGGGACCCGTCAACAAGGACCCGTCCTCAGGGACTCGTCAACAATGACCCGTCAACAATAACCCGTCAACAGGGACCAGCCCAAAGGGGCAAATCAACAGGGATCAATCAAAAGTGGTTTTCGCCTCAAGGCCTGACATGTCCTCATTGATTATTGATTTGCCTATCGACAAGCTCCGCTTGGAAAACTTTTTGATCACCCCTCGTGGGTTGGTTAGGTTAGGTTACACTACAGCCGCCATATTAAAAAAGCCCGCCCTCTTACCATAGCCATGAGTGGACATGCGTAAAAATCAAAATTCATGCATGTTAATTCATAGTGGTTTTCCACCGTACACATGTCTCCTGTGTGGAACAACGTTTAATTCCATATTGGCATTCAAACTCTTGCACTTGGAAAGCGAGTTTTTCTAAAAATTATAATTTCACCCCCTAGTAGGGGTAGGTTTTAATTTGGGGTGGAAATATGTTGTCCATTGGAAAGCGGGTGTCAGTTCGAGTTTAACGACACCTCATTTGTTAAAATCCGACCATGGGTTCGCGAGATATTAATGATTTAACATGGACGCCACCCGAGCAACGCCGGGTGGCCTAGAACGCCTAGCTCTCCCCTACTCTTGTAGTAACGGCTTTGCGGGAAAACAGCCAGACTCGTGTGTGTAAGAATTCTGGAAGATTTCGTTGTCAGTTTATAGTGTGTCGATAAAATACGTAATTTCAGTGTTCATATACTTCCGCGTGGATTACAGTTTACAGCCACTCAAGAGAATGACTAGCCTATATTATTAAATCGCATATTAATCACTTTCGCTGCTGGAGGCATGTCGTACATTCACCTCTATAGTTGCACAAATATCATCAAATAGGTCAGATAAACAGAATGTAGGAAACCACTTCGTTGTTTTTATTGTGCCACTAACGAATATTATTGAAATAGTAGGACTCATGAATACATTTCTCGGTCAGACTTTAATAGATCACGAGAAAACCGCGCAGTTTATTATGTAGCCGGCCATCCACTCGAAGAATCCCGTGTCCATTGAGATATACAAGACTTTTGGGTGAGATCGTGGATTTCGACTTCAATGCCTCAATCTCAGTAGCGTGGATAAAACCTTGCGCCAGTTTTATGCACCTTTCCAATGCCATTGGGAGCTCGTCATTCGACAGCGAATCCGTTCTCCGTAATGTAGAAAGAACTCACGAACTATATTCTTCTGAAATACTTCAGAGTGTGATCTGAAATTCCTTAGAAATGTATGAAACGGTGTATTATTTACTCTGCGTCTCACGGTGAGGAGGGATAGGATGAAACATTTTTAGCCTACTTTTCACATTTTGCAAAAATGAGGAAAATGTAGACTTATGAGATCGATCCGGGAAAATGTGAGTCTGTCTGTCTGTCCTTCTGTATGTCTGTCTGTCTGGCTTTGTGTGTGTGTGTCCCCCTATCAACTCCTAACCGGCTGCAGCCATCAAAACCAAATTTAGTATGAGTAAAGATGTGCACCGGAATATCACACGTCCATATTTGAAAATGATGTCAGTGCTACCAACTGCTGAAAAAACGCACTAGAAATTTGAGCTCCATGTTGGATATCTTGCAAGGTATGCATGGGAGCTATTCCAAAATTGGCACACATGTAGATAAGACTATTTGAGTTTAATTTCCAGGAGGCCAACCATGACAGTGTTGCCAAAATAATTTTAAGCCTTCTGATAGGTCCAAATTTAAATGCATATAACTTCTACACTATTAATTGGATTTCAACCAAATTTTGTATGTAATATCTGTACATAAACAGATATGACTGAGCGTATTCTTAAGGCCACCAGGGCTGCCAACTGTTAATAATTGCTCTCTCTATTTTTTTCATCCAAATACCTATATATCAGAAAGTATGCAAGCCAACAGCTTTAAACTATGCACACGTATATTCTGACATTTTAGATTAATTTGGAGTAACTTATATACGTCAGTTCTACCAACATGATTATAAACCTGCTGATAGTACCAATTTTTAAATACATGTAACTTCTATACTATCAGTTGGATTTCAACCAAATTTCGTATGTGCTATGTGTACCATAACAGATATTACTATTAGTATTGTTAAGAGCAATCAGGGCTGCCAACTGTTAACAAATGCTGTCTATATAATTTTTACCCTAATATCAATATATCAGAAAGTATGCAAGCCAACAGCTCTATACTTTGCACACGTATAGCACCTGACATTGTAGATTAATTTGGAGTAATTAATACAAGACAGTGCTGCCAACATGATTCTATGCCTGCTGATATGTCCAATTTTAAAATACATGTAACTTCTATACTAACAAATGTATTTCATCCAAAATTGGCAAAACAAGATATCATAATATTTCAGATTATTTCTGACCAGCACACGCATGACATTGTTGCCAACATGCTTTTACGTGTGCTGATAGATCCAATGTCTAACTGCATGTAACGTCCATTGGACTTCAACCAAATTTTGTATTCTGTACCTTAAGATATGGAACTAAGAATATATTCAGTCACCAGGGCTGCCAACTGTAGTGCTCTATTAGGCTACATTATACCAGGTATATTTTGAACTAATTAGATATTTCGATATTACCAACTTAATTTCGTCATTATTCTAGATAGGTTCATATACTGTAGAATAATCATTGGCATGAAAAGTAGGCTGTATAGTTCTTCACGGAACTTCTTGTTATCATTTCAAATGATCTTGTCCACTTCTTCGTTATGCTTGAGTCTAAAGTTATGCGTTACGGAGACGGAAGTGACGTCATGCAGCCGTGCGGGAAGTGACGTCATGCAGCAGCGGGAAGCAAGTGCGTGACGACATGCAGCCACGCGGGAAGCAGAAGCTAATGGTTAATGGAGTCTGTTGAAAGAGTCCTGGGGCATCGAGCGACCTGGGGCTTTGAGCGACGCGAAAAGTATACAGGGTGACTCCTAAAGGGGTGTACACGATGCCAGATAAGAATACAAGGTCACTCTTAAAGAGGTGTACAAAATGGCAGAGAAGAATACAGGGTGACTCCTAAAGAGGTGCACAAGACGTCAGACAAGAATACAGGGTGCCTCCTAAATAGGTGTGCAGGATGTCAGAGCAAAATACAGTAGAAGATGCCAGATAAGAATACAGGGTGACTCATAAAGAGATATACAAGATGCCGGATAAGAATACAAGGTGACTCTTAAAGAGGTACAAGATGGCAGAGAAGAATACAGGGTTACCCCTAAAGGGGTGCACAAGATGTCAGACAAGATTACAGGGTGACTCCTAAAGAGGAGTACAAGATGTCACCCAAGAATACAGGGTGAGCAGGATGTCAGAGCAAAATACAGTACAAGATACCAGATAAGAATACAGGGTGACTCCTAAAGAGGTGTACAAGATGTCACACAAGAATACAGGGTGACTTCTAAAGAGATATACAAGATGCCAGATAAGAATACAGGGTGCCTCCTAAAGAGGTGTGCAGGATGACACAGCAAATTACAGGGTGACACTTAATGAGGTGTACAGTATGTTAGATTCAATTTAAATACAGGGTGACCCTTAAAGAGGTTTGCAAGATATCAGGTTCAAATAATGGGTGACTCTTAAAGAGTTGTAAAAGATGTCAGACTTAAATACAGGGTGACCCTTAAAGAGGTGCCCACGCGGGAAGCCTAAGTTAATGGGTAATGGAGTCTGTTGAAAGAGTCCTGGGGTTTCGAGCGAAGCGAGAAGCCCTCCTGAGCCTTTCTAACATGTGTAGCATTTGTAGCATGCGTCATTTGAAATGATATAACGTCTAGTCTTTCTGACTGACTGTATTTTTTGTCTTATTTTGTTGTTGTTGTTGTTGTTGTTGTGTCGTTGGGTTAAAAAAACAAATGAATTATTGCTACTATCCTCCTAACGAAGTTGATGAAGGATGAACATAATGAGATGCCTTAGGAAAAGCTGCATTTAGGAACGTAAACCCTCATAGCTGCGACCTAACTCGAATCGGAGCATATCTAACGATCAGTACCATCTTCTTTGCTTACCGCCCTGCAATGTATAGTCGAAAATAAAATATTGCTTGTGACAAACAGGTTCCAATAAACACCCTGGATAGGTTTCAGAGTTTAGGGACATTATGTTCAACACCCTGTCTTTTGGTCAAATTTCATGTACTGTTTCTTGAACAGTATTAGAGATATATTTGGGAAACTTAGTTATCTCCCATCAGATAGAAATTTGTAAATGTGCTCCTGTGTGTTGTTAGTACAGCCTACACGTTTTACTGAAATGTGTTGGCTCCTTTTCTTTCCTTTCTTTGTGAAGAAACTTAGAGAGATAGCACGGTACGGAGACTAACGGCTGCGACATTAAACTGCCCGGAATTGAAATTAATGAAAGGTGAATGGGACGACCCGAGGACATTAGCATAACAAGTGACTTCTAATCCTTTACATTTAGTTTTTATTTCGGAGTAGTTCTCTCTTGCATGATCGTCATAATTGTCGCGGGCTGATGGTAGCCAGGACTCTGAACACAGTGAACTAAAGATGCTGTATATATAAAAAGTGAAGACGTACTACTCATCTGTACTCTCTGAGCCACCCAAGAATTCCACACCACAATTCCAGAAGTTTGGAATTCTTCCTGATACAGAGTTTGCAAACGGCTGATCGTCAGCTTCCAGTAGCTTGCGTATTTCTGGCATCCTGTGCATCATTTAAAGATAAATCATTATTTTTCATAAACTGAAAATTATTGAAGTCACAGATGACTACGGTGTGTAAAAGTTCCGAGGACAGAGTATTTTGCTCGCGTGATTTCTGATCTCGAGCGAGCTGTTCCTTTATGACTGAAGTGGAGAAAAGGTGATCCCGCTGTGAACTGTAAATGTGGATGGGGTGCGTACGGCTAGTTGGAAGTCCTTTGCACGCGCAAAGACTCTTCACGTGAGTCGAATGTTTGGCCGACCCTGGGAAGCAGATAAAATAGATCTCTTATCATTTCTATATCTTAAATCCATCAGTAGGCCTATATCTAGTGTTATACAGTCTCCTTTTGTATTTTCCTGCAAATAAAATTACATTTCTCCTGTTGGAGTGTTTGGTAGGCTTCCGATACCACTCGGCTCGACAGAAGCACTCTGAGTGCACGAGCAGGATAAAATCCATATTACTCGTATTCAGGCACAATTTTGCTCTTGGCCTCATTCCTTCCGATTTGGTCATTTTGTCAATCAAAGAGAGAGGTAATGATAGCTTTAACTGAAACGGTTGGCCTTTGTTGACCCCTTTGAGACAGTTAAATAAAACTAAATAGAAAATTCAGTATAGCTTCTATTTTCCTTATAGCTAAATCATTGATAGAACTGGAGTGAATAGTCTTTCCTGTCCTGAAATTAAAAGGGGTGTCACCTGAAATGAAATACTTTGGTCGATGGACCTATCTAATTCTCACTAAAAAATAGTGAATTTAGCGCTCGGGTCCATGCCCTATGAACATGTGGGGTGAGGTGACGTGAGTGGCGATAAGTAAAGGGCCTATCAACAGCCCGTGGTGCTATCTGGAATTCCTGTATATTCCAATACCGCTAACATAGAGCCGTTGCCTATACCAGTGTGGTGTTGCAAATGAGTGAGTGACCGACCAATGTAAGCATGGGCCGGTTACCCCCCACATCTCTCCTCATCGGCTGTGATCCACATTCCTCTCGGGTCCACAGAGTTTGGACTCGAGCAGTAGTTGATTTTCGAAACAAAACTAAACCTGTCAGAAATCAAATGGCCCCGGAGTTCACTCAGCCTACAACAAAGTGAGTACCAGGGTAATGTTTGATGTCACGAAAGGTGGAAGGCCCTACCTGTCGCTATACCATAGGACCCCATGATTCGTATAGGTTGTTGGCTTTGCTTTTCTTCAATCTAAAATAGTGAATGTACCGGAAGAACATCTAGATTTTGATCATTCATTTTCCAAACTGTCCCCTTCAAATATCATTTGAAGATATCCAAATTTTAGTTAAGGCCAACTAAATGGTAATAAGGATATCTTAAACTAACACGAGAAGTTTACTAATGGCATTATTATTTATGGAGATAGAAGCACAATCTATACATCATCATCATCATCATCATCATCATCATCATCGTCATCATCATCATCATCATCATCATCATCGTCATCATCATCATCGTCATCATCGTCTTCATCATCATCATCATCGTCATCATCATCATCATCAGCAGCAGCAGCATCATCATCATCATCGTCATCATCAGCATCGTCATCTTCGTCATCATCATCATCATCATCATCATCATTATTATCATCATCATCATCATCATCATCATCATCGTCATCATCATCATCATCATCATCATCGTCATCATCGTCTTCATCATCATCATCATCGTCATCATCATCATCATCAGCAGCAGCAGCATCATCATCATCGTCGTCATCATCATCGTCATCATCGTCATCATCATCATCATCATCATCGTCATCATCATCAACATCATCGTCATCATCATCATCATCATCTCCATCATCATCATCATCGTCATCATCGTCATCATGGTCATCATCATCATCATCATCATTTATTGCATTGACGAGCCTTTAAGGCCCACCACAGACGACAAAAGAAAAGAGAAACCGATTAAGATGATGATGATGATAATTGTGGTTATAAGGGGCCTAACATCTAGGTTATCGGCCCCTAATGGTTTTGGGTGATCATGAAGTTGAAAATGAAATGCAAACTATAACTAAAAACTAACTACTAAGTTATATACTAGAATAAGAAGTGGAAAACAAAAGGAGAATAAGGGAAATAAAGGACAGGAGGAAAATAAATGCCCTCAACCCTCGAAGAATGCAGATTGAGGGACTTGGAAGGAAGGAGAGCAATGAAAGACAGATAGGAAAGTGAAAGAGGAGAGGGTCCACCACACAGGTAAGGGACAAAAGGGGGAAACCGGACCCAGCTCAGGAATCCCTCGGGGTCGACAACTCCCGAAATCACCAGCCGTGAGCCCCTGAGGGTGTAGCAATATCTAGGGTGCACCTGAAGTGGTGGGGCTACATACACCCTGCCTCCTTGAGGGCCTTGAACATAAGGCAGGAGATAACATGAAAAGAAAAAGAAGGCTGGCCCCTCGCAGAAGGAGGGTATCAGAAAAGATGAGACAAGGGCCAATTAAGGCGGGAAAGGAAGAGACTCCCATGGCCTCGGATACCCTAAAACCGTCGGGTTCGGAAAAGAACAAGAGTTGACCAAGGGAGGTCGACAGGAAAGAAGACTGAGAGGAGCCCGGCAAAAGTAAGTGGAAGCAATGCCAGACTCAGCTGGGGCCCCGTGGTCGCCAACTCACGTCCCACAAGATGTAAACCCCTGGGAGGAACAGATTAAGAACTATAAAAGAACACAGTATACAAAAAAGAGTCTACTTTTCTTCAAATTTAAGATTCATGCCAATCTATACAGACCTATCTAAAATCAAGTTGGAAATACTAACATTTCTAAGTACTGCAGTTTGAAATACTCCTGAAATAGTGTAGCCTAATAGAGTAATATACTACAGTTGGCAAACCTGGTGACTCTGAATAATATATGCTTAGTTCCATCTCTTAAGGTATAGAATGCACATACAAAATTTGGTTGAAGTCTAATGGGTAGTATGGACGTTACATGCTGTTTGATATTGGTATTATCAGTGCTCTTAAAATCATGTTGGGAACAATGTCATATCATGTATGTGATGCTCAGAATTAATCTGAGATATTAGGATCTTTTATAGTGCCAAATTTGGATTAAAATCCATTTGCTAGTATAGAAGTTGCATGTAATTAATTTAAACTATCAGAAAGCTTAGGATCGTGTTGGCAGCACTGAGATATATTAGTTACTCCAAATTAATCTAGAATATCATGCACCATACGTGTGCAAAGTGTAGAGCTGATGGCTTGCATATTTTCTGATATATTGATATTAGGATTAAACAAATAGAGAGAGCATTTATTAACAGTTGGCAGCCCTGCTGGTTCTTACGAATACGTAGTCATAACTGTTATGGTTCACAAAGCACATACGAAATTTGGTTGAAACCCATTTTTAGTATAGAAGTAATATGCATTTAAAAACTGGACCTATCAGCAGGCTTAGAATCGAGTTGGCAGCACTGATGTATATTAGTTACACCAAACTAAGGTAGAATGTCAGCTACTATACGTATGCAGAGATTAGAGCTGTTGGCTTGCATACTTTCTGATATATTGATATTAGGGTTAAAATATAGAGAAAGCATTTATTAACAGTTGGCAGTCCTGGTGGCTCTTTAGAACAGGCAGTCATATATGTTGTAGTACACATAGTACATACGAAATTTGGTTGAAATCCAATTGATAGTATAGAAGTGACATGCATTTAGAAATTGGAATTATCGGCAGGCATAGAATCATGTTGGCAACACTGGCATGTATGAACTTCTGAAAATTGATCTGGAATGTTATTATCTATATGTGTGCCAATTTTGAAACAGTTCGCATGCATAACTTCTGAGATATCCAACATAGAGCTCAAATTTCAATTGCGATTTTTGGCAGTTGGTAGCACTGACGTCAATTTCAAATATGGCCGTGCGATATTCAGATATAGATCTTTACTATTACCAAATTTGGTTTTGATTGCTGCAGCCATTTAGGAGTTGATAGGGGGGGGGGGGAGGGTACACACAGACAGAAGGACAGACACACACATTTTCCCCGTTCGATCTTATAAGTCTACTTTTTCCTCATTTTTGCAAAATGAGAAAAGTAGGCTAAAAATACAATTAAAAGAAAAGGGGAAATAACAAGTCAGTCACAACACTGGAAATATTGTAGGGGACCTGAGAGGGTGTCCTCTACAATGTTATAGCTGGGGGGATGAAATATAAGTAGCTGGGGGTTGCTTGGAGCTCGAGTGTAAGAGGTGTCGTTTATGGACTGGTTCGAGGGCGTATGAGCACTCGAAAGGAGAACTCCCGAATGTACGGTTTGTTCGGGTAGTTGGATATCGGCATTAGGGGTGGTTTGGTGCTGGGGGCTCTGAGCAGCTGGGTCGCTGTCTGGAATACTGCTAACGCGGGCACCGGACGGCTCGCGCTACAAAGCGATGTAAGCAGTCTGACGTATGCGAATAGCTGGATGCGGGCGTCACGAAACAATTAACTAAGTATTAGCCTGGATCCTACCAGGGCGAGGAATGAAGGGCAGGATCTTAACAATTAAGCAAATAAACTAAATGACCAGATACTTATGAGATGTATGACTTTAATGAGTACTTCAGACTTGAAGTACTCCTAGAATTTGCAGAACAGTTATTAAACCAGATGCTTATCACTAAGGGATGAGAGTGTGAATGTCTGTGTGAGGAAGTGTAGATCGCTTAGACACTTACCCTCTGGCGTTCGTTGGAGCGGCGCTCTGCAGCGGTTTGGCACACAGTCACACTGAGGACGACTGACTGGCTGGCTGACTGATGGACTGACTGACTGACCTCGAGTTACCTCACCTCTCTAGTTTGATAGTCCTTTGAGTGCCGAGTGTGCGGAATTGCACATTTCACAGGATGTGAGGCGTTGGCTGGGGTTATTGGAGGTTGTTGCTATGTATTAGGTCTAGAATTTTGATAATGTATTCCGAAGGCGTTTGTGTGGAGATAGATGTATTGAACCCTTATTGATCTTCGATAAATAAGTATTCATATTTATTATTATTATTACTACGGCCCAGGCAGCACATAAGGAAGTCGACTTGGATATTAGGGAGGCCAGCATTTCGTAATGGTTGCAACAGAAGCTGAGTTGGTAGCTATTCCTGGGGACGGCCAGAATTAGTCGAGTTCAAGGCCAAATTGTGCAACTACTGTACCAAAATTGGAGACATAAAGGGAGAATCACGAGGTCCTCTCAACGAACATACGATTGAATCAGCCAATCGCAAGAGACCAAGCCGTGACCACGAGGTGGACGGCGTCAGTAGTAAAAAGCGCGCGGAAGTGTGTATCTAAGGAACCGCCGAACGGATTAATCTCCGCTCGAGTAATTTGAGACGTTGGATTTATTTGGAGAAGAATGACACTAGCCCCATCTTTGTGAGACAAAAACTCTGGAAGTTTTTATCCGACTCCGCCCCACTCCGCCGCCCTTGTCAGTTTCTCATAAATAGTCTGGCCTGACGCCAATCTAAGTACTTAATGTGTGGAGCCTTCAGAGGCATACTCCACGCCAGTTTGAGGTGTGATTTTGACGCTCGAATTTATCTAAGTACTTATCTTGTGGAGCCTTCAGAGGCATACTCCACGCCAGTTTGAGGTGTGATTTTGACGCTCGAATTTATCT
The DNA here is from genome assembly GCA_946902985.2 of Meconema thalassinum. Lineage (NCBI taxonomy): Eukaryota > Metazoa > Arthropoda > Insecta > Orthoptera > Tettigoniidae > Meconema > Meconema thalassinum. The sequence goes on from OX336391.1 coordinate 35,909,921, forward strand.
GAGTACTTATTGTGTGGAGCCTTCAGAGGCATACTCCACGCCAGTTTGAAGTGTGATTTTTGACGCTCGAATTTATCGAAGTACTTATTGTGTGGAGCCTTCAGAGGTGTACTCCACGCCAGTTCGAAATGTGATTTTTACGCTCTAAAATCAGTGAAGCTAATTTCATTTTCTGAGCTCTGGGGAGCTAAAGTCGCAGCGTTTGCAATATCGAATTTTAAAAGCTATAATACATTTTGTTCTAAAATCAACTAAGTTGTGTGATCTAAATATTTCACGCCAGCGCGTGATAAACTGTAACATTCTTTTAAAGACGACGAGTTCAACTTTAAGGGGGAAGTATCGTATCACCCTAATTAGCGCTTACCAGAACCGAAGTCCAAGACGGGACGGAAATACCGGACGAGATAGCGACTGCGAGTGCAGCCAGGATTTTGAACTTGTTAACGAGCCAGTGGCGCGGACTCGAGATGTATATTTTATGTATAAATTGTGTGTATTGTATGTGTTTTTATAGTGCGTATGTGCGATATAATTAGGGCCAGTCTTCGCTATTAATCGCAGTAGGACAATTGTGGGTGAACTGAGTAGCCTGCAAGCGATTATAGATAGGCAAATATTTAACATTGAACTTTTCTGCCAAGGAGTCGAGACCAAGATGATCAGCACGTGGTTTGAAGTTGGGATGAGCTTCAAGAAATCAACGCAGACGACTACTATGGAGTGCTAAATTGTCCATAGGGCAATGGGTTGAGGAGGATGTCCTGAGTCCTACATGCAGAAGCGGTGATGTACTAAAATTGGATTATTTCAATTATGTAGTTAGATTTGGCCGGGGAACTTTGTAAATAGTCATGTTTTTTGTTCTGGTTTTTAGCTGTTTTTCTTGTACCGACACTATATGTTTAAATGTCCGTTGGCGCGTGGCCAAAGTGTTTGTTGATATTTTGATTTTTTTTCTTGAGTCATATTTAATGTACGCGGCGTGCGTGCGTGATTTTTATCCTTGCAATTGCGGAACCCGTTACATTCGATAAATGGTGCTTTATTAACGTTAATATTTGAAATAGGAATGGGAGGAAATGATTGTAAAACATTTTGCTGAACAGGTTATTATTCATGTTAGGGTAGCCGAGTGCACCAACTTAAAAGTAATTGTAGAACACCTTCGTTCTAATTTTGATAGATTTTTCTTGAGTCCTTTTCAGGTGACTAGTCACGGCATAGAACGATGGCGCCAGCATGTGGATATTATTTGTGTCTTTTATTTCAGGGCCTGTCACAACCCATACGTGTGATTCAGTGTGTGTTGATGTGTCTTGTGTGTGTTGATTCTACGTGAGGAGGGGGTAGTTGTCCTACCGCCCTTATATATTTTTGCTGCTGTTGTATTTTTTTTGATGGAAAGACAGAGTGCTCTTGGGAGACTGCTGATTCTTGTCCATATGTTTTTCTGACACACACGTATTATTGTGCTTTGGGGCACATTTCTTCGAGGTTCGACCCCATGTTCTGGGAGGTCGAGGTTATTGACACGTGGGTTGGCAGACATGCAGAGTTCCACAAACCACCCGTTTTGCCTGTGACTTATTTTGATAGGCAGTCCTATTTGTCCGACTGAACCCTGTAAGCTTTCATGTAGCAAACATGTTCATTGTGATGGCTAATTTTATAGGCCATAATTAATTGGGGAGTTCGCCATGTGTGTAACGGATTGTTGTACCTTGTATGGATAAGAATATTGTGATTAACGTAAATGTTGGCTGTTGGCCTATTGCTTTGTTGATGACTCGATTTCATGTAATTTTGTTTGTCACACCCGTGTGGTGTAGTGGTAGAGTATTTGTAAATTTTGACAGCGGTCATTTGAGTATTTTTCTATTGGTCACGTGTTAATGTACTTGTGTTGATTTGTGTGAGAAGTCCTAAGATTTTAGGCAGTAAATGTTGCTACGGCAATTTAAGTCCAATTTCACACGGAAATTTTGTGTTTGTTTATAGTAGATTTAGGAAGTGTCGATTTAACTTAAGTATTGTAGTTGTGTTCCCTTGTGTCGGTCTAGCTCTAGGAAATGCGGATTCGTTGTTTGAAGGGTCATTCTGGATGATAACGAATCACGCATTCAAAGTACACATCGTGGTGCATGTAGAACGGCGTACGCACTTATATGGTCATTTTTTTGTATCTTTATTTAAGGACGCTTGGTCCAGGTAATTAATCTCTCCAGAGATATCGCCTAAGTTTTTGGCATTTTTATTAAGCGGGAGTCAAGTGGGAGTTTTTGTTGTTAATTGTTTGTGTAAATATGGTGATTTGTTATTAAATTCAGTTGTTTTTAACCCTGGCTTCACTCTTTCCTGCATGTTATTTTGTTATATGTTACCCTGCAAGTTAATGAAGCGCCCTGACAGCAACTTACGAATATGACCTGTTACGCCCCGAATCTGAGTCTCATATGCTTCTTTGCAAGGGTTCATAAAACAAAAATGGCTGCCCAAGTGGGGATTGTTGTTGTTGTTGCTTCGCTGATCTCATATTTATTTCGTTGAGAAATGATGCCAGGTCAAGCGGACATGTAAATTCAGTAAATGGAGGCGATGTTGTACCGCCATGTGCATTAGTAAAATCACTGAGTTCCTAAAGTTAGAAATATTGAACAAGGTTAGAATTTGATTTGGTATTTGTTATAAACTTGTTCTGGCGCCCACATTAAAATTAGAAATTTGCATTATTAATGAACTCAGTCAAAGCAGAAAGATGTTGCCTTATATCTGACATTTAATTGACTTCGGTTAATTGGTGTTTCGTAAATTTTGTTGGTTAGGAATTTAAAAGCAGATCACTAGGGGTTATTTTGTTGTTTGGGAATAAGTGTCATTGTATTCAGTAAATTTTGTTACTGAAATTTTCATTAAATTAGAGCCAGTAATATTTAAATGTGTGACATGTATGTGCGTATAGGGCTGAAACCTTAGCCCATAACCCTGTTTTTCTCTGAATATATTTTGTGTGTGATATGGCGAGTGTTGAGGAGATAAAGGCATTGTTAGAACAGATGTCGATCCAAATGTCCGCGAAAACGGAGGAACAATTAGAACAGATGTCCGCGAAAACGGAAGAACAATTAGTGCAGATGTCCGTAAAGACGGAAGAACAATTAAAAGAACAATTAGAAGCTCAGCGTGAGCATAGTGAAAAACAATTACTTGATATGAGCGGTAACATTTCGGTCCAGTTAGAAGTCCAGAAATTAGACACTGACAAACAATTCAATGAACTAAACCACAAATTGTCACAACAGGCGGTAACACAAACCGAACAGTTAGGAAAAATCACGAATGATATTAATCAGAGCGTTCAAAAAGTAGAGAAACTGGCAGGCGAGGTTGCGGAAAACAACATCAAACAGTTAGGCGAAATGAAGAAATTGGAGGCGAAATTTGATAACAAATTAGTACAATTTGACGAGATGGTGGCAGATAAACTCAAGCAGATAGAGGCAGCATGTGTCAGTAACACCGCGGGAGTGAAGAAAACCCAAGAGAAACTACAGCAGCAAATTAATTCGGTAGATAACAACGTGCTGGAATTAATAAAGGAAATAGATAAAGTCGAAGTTAAGGCTGAAACCGAGCGGATACACTTGCGGGAAAAGTTAGAGGAGCAATTAGGCAGAACACAAGAGATCATAAGAAAAGAGATGGAAGGCCAGCTAATAAACACACAGGAGGTCATAAGACAAGAAGTAGGGGAGCAGCTCGTCAAAACTCAGGATAATTTGGAAGAACAACTAGTGAAAACGCAGGAACGGATACGTGAAGAGCTAGAGAAAAATCAGGAGAGGAACGAGGAGATAATAAATAGCTTAAAAAGTAGGATCCGGCGAGATTGGGACCAGCAGGCTCATGCGAATAAGGAAGACAGGCTGGCAGTTTTAAAGCGAATGCAGGCACTGGAGGAAAATATGAAGTCGAAATTACAGGAACACTCAGAATTAATCATAAAAAACGAGATTAGATCGTTATAGAATGCGACATTATTTTCAAACGAAAATATGCCGGAAAAGCAAACAAGTATGGGAAGTCCGGCAGGTTCGAAGTTGGCTGAGGACACGAGTCGGGGTCAAAGTCCCAGACTAACGACTAATGCATTCCAGCAGTACAGGGGGGAGACTTCAACTCCGCAACCGAACTTGGCACCAGCCCAAGTCATCCAAGTCATTCGGGGTAATGATTTTAAGCCCGATAAGTTTAAAGAACATTCAGGAACCACTCCCAAAGCATTTCTACGGCAATTAACTGACTACTTTAATGACCAACACATCGGCCCGGAGAAACAATTAAGACTGGTGGAGAAATTTTTAGAAGGACCTAGCCTGACCTGGTTTTTAAGTTTCAAGTACACGTTTACAGACATGGCTCAATTCCGCGAGGCGTTTTTGAAGAAGTTTTGGAGTCCTTCGTTACAGCAAGGGTTAAGAATGGACCTGTACACGCGCAAATACCACAGTACACATCCAACCCGTTTTTCAGAATTCTTCAGTCAGCAATTGGTAAAATTCAGGGATTTTGATGACCCGCCTAGCGAGCCGAATATGGTTCTAACCATCGGAAAACAACTCCCAATGCATATCCAACAATTATTAGTCGCAGGAAATATTCAGACCGCAGTCCAAGCCGAAGAATTACTCAGACACTTAGATGAGACGAGTATGGTAAGCCCACAGACAGGAAGAAGGAATTTGGAATGTGTCAACACGGCAGAGGTAGTTCAGGGACTCCAAAATAACCACGGCCAGGGGAACCAAAGTAAGACACAGTCCACAGGGACACAGTTCACGCCAAGAAGACAAGATTTTGACGGCCGAAACCAGTTCCATAACAACAATCAGAATTATCAGAATAACCGCGGGAGATATCATCAGAATAACCAAAATCAAAATAATCAGTGGACGTATCAGCGGGAATACACGAATTGGAGGGGAAACCAGAGACAAGGTAGACCTTACCAAAGAAATGGAGATGGTAGATGGAGTAACGGCAGGGACTATCGCCAAGAAAACAGAGGGGATTATAGGAATAACTGGGACGAACGATATATTGAATCCCGTAAATACTTGGATCAATTAAGTAATGAAGAAGCGGAGAAGGAGAAGTGGGGGCGTGCCATGGCGAACAGACAGAGCCCAGACAACCATCAAGGAGAGGGGGCAGAGAGTTTACTGAGGCAACAGGAGCGACAGAATGATAACCGGCGAAACACATCTAATGGGGCCCGGGATAAAAAAAAAACCAAATGAACTGAAAGGAGACAGGCTAGAAACGGAGATCGCCAGGGAGCAAGAAGAGATGATAGTGGCCAATATAGAAGAGTGGGTAGCATTCCCAGACGACTGCCTGGAGGAAGTGGTGAAGAACCGTGAAAATGTTATCAGACAGCTACCAATTATTTACGCGCATATTGGAGGTATGAGGGTGAGATGTTTGATTGATACAGGTAGCCAGGTGAGCTTAGTCACTGAAATTTTGATAAAAGAAATAGCAAGAAAACAGACTGTTCCTATTATGCCGGTACCGCTAATGAAAGTCAGAGGTGTCATTCCTGACAAAACTATGAATTGTAAACAGCAAGCATTTCTAGATCTGGAAATATTGAACCATACTTTTTCACAAACATTCATTGTTATTCCAAAGATGAACTACAATATAATTTTAGGAGCCAACTTCATCTGCGATTTTCATGCTGTAATTGATTTACATAACAACACTGTAAGCTTCAAACAAGTAGAAGGATTGGATCATGTGGGTTTAAATATGGAAGAGAATCCGCTGGAGAGAGAGGCAAATACTTGGGTTGTTGAGGAATGCACTAATGAGGCCGGAGATAAGATCTTGAGGGGAGAGCAAGTTAACCAGACAGCAGTGCTAGAAATGGACAGCCGAGATATTTCGCAGGAACTTTGGGTGCATTTGGCGGAAGAAGAAATGGGCGGAACCAAATTCGAAATTCTACTTCAGGAGCGACTTAAGGAAGCCATCGTAGGGGAATCTGATAGAAGAAGATTGGAAGAAATTTTAAGATTACATAAAGGAGCTTTTGACACCGTACCTGGGAAAGTTTTAAATTTTCAATATGCGATGCAGGTAACAGATTGGACCCCATTCAAAAGTAAATTGTACCCGATCCCAGAGAAGCATTTTTCTCAGGTGAAGGACATCATTACTAACTTATTAGATTCTGGCATGATAAGGAAAGCTTCAACTCCTTATCTGAACGCAATATTGGCTGTGACCAAGCCAAACGGATCAATTAGGCTGTGCCTAGACGCGCGAGTTTTAAATAGCAAACTGCTAGTTGAGCACGACCAAGCACCGAGGATCAAAGATGTTTTGAAAGGCTTCCGCGGGAAGAAGATATACTCAAGTGTTGATTTGACGAATAGTTTCCACCATCTTGAACTTGAAGAAAAATCCCAACTGTTGACGGGATTTTTATTCGATAATCAAAGTTATATCTGGTGTCGAATGCCCTTTGGCGTGAAAACTGCGGGATGTGCACTCATTAGAGCACTCGATAGAAATCTGACTGAGGAGGTCAAGAACTTCACCACGAGATATGTTGATGACATATTAATCGCTTCTGAGACACTTGATAAATTTAAATAAACTGCTGGACAACCTGAGAACCATGAACTTCAAGATCAACTTAAAAAAATCACATTTTTGCCAGAGCGAAATTTTATATTTGGGACATATAATTGATGTTGAGGGCGTGCGGCCTAATCCAGCCAAGATTGATGCTATTAAGAAATTTCCCACACCTACCAAAGTCAAACATGTTAGAGCATTTTTGGGAGTGACAGGTTTCTTCAAAGAAAATTGCCCTGGTTACACAGAAACAGTAGCGCCCATGCAGGAGATGTTGAAGAAAGCGAATCGATGGTCGTGGAACGAGGAGTGCGACAGGTCTTTTAAAGCAACGAAGGATTTATTGGAAAACTGTGTGAAACTTGGATATCCGGATTTTGAGAAACAATTTATCATTCAAGCAGATGCTTCGTTAATTGGGATTGGTGCTATGCTGTACCAAGAGGACGCTGAAGAACCCAAGAAGAAATCCTATTTGGCATTCACGAGTCGTAAATTACGGAAACATGAGAGGAACTACACAGTTACGGAACTTGAGCTACTAGCAATTCTATATTCTCTCCAACAGTGGCGCAAGATGATCTACGGTTATTCCATCATTGTTAGAACCGACCACCATGCACTGACATTTTTATTTAAGACAACAATAGCAAGTGAGAGAGTTACGCGCTGGTCCATCTACATACAGCAGTTTGACATCACAATAGAGCATTGTCCTGGGAAATTGAACGTCATACCAGATGCCTTGAGTAGAAACCCTGAGGACGGAAACGAAGTAACAGCGGAAGTTCACAATATTACCTTGACACCTAAGGCTCGTGAGTTTTTGGCGAGATTGAAGGATATTCGGAAGGAGCAAGAAGCTGACCCATGGATGATGATGATGATAAAATTCTATAGGAAGGAGTTACAACGAAATTCACCGGAGTACCGGGAAGCCAGTGCTAAACAAGCGAGATTTCACTACTTGAATAACTTGTTACATAAGTACGTGGATGAGCATCATACTAAACTGCGGATCTTAGTTCCAGCATCACTACAGAGGGGATTAACTTGGCATGTTCACGAGAGCCTAGCACATATCGGCACGGATAAGATTGAAGCTACGATAGGGGAGACCTTTACTTGGCCCAAGATGAGATTCACCATTGTTGAAGTAATTAGAACGTGTGACGCTTGTCAGCGCACAAAGCCGAACAACTTTATTCTGAAACAACCTCCAAGACCACTATTACCGCAGAAACCATGCGAGATGCTCGCGATTGATTGCTTTGGTCCTTTAGTAAAAGGAAAGCGTGGATGCCGACACCTCTTGGTATGTGTCGATGTATTTTCGAAGATGGTCGTGCTATGCCCTATTCAGAAGACGACATCAAGACAAGTCCTTAGTCGAATTAAGAACAAAGTCATTCCGATGCTTGGGAAGCCGGAATCCATTCTATCAGATCACGGTACCTATTTCACAAGCAATGTATTTAGGCAAGGTTTGGAGAGCCTAGGAATAAAACACATATTTTCAAGTACTCGTCATCCTTGTGGAAATCCGAGCGAAAGAACAATTCGCTGTGTCGCTAAATACTACAGAGTAATGATTCCTAACGAACACAATAAATGGGTAGACAAAGTAGGGGAAATTGAGATGTGCATGAACACTACTAAGCACGAGTCGACGGGTCAAGTCCCACTGATTGTACACCACAACAGATTGCCGGAAAGAACTTGGGACAAGATCATTCCTTGCCCAAGGGATCCATTATTAGCGCATGATTTGCGAATCCAGCGAACGAGAGAGCACATGAGGAACCAAGCGGACCGAAGGCTGAGACGGTACCGAGGAAAGAAGTTTCACCGAGAGTTACAAGAACAAGAATTAGTGCTGGTTCGTAGACCACCGATCTCCGACCCTAAGAACAAAGTCTTCGCCAAATTCTGTCCGAAATTCATTGGCCCGTTCCGGGTAATTAAGAATCTGGGTAACAATGCCTACAGATTAGAAGAAGTGAGCACTGGTGCAAAATCTGTTTTTAATAGCGCCAATTTCAAACCGTACTACAGAAGGGAACCATTTGATGATTAGGAAAGATGATATGTGCAGAATCTGTATTGCCAGAATTTTTTTTTTTGAAAGCAAACACTCAAATCCACGGGGAGCGCGTGAGTACGCACTTTGTTTGTAAACAACGAGCAGCTGAGACGACGGGAGTGGCAACTACGTGAGGAGAAGGGGGAGACCTAATGAAAATATGAATGACATTCCAGCGAGAAGGGAGCACACTAATTGAGTCAGAGGGGCATACACTCGAGCAGCTGAGTGAGATTTAAAGAGATGTGTTGTTACTACAGTGGATTTTGTTTTTGAAATCCAAACCAATAAATTGTTTCGAATTTCAAAACCTTGCTGAGGATAAATGAACCCTTATTGATCTTCGATAAATAAGTATTCATATTTATTATTATTATTATTACTACGGCCCAGGCAGCACATAAGGAAGTCGACTTGGATATTAGGGAGGCCAGCATTTCGTAATGGTTGCAACAGAAGCTGAGTTGGTAGCTATTCCTGGGGACGGCCAGAATTAGTCGAGTTCAAGGCCAAATTGTGCAACTACTGTACCAAAATTGGAGACATAAAGGGAGAATCACGAGGTCCTCTCAACGAACATACGATTGAATCAGCCAATCGCAAGAGACCAAGCCGTGACCACGAGGTGGACGGCGTCAGTAGTAAAAAGCGCGCGGAAGTGTGTATCTAAGGAACCGCCGAACGGATTAATCTCCGCTCGAGTAATTTGAGACGTTGGATTTATTTGGAGAAGAATGACACTAGCCCCATCTTTGTGAGACAAAAACTCTGGAAGTTTTTATCCGACTCCACCCCACTCCGCCGCCCTTGTCAGTTTCTCATAAATAGTCTGGCCTGACGCCAATCTAAGTACTTAATGTGTGGAGCCTTCAGAGGCATACTCCACGCCAGTTTGAGGTGTGATTTTGACGCTCGAATTTATCTAAGTACTTATCTTGTGGAGCCTTCAGAGGCATACTCCACGCCAGTTTGAGGTGTGATTTTGACGCTCGAATTTATCTGAGTACTTATTGTGTGGAGCCTTCAGAGGCATACTCCACGCCAGTTTGAAGTGTGATTTTTGACGCTCGAATTTATCGAAGTACTTATTGTGTGGAGCCTTCAGAGGTGTACTCCACGCCAGTTCGAAATGTGATTTTTACGCTCTAAAATCAGTGAAGCTAATTTCATTTTCTGAGCTCTGGGGAGCTAAAGTCGCAGCGTTTGCAATATCGAATTTTAAAAGCTATAATACATTTTGTTCTAAAATCAACTAAGTTGTGTGATCTAAATATTTCACGCCAGCGCGTGATAAACTGTAACATTCTTTTAAAGACGACGAGTTCAACTTTAAGGGGGAAGTATCGTATCACCCTAATTAGCGCTTACCAGAACCGAAGTCCAAGACGGGACGGAAATACCGGACGAGATAGCGACTGCGAGTGCAGCCAGGATTTTGAACTTGTTAACGAGCCAGTGGCGCGGACTCGAGATGTATATTTTATGTATAAATTGTGTGTATTGTATGTGTTTTTATAGTGCGTATGTGCGATATAATTAGGGCCAGTCTTCGCTATTAATCGCAGTAGGACAATTGTGGGTGAACTGAGTAGCCTGCAAGCGATTATAGATAGGCAAATATTTAACATTGAACTTTTCTGCCAAGGAGTCGAGACCAAGATGATCAGCACGTGGTTTGAAGTTGGGATGAGCTTCAAGAAATCAACGCAGACGACTACTATGGAGTGCTAAATTGTCCATAGGGCAATGGGTTGAGGAGGATGTCCTGAGTCCTACATGCAGAAGCGGTGATGTACTAAAATTGGATTATTTCAATTATGTAGTTAGATTTGGCCGGGGAACTTTGTAAATAGTCATGTTTTTCGTTCTGGTTTTTAGCTGTTTTTCTTGTACCGACACTATATGTTTAAATGTCCGTTGGCGCGTGGCCAAAGTGTTTGTTGATATTTTGATTTTTTTTCTTGAGTCATATGTAATGTACGCGGCGTGCGTGCGTGATTTTTATCCTTGCAATTGCGGAACCCGTTACATTCGATAAATGGTACTTTATTAACGTTAATATTTGAAATAGGAATGGGTGGAAATGATTGTAAAACATTTTGCTGAACAGGTTATTATTCATGTTAGGGTAGCCGAGTGCACCAACTTAAAAGTAATTGTAGAACACCTTCGTTCTAATTTTGATAGATTTTTCTTGAGTCCTTTTCAGGTGACTAGTCACGGCATAGAACGATGGCGCCAGCATGTGGATATTATTTGTGTCTTTTATTTCAGGGCCTGTCACAACCCATACGTGTGATTCAGTGTGTGTTGATGTGTCTTGTGTGTGTTGATTCTACGTGAGGAGGGGGTAGTTGTCCTACCGCCCTTATATATTTTTGCTGCTGTTGTATTTTTTTTTGATGGAAAGACAGAGTGCTCTTGGGAGACTGCTGATTCTTGTCCATATGTTTTTCTGACACACACGTATTATTGTGCTTTGGGGCACATTTCTTCGAGGTTCGACCCCATGTTCTGGGAGGTCGAGGTTATTGACACGTGGGTTGGCAGACATGCAGAGTTCCACAAACCGCCCGTTTTGCCTGTGACTTATTTTGATAGGCAGTCCTATTTGTCCGACTGAACCCTGTAAGCTTTCATGTAGCAAACCTGTTCATTGTGATGGCTAATTTTATAGGCCATAATTAATTGGGGAGTTCGCCATGTGTGTAACGGATTGTTGTACCTTGTATGGATAAGAATATTGTGATTAACGTAAATGTTGGCTGTTGGCCTATTGCTTTGTTGATGACTCGATTTCATGTAATTTTGTTTGTCACACCCGTGTGGTGTAGTGGTAGAGTATTTGTAAATTTTGACAGCGGTCATTTGAGTATTTTTCTATTGGTCACGTGTTAATGTACTTGTGTTGATTTGTGTGAGATGTCCTAAGATTTTAGGCAGTAAATGTTGCTACGGCAATTTAAGTCCAATTTCACACGGAAATTTTGTGTTTGTTTATAGTAGATTTAGGAAGTGTCGATTTAACTTAAGTATTGTAGTTGTGTTCCCTTGTGTCGGTCTAGCTCTAGGAAATGCGGATTCGTTGTTTGAAGGGTCATTCTGGATGATAACGAATCACGCATTCAAAGTACACATCGTGGTGCATGTAGAACGGCGTACGCACTTATATGGTCATTTTTTTGTATCTTTATTTAAGGACGCTTGGTCCAGGTAATTAATCTCTCCAGAGATATCGCCTAAGTTTTTGGCATTTTTATTAAGCGGGAGTCAAGTGGGAGTTTTTGTTGTTAATTGTTTGTGTAAATATGGTGATTTGTTATTAAATTCAGTTGTTTTTAACCCTGGCTTCACTCTTTCCTGCATGTTATTTTGTTATATGTTACCCTGCAAGTTAATGAAGCGCCCTGACAGCAACTTACGAATATGACCTGTTACGCCCCGAATCTGAGTCTCATATGCTTCTTTGCAAGGGTTCAGTATGTTTCGTAGATAGAAGGGGATGGGGATGCATCCCCTAGATGCAACAACTCCTTCGACGGAGCTAGTCATCGTCCTCGATGACGGGACGAAGACTAGGCCTTGGGGGTAGTTTGGCTGGTGTATGTGTGTGAAGGGTCACCTGCTTCTGTCTTGAAAAATCTTCTTTCTTCTTTGCTTCTCTTGGTTACTTCTGTTCTTGTAGTAGAACCCTTCGGAAAGAAGGCGGTGATGTCGGCGAGGGTGTGTGGTTATCCCCGTGTGGGGTGAAGTGGAGAAGCAAAAAATTTCGTAGATGGAGAGGTGGGTAGTATCGTAGACTGAAGAGTGGGGTGAGTCAGTGTATAGTGCCTTGTATATGAAGTCTGCCTCGAGATCGTGTCTAGCGATCATGTGTAGGAGTTTTGGTGTGGGGGGTGTACAATATTTCTGGGTACAATTACATCATTTTGGGCACATAACAACGTATAACATGGAACATGGAATTCGTCAGATAAGAGAACAATTCAAATAAAACATTCATAAATAACATCGTACAATAAATCACAATCAAATCAAGAAATCAACACAAGGGGTGGCTTCCCTGAGAAGAAAAAACATCTAAATGGGTGGGATTTACCCTTCCGTCCGCGTCATGAAGGACGGGATGAAAAACTGCACTCAGGTAGACAATGTACTTATATAACTAACAATGTGTAATAGGGGATAGAAGAGAGATAGGGAAATAAATGCCTCGGTGTGTAAAGTTAGGGGAATATATATATATATGAGTTTATTGTGTGGGGGTAGAAAGGAGGCAATTTTGCAAGTTATATTTTAGAAGAAAGGAAAGAGAAAATAATGTGTAAAGGTACCAAATGTGGTGCATGTGACATGTGAGCAGTGTGTATACAGAAATTATTTGAACGGTGTTGGCCTTGCCATATCGGCCGTAATCGCATATAAATCCGTTGTGCCTGAGCACTAACATATACCTTTATAATTATCGCATGAACAATAATATCCCTCGGGAATACCTTAACAAAGAAGAACCTGTGTCCTGCAGCTTAAACACTATATGAGCTAAAATTAACCTAGGCAATAATTAACCTATGCCCACTACAGATATACTAAACCGCTATGGATCGTCCCCTGTGGGTGGACGCTCCATCTTAGTAGGGAAGATTGTCCCTTACAATCAATGGGCACGATCCTCGCTACTGTACAACACCTCTCATTATAGGTGCCTTTGTGGGATCCGTCCAGCGGGAGTGGATATCCCACAGGTATCCCTAACCGTGGAACGGATATCAGTTGAATACTGGTAGAAAGCTGTGGGGAAGAAAGTGTGAGAGCCGGGGGTGTGTTGGCTCTGTGTGTGTGTGGGAGAGGGTGCGATGAGCGCGTGTGTAGGGCGTGGGCAAGATATATACATGGGACTATATACAGAACGCCACCTGTGGGGAAAGAGAGAAAATGAAAACCATGGTGTGTCATGTCCTCTTCGCCTGCAGCTGTGTTCTCATCTGTGGGGTTGTAAAAATATAAGTAAAACATATAATCATGGAGAACAAAATGTAAATAAACACAAGTGAGCATCTGTGAATTTTCATACGCGCATGGCGCGTCTGCAAGTACCCCTAGGTACTATATGGCTGCCGTTGGTGTCCCACGCTGGAGCTGACCTGTAAAAAGGAATCATGTGGAAACATTATCGAACTGGTGTGGCTGACATAACGAACGTGAAAAACACCGTGAAATCCGCTCGCGACCACAGTAGCACTATGGTATATCGCATATCGTATATGCTCGCAAGGACGTCGCAGCGGAACACCTGAAATAGGCTAGGGACCATAGGATCCCTAGGACGCAATCGCAAGGTAATACAAAGGTGTTCCCCCCAGGGGCATGATCAGAGAGGCCACCGGTGATCTAAACCTCGGGCAGGGAGAGAACCGTGGGCATGTTATAAATCGTCTAATAACATTTATAAGGTGGTATCGTCCTCGGGGGTATGGCCAAAGAGATCATCGTTGACCGATACCTCGGCCCGGGAGATAATCGTATATAATATATTCATCATTATTTATCATTCATTATTATTCATCTTCACCAGCCGCTGCAGGTCTTAGCTTCGCGCAATGAAGCTTACTACTTATTTTACATGCTAACTAAGAGTCAAGTAGAGGGGGTCGTCCCTAGGTGGATGGCCGATCCTGTCCGACGGTGAGTTGGTCAGTTCTCCCACCGAACTTTCAAGAGTCCACCTGCAGGTCGGGCTTTGCTGACAGTAGTGCATTATGGGTGTAGCATACCGTCGCGTCGGGGGACAGGCTAGGTACACCCGTCAGCTTCGGCGCTTGCCTGCACTGCGCCATCGCTGCGTCGACCTTCCGTCGTTCGTCAAAATCCACGTCATGGGCTGTGATGGCCCTAAGTTCAGGTCACCAATTACAATTACAAATAACAGTTACCAGTTACCAATATCCTATTTTCCAGTGGAAAATAGCGTCACATCATCCACAGTGCACCTCTGTGCACAAACCATATAATGAATGTGTCAAGCGAGTTGTGTTTGTGTAGGGGCTGGCAGTTATTCGGGGGGATTGGTTTTGGCACAGTGCACCTCATTACGCCTGGCTTTCAGATGGCTAGATAAATTCAGCTGCGTTTATTCTGTTACATGTTAGTCGGAAAGTTAAGGACTTGGAAGGGTGTTCTCCTGTCAGTCGGAGAGTGTACACATGTTAAAGTTTTTAGTAATTAGGTGCTGGGATTGTCAATTGGGACTAAGGAATTGCGGTCCTAAGTGGATGTGGGACAACCGTTAAAGGTAAGGAACGCTCTACTGGAGAGGGTTACGATTGTACTTGACCAGGAACTGGGTTTTCAGTGCGGTTGTTAGAGTCCGTACTGAAGGAGGTAGGGGTACGTTTGTGCTAGAAATGGCATGCAACGTTAAAGATCCCTATCAGGGTAAAAAAAATGGCATGCGGGATAAAAATACAATATCTCATATGACTATGTTAGTGGGTAATTTCTTTTGACGCTAAGCCGTTAGCTCTATTGTTCCGAAATGTTGAATAACTTGTAGCCACGAGCGAAAAAACATGGTGTGCACCCTGGCAGTTGCATGACTACCAAGTGCCTCGCAATAATAAGGGACGGGGGAAAATGTGTAAAATGTATAGTGTAGATACTGTGTGATGGGAGGGGAAGTTTTGCTAAGCTTGGATCAAAGTGCTGTGATTTGTGGCATCTGCGGCCGTACAACGTAGTGTCCTGCTGCCTGCACTGGATAATACATAATCTGGACTTATTGTCTAGATATCTTATATACTAAAACTGGTCATTTCAATAAAAAGAATCTATGCACGTAGTACCAATGTACTATACATTCCTGGAAGGGTCACGGGGATCTGTCAGGATACCCTGTGATCTATATTCCCTTCTTGTGGCATATTGCCCTCAAATTATATCAAGTATTGGGGAAAAGCTTGTCATATATATGTATGTTGGATCCCGATACAAAAGTATAAAGGGTGCTGTAAGAAAATTCGCGTCCGCGAGTGGGGTATCGGTATCGGCTCTGCCGATCGTCGCTATGTGGATGAATATTGTAATCCTAGATAGTAGCCTGCACCTCTGTGTACCGTCGTGCTCTGAACAAATCGTATCGTCTATCAATGTGTAAACTAGAATGCCGCCTCTGCGTGCTCTAATTTGTATCCTTTTCTGTGGATGAAATCCACCCTGTAGGGGGGGGATATTGGTCACAATATATCATCCGCCATGCGGAAGTGGGTGGGAGTAAAAGTGTATCTTGCCACCCTAACATCGGGGGGGGGGGGGGGGTAAATATAAATGCTAATCATGTGACATCTGTATCTATAAATCCCAAGAGATGTAGGTGTGTAAATAATAATCCGAGAGGGGGTAAGAAGCGTGTGGCGGGAATATTACTGTGCCACCGCTGTGAACGATTTTTCTCGTCCACGCCTGGAAAATAGTGTTATCACCAAAGTTTGTTATGGCTAGAGTAAAAATTTCTAAATTAAATGTACACCTATCTACACGGGTCTATGGGGAATACCCGTGCCTGCCTATAGCGGTGGGCGGTGTCTTGACGAGGTTATATTGAAGGGCGAATGTTTTGTGGAAACAGACAAAAGATGGAGCGGTATTTATGTACCTGTGCGCTCCGTGTGTAGCACTGATAATAATGGCATTTTGCCGTGAAATATGCGCTCTCAGTGTTAGTCAGGGGGTGTGTGAGGGGATGACTACAAATAAAAATATGTGTCTACCCTGGTAGGCAGAGTATACGTCGGGAAGTAGATGTCCCGGTCGCAATGGCATTTGAACGGTGCGCTCGTGTATGGCGAGTCGCTGTGCGAGAATAATGGCTGCTCGGAGTCATGTGTAGTGGAGGAAGAGTGACGTCAGAACCGAGATAAGCGGTATTTACCTGGAGTATCAGATAGCGGTTATCGCTAGGCGGAGTATGCTGTGCCAATTGGCTACATCGCTCCGTGGGAGTAGTGTCTAACTGTGCGCTATGCTGATTGGACAGGAGCACTATGAGTTACTTAAAGAAAATGGCGTGTTTGTTGACGTTGCGCGAACTGGCTTCCAAACGCACGTGTCGTCTGATGACACGAGTGTGGGACGGCTACGCAAAGTGGTCACGCGAGATAGCCTTTATATGATAGCGTGTGTGTGTGTGCCTGCAGTGTGTCAGTGTTTATGCAAGTGGAAATCTAAGTATTTCACTCTAAGGCGTAGAACGTATGTGGGAATGCGCAGTCCTGAGAGCGTTATAAAACGTAGCGAATGATAGTTTAAAAAAACTGGAGCTACTGCGCCTTCTGTGTATAGAGTACTGGTAATGTATGGAGGCCTGTTGCGATCCTATTCGCGTGTAAGGTCCTATGTGTTTTCCTGTAGAAAAATTATTTCCGTGGTCTAGTCCCACTGACTCCGGGAAAATGCAGAAATTCTACGGGGGTAACGTTACTTCCCTCGGGGTGTATAAAGTATGGATAGATATATGTGTAGTCAGTATTATTGCTACTGTATGCCGCAAATGCTTGTATGTCCGTGTGAGAGCGTAATGGGCTATGTCTATCGGACAAGCTGCTGTATGGAAATGACAGCTGTATGTTGTATCACTGTGATGCAATATTTGAACAGGGGAGTATGTTCCCTTAAATTGTATAAAATGTTTGTGGACACAAGTGCATACTTAGTGTTTTTAAGGAAGCAAGTCATTGGGCCTTCGTTCATTAAGATCTATCAAGCTTGACATTCCTCCGTACATGGCTGATATTTACCTTACATTGTTTTTGGGAAGGGACTATTTGACGGGGCTTACCCCGATACTCTTCCACAAAACGTAAAGTAGTTATGAACCATGGACGGTGTGGCTACCTGTATATATATACACTAATGGCTGGATATTTATCCTATATTATTTTTGGGAAGGGACGCTTTGACGGGTCTTACCCCGATACTCTTCCACTGAACGTAGGATATTTATGAGCCATAGCGTTAATGCTACGCGTACATACATATGGTGATATGTATATTGGTTGACGTCGGCGCCTGATTGAAAATCCAGATATTTATTTTGGCCAACCAATGATTGTGGTACGAAAACATGTAACAAATGGGTATATAGATATAATGGGATCGCTATAAGGACTTTTGGGTCCCGTGGTAGCCTTGTGGCTCTTGTGAAGGTATGTCGTTAATTTATTATTTAATGTGATGTCGGCATATGGCATACTATGACGAACAGTTCATAATTTGGCGTAGGGATGAAAAAATGTTTCCCTATGTGGACCGTTAGAGGAATTGCCCCAAGCACACGGCGTAACCGTGAGTCCGATCCTTCGTAGACTAGAAAAAATGGATGAAATAACTAAAATTTGAGTGCATGACCCTAATCGTCGTCTAAGGATGATGACGCCTCGTTGGACAACTGTTTGTTATGCATGTCCTTATGACGTTATTGTGTGGTCAATGCCACTGTTGAATAAAAATGAAAATGAAAGATCCCATGTCAGCAAAAAATATATAAAATGGGCTGCGTGGAGAGTGACAGCGCCATATGTGGCCTGTATGTGTTGGATGCCCTACTCCTTGCATGGCGAGATGCTGCTGTGGCAATTCGGCTTCCGGCTGAGCGTCTATGGAACGCGCGTCACTGCTTATGATCAGTGTCTGTCCACAGTGGCTAACGAGATGTATTAAAGAATGTGTGATGAATTTATTGCGTAGGATACTGAACGACTTATGTAAGTATTTCCCTATCCTATCTCGGACAAGTGTGTGGTCCTGATGGCCTGTTGTGTCCAATTGTAGGGTTATGTGGCCTGAGCTGAAGGCCTCTAAACCGTGTTGTTGTGATAGCTTGTAATTAGCATTGTGAATACATCGAACTCGTGTTGGCTTGGTAAGGAGTCTTTGCCAATATTGAAGGATGTTAACCTGTGTTATTGTAATGGGGATCCTGGACCAGTACTGAATGTCGCTAACCTGTGTTATTTTGGTGTCCATGAGGTTAATCGTAAGCTACTTTTGTTATTGTATGTAACACGGTATCTGGAAGAAAACCTGCTAAAGTATTAACCAATTCGGTGCTAATTAATGGAAATGAGCTTGTCACCTCGCCTCAGTGTGAGGTCGGTTCCGTAACCCGTGCACCTCGTGCTTGTGTGGGAAGTATGGCTACGTGTACCATCGTCTTTCGCGGTGATTCTAGTAACTGTGTTGGTATAAAATGGCTGTTGCTATGTGAATCGGCGCAACTAATTGTTATGCCATGGTATTTTCATCTTCGGTCGGTCGCTACAGAATGTGTATACGATTACGTCGTATGTATATCATTATTAGTATAAAATGTTCAGACAGGTGTCCTGTGAAGGCATGTATGTCTTACGGACCCTGTTTGAAGGTAATTGAATACTTCGTCGGTCAACCAATGGACCTATGCTTAGATGTGGTTTTGAGTGTGAAAATGTGAGTCGGATATGTTCCCTGTCATACTAATGTGTGATCTGTACTGTATGTGTGGGAGTCTACTATAAGCGAACCTTTCCACGATCTCACGCTTGTACTTTGGGTGAATGTACCGTAGTACGCATGGCTGTGTATGCATGTGTCCGGTCACGTGCCTAGCAGTGCACATCCGTTGCTATGGAAGGAAGCGCGAAACGCTGAGTGGACTAACTGGCTCTGCTTACCATGTACTGACCGTGCAGTTCAATGACTTTCGCTGGCAGCATTGAAACATGTGTTAAGTTATGTATGCAATTCAATACAATTCCCTATCGATTGTTACCTGACCCAGGTATGATACAAGTCCACAATGCAAATAATTCAACATATGGTGGTACATTCTTAATAATTACACATGCAACTTATAACTACGTACTGACTGGACATTGTGTGGGACTGGTACCGACACGTGGTCGTGAGTATGGCCTACCAGATGCCATAGCGCGTTGGGTGCTGTTGCCTATGCTTTCCTGGTATGCTATGTCCCTGGGGACTTATGGGAATGATGGGACACGTTAGCCGCTACATGTGTAGCTAGCCTCGACATGTCTTACTTTTATGTATACCTATAGATTACGTGTCTGAAAGGAAAAATGGCCCTGGAGTTTATTTATATGAATTCCAATGCAAGGCCGTGAGACGGTTTCTACCGTAAGGCGTACCGCTTTTGCCCTCGGATGGCTAATGCAATTTTAGCCCCCGGAATCCACTCTGGGGATGTATCCGGTGTTCGGGGCGTTTGGAGGAGGGTGATTTTAGGCTTAAGGCGTTTTGGCTCCTCTGCGGGTGTAAATGGGATTGGCCTGCGAATTAGTATGGCTTTTCGGCGGTACGGAGAGCCGTCGTTCGTTCGCAAATGACGCAATGTAATAGGGGGCTGTATAAGTGCGGCGGGTGGAATATGTGGACGTGGAGGCTTAACTGTACGTAATTGCGTGTTCCCGAGAATAGATAATGCGGTATGTGGCATATATGCTATGGCCACGCCGCCCTCCATCCTAATTGGAGTGGGATGTATATAGCTCGATTAACTGGGCGCTCAGCCGACTATATTCGGTAACGAGCTGTGTGAAATGGCGCTGCGAAATCACATAATGCACCCTGATGCGCTGGAGGGTCGCGTAGGGAGGGATGTGACCAAAAACCATGTTAATTTTGTTATGGATCCTCTGGGTTTTAATATGTTTCGTCTATAATGCCCTATGGATTACGTTCAAATTTCGATGTGACCGAGTGAGGAGCGCCTTCCGTGTGTCGGTGGGGGTGCGGATGTATTTATCCTGTGCCGCGCTTACCCTCACCTGTAGTGCCAGTATGTGTACCTGCAATTTGTACATTCGGCGTTGGCGGCTTCGGAGGAGGGTAAAGAATAATTCCGACTCCCTATCAGTGTGCAGGAATTGCCTCCTCCCTGGTGTATGCGTTACATCCGGTACTTCGGCATGAGGTGCCATGCTTAGTGTAGAACTATTCTAGGGGCTCGTAAGCGTGTGAATATGTATGTCCTCCTAATGCGGGGATGCTAAAAATATTTAAATCCCATCTTGGTCGGGGGGCTTTGTATTGTGAGTGCTAAATATGTGTGTACAAAGGCGTATCCTTTATGGGGATACGTTAATTATCATGTGTTTCCTATATTCCCTGGAATACTGGAAAATGCGATTGTGAATGGGCTATTCAAGCCGTGGGAAGAATGTCGCGGTTACTGTGTAATTTCCCCTTACTCTACAGGGTTGGTGATTTAAATATCCCCATTGCTATCCTGTCTAAGGCACTGGGGATCTGATTGGGCGGGTAATTAAATAATGTGGCCCCTTCCTATCGTATGGGATGGGCGTAAATATCTATGGGTATGTAAAATGTTTGCTTCTACATAAGGGTGGCTTTGGACATGTTATATCTGATTGGACGGGCTTGGGTGGGTACTAAATACTACCTGACCCGTACTCTGAAAAAAAATCTATTTGAGAGGCGTATGCTTGGCTAGTAAAAGGTGTTTTGCGGGGTCTTTTCCGCGGAATTACGTTGTTTGTAATCCCTGGGCGTTGTCCTAAAACAACGTCACGGTATCCTGCACTTCCACCATTTGTAGGGGACCTGAGAGGGTGTCCTCTGCAATGTTATAGCTGGGGGGATGAAATATAAGTAGCTGGGGGTTGCTTGGAGCTCAAGTGTAAGAGGTGTCGGTTATGGACTGGTTCGAGGGCGTATGAGCACTCGAAAGGAGAACTCCCGAATGTACTGTTTCTTCGGGTAGTTCGATATCGGGATTAGGGGTGGTTTGGTGCTGGAGGCTCTGAACAGCTGGGTCGCTGTCTGGAATACTGCTAACGCGGGCACCGGACGGCTCGCGCTACAAAGCGATGTAAGCAGTCTGACGTATGCGAATAGCTGGATGCGGGCGTCACGAAACAATTAACTAAGTATTAGCCTGGATCCTACCGGGACGAGGGATGAAGGGTAGGATCTCAACAATTAAGCAAATAAACTAAATGACCAGATACTTATGAGATGCATGACTTTAATGAGTACTTCAGACTTGAAGTACTCCTAGAATTTGCAGAACAGTTATTATACCAGATGCTTATCACTAAGGGATGAGAGTGTGAATGTCTGTGTGAGGAAGTGTAAATCGCTTAGACACTTACCCTCTGGCGTTCGTTGGAGCGGCACTCTGCAGCGGTTTGGCACACAGTCACACTGAGGACGACTGACTGGCTGGTTGACTGATGGACTGACTGACTGACCTCGAGTTACCTCACCTCTCTAGTTTGATAGTCCTTTGAGTGCCGAGTGTGCGGAATTGCACATTTCACAGGATGTGAGGCGTTGGCTGGGGTTATTGGAGGTTGTTGCTATGTATTAGGTCTAGAATTTTGATAATGTATTCCGAAGGCGTTTGTGTGGAGATAGATGTATGTTTCGTAGATAGAAGGGGATGGGGATGCATCCCCCGGATGCAACAATATCTGCTGCAGACGAGAGCCTATCTCCGCCGGTCTCTAGCGTCATTTTTGACCACTGTCGGCTCCACTTGCTTAAGGATTGTCAGAGCTCGATCCTTCCATCGCGTCCTTGGGCCTCCCCTTAGGCATTTTCCATCAGGTTGGGAATGACGGACTTGGTATGGGAGAGATCATCAGCTCGAATGATATGGCCAAACCTTTGGAGCCTCTGGTGTCCTAATAATCGGCCAGTGAGCGGCTTTCCAACCAAACCGCTGGTACAGGTCCTCTTTTGTTCTTCGATCCCATCTCCCCTCCGTGGATTGTAGATGAGTCCATAAATCTTTCGAAGAATCTTCTTCTCGAAGGCACAAATTGTTTTCTCTGTTGTTACTGACGTTGCCCAGGTTTCACTACCATAGAAAAGTACCGGACGTACTATAGCTGAATCTTAATCCTTTGCGATATAAGACGTGACTTGAATAAATTGTTTAGACTAATGAACATGCGATTACCGTTTATTAGTCGCTGATGTACTGTCTTCTTTCATCATATCACTTTTACTAGTTAGTACTGATCCCAGGTACTTGAATTCTTGAACACGTTCAATGGTATGCCCATCAACAATAATATAAGGAAACAGATCTAGACGGCGCGATAATCATCTATATATTTAAAACAGTAAGCTGATTTATGTTATCGCGAGATTGACAGAACGGCTGAACCGATTGACTTCGCAATGCACTCTGACGAAAGCTCTTGATGTGTATATTTGCAGAATATCTTTAAAATAAACAAATATGTTACCATATATTTTTAAATTTTTAAACAAAACTGCAAAATAATTGGCCCTAGCGCATGCGCAGAATCAGTTTGGTGATGATAGACATGGCGGATGTTCATCGCGTTTTAATGTGAGAGTTATTTATAAGAATTATAAAGGAGGGGAATATTCATTAATTGTTGAGAGTAGGTACTCCTCCCTTTTCATAACTTTCACAAGGCAGATTATGGGTTGGTTTTTAGTTTTGGCACCTTAGTTATAACTGGATTAATAACTCACTTATATGGTTCCAAGTTTCACAGGCCCTCGATGTAGTCCCCACCATTGCGTACAACGTGTTCCCAGCGATGCGGAAGTCGTTGGATCCCGTTGGCACTGCCCAATCTATTGATGGTACGAAGAGAGCGCTCGGCAGCCTGCTTAACGTCATTGTCATCTTCATCTTCGGGATGAGATCATAGTCGCAGGGACTGATGTCGGGAGAATATGGGGGGTGATAGAGGACCTCCCAGCCCCAGCGATCCAACAATGCCGACACAAGGCCTGCTGTGTGTACCCTAGCATTGTCATGCAGAACGATAGGCGGTGTAACCATGTGGTGGCGCCATTTCCTTCTCAGAGCTCCTCGGAGATGGTCTTGCAGAAACGAACAATAGTACGCCGCATTAACGGTTTGCCCTGGGGGAACAGTATGGCAGCGCTTCCGTACAGTTGAAGACGCTAAGCAGGCTGCAGAGCGCTCTCTTCGTACCATCAATAGATTGGGCAGTGCCAACGAGATCCAACGACTTCCGCATCGCTGGGAACACGTTGTACGCAGCGGTGGGGACTACATCGAGGGCCTGTGAAACTTGGAACCATCTAAGTGAGTTATTAATCCAGTTATAACTAAGGTGCCAAAACTAAAAAACCAACCCATGTATTATTTATGATTCTCATAGCCCACCTTTCTGGGAGTCATTAGAAGTTGATTTGAATTTGAATTGTCACTGATGCACCGGAAGTATTTCTTCAGTTACGGCAATATACCTTATTTTTATCCCTTGGGGAAGCCTCCGTGGCTTAGGCGGCAGCACGCTGCCCTCTCATCGTTGGGTCCGTGGTTGAAATCCCGGTCACTCGATGTGAGATTTGTGCCAGCAGTATGTTGCAATGTCGAGACTGCAATATTTTGAAGCCCTTAAAGTTTCAATAGTGCCAGAAAGTAATCGTACAAAGAATGTAACTTATATAAGAAACTCCTTCAGTTTATGTTGTTCATTGTCCGTCATGTTTTGACGGGTTTCAACTAATACTGAATTAATTCCCTTGCATACCTAATCTTTATTATACAAATACAGTGGTGGTATTATTTCTAAAATCGTACGAGTATCTCTGGAAAATGAGTGCATACACACACACAAAATCATACGAATACCTTGGGAAGAAAAGAACATACACACTTGCGTTCTTAGGCGTGATTGTACCTATGTACCCCCTTTTTTAAGCGGCTTCTTCTACACAGTGCGTTATTCAAACAGATTTACTCAGTCGTGAATATTTTGTACGCCTTTTCTTCAAAAGTAGTAATGTTATTTTCAAATAATTGCACCACTGAATTTCTGTAATAACTACTGTATTACTCTAGGGGCAAAAATAAGTCTCATCCAAAATATCTAAATTGATAACATCATTTCCGAATTAATGATGCCTTGGTATAACATTCCACATTTTTCCAAGAGCCTCGACCTACCGTTCATCTCAGTGAAAACAGAATATAGATATCTTGAATAGATTCGAAGATACTTGAGGGAGAGTACTTCGGTGACAAGCTTGGCTGACACCCCTGAGGTCCGAGTTTGATTCCCCCCCCCCCCAAAAAAAAAAGAATATTGCCTGAGAGCTGGGACGGGGTGGTTTCTACCACGTGAGGCAGAACTGAAAAGCGGTGGTTTGATTCTCACCTCAGCCATCCTAGAAGAGGCTTTCCGTGGTTTACCACTTCTACTCAAGGCAACTGCCAGGATGTTTCCTAACCCCCTTCCCATTCCCCTCTAAAGTAACAAATAAACACACTAAACAGGGCATCGCTATGGCACAAGTTATCAGATAGATTTCACAAACACCCAAGTACATGAGACCCCCTGACCAGGGGGTCGCAAAGCCCCTAAGTGAAACAATAACGGCAATGAAATTTGCAACTTCCCATAAGGAAGTATTCAGTAGCCTACATCTTGGTGGCAAAACTAATTACTCGCAGCTCCAAGATTGTGCTTCTTTCCTTCTTTCTTTCTTTCTTTCATTCTTTCTTTCCTTCTTTACTTCAATCTTTCTTTCTTTCTTCCTTTCTTTCTTTCCTTCCTTCCTTTCTTTCTTTCTTTCTTTCTTTCTTTCATTCTTTCCTTCCTTCTTTCTTTCATTCTTTCTTTCTTTCATTCTTCCTTTCATTCCTTCTTTCCTTCAATCTTTCTTTCTTTCTTTCTTTCTTTCTTTCTTTCTTTCCTTCCTTCTTTCTTTCTTTCTTTCTTTCTTTCTTTCTTTCCTTCCTTCTTTCTTTCTTTCTTTCTTTCTTTCCTTCTTTCCTTCCTTCTTTCTCTCTTTCTTTCATTCTTTCTTTCTTTCTTTCTTTCTTTCATTCATTCATTCTTCCCTTCCTTCTTTCTTTCATTCTTTCTTTCTTTCTTTCTTTCTTTCTTTCATTCATTCAGTCTTTCCTTCCTTCTTTCTTTCATTCTTTCTTTCTTTCTTTCTTTCTTTCATTCATTCTTTCTTCCTTTCTTTCTTTCTTTCATTCATTCTTTCCTTCCTTCCTTCTTTCTTTCATTCTTTCATTCTTTCATTCTTTCTTTCTTTCTTTCTTTCTTTCTTTCCTTCTTTCCTTCCTTCTTTCTCTCTTTCTTTCATTCTTTCTTTCTTTCTTTCCTTCCTTCTTTCTTTCATTCATTTTTTCCTTCCTTCTTTCTTTCTTTCTTTCTCTCTTTCTCTCTTTCTTTCTTTCCTTCTTTCTTTCATTCATTCTTTCCTTCCTTCTTTCTTTCATTCATTCATTCATTCATTCATTCATTCTTTCCTTCCTTCTTTCTTTCATTCTTCCTTCCATTCTTTCTTTCTTTCTTTCTTTCTTTCTTTCTTTCATTCATTCTTTCCTTCTTTCTTTCATTCATTCTTTCCTTCCTTCTTTCTTTCATTCATTCATTCTTTCCTTCTTTCTTTCATTCTTTCCTTCCTTCTTTCATTCTTTCTTTCTTTCTTTCTTTCTTTCTTTCTTTCATTCTTCCTTCCATTCTTTCTTTCTTTCTTTCTTTCTTTCTTTCATTCATTCTTTCCTTCCTTCTTTCTTTCATTCATTCTTTCCTTCCTTCTTTCTTTCATTCATTCATTCATTCATTCTTTCCTTCCTTCTTTCTTTCATTCTTCCTTCCATTCTTTCTTTCTTTCTTTCTTTCATTCATTCTTTCCTTCTTTCTTTCATTCTTTCCTTCCTTCTTTCATTCTTTCTTTCTTTCTTTCTTTCTTTCATTCATTTTTTCCTTCCTTTTTCTGTCATTCTTTCTTTCTTTCTTTCATTCTTTGCTTCTTTTCTCGCAAACCATTTGACAAAAGCAGCTCATCGAGTCAGTGTTTCTTCTTGCACTTAGCGCCATTGGGGGTGCGTTAAATCTCTCACCACGACCGCGATGAGAAGCTGCAGCAAGTCCGAATATCAGAGATTCAACTCACAGCACTGACAGTGGCTATCCTGACTGTGGTTCTCCACGCTCCCTCCAGACAAATTCCTAGATAGTACCTTATTTCCAAGTCCCAGGGTGCCTACCCCATTCCTGACTCTAATAATTAGAGTTACACACACTACTACAGTCAGCACAGAAGCACAGGTTACTAAACAAATTGAACACAGACTCAACTACACGGGGCTGATGACGAAGATGACCCAAGCCTATAAAACGTGATGTCTGTGCTAGTGTAATCGAGGTAGGATTTGGGTAGGAAGCGGCCGTGGCCTTAAGGGGGGACGTACCCAAAATTGCACTCCAGTAACAGAAGTATTGTATGTCCCAGAGTTTTAAAGATAATGGTATATAATTTAACCCACATGATTATCAGTGTGCTAGGCATGTCTGTATTCATTTTCGTGGTAATAATTCAAATGGTTCTTCAGCTAGGAATATTTGAATTTTCTTATATATGTACCCTTAGTATGTACCTTTTCTACGAAACCATCACATTGTAAGTTACAAAATTTGAAATGTAATATCTAAAGATCAGGTTAAAGATATCTGTAGAACAAATTTTGTATATCTTATTTAGTTTATATTTAACAGCACTTCAAAATCTGATGGACTTAATTTGATTTAAAAAAAGTAATGACATGTCACCCCTTAAAATCCGAAATATATTCTTTAAAAAAGGAATGTTCCAGGACGTTCTTTAGAATAATAGTTTACAGCAGCATACCAAGTTTGATCACTGTATATTTAATGGTGTAGGAGAAAAGGTACAATAAACTTACAAAAATGTAAGTTGTGGAAAATTTGAATCAAAGATTTGAGTTTGTATTGCCGCTCATCTAATAAATTAGTGCAGACTATATCGATATTCCTCTGATTCCGCTTCCTCATCCAGCTGTTTCCTTAATGAGTTTCTCCTTTGATGAGCCATTGTTTCCAATTTTATCATCTGATGATGTCAGATTATCCTCACATTCTTCCTAGAGAAGCGGGTGTGGCAGTGTACAAGCAGTTACATATACTAATTTTTCTCACATTTACAGATGGTATTGAACTGTAATATTTTGTAATTAAAGTCTTGATACCATAAGGTAAATTAATGGGCGAATAAAAAAATATTAGTACTCTTACTGATTTTTACATAGGCTACGTCCCCCTTAAGTAAGATACCATCCCGGCATTTGCCTGGAGTAGAAGGGGGAAACCACGGAAAACCACTTTCAGGCTGGCCGAGGTAGGAATCGAACCCTCCTCATCTCAGCGATCAGCCCAGAAATAAATTCCTTGGTAGAGCCGGGAATCGAACCCAGGCCTCCGCCGTGATGCCACTACACAACGTGGACAAATGTTATAATTATACGGTACATATATGTGTGTTCGTTTATATGGGAATTAAACGATCTGAAGAGCTGGCCTTATAATTATATATATAATACATATTTAATGCTCTGTATATATCGTTTTATTATTCTTCCGAAAATGTTTCTACTTATGCAGGTCGTTCGTTTTATTGACTAACGTAATAAAAAAAACTTTTTCTGTTTGTACCGGTGAAAGGTGGATTTTATTTTATAGCAAGGGACAAGTCAAACGTTTTATCTTGAAGCACTCTTAAACATGTATTCTATATCTGAAAGGCAAGGTTGTTTATTATTTACCAACGTCTTCTACTTTCTGTTTACTTGCCGAGATATCTCATGAAACCAGCTACTCAGGTCCAGTATTAGGAGCAATAACAAAGAATCACTTGAGTTCTCTCTTTACCACCCAAGATATCACTATGCTCATACATTATTAGCCTACTTTTCACATTTTGCAAAAATGAGGAAAAAGTAGACTTATGAGATCGATCCGGAAAAATGTGTGTCTGTCTGTCTGTCCTTCTGTCTGTGTGGCTGTGTGTGTGTGTGTCGTCCCCCCCCCTATCAACTCCTAAACGGCTGCAGCAATCGAAACCAAATTTAGTATGAGTAAAGATGCATACCAGAATATCTCAAGCCCATTTGAAAGTTATGTCAGTGCTACCAACTGTTGAAGAAACGCAATAGAAATTTGAGCTCCATGTTGAATATCATGGAAGGTATGCATGGGAGCTTTTCCAAAATTAGCACACATGTAGATAATACTATTTCAGTTTAATTTCCAGCAGGCCATACATGACAGTGTTGCCAAAATAATTTTAAGTCTTCTGATAGGTCCGATTTTTAAATTCCTATAACTCCTACACTATTAATTGGATTTCAACCAAATTTCGAGTGTGCTATGCGTACCATAACAGATATGACTATGCCGATTCTTAAGAGTAACCAGGACGGCCAACTGTTAATAAATGCTGTCTCTACTTTTGTTATCCTAATATCAATATATCAGAAAGTATGCAAGCCAATAGCACAAAACTTTGCACACGTATAGTACCTGGCATTCTAGATTAATTTGGAGTAGCAAATACATGTCAGTGCTGCCAACATGATTCTAAGCCTGCTGATAGGTCCAATTTTAAAATGCATGTAACTTCTAAACTAACTAATGGATTTCAGTCAAAAATGACACAACAATGGATCATATTATTTCAGACTATTTATGACCAATACATGTATGTCATTGTCGCCAACATGATTTTACGCGCGCTGTTAGATCGAATGTTTAACTGAATGCAACGTCCATTGGACATCAACCAAATTTTGTATTCTGTACCTTAAGAGATGGAACTAAGAATATATTCAGTCACCAGGGCTGCCAAATGTAGGGCTCTATTAGGCTACATTATACCAGGAATATTTCGAACTAATTGGACTTTTCGATATTACCAACTTAATTTCGTCATTATTCTAGATAGGTTCATATACAGTAGTATAATCATTGGCATGAAAAGTAGGCTCTTTAGTTCGTCACGGAACTTCTTGGTTCTTTTGAGATAGTAGGGAGTGCAATTTATTTGAACCAAAATTACATTTTAATACATTTTTGATCACCGCTAAAATGAGCTGTATATAATTATTTTTCCTATATCGCGTAGTCTACAGTTCGTATTTGGAATTCTTCTGTTTATTCTTCTTTGTCGCTTTCTTCAAATGCCACGAAATTTGATTCTGGTCTGAGGGCTGGAACGGGGTACACTCAGTATCGTAAGGCAAAGCTGATAAGAGGCGGGTTCGATTCCTCCTTCAGTCATTCTGGAAGTGTTTCCTACTTCTCCAGGCAAATGCCCGGATAGTATAACTTAAGGCCACGGCCGCTCCCTGCACAAATCCTACCCCGATTACAAATACACACACTAGTACAGACATGACAGTGACACAGGTTATTATCAAACAGCTTCTACAGGGCGTGGTGGCGCAGCGGTCAACCTGTTGGCATCTCACCACGGTGGACCGGGTTCGATTCCCGGTCAATGCATGTGAGATTTTCGAAGTGAAATGCCATGTCCTGTGGTTCAGATTCCACGTATAAAGGAGGTCCCGTTGCTCATGATCGCGATATTAACGGTCACTTAAAAAAACTACACTCTTCCTTCCTTTCAGACTGCTTCTAAAAACACCCAAGAACACAGGGTTACATGGCCATGATCATAAATCACTCCAGTTCGAGCACCCGAACGTTGGCGATCACAACCCAAGCCGCAACAATTCTCCAGCAGATTGAATCCCTGACTACTCCTCTATATTCCTAAGCAAGGTCATTTGTCTTCTGTCACATCCTCATCGGCTATCTATTTTGTCTTGCAATATTAGTTGAAGCAGGTGATATTTTTGAGCTCTATGAACATGGACAAAATAAGCAGTTTTTCAATATTTAATGGCAGACAAAAGATTAAGATTTCGATTTGCTCTTCAAAAGACATCTTGGTTCGTAACTTTATCATTCCAGGTTATTTTTAGCATTCTTCAATGTATCTAAATTTAGAATGTGTCTTAGTTGTTTTTAATGGTGCGAGCCTTCAAAGTCCAAGTCTATGCCATGTAACAGTGTCACCAGACATAATTCTAGCCATCCTTTGCAAATACTAGACAATTTTTTATATAACGGTACCCGTGAATGTTTCCGACCACCTCGTGGAGTCTTAGCTGTCGCCTAGGAGGTCCATATTCGAGTCTTGGCTCTGCAAGGAATTGTAATTCTGGTCAGGGGACTGGAACGTGTTACACCCAGCTTCGTGAGGCAAGACTGGGAAGAGATGGGTTTGATTCTCACCTCCGCCATCGTGGAAGTTGTTTTCCGTCGTTTCCACACTTAAACTCCAACCGAATGCAGGGATGGTTCCTCGCTTAAGGCCACAGACGCCCCCTTCCCAATCCTTACATGTATTACAAATACACACACACTAATTTAGCCATCACAATGGCATCGGTTGTCAGACAAAATTCCATACACACCCAAGTACATGGGGTTAAATGAACACGATGTTCAATCCTCTCAAATGAAACGACTACAAAAAGTAACGTTTCCATTACCCAAGGTCGCTGTCATAGAAGTTCAGTCTGTGGCATCTCGTGTCCACTGATTATGATGATGATAATTGTTGTTTTAAGGGGCCTAACATCTAGGTTATCGGCCCCTGACGGTCTGGGTATTAGCGAAAATGACAATGAAGTGGAAACCAGAACGAAAATTAAGTGAGAAGGAAAATGCTTACAAAAAGGAACTCAGAATGAAACTACTGTCCTCACAAAACTGAGAGCGGTAATACTTACAAAAGGGAATTTAGAACGAAAATACTCGCAAAAGGAATAGATTGAAATATCCGCGCAAAATGCAGGGTAGACTCAAAATACGTACAAAATGCAATGTAGAGTCGAAATACTGTGACCGAAATCCACCATGTTGGTGATCTTTAATTGCCGAGATTCGTAAAGCAACCTTGGAAGTGGTTGATGAATGTAACATATTGTAATGTATTCCAGCATGTGTTTGTAGCAGACCTAGAGCTAAAGAAACATTCTTCATAATTATTCTAGCTGCTAAATGGACCCATCCTTATGGCATTGAGCTAAAATTTAGCACAAGCGAGTGTCGAACATCTTCAACTCCTAACGGCTTTGACAAGTCATGACGCAATAGATGAGGGGTGGAAATTCCCCACACTCCTACGGATCACGTGACCAGGGCAACTGGTGTGTGCTCTGTGTAACACGTGTAGAGAGGTCATTCCATTCTAGTCTGTTCTATTGCTGATTTAACACACATGTGCGCGGAGACGATCATTCTACCTTCGGGAAGCGTGTGTCCACACTATGATATTAGCATTACAATTTGCTTGTGAAATACCGGTACTTGTTATAACTTATTTACGAGTGACAGGTAAAATTAAAATTAGTGATTTCTCCAAGAGGCTGATGTAAGTAGAAACTGTATATTTATCAAGTGAACACATTAACACAGCTACAAATTGGACTTGACAAATTCACCGTGGAACGCCAGAATACGGAGACATTAAGATGCAACATGTTAAAGCACACGATATAATAGCAGACCTTGTCGTGCTACGAAACCCGGCATATAGTCAGTCAATGTTGAACATTTCTACAATAGTAATTGCATCTTATTCAGCATAATACATTCAACAAATAACCGGATTGCCAGCAAGAGCATTAATAAATTATTAACAGTATCGAAACAACACCGTACATTACATATCAGTGAAATACATGGAACATTTCTTCAGCAGTGGCGTACACCTAATTCTTTTTAGGGGGTGTCTGATGTCATCCACTATGATACTTTCACTCAAGAATAAGAATATGGGAACATTTATGGAACTTTTCATATACTTCAAGATAATGGCTTAAGCATTTAATAGGGAAACTTGATGGTGAGGACGAACCTGGGATTCGGAGAGGCTGAATACACTGTAGACCAGGCATCACGATGATGTAGGCGTTAAACGATTTTCTTAAACGTCGATCTTGCAAATTAAAGAACAGAATCAAGATTAATTCGTCGTGGGAAAATATGGGAAACACATTCATCGTCAACTTGGGCATATATTCACACCACACCCTTCTGAACATTTAGGGCAAACCAACACCATGATTTAATTATGTTCTTTCTTCCAGGTGGCTAAAATATATTTCGAATGAATTTCCAAACATGGAGAGCAAATTATTTTCAAGATATTGAGATCTTTCACACACATAAATTCCGATATTTAATAATTATTTTGTTTTATAATATTTAATAATTCTAAACTTAGGATTTTTTTTTCCTCATGGCGATTTTTACCGTGAAGGCGATTGCGAACGGAACGTTTGACTTTTTGCAGCGGAAATGATTGTAGCATATTCATTAATTTATGGCATTGAAATTATAATTATGGTTCATGATCTATGATCCTAGACATTACAGTAATTTAATTCAGATTGCACAAGAATACAAAGCCTATGATGCTCAGTCACATTAGGGAAATTTTTGACCAGATTTAGGAATGCAGATTACGAGAGTTTATAATAATTTGAGGATTATTTGTCATTATGTCAATTGGATTTGGAACTGCACTTTGAGTATAAGCACAATGAATTATGAGTTGTAGACACTTTATAGTGGTCTTATGGTGGCAACTGTTGGACATGAGAAATACCATTCCAACTTATTAATACGATTAATAAATTTCTTCGAGGATATAGTAAATCATTATGATTATGCCAGGATGTATAGGGGCTTATGCAGTCCTAGGTTCAATGGACTTACAATGTGCTTTATATTTGTAATTATATTAAGTAGTTCCAACGGTGGAAAACAGTGCAATGGCAGTTACTGCATTACTGTTCAATTAATCGTCATAATAAATGCAATGTTATCAGAGCTACATGTGCTGGTCAATTTAAAATTAATAATTCCTGCAGATCACAGGTGAATCATTTGTATCTTAATTTAATTTGTGCTAAAGGTTATAATATCGCAATCTGAATAATTAAATTGATCCCATAAGGATATGATAAACTCGGCTAATGATTTGAAAATGATGTGAGGGATTAGGACGTCATTTGAAGCCAGTTATTGTGCGGCTATAACAAGTTATTGTTATGTATAGCTGACGTAATTTCCATAAGGAAACTTTAAATTATGTTGATAAAAATTAATAATAATAATTTCATTCCACAAGTTCATTTAGTCAAATTAAATGATTGACAGTCATCATTGACAATCGTAAGTCTGTAAATATTAGAAATGTGTGAAATTTATGTGTAAATTATTAATTCAGTTAACATTCATGGGAAGGAAAAATGTATAGTGAATTGTATTCTAATTTTTCTTCTTTTAGAAGCTGAAAGTGAAAGTGAAGTTTTTTTTAATCATTATTATTCAGCTAATCATCGAACACTTGAACTCTAATAATTTCTTTTGCGAGTACTTCCCTGATTAAGTCAAACAGGGTAGCTCAATGACATTGATGGACATTATGGATTTTTATGATCTCAAACTAATGATTTTCATTGAGTAATAGGAGTGTTCATTTTTTGTCCGTCTGCTCAAAAATAAATTTAGGATCTCGATTTTTCAAGTTCTGGTTATTCTTGTAGTTTGGAACTTCTCCCGAGTCAGTGATACCTTTTTTTTTCTTTTTCTTGTTTGTGAAGTATTTGTCCAGTTGAACCTCGCATGCCTCTCCCTTTAATCGACCCGAGATATTCGATCTCTTGCCTGCCCGAGCTAGTTGTTTAGATTTTTTTGGTATTGGACAAATATTTCCAGGACTTTTTTTGTATCGCCTGTGTCCCTTCTTCGGTTTCTCGTTGAAATCGCCGGGCCAACGTGATGTCGGGGAAACGGGCACAATACTTACAAAATGCAATTAATATTTAAAATATTTACAAAATGTAAATAAGATTGAAAATACGTAGAATATGCAATTGAGGTTCAAAATACTTACAAAATGCAATTGAAATTGAAAGTACACAATGAAATTCACATTGAAAAACGCGCATTTCAGATCCAAAATACTCACAAAGTGCGATTGAAATTCAAAATGCTTGAAAAATGTAATTGAAATTCAAAATGCTTACAAAATGTACGGTAGATTCAAACTACTCAATTGGATGGACAATACTTACAGAATGCAATTAAGATTGAAAATACTTACAAAATGTAATTTAGATTCAAAATACCCACAAATGCAATTATGAATCAAAATACTTGCAAAATGCCCACCATACAAAATGCAATTTAGATTGAAAATACCTGCAAAAAAGTGGTTTAGGTTGAAAATACAAAATGCAATTGAAATTCAAAATACTCACAAAAGTCCCATCCCCTATATTGAAAGACTTACTAAAAAGCAATTTAGATTGTAAATCCTTACAAAATGCAATTGAGGCTGAAAACACTCGCAAAGTGCAATTTAGATAGAAAAGACTTACAAATAGCAACGTAGATTGGAAATACCTACAAAATGGAGTGTAGATGCAAAAAAAGGAATTTAGATACACGGGGAGTCAATTAACAAAAACAGTGCGGGTATCTTAATGAGAAAACGAAATTTCATGAAAAGAAAACAAGAGGTCTGACCCCTCGAAGAAGGACGGATCAGGAAAGATGAGACAAGGGCCAATTATGGCGGGAAAGTGAAAGACTCCCTAGGCCTCGGATACCCTAATACCGTCGGAGTCGGAAGAGAACAAGAGTAGACCAATGGAGGTCAACAGGAAAGAAGACTGAGAGGAGTCCGGCACAAGTAAGAGGAAGCAATGCCGGACTCAGCTGGGGGTCCCGTGGTCGACAACGCACGTCCTACTAGATGTGAGCCCCTGGTGGGGGGCGGGGGGCACTGATTAGTGGTGTCTGTCGTAGAGTGTGTATTTGTTCACGTGAGGAAAAGGAGACGTTCGTGGCCTTAAGTTAGGACTCATCCCGGATGTTCCTGGTGTAGAAGTGGAAAACCACGTAAAACCACATCCAGGAAAGCTGAGGTGGGAAGCGGACCCTCTCCCTTACGTGGTAGAATGTACCCCGTTTCCTAAGTAACGGCTCTACATTATTGATGCTACCTAATTAGTTATTGCTGTTTTAAGAGGCGGAATAGCAAGGTCATCTACCCTCTATTTGGCCTGTTTGCCATCTCTTAATAAATGGGGTATATTTGCATTTGTCTGTTGGCACAGGCTAGAGAAAAATGAGGCTTTTCACCGATGTCTCAGCCTCATTCATGGCTGTGATTATTATACTGAGGTATGGGTGGTGCTTAGTAATGACATCAGGGGCACAGTCAGTGCCTGTGGATGCTGTGAAAGGTTCTACTCATAGGGTTAGTACTGCTGTTCTGACTCAGTGAGGAAATGAGTGGCAAACTACCTCACTCCTCATCTTGCCTAGTACGCCACATTATAGCGCTGCCCTAGGTTTTTGTGGATATCTACACCCATAACCTAACGGCAGTACTTTTTGAGGATCCAACCAGCCTTCGGGCTGACTACCTAACAACAACATTTATATTCAGTTGGTGTTGCACGTATTTGTTTAGCCCACTTTTCACATTTTGCAAAAATGAGGAAAAAGTAGACTTATGAGATCGATCCGGGCAAATGTGTGTCCGTCTGTCTGTCTGTCCTTCTGTCTGTCTGGCTGTGTGTGTCCCCCCATATCAACTCCTAAACGGCTGCAGCAATCGAAACCAAATTTGGGAGGAGTAAAGATCTATACCTGAATATCTGAATACCGTATTTGTAAATGTCAGCGCTGATAAATCGCAATTTAAATTTGAGCTCCATGTTGGATATCTTGGAAGGTATGAATGGGAGCTATTTCAAAATTAGCACTCATATAGACAGGGCTAGATTTGTGACGGTACGCACCGGTACGCCGTACCGAAACCTCTGATTGGGGGAAAAGTCGAATATATAACATAATTTTTAGAACTGTGGAACGTAAGTTGTAAGTCAAGGCCAACTTGGTCTTTGGATAACCGTAAAGACAAAATTATAAAACAAGAAATAAATTATAGTTGGTGTATTTTCATACCAAATGTATTTACTTTTTACGTAAAAAAATTAATTGAAATAATGTACATTGTTTGAATGGTAGCCTAGTTGGCCTACATTAAAATGTAATACAGGCCAGCGGCTATGGTAAGAAAAATGATGCTACAGCAGTCTCAATTTAATTTAAAATTGCAATCATAATAAGATTACTATTTTGTCCACTGATTAATTATTTTAAAGGTGTTAAGAAAAGCGTAGAAATTTCGTTTTTAGAACTCTATATTTCAATATCCCATAAGAACCCCCCCCCCCCCTTTTCACCACCCTCTCACCACCACCCGGTAACCTCTCTTTTTACAAATCAAGCACTGCATATAGATAATAATATTTCAGTTTAATTTTCAGGAGGCCATACATGGCAGTGTTGTGAAAATGATTATAAGCCTGCTGATAGGTCCAATTTTTAAATGAATATAACTTCTACGCTATCAATTGGAATTCAACCAAATTTTGTATGTGCTATGTGTACATAAACAGATATAACTGAGCGTTTTCTTAACAGCCACCAGGGCTGCCAATTGTAGTGCTCTATCAGGTATACAGTATTTCGAACTAATTAGAAATGTCGATATTACCAACTTAATTTCGTCATTATTCTAGATAGATCCATATAGATTAATCATTGGCATGAATCTTAAATTTTAAGAAAAGTAGGCTCTTTAGCTCGTCATGGAACTTCTTGTTTGATTGGAGAAGTAGTTTTGTTATTACTAGACAGTGGCGTATGATTAATAATAAATTTGAGATTATACAGGATTGTGATTTTTTCACGAAACAAAGTCTTAGTAAGACAATGAAGTTATAGTTGTTAATTTAGTTCTAGGGGCTTGGGATATCTTGGTCATCAGCGCCGTGTAGTTGGGTGTGTGTTGAATTTTTCTGATAACCTGTATTTATGTAATGACTGTGGTAGCGTATGTAGATGTATTAGAAACTGGAATGGGGTAGGTGCCTGGGGCTTGAAATTAAGTATTATCCTGGAGGGATATTGGAAAACCCCGGGGCGAAAATCACACTCAGAATAGCCGCGCCAGCGCCGGAATTCAAATCTACGATCTCCTGACTTGCAGCAGCTGCCCGCGTGGTCGTGGTGCACGATTTAACGTGCACGGGTACGCCGCGGGGCTAAGACAGAGGAAGAAACGTCTAAAATTTGGTGGTAAATACTTCATCAGGGTTGCAAATATGAGAAAATGGATGTTTATTCTAATCATTTGGCCAGATCTGTACACTGCATGACCTAATAGCTGAAAGCCTCCTTGGTCATCAAAGCAATCGTACGTTCTCATTGAAATATTTCACAAAGGGATGCCATTTATTACAAATTTTCCATTGTAAAAAAAAACGAGCCTCACAGTAGTAGCATATGATGTGCAACATCTGACATGTTATTCGAATAATTCCATATTACTTACTCGCATTTTTTTTAAAGAATGAACTCATAGTGCTACCTGGTGCCAGCAAACATGAAAGGAATCTCCAATGCATCTGCAGTAGTGACATATACCTGCAACTGTATGCGGGAGCAATCCACTGCCCACTTGATGCTAGCTGCGCTTTATACCGGACAGTTAGTGAACCCCTGCCAGCGGTGTTATTGAAAATGGCCTCTTATTGCCGATATAGCGCACTGCCAAGTATAGGCGCGATTAAAAATTAGGTGTGCAGTAGGTATATTAAATGTGATTCTCCCAGTGATACGTTTAGACAAACGAAGTTTCAATTATTGTTAGCAGTCGGCGTTAATATACTGAATTCCTACCTTGTTTGGAGTGTTGGTTGATGCGATATATTAAATAAGAATACAGCAAAAGTATGAAGATTTAATTAATCGTAATTGTTTTCAGCAAATATGATATAAAGAATATTTTTACACCAAAGAACGACAACTTGAAGATGATTTTTTGTAGGAATTTCTTTAATGGGGCCTCCAAACCTTGAGGTAAACCGTATGCGATTTACATTCCACATAGTCACATGGCTTACTGTACGTCGTTGTACCGATCTCCGCCACCGCGCGCGCTCATTGTTTCCGTCCCATGCACTTCCGTCCCATGCACTTCCGTCCCATGCACTTCCGTCCCATCCACTTCCGTCCCTTTCCCAAAATCACTCCCACAAAAATGTCCAGCTACCGAGTGTAAAGATGTTACACATCAACAAAGAAGTCTTCATTGGAAGTGGACCGGCATGGATATTTTAATGGTATTTTCGTGTAGATTCCGTGATTCTTTCTTTTCTTTGATTTCGAGTGCTTCTCTTCAACAAGCAGCCTACTTGGAGTGTCTTCTGTATTCTTACAAGAACTTCCTTCTCGTAGGTAGGATCTCAATTTAAAATGAGGACATCGTTTTTCCATCTAAGGCCAGCGTTATCTACATCTTGACGCGATCTCTCCATTGTGAAGTTTTAAGCTGGCACTTGAGCTAAAGTCGCCCCGCGCTCTGATGTTATCAACTTAAAGCTAACAGCTCATCAAATCCACGTAACAGTGAACTGCTTTAATTAAACCTCGCCATTAACTTGCTTTATCGACGCTGTCATTTGATACGAAATAGACTTTCCTTATTTTTCATCCACGGTGATATACACACTGTATTAGGTTCTAGAAGGAGGTTTGTAAACTTATACCTCCAAGATACTTGCGATTCAAATTAACTTAAAGCCTCAGATTAGGTACAGGACAATACACAACTGTTTAGGATTATAGAGCTACATGATCTCTCACCTTGAGAATTCAGTATGTTGTGAAGTTCCCTCACGTGATGCAATCAGAGCTTCTGAACGTTGCGGCATTGAATCAAAAAGGGCCTGGTTGAGTTCCTGTAAATCTTCCCCCACTTGGTTCGTATTCGAGTCTACAAGGCATGTACAGTGGTTGCTAGAGGATCGTAAATAATACGTTGCCGATCATCTCAGACATGTTTGATGGTTGACATGTCAGGCGAACGTGCTGGCCAGGGAAGTAGTGGTATCCGTCGTTCTTTGAAGGGGTCTCGCACATTCCTTGTCACATGTGGGCAGGCATTGTCCTGGTGAATGCTGCTCAATTGATTGGTCAGATAAAATTGTGCTTTAACCCTGAGATTGTTTTTAATGACAAGTGCAAAGGTATTTTGCGTTTAAACCGAACGTCGCGAAACGGATTCGATCACTTTAGAGGCTGACTCTACCTAAGCGTTAGCCTCGTTGCGTAGTGGCTAGCATTCTTGGCTGTCACTGCGGAGGCCCGGGTTTGATTACCGGATCTGGCAAGGAATTAATTAATTCTGAGAAGAGGAGAGCTCCATTCCTACCAGGGCCATCCTGAAAGTGGTTTTCCGCGGTTTTCCACTTCTACTCCTGGCAAATGCCGGGATGGTTCCTAACTTAGGCCACGGTCGCTTCCTACCGAAGTCCTACTTCAATTACAAGTACGCACACTAGTACAGACATCACAGTGACACAGGTTATCAGACAACTTCGACACACACCCAAGTATACGGGGCTAGCCTATGTGACCACGATGTCGGAAAGCTCCTAAGGAAACAACAACAACTCTACCTAAACAATTAAAAAATACAATTGAATATATTTTAGAAACACGGGAGTATTTGCGGCGGGCGATTCACATAGTTTGGAGGCTAATAGGACGATTGTAAAATTATGTTGGTTTTCATAAAATAGTTGAGTGATTGTAATTATCCAAAGGGAGAATATGTTCTTTATATTAGAAGCCGGAACTTGGTTAGCTGTGCCATAGGGAATGATCTGACATGACAGGGAAATGCTGTGAAGGAAGTGTCCTCTTCAAAGGACGAGGGATGACTGTAAGATAACCCTGGTCACACTTCCTGTGCTGGGCTCGGGTGTCCACGGAGATGACGGAGCAGACTTAATGATCCATACACCTCTCCCACACACAACTCTTTAGAAATACAGGGAGTAGCGCGGACCTGGGGATGTTCTAATATACTGCAGTGTCGCATACGACATATCTTCAGGAAACTGGAAATGAATGAAACTATTAATACGCCTCTAATTTCTTTCTTATTTCATTATTCTCCCTCTTTCCTTAGTTTTAAACCATGAGATTGATGATTTTGTTGATTTTGCGACATCGTGGCCATGTAGCCCCGTGTAATTGGGTGTAAACATTTGTCTGATAACCTGTGTTATTGTGGTGGCTGTATTAGTGTATGCGTTTTTAATTCAGATGAGGATTGGGAAGGTGGTGGCTGTGGCCTGAAGTTATGAACCATCCCGGCATTTGCCTGGGCTAAATAGAAGTGGTAAACCACAGAAAACCACCTCCAGAATGGCTCAGATAGGAATCTAACCCGCCTCTTCTCAGCCTTCAGGCCAGAATTAAATTCCTTGGTAGAGCTGGGAATCGATCCCGGACCTCCGTGGTGACAGTCAAGAATGCTAGCCGCAAATGAGATTGATAACAATTTATTCGAGAAGACGCGTATGTCAAATTAACTTCATATGCGAATATACATTTATTGGCCAAAAGTCGTCGGAAGGACGGAATATGATATTAATAACGAGTTGTTCCTCCGCGAGCCCTCAATACGGCTCAATATGGGTTCCTGACTCCCATCATTCAACTGGGCGGTGAACTGAACCAACAGTAACCGTTCGATCACCCCGTATGGTTCTCCTGAGGCGATGTGATGCCCGTTCGTTAAACACCTATGGCCGTCCCGTGCGGCGGTTTACGTGGATGGTAACATTATCCCTGCGATATTGAAGATTCACCCTCAACACTTGACCTCGAAAACCCGAACTCGCGTGTAATCTCCGGAATACTATGGCCCATATGCCGTGCGCCGATGATCATGTCACGTTCAAAGCCGGTTAACTAGTGACGTG
Source organism: Meconema thalassinum (assembly GCA_946902985.2). Classification (NCBI taxonomy): domain Eukaryota; kingdom Metazoa; phylum Arthropoda; class Insecta; order Orthoptera; family Tettigoniidae; genus Meconema; species Meconema thalassinum. The sequence continues at coordinate 35,951,437 of OX336391.1, forward strand.
CAGCCAGCTCCATTACACTCGTGTCTGTGACAGACTGCCACAGCTAGCCACAACGCTCAGAAGTCATGCACGGCACATTTTCTCATTGGACAACCCTTCCCGTGACTTTTGGCACTCAGAGTATAAGCTCAAGTTACAACTAAAGAATACATTAGAAACCATTCAGTCACCGTGTAATAACTGGGACTAGTATTTTCAAGCTTTCTTTCAGCCCTATATTCACCTGTGTACGTTTTAAAATAATCATCTCTTTTAATTGCTGTGATATTAGGTACGCCGGGATGCCAGAATTTGGCCCATGAAGGTGAGTTTTAACGTGCTACTCAATCTACTCGCACGGGTCTCTCGCATTTATATACCGGTAACCTTAAATGCCAATCGACTGTGCCTGAATTCTATCCCGCAACCTTGAGCACAATGAGAGAGCGTCTCAATGAACTAAACCGCACTGCAGGCCATTCTTCTCACTATTACCTAGGTGTATTCTATTAAAAATTCCAAAAGAGGAGAAAATGGTGTACTGACAGGAAGTATGTATGGCTGCAGTGAGCTATGAGCTTCAATGCATTTATTGAATAGTTTTGTTCATATCAGACTTTGTCTTAAGACATAATGAAGCGAAATGAACTCAGCTTGAGTGCATGTCCATGATGTTTAATCTTCAACAGGTATCTTGAATTTCGCCGGCCATTGTGCTTTTTGCTCTCAGTATAGCAAGATTTTGACATGTATAACTCGTTTCACAACATTTTAAATGTCTGGTGACAAAGAGCTAACTTTTGTATGAATACATCAACACCCATTGTTTTATCAAAAGTAGTCTAGCACTATCAATTAACGATAAGGAGATGTTACATATTAGAGGAGAATTTTGTACGATAACTGTAAAGTACATAAACTTTATGAAAGTTAATTTCGTTTCCATGCCATCAGCAAAGGCTCTCGCCAAAATACAAGAAATAGTTTGCACATGCTATAAAAATACAAATTATCTTGTTCCTGACATTTGATCATGTTGGGAGTACCTAATCAACTTCTATTGAGATATAGCAAGAAATGTCTATTCAGAATAATGGCGAAGTCCTCAGTTAATTGCAAATCACTTGAATATTTCATGAGTGAAATAAGTTACCAAATAAGACCTTTGTTCCAATAAAGCAATACAAATGAACGTGATTCCGTGTTGGTTGCAACAATTATTTTTAGCCTATTTTCAATTTTTAAAATATAGGCTTATGAGATCACATTTTGTCTGTGTGTGTGTGTGCGTGTGTGTGTGATGGTGTGTGTGTTTGTCCCCCTAAAAACTTCTAAACGGATGGAGCGATTTCAATGAAACTCGGTAAGTTCATAGCACTATTCCGGAGGACCACGACGGTGCCCTTCAAATTTTGTTACGTCTCACCCATCCAACATGGCGGCTGTGCGAAATATTTCACCAGCATTCAATATCTCCGAAACTATTACCGATATCACCCTGAAATTCTGTATAAAGGGCACTACTTGAAGTTCATCTATAAGACTTTCAAAAACCGGTTAACTTCAAAAAGAACATAGCGGCCAAGCGATTTGAAAATTTTAAATAGACTTTTCTCGCGATTTAATGTTCCAAACGCAATGAAACCTGGTACAGGAAATGTTTGTACACATTGTAATGCACTGGTATCTAATTTAGTTCAATTGTTTACATAACCTCAAGATGGCGGCAGTGCGAATTTTAAAATTAAGTCTTTATTACTTGTGTCGTAATCATGCGATCGAAGTGAAAGTTTGAATAATCAACCTACGCAATAATTTTCCTTTAATGGTACATGCCTCTATGGCCTATAAATTTAACAATCCAACATGGCGACCATCCGAAATATTTAGACGGCTCTGAATATCAACGAATCTATAATAGCAATCAAACTGATTTTTTTTATGTTCATATGGGCTATGAACATAAGTTCACCTATAGGACTTTCAATAACCTGGTGATCACAAATCCAACAAAGCGGCGACGCGAATTATAAATATTCACACGGACGTTTCTCGCAATTTAACCATCCGAGTGCAGTGAAACTTGGTACAGTAAATCCTTATACGAATGTTAAACCACTGGCATCTAATTTATTTCAATTGTTTCCATAACCACAAGATGGCAGCTGAGCGAAATTTTAAAATTTCGTTGTTCCTTCTTGTGTCCTAATCATGCGATTGAAGCTTGAATGCTACACGTACATAATAATCTTCATGTAACAGTACATAATTCTAGGACCTACATATAAAAAATCCAACATGGCGACCATCCGAAATATTTAGTCGGTTCTCAATATCTATGAATCTATCACAGCAATCAAACTGAAATTCTGTATGTTGATAGAGGCAGTTAACATAAGTAGGATATATGAAAATAGGCTGTATAGTTCTTCACGGAACTACTTGTTTATATATTTGGTACTACGCACTGGCATATGTGTGTTAGGTAGTCATCCCAGAGGCTGGTTGTATCATCAAAAAGTACCGCCATAGTTTAGGTCGGTAGATACCCACAAAACCTCAAAGCAGCACTATAATGAGGCGTACTAAGCAAGGTGAGGAAAGTGGTAGTTTGTCATTGCTTTCTTCACTGAGTCAGAACAATAGCACTGACCCAATGAGTAGAACTTCTCACAGTAAACACAGGCACTAGTTGTGCCCTGAGGCCGTTACTCAGCACCACTCATACCCCAATAGCTTCCATATAATCACAGCCATGAATGACTGAGACATAGGTGGAAAGTCATATTTTACTCTAGCCTGTGCCAACAGACAAATGCAAATGTACTGTATTAGTAGTAGGGCTAAGCCGGTCCTGGACAGATTTCAAGGTCATCCATGGTTTCTCGTGGTTACGTGCCCCCCCAGGCGTTCCCTGGGGGGCTTGGGGGGAGAGGAGGGGGGGGAGGGGAGGGGAAAGGGTGGAAGGTCTGGCTTGGAAGCAGACCCAGTTGTTAGCCGACCTGTGTTGGCCAGCCAACTGACTGAGCTGGCTGGTGTGCATTGCCTATATAGCTTGTGGATGGAAGTGGGGGAGGGGACTGGTTCGGGCGACTGTCGAAGGTAGTCGAATGTGACCGAGTGTAACTTAGTAGTAGGGGGCTACTAGGAGTTCTGCCCCACCCCACCACCTCTCCCTCTGACGTCACATACTAACCCGCAATACATTCAGGGGCATAGTCGATATCTCGCAAACCCATGGTCCGATTTTGACAAATGAGGTGTCGTTGGACTCGGGCTAACGCCCTCATTCAAATGAACCACTCATTTCAACCCCTAAATAAAACCTACCCCTACTATAGGGTGAAATTGTATTTTTTTAGTGAAAGTCTCTTTTCAAATGCGACATGTATAAGATGCGCTGCTAAAATGAACTTAAACGTGGTTGCTCATATCGCGCATGCGTTTGGCTGGCTGCCGATATGGATTAATATTTTTGTTTTTGTTTTTTACGCATGCGCACTTGGGATTTTTGTAAGAGGGCGAGCTCTTTGAAAAAAATGATTGATAAGAAGGGGTTTTGGTGGTGAGGAGAGAACCAGATAGTCGCCTACTTTCCTACGAAGTATGCCGATATCTCTCGAACGCAAGGTCGGATTTGGACGTGTGACGTGTCAAATCGCTTGTCTCGAAGCCCTATACATGTTATTAATAGGTTAAAGTTTTGAGAATGAGGGAAACAGGCTTTTTGGGGGTAAAACCGTGATTTTAGACTTTTTCCGATATTTCACGAATGCCTGGTCGGATTTGGTCCTATGACGTGTCAAATGGCTTATCTCGAAACCCTTTTTATTTTTGTAATAGGTTAAAGTTTTTGAGAATGAGGGAAACAGAATTTTTTGTTGTAAAACTGTGATTTTAGACTTTCTGTTATATCTCACAAACCAATAACGCCAGAGACGTATACGAGGGGTCGTAGGACTCGGGGTGACGCCCCTCCCCTCTCCCCCTTTCGAATATAGTATTTATGTTTTAGAAAATGTGAAAGGGCCTAACGACACTTTTGTTGAAAACATTTCAGTTTTTAAAACTTTTCTTAAATTTGTCTAAAATGTTCATGACGAGTGGTTGTAGATAGAATGAGACGATACCACTGGACACGTGTTTCAACGAAGCTATTACTGGCCACGGTGGTGATATACCAATACAGTATTCGCTGTTTCGATGAGACGGCGGGTCGAGGGTTCGTTTTCTGATTTTTCCTATGATGGAATTCCTAATTCCTAAACCCCCTGAAGGGGGTATTTAACGTGTAAACGATTATGAGTGACATGACAAATGATAATTACTTGATCCGATGAAGTTGGCTTTAGATAGAACAAACAGAACTTGGTTATATGTTGCTTGAAGTGAGTATAGAAAACAAACTTGCTGGGGCAGACTGACAGGATGTGAATGTTATTTGAGCTTATTGGAATGCATTGACTTGACTTGACAACAGGGCAATGAAAAAAAGCACAGAGATGCTGCGGACACTTGAAGGTCAAACGATATGGCAACCATGGTGGGAGGGGGAAGCTAGGATGATGTCGCCGATCATGTTCAATGTTCAATGGATGAATTTATATTTTGCGAAGCATTGTTCGGAGAGGGTCATGTGACGACTTGTTTTAAGGGTATTTATTTTTTCGATGTTTCCTATGGTGGACTCATTGATTGAAATAATCCAAAACTGCTAGGGCATGGCCTTGAGATTTTATAAACCGATAATGGGATTTTGACATACAAGATCCACTCAGAACTTGACATGATGTCATTCTTTTTATGGCTTATGAATTTCCCCAAAAAAGACCCAAAACAACAAGATCATGGACTTTTGCTTTTCTTAATATATTGCAAACCCATAATGTAAGATGTTTACTGTGAGTGACGAAATCTAGCTAGGTAAAGAAAGAATTATTGTAGGATATATGTATGGTGACTGACACGTCTTTGACCATTGGAACTTGTTTTCAGTTCTGACTGTAGTACATAGGGAGTATAGGTTGTAGGCATGGATTGACAAACGGTGCACACAAAATTCAATTTATCGATTCAAGAATTAAGAGTAGACTATCATTAATTAATTGGTTAAAGAGTATAGCTAAAAATAAAAAAATGGTGACTACATCAAACTAAACTGAACCAAGTCGAATCAAACCCAACTGAACCAAACCAAGCCTAAAGCAAACCAAACCTAATCAAGAACAAGCCAAGAGCTTAAGTGTAAAACTTGTGGGGGAATGCAGTCATTGGCAATGTCCAAAGGAAGGGATAACGCTCTACCTCTAGAGGGCAAGGTAAAGCTAGCGCATGGTGCTAATGCACATTCCCAAGTACATGAACCATACACACACAACTATCCTATGCTGTTTTTATGAGTTAACTGTTAAAACTTACTCAGTGGTTACTGAGCAAGATGGTCGCTACACACAACAAGCTTTAAATACTTGAGGCTAATAATCTATACACACATACACACACACACACACACACACACACACACACACGCTTGTTCTAAACTAAACTGTCTTGCTGGCAGTGCTCACACAGTAGGCAAATGACAGAAATGCTTGGCTAACAGAAATACAATCATTTTCGTTTGTCTAATGTTACCAGCTAACCATTACATGCTATAGTGGTGAGCACATGTGCCTCTTGCACTGGAGATCGTAACTCGATTTCTAGCTCTAAGGCCTAGAATGAATCAAACTAAGAAAGAAGGGTATGGTAACGCAGTGGTTAAACTGTTAGCCTTTCACTAAGGTAGACTAGGGTTTGATTTTAGGTTAATATACATGTCATAAACAAACAAACAAAAAAGCAGAGATAATGTTTAAAACTGATTACACTTGTCTCTTTTCAAATTATTACTTAGATTGCAAATACAAAGGTGGACTGGGTTTGATATACAGTTAATGCTGCCTATCGCATACTAGCTTGTAAGAAAGCCAAACAAGCAAAAGGCGTAGGTAGAGCAGTGGTAAAATCGCTATGTGTAGAGAACTACCTAACGGTTTTATGAACTGGCAATGGTATGTCGCATAAACAGTGCAGGATACAATCCAGCAACCATAATTTTTATCTTGTGGAGCAGAGAAAACATATATATATAGAGAGAGACATAGAAAGCTTGTGTATGTATGGGTAGCATTGATTGTTTGACCAGAGAAAATACGATGAGGTAGGGTGGGGAGAGGGAGAATTAACACTTATATATGAATGAATGGTAAATAGTATTTTTTTTTTCAATAGTTTTGTTTTTCAAATGCAGTGGTAGATAGCCGTTATTTTGTAAAACATTCTTACTTGCAGTAGTAATAAGACTCTATGGTTCCGCTAACACATAGATAGACTGTATTATTGCCATGGTCAAGCACTCACATTAAGATCATTTACAAAATCATAAAAAGAAAAAGAAAAAATCTTGTTTTGGAAATATCGTTTTTCAACATACACAAAATAAATATATAAAAAATTTGTAAACAGCAAAATGGAAAATCCATGGTCAAGCACTCACATTAAGATCATTTACAAAATCATAAAATGAAAAATAAAAAATCTTGTTTTGGAAATATCGATCTTTTTCAACATACACAAAATAAATATATACAAAATTTGTAAACAGCAAAATGGAAAATCCATGTTTCCATATAGACAAAATTTAAAAACCTTAAACGGACATTTAAGAAAATATATGCAAATGGGAAATTGACAAATGTGTAAATATGAAAATGGAAAAATCCATGTTTCCAAATCATGAAATTGAAAAACATCAAACTGTCATTTTTAAAAAATGCAAATGGAAAATTGACAAATTGCAATGTGTGAAATGTGAAATTGAACAAATGGCTATCATTATTTAAAAAAAAAAATAACATGGTGCTCTATGGTTGAGGTGTGAATCAAACCCTCTCTACTTATTTGGACCACCCGAGACTGAGTAGACTAGTTTTAGTTGTCATACCGCTTTTAAAAGTTTGTGTTAAATCTAGGAATTGAACCCAAGAGCTTGTAGGGGAGATCCAAGGTTATAATATGTTAAACAGATAGCCTTGAATGTAGGGTGTGGTAGCTATATATAGATGAGACGTTTCGCTCGGTGGAGGGAGGCATGGAGATCTGCATCAAACCAGTCAAAAGACTGACGACTCAAACAACAACATGTAGAGCTCACCAAAATAATGTTGTGTAACGGTAAATGTTAGTCAACGAACAGTAATGCATTACTAAAACCCATGACACGATACCTAAGAGCTTTTCTAAAATTATTTTAAAATGCCTTTAACCCTATATTTAACACCCAGTTCACAAGACTCATAACTGCAATGTTATGGTCAAAAAAAAAAACTATATTTCAAAACAAACAAGTGGTTTAGTCAATGTATACTGGAAAACGTTTTATAAACACTCAAGTCCACAAAAATAATTAAATTAGTAACTGTCAGGTTGACCGAGTGGTTATGGTGTTTGACTTAAGTTCAAATTTTCTGTACAAGAAAGCAAGGGTTCGAATCCCTTACCTGATATAACTATTGCTTCAACATGGCTTGACCACACTGTTTTATTGTGTACTCGGTACACAAACCATAGATAGAGTGTATTGTTTAAGGTCACTCTCTTTGCGAACATAGTCAGAGACTGTTGATGGTTAACAATTGCATTAATAGTGGGACATAGGGATAGCAATTAAGAAAAACAGACAATACACATACACTATTTTAATTTATTTAATGTAAGTACTTGTACAATAGTTATATACAAACTACAACTCTCTTTTGTCTATAACTATCTAGTCCTTTTCGATCCACTTGCATATCAAGGGCAGATGACTTTGTAGTTCAGCCCCTTAAAACAACAACAACACTACTTCTTGCATAGTCTGTGATGTTGATGACTCTTGAGGCGTGGAAGATGGATACAACATAACTTTTACAACAGGGGTTAAACGTAGCTCAACAAACAATGCACTATTTTGGGTAGCAACATCTTTCTCTTATACTAACTTTTTAGCATTCTGATGATTTTTTGTCAACACCTTCAGTGTTTTGTCTGGAGCACTACATTGATGATCACTCACACTTAAAACCACACCATTTCTACGTTTCATATTGCCTCGACATTTTGTTGACCTCTGTTTTGAGCATTGCCAGAATATTATTCCTTTTACATTTTGTCGTCTATAGTTATAAGAGTAGCCTTTATAGAGTACACGTTGTTTACCTCGGTAGTTGTAGTAAGTTCCAAAGTAGTAACTAACCTGTTAGTATGATTTGCACACTACAAAGGTTATCTCTGTTCTGGTAATAGAATTATTTAGCGTTGGCTTTTATATTTAATATGTACAGTTAAAAGTGATAGAAAAGTGGTAGAAATGTGGTAGCAAAGTGGTAGACAAGTGGTAGACAATTGGTAACATAGTGGTAGAAAAGTGGTAGCAAAGTAGTAGAAAAGTGGTAGAAAAGTGGCAGAAAAGTAGTAGAAAAGTGGTAGCAAAGTGGTAGAAAAGTGGTAGCAAACTAGAAAAGTGGTAGAAAAGTGGCAGAAAAGTAGTAGAAAAGTGGTAGCAAAGTGGTAGAAAAGTGGTAGCAAACTAGAAAAGTGGTAGCAAAGTGGTAGCAAAGTGGTAGAAAATATTACATGTATTGTTAAGAAATAGTTTATGCGGTTACATGGATTCATTACTCTATAATTTTAGCATTACGAAGCTCATTTTCTATATCCAAAAGTTCTTCCTCATATTTAGTATGACCAGCCTGTTTACAGGTATGCAAGTACTGAAGCCGCTGGATTAGCTTACTGGGATTGTTCCAGTAAACAAATTTAACAAATGATTTTTTTGGGTGTAAACCATTATCATCTTCATCATCATTATCATGATAATCATCATCATCATCATGGTTATCATCATCATTATCATGATAATCATCATCATCATCATGGTTATCATCATCAATATAATTATCATCAATATAATCATCATCACTATTACTATCTAATCCTTTTTGTTCATCTTGCAATGCAACAACCTTTGGCATAGTTTGTGTTGTCTTTGATAGTGTTAGAGGTTTCTTAGACGTTAACGACTGTCCTAACATGTCTTTTTCAGGAGATAATAAATGCTCTTTAACAAACAAAGCACTATCTTGAGCCACACTATTTTTTTCTTGGTCTTGCTTTTTTACCTTGGTTAGAGTATTTTGTCCATTTAAATGAGTATTATTTTGAGATTTACAATGATGATCGATTGAAATAAGTTTGTTGGAGCCTTTTGTCTTAATCATTCCTCGACACTTTTTAGATCGTTGTTTCGAACAGCACCAAATAACAGTTCCATTTTTATTAGTTCTTTTTACAATATATGCATATCCTTTATAGTAAGCACATGGCTTACCATAGCTAGTCGTTGATACTTCCATGCCAACTGTTAAGCATAAACTAATCTCTAGTAAAGTTAACTCGATAATAAAAATGATTGTTTGTAGTATGTGCAGTTTAAAGTAAGAGCAAAAGTGAGAGTCAAATGGTAGAAAAGTGTTAGCAAAGTGGTGGAAGAGTGGTAGCAGTTTATAGTAGTCATGATCTTTTTTTACCAGAATGTGATTTGAGTAAATGTAATTTCTAATCCTTAGCAGTGAGTAGTCAGTTAGTCTTGGTTCAGACAAGCGTAAACAGTTCTCCAATGAATCAGAGATCAAGATTTTCATTATGAAACAGTTGTGTAACCAATTAGGTATCGGTACTTGATAGCTTTACACATGAACAAAAATTCCAACATATCTGACATGAATTACATGATTTGAAAGTTGACAAAGAATATCCAATCAACCATTGTAGTTACAATGTCAAACACACAAAGACAAATTCAGCATGAACTTTTAAGTTACAGGAAAATTCTATGAAATAGACTATGCAGGAAATTTGGAAATACACATCAGAAGTTTGCAACACCATCCTTCTAGCCTATATAAATTATCGACATGGAAAGTGTGCACTGCCCCAAACATTAAACCAATTTATCAATAACACAAGTCAACAATCAAAACATTTTGGGTTGAGTCTATCATTTAATGCATATATTCTGTCTACATTGAACAGTAACACACAAAAAACGCCATTCATAATTAATTAAGTTTGCTTTAATTCTTTATGTAATGATATATACATATTTAAAGTTTTGGCTGACTGTTCAGGGTGAATCGACTTTGAACACATAAGAGAGGGAATATTTTAAGACTTAACCTCAGCTCACCTAACATAACCTAAATTTACCTAACCTAACCTTGTCATATAGGTAAGAAACGGGTCAAGCTATGCTTTCGACTACCGAGTTTCAGCTACTTTTCAAGGTAACTCTCCCAAACATTGCCGGAGACTGCTGATAAACACCTATGTTCGCAAGGCGGCGGCGCGCAACGACTTACATGACGCGCTTTCCCCTTTTCATTGATTCCTGTTGATTTGTCCCTTTGGACTGGTCCCTGTTGACGCCCTTTTTGGACCGGCCCTTTTTGAATGGAGTAATTTTTGACGGGTCCCTGTGGACTGGTCCAAAGGAATCAGTGTGGCTCAAGATAGTGCTTTGTTTGTTAAAGAGCATTTATTATCTCCTGAAAAAGACATGTTAGGACAGTCGTTAACGTCTAAGAAACCTCTAACACTATCAAAGACAACACAAACTATGCCAAAGGTTGTTGCATTGCAAGATGAACAAAAAGGATTAGATAGTAATAGTGATGATGATTATATTGATGATAATTATATTGATGATGATAACCATGATGATGATGATGATTATCATGATAATGATGATGAAGATGATAATGGTTTACACCCAAAAAATCATTTGTTAAATTTGTTTACTGGAACAATCCCAGTAAGCTAATCCAGCGGCTTCAGTACTTGCATACCTGTAAACAGGCTGGTCATACTAAATATGAGGAAGAACTTTTGGATATAGAAAATGAGCTTCGTAATGCTAAAATTATAGTGTAATGAATCCATGTAACCGCATAAACTATTTCTTAACAATACATGTAATATTTTCTACCACTTTGCTACCACTTTGCTACCACTTTTCTAGTTTGCTACCACTTTTCTACCACTTTGCTACCACTTTTCTACTACTTTTCTGCCACTTTTCTACCACTTTTCTAGTTTGCTACCACTTTTCTACCACTTTGCTACCACTTTTCTACTACTTTTCTGCCACTTTTCTACCACTTTTCTACTACTTTGCTACCACTTTGCTACCACTTTTCTACCACTATGTTACCAATTGTCTACCACTTGTCTACCACTTTGCTACCACATTTCTACCACTTTTCTATCACTTTTAACTGTACATATTAAATATAAAAGCCAACGCTAAATAATTCTATTACCAGAACAGAGATAACCTTTGTAGTGTGCAAATCATACTAACAGGTTAGTTACTACTTTGAAACTTACTACAACTACCTAGGTAAACAACGTGTTCTCTATAAAGGCTACTCTTATAACTATAGACGACAAAATGTAAAAGGAATAATATTCTGGCAATGCTCAAAACAGAGGTCAACAAAATGTCGAGGCAATATGAAACGTAGAAATGGTGTGGTTTTAAGTGTGAGTGATCATCAATGTAGTGCTCCAGACAAAACACTGATGGTGTTGACAAAAAATCATCAGAATGCTAAAAAGTTAGTATAAGAGAAAGATGTTGCTACCCAAAATAGTGCATTGTTTGTTGAGCAACTTTTAACCCCTGTTGTAAAAGTTATGTTGTATCCATCTTCCACGCCTCAAGAGTCATCAACATCACTATGCAAGAAGTAGTGTTGTTGTTGTTTTAAGGGGCTGAACTACAAAGTCATCTGCCCTTGATATGCAAGTGGATCGAAAAGGACTAGATAGTTATAGACAAAAGAGAGTTGTAGTTTGTATATAACTATTGTACAAGTACTTACATTAAATAAATAAAAATAGTGTATGTGTATTGTCTGTTTTTCTTAATTGCTATCCCTATGTCCCACTATTAATGCAATTGTTAACCATCAACAGTCTCTGACTATGTTCGCAAAGAGAGTGACCTTAAACAATACACTCTATCTATGGTTTGTGTACCGAGTACACAATAAAACAGTGTGGTCAAGCCATGTTGAAGCAATAGTTATATCAGGTAAGGGATTCGAACCCTTGCTTTCTTGTACAGAAAATTTGAACTTAAGTCAAACACCATAACCACTCGGTCAACCTGACAGTTACTAATTTAATTATTTTTGTGGACTTGAGTGTTTATAAAACGTTTTCCAGTATACATTGACTAAACCACTTGTTTGTTTTGAAATATAGATTTTTTTTTGACCATAACATTGCAGTTATGAGTCTTGTGAACTGGGTGTTTAATATAGGGTTAAAGGCATTTTAAAATAATTTTAGAAAAGCTCTTAGGTATCGTGTCATGGGTTTTAGTAATGCATTACTGTTCGTTGACTAACATTTACCGTTACACAACATTATTTTGGTGAGCTCTACATGTTGTTGTTTGAGTCGTCAGTCTTTTGACTGGTTTGATGCAGATCTCCATGCCTCCCTCCACCGAGCGAAACGTCTCATCTATATATAGCTACCACACCCTACATTCAAGGCTATCTGTTTAACATATTATTATAACCTTGGATCTCCCCTACAAGCTCTTGGGTTCAATTCCTAGATTTAACACAAACTTTTAAAAGCGGTATGACAACTAAAACTAGTCTACTCAGTCTCGGGTGGTCCAAATAAGTAGAGAGGGTTTGATTCACACCTCAACCATAGAGCACCATGTTATTTTTTTTTTAATAATGATAGCCATTTGTTCAATTTCACATTTCACACATTGCAATTTGTCAATTTTCCATTTGCATTTTTTAAAAATGACAGTTTGATGTTTTTCAATTTCATGATTTGGAAACATGGATTTTTCCATTTTCATATTTACACATTTGTCAATTTCCCATTTGCATATATTTTCTTAAATGTCCGTTTAAGGTTTTTAAATTTTGTCTATATGGAAACATGGATTTTCCATTTTGCTGTTTACAAATTTTGTATATATTTATTTTGTGTATGTTGAAAAAGATCGATATTTCCAAAACAAGATTTTTTATTTTTCATTTTATGATTTTGTAAATGATCTTAATGTGAGTGCTTGACCATGGATTTTCCATTTTGCTGTTTACAAATTTTTTATATATTTATTTTGTGTATGTTGAAAAACGATATTTCCAAAACAAGATTTTTTCTTTTTCTTTTTATGATTTTGTAAATGATCTTAATGTGAGTGCTTGACCATGGCAATAATACAGTCTATCTATGTGTTAGCGGAACCATAGAGTCTTATTACTACTGCAAGTAAGAATGTTTTACAAAATAACGGCTATCTACCACTGCATTTGAAAAACAAAACTATTGAAAAAAAAAATACTATTTACCATTCATTCATATATAAGTGTTAATTCTCCCTTTCCCCACCCTACCTCATCGTATTTTCTCTGGTCAAACAATCAATGCTACCCATACATACACAAGCTTTCTATGTCTCTCTCTATATATATATGTTTTCTCTGCTCCACAAGATAAAAATTATGGTTGCTGGATTGTATCCTGCACTGTTTATGCGACATACCATTGCCAGTTCATAAAACCGTTAGGTAGTTCTCTACACATAGCGATTTTACCACTGCTCTACCTACGCCTTTTGCTTGTTTGGCTTTCTTACAAGCTAGTATGCGATAGGCAGCATTAACTGTATATCAAACCCAGTCCACCTTTGTATTTGCAATCTAAGTAATAATTTGAAAAGAGACAAGTGTAATCAGTTTTAAACATTATCTCTGCTTTTGTTTGTTTGTTTATGACATGTATATTAACCTAAAATCAAACCCTAGTCTACCTTAGTGAAAGGCTAACAGTTTAACCACTGCGTTACCATACCCTTCTTTCTTAGTTTGATTCATTCTAGGCCTTAGAGCTAGAAATCGAGTTACGATCTCCAGTGCAAGAGGCACATGTGCTCACCACTATAGCATGTAATGGTTAGCTGGTAACATTAGACAAACGGAAATGATTGTATTTCTGTTAGCCAAGCATTTCTGTCATTTGCCTACTGTGTGAGCACTGCCAGCAAGACAGTTTAGTTTAGAACAAGCGTGTGTGTGTGTGTGTGTGTGTGTGTGTGTGTATGTGTGTATAGATTATTAGCCTCAAGTATTTAAAGCTTGTTGTGTGTAGCGACCATCTTGCTCAGTAACCACTGAGTAAGTTTTAACAGTTAACTCATAAAAACAGCATAGGATAGTTGTGTGTGTATGGTTCATGTACTTGGGAATGTGCATTAGCACCATGCGCTAGCTTTACCTTGCCCTCTAGAGGTAGAGCGTTATCCCTTCCTTTGGACATTGCCAATGACTGCATTCCCCCACAAGTTTTACACTTAAGCTCTTGGCTTGTTCTTGATTAGGTTTGGTTTGCTTTAGGCTTGGTTTGGTTCAGTTGGGTTTGATTCGACTTGGTTCAGTTTAGTTTGATGTAGTCACCATTTTTTTATTTTTAGCTATACTCTTTAACCAATTAATTAATGATAGTCTACTCTTAATTCTTGAATCGATAAATTGAATTTTGTGTGCACCGTTTGTCAATCCATGCCTACAACCTATACTCCCTATGTACTACAGTCAGAACTGAAAACAAGTTCCAATGGTCAAAGACGTGTCAGTCACCATACATATATCCTACAATAATTCTTTCTTTACCTAGCTAGATTTCGTCACTCACAGTAAACATCTTACATTATGGGTTTGCAATATATTAAGAAAAGCAAAAGTCCATGATCTTGTTGTTTTGGGTCTTTTTTGGGGAAATTCATAAGCCATAAAAAGAATGACATCATGTCAAGTTCTGAGTGGATCTTGTATGTCAAAATCCCATTATCGGTTTATAAAATCTCAAGGCCATGCCCTAGCAGTTTTGGATTATTTCAATCAATGAGTCCACCATAGGAAACATCGAAAAAATAAATACCCTTAAAACAAGTCGTCACATGACCCTCTCCGAACAATGCTTCGCAAAATATAAATTCATCCATTGAACATTGAACATGATCGGCGACATCATCCTAGCTTCCCCCTCCCACCATGGTTGCCATATCGTTTGACCTTCAAGTGTCCGCAGCATCTCTGTGCTTTTTTTCATTGCCCTGTTGTCAAGTCAAGTCAATGCATTCCAATAAGCTCAAATAACATTCACATCCTGTCAGTCTGCCCCAGCAAGTTTGTTTTCTATACTCACTTCAAGCAACATATAACCAAGTTCTGTTTGTTCTATCTAAAGCCAACTTCATCGGATCAAGTAATTATCATTTGTCATGTCACTCATAATCGTTTACACGTTAAATACCCCCTTCAGGGGGTTTAGGAATTAGGAATTCCATCATAGGAAAAATCAGAAAACGAACCCTCGACCCGCCGTCTCATCGAAACAGCGAATACTGTATTGGTATATCACCACCGTGGCCAGTAATAGCTTCGTTGAAACACGTGTCCAGTGGTATCGTCTCATTCTATCTACAACCACTCGTCATGAACATTTTAGACAAATTTAAGAAAAGTTTTAAAAACTGAAATGTTTTCAACAAAAGTGTCGTTAGGCCCTTTCACATTTTCTAAAACATAAATACTATATTCGAAAGGGGGAGAGGGGAGGGGCGTCACCCCGAGTCCTACGACCCCTCGTATACGTCTCTGGCGTTATTGGTTTGTGAGATATAACAGAAAGTCTAAAATCACAGTTTTACAACAAAAAATTCTGTTTCCCTCATTCTCAAAAACTTTAACCTATTACAAAAATAAAAAGGGTTTCGAGATAAGCCATTTGACACGTCATAGGACCAAATCCGACCAGGCATTCGTGAAATATCGGAAAAAGTCTAAAATCACGGTTTTACCCCCAAAAAGCCTGTTTCCCTCATTCTCAAAACTTTAACCTATTAATAACATGTATAGGGCTTCGAGACAAGCGATTTGACACGTCACACGTCCAAATCCGACCTTGCGTTCGAGAGATATCGGCAAACTTCGTAGGAAAGTAGGCGACTATCTGGTTCTCTCCTCACCACCAAAACCCCTTCTTATCAATCATTTTTTTCAAAGAGCTCGCCCTCTTACAAAAATCCCAAGTGCGCATGCGTAAAAAACAAAAACAAAAATATTAATCCATATCGGCAGCCAGCCAAACGCATGCGCGATATGAGCAACCACGTTTAAGTTCATTTTAGCAGCGCATCTTATACATGTCGCATTTGAAAAGAGACTTTCACTAAAAAAATACAATTTCACCCTATAGTAGGGGTAGGTTTTATTTAGGGGTTGAAATGAGTGGTTCATTTGAATGAGGGCGTTAGCCCGAGTCCAACGACACCTCATTTGTCAAAATCGGACCATGGGTTTGCGAGATATCGACTTTGCCCCTGAATGTATTGCGGGTTAGTATGTGACGTCAGAGGGAGAGGTGGTGGGGTGGGGCAGAACTCCTAGTAGCCCCCTACTACTAAGTTACACTCGGTCACATTCGACTACCTTCGACAGTCGCCCGAACCAGTCCCCTCCCCCACTTCCATCCACAAGCTATATAGGCAATGCACACCAGCCAGCTCAGTCAGTTGGCTGGCCAACACAGGTCGGCTAACAACTGGGTCTGCTTCCAAGCCAGACCTTCCACCCTTTCCCCTCCCCTCCCCCCCCTCCTCTCCCCCCAAGCCCCCCAGGGAACGCCTGGGGGGGCACGTAACCACGAGAAACCATGGATGACCTTGAAATCTGTCCAGGACCGGCTTAGCCCTACTACTTGTATTCATCAAAAGATGGTTGGTTGGTTCTTAAGTTTAGGGGCTGCGACAACGCAGTCATGTAGCCCCGTGTACTTTGTGTGTGTGTAGAATCTGTCCGATAACCGGTGATAATTGTGATGACTGTATTAGTGTGTGTATCTGTTATTTTTTTATTTAAGTACTGCAACTTAGAATTTTTCAAATAGTTCCTACTTTTGCCGCCAAGCGCCACCGTCAACGACTACTAGGCCAAGTTCAGAACTTAGCTACTAGACGCCACCGCAGTCGGCTCTTGGCAACGAACGTAGAAACCTAAGAGCGTTGTTTACATTACTAACCTATCCAATTTAGCTTCACACAGGTGTAATTAGCGAAAGGTTATTTAACATGCCATAAATCTATGACATGGGACCGTCGGCTTTACTTCCCCTCCGAAGGAAGGCTTACTGAGGGATTTTTAACGCTCTTAAAAAATCCGACGGCTTCGGCCGGGTTTGAACCCGCTATCTTGGGCATAGAAGCTCAGCATGGCTACCAACTACGCCAACGAAGCCGCCGAAAAAAAAGGGAAAAAAAGGAAAAAGACGGTAAACTGGCCTCATTGGCATATAACTATCACTCATTAATTCAGGAATAGTAAGTGGTTCCGAAAGGAACAGTCACAGGACGTTCATCAACTGGCCATTGGACACAATTACAGCATGCGCTCACACTCCATTATAGCAACGAATAGCGTGAACTTTGTAGTGCAGCATGGTAGGCGGTACGATTATGGTGATAAATTATGAATGGACGGATTTGTGGCAATGAGTCCAATGACTATATTGTGTGTTTTCTATTTCAGGCTGTTTTACGATGGAGCTAAGGATTTTGTGTAACTTTATTTATGAGCCCATAAAATGATGTTTGTGTCCTTCGCTTTGATATTGTGCAGCCAACTAGGTTATAACTTCTACTTGACCTCATGAATGTGTGGATAAAGGCGATACACCATTTAAGTGATATGTTACAGAACATCTTGATTACTGTTCTGAGCTAGACTTGGGTTAATTTCGAAATTAACTTACTTCCATCGGATATCGTAACTTAAGTGCACTAATTGGTTTCTTCCCGGAAAGTATCAAATATATCAAATTAAGTAAGAGGATTATGGCTCCGATTGCATATTATTCTGTTGCACATTATAGGTATTACATTAGGAGGATTAATAACATTAACAAATAGAGGATTTACTGGAACTTATTCTGTAATGTTTGCTCACGGCTTATGTTCAACAGGTTTGTTTTCTTTCTCTTTTATCCGCCTCGTTGCGTAGTTGCTAGAATTCTTGGCTATTACTGTGGAGGCCCGAGTTCGATTTCCGGCTCTGCCAAGGAATTTTATTCCGGGCTGAAGGTTGAGAAGAGGCAGGTTCAATTCCTACCTCAGCCATGCTGAAAGTGTTTTTTCGTGGTTTCCCACTTCTACTCCAGGCAAATGCCGGAATGGTACCTAACTTAAGGCCACGACCGCTTCCTACTAAAACTCTACCTCAATTATAAATATAGGGGCAGTTGACCTTGTAGTTCCGCCCCTTAAAACAACAATAACTAACTACTAACAATTACATAAACACGCACTATTACAGACATCACAGTGACACGGGTTATCATACAAATTCTGCACACACCCATGACCACGTTTGTCGCAAAGCCCCTTAAAGAATCAACAAACACGATTTCTCTATTTAACATATTAATCGATGGAAACAGCTTTGAATTACTGAACCAGATCACAGTAGGCTACTGTATATTTTATGTTGGCGTTGTTCAGTGTTACTGGATCCACTTGCCGTGATTACATAACTTCTAAGTACAAACACCACGTCAATACAGAATCCTCTGATATTTAAGTTTGCCTAGTTACATCACTAGTTCCCACACCGTAGAATATATCATATCACTATTCATTTCAGCCCCTCTATCGGCTGCCTGTCAAGTAGATTGAACGCGTGTAGCCCACTGGCCTCTGACTTTCATGTCAACCATACTGCCCAGTACCTCAAACCACCTGCTGATCGCTTGCTTTTTGCTTACTCCTATCTCATAGGTAAAACACAATAGAGATTACCTCACGATCGATTGATTCCGACTGGTAACATTTGTCTTTACATTTAAAATGCACAACGTACATCAACCCGCACAAGGAATATGAGTCTGCAGACAAAATGGTGTGCTGTAACGCTGTGTAACATGATCCAACGGGAGATATGGAACTGCGCCCATAATCAGTGGTACTTCCAGGTCATTTTAATTAGGCCGATTGAACTGCGCCCATAGTCAAATCGGCTCTTAGTCCAAGGTCGGTTTAAGGGGAAGTGACGGACTGTCTCCCACCACTAGCTTCTGCACTGCTGAGAATAAGAGGTAGTCCCCCGTCCCGATAAGCAGCTGTACTACGGGAAACCCATTTCCATTTAGATAATAATAATAATATTAATAATAATGAGAATAATAATAATAATAATGAAAATACACAGCCTTCTTCCAGTCATTGGACCGGGTCAGGATTGGAATGAATGAAGCCCCCATCTAGCGGTGAGGATAGGCATTGTGCCGGCTTCCAAAGCCTGTCGCACTCCTGTGGGACAATGATTAATGAATGACAGATGAAATGAAATGATATTGGAGAGTGTTGCTGGAATGAAAGATGACAGGGAAAACCGGAGTACCCGGAGAAAAACCAGTCCCGCCTCCACTTTGCCCAGCACAAATCTCACATGGAGTGACAAGGATTTGAAGCACGGAACCCAGCGGTGAGAGGCCGGCGCGCTGCTGCCTGAGCCACGGAGGCTACACTAATAATAATAATAATAATAATAATACAACTCTCTCTAATACACCATAAATAACTACCCCTCTAGTTTTGTTATACAATGAAAACAAAATATAATAATCTTCTAAATGGTAAGATTACCTCAAACTAGATTATTAAACATTTGCAATAACAAAACTATGTTTTAAGTATGGTTAGGTTGTCGAAAACATCCCAATGTATCAGTTAATGCTAATATTGCTGGAACAAAAATTAAATATGAGTCTGTTTTGAAAACTGTACCTGTTTTATGTATCCCAGGCCAACACTAATCTCTTGTCCGCAATCTGGACAGGGTATATTTAGTTGTTCGCAATCTGGACGGTTTTTGACATGTTCGCAATCAAGACACAACCGATTTGAAATGAGTCACTTCAAATTCACACCACTCGACGCAACATAATTCGGTAGAGGGGAGGAAGGAGGGAACCAACCTGACCGCTCTCAATGGGCGCAGTTCCACTGCCACTTTTCGAAGGGTGATGCTAATGACCAGGGACATTAGTGAAGCTTGGGCGCAATTCCATACAACCCGATCCAACAGTAGTTTCATTACGATAACATCGACCTGGCATTCCCTTTTACTCCCCTCTCATACCCTGTGCATGTACGTCTTTACACAAACACAGTACTGTGCAATTCAGAATTAAGCTACGAAAGATTTTTAAGAAGAAAGAAAAAAACAATATGCATTAAAATTCAATATAATCGTAGGTTAAAATAAAAAAATCAAAGTTTTGAATCCATGCAAATTGCAGGAATATGGTATTATAAGTTAAATTACACACATTCCGAGGAATTGCACATCTTTTTGGTCAAACTAATCCTGTCATTTATGAAGCGCAAACAGACATGTTAATATACAAAACAAACAAACAACAACTCTGGGTGTAATTAACTTAGCATCTGACCTTTGGCCTCTAGGAGTATTAGGTGGCTAGTGCGAATCCCAATACCCAAATATCTGTACAGAACAATTGAAATTCGGGCATATAACACCCTTGATGATGTTTCGTCAATCAGGTGAGGATGTTAAGCTTGGAGAACCTTTTACAAAGGGTGTGTGGTGTTTTCTTTTTAAGGGAGTAACATCGAGGCCATTTATCCATTATAAAGGAGAATCAACTAGAAGTCTACGAGAAGCACAATGGAATATGTAGCATGGAAAGTATGTTATAAATATTTTCTGTCAATAATAACTTTATAATTTAGGTGAGTTCGATTCCCTTCTCCGCAATACAAACGGAACGTCGAAATTCGAAAGTAGAAGGGGCAAATGACCTCGCTGTGCCGTTCCTTAAAACAACAAGAAGTGCTCCATCTGTCCACGATCCAAGGACACCAAGACCACTGTGGTGTGCTCAGAATGCAAGAGTTGTGTGCGTAAACATCATAGCTTGATGTTTTGTAGTGAATGTGAGAAGTGAAAATCGTGATTATGATTATGATTACCAAAGAAAGAATATCTACAATAATATTGCTAGCATTTTGGTTTTTATTATATTCACAGAGTTATTTTCATTTTACAGCCTTCATAGTTTAAGGTATTCTGTGCTCCAGGGTTGATTTCACTCATTTGTAATTGCAGTTATTAATAATACATTATTTTGATGCGTTAGAGTCGTGTTTCTCTCCTGGGATACTCAGTGCCCCAGGATACCATTACTGTTTCTGGAGAATAAGGGTACTGTTCCAGGGTTAATGATGGAATACATTTCAGTGGATGTTATTGGATCATATTGGAACGGATTATATTCTTTAGAGATGTGTATTATTATTATTATTATTGGTATCAAAACCATGTATGTTTGTTAATATTAATCACAAGTTAATCGTGAAAATTTGCTGTATGGCCTAATGAGGCTGAGGCCCAAATCTAAAATAATGATTAGGAGCATAACCACACGTTCAATGTGGAATGCAGGATAATCGTAGTGACTCAGCTACCTAATGTACTCTTTTGAATTCGAGCCATCTGGGTGCTCTACTCTCCTATTTCGATGTCCCATTGTGTACTGCTATATGGCGGAGAAACCAGTCTCCTTTTGCCAACATAAAGAGTCATTACTGGGGACAGAGCTTCTGTAATATCTGCCCGTCCAAGGAGACAGACAATAAAGACAGCCTAATTTACAGCCGCTCGTAAAGTTTAATCTATTGTCCCCCCAATTCATGTCCTAACTAACGATATAATAATGTGTACACCTCAGCAGGAAATCACTTGTTTCCACGATCATCAAACTGAGGGGTATACACAACAAGCACTCCGTCCTCTCCAGTCAATAAGGAGTTTTGAACCTATGTAGAACTACGCCTAATTGACTTCCTCTTATATTTCTCAGTTTGAGATTTTTTTCTCATCGCACGTAAACGCCAGTCGCCGTTTGATTCTAAACTGACCTAAGAATGAATGTGTTAAGAGTGGGCATTTGTCTACAATATTAAGTCATAGTAAAGCGAGATAGAATTCAAATTCATTTTGAAATATAGACTGGGTGGTTGGAGTAAAATTTGCTATCCGGGAACATACAATTATCCAGGTCAGAGGTACCGAAAAAAAAGTACAGTACAATGGGAGTGGTTTAAGAGAAAAACTGAGGAATACTACGTCGCTCTTGGCAACACCGCTTGCTACTGTGTACAAGACCTTGTGGTGCAGCGGCTAGCATTCTTGGCTGTCGCCTCGATTCCCGGCTCAATTAGGAATTTAGAAACTGACGTAAGGGCTGGAACGGAGTGCACTCAGCCTCTTGAGGACAATTGAGTAGCTGTCTGGCAGTGAGGCAACGCACTAGTCAGTAAACCAAGATTATTGCTCTTCAGTCGACCTTTATGGAACAAATAATATTCTTATAAATTAAACACTTGTTGCCTACCATATAAAACGTAAATATTGATCAAGTACTCGCAAATTTTTAAAATTACAACTTATAAATAGCAGTGATGTAATAGTACATTATGCAACGAGCCTATAATGGCTATAATTAAGACACGAGTATCTTTATAAAACGAGCGTATGCGAGTTTTATAATTTCCATACGAGTGTCTTAATTACCATTGATTATAGGCGAGTTGCATACGACTGTTTATGTTCGACGATAATTATAACTTTATTATATGTTTTAACATAAATATTCATAAATATCTGTGGGATTCAGTTAATTCAGTTATTAGTGAACAGAGCGCATGCGTGGTCAAGGCACCCCGAGAGGAGAGACCATTCACTTTGCTTGACAACACAGAAATATGTTGGATTTTGAGTGCATGCGCGGAGGTATCCTTATCTAATTGGCCACACAACTGTTTCTTGAGTTCTGATTGGTGGGAGAAACTGTTTCATAATGAAAAATAGTGTTATAATGAGCCTCATTATGATACAGTTTTCTGACTCATAAAGTTTACATTTCGGCATCGTCGAACATAAATGTGCATTTCAGTTGTTGTCTAGTATACTGTCATATAACAAGAATGAACCCCGTACGATTGACAAATAGAATTTTCACCTACTTCCTCAATAAGAAAACCAAGGGAGCTTGGTTCACTGAGGTGGACAATGATTTACAAGAAGTGGGAATTACAGGCAACGATATTTGGGATCGTGCCACCCTTAAAAAACTGACAGCACACCGATGTTTCCATGAATAGCCTAAGCTTCTAACTGGCAAGAAGTGGACTGCATAAAGGAAACAACAGTATCGAGAACTAATGCGAAAGTACTGGGAGGATGTTAAAGCTGGATGCAACAAGAAACAGTTGAAATGACGTGGTCCTTAGATGGCCGAATCGAAAGAAGAAGACGAAGAATAGACTAATAATAATAATAATATAAAAACAAAGCCAGTCTCCTACACAGGCCATACAAATCCACCTTTCATGCCATCGGCATTACATCGGGTAGAGCTGTCAGCTCCATGCCCGGCCGTCTTTGTTCCCAGGAATTATCCTGGTTTACATTTCTCTTTTAGGCAGAGTGAACGCGTTGCGTTCTTGCAACTCAAAGGCTTTTTTTTTAAATATAAAATCCACTACCTGGGTGAGATTCGAACCACTCCCTTCCATTAAAAAGGAACAGCGTCTTTACCAACTGGGGCAACCCCCTCATTGAATAACCACATGATTAATATAACGGAGATGATATGTGTCGTTCGTCAAATGAACATCTTCAGATCAAAATTAATTGATTAATTTAAAAAAGGCATTACAGTCCATGAAGAGCCTAGGCCTACCAAGCGACCGCTGCCCAGCCATTTGGCCTGCACATTATGGGGTGACACGTTGGTCTTTGTGACCGGAGCGCTGCCTCACCATCAGATAGCTATTCAATTGTCCTCTCGAGGCTGAGTGCACCCCGTTCCAACCCTCACATCAGTTTATAAAATCCCTGACGGAGCCGGGAATGGAACCAGAGGCCTCCGGGTACGAGGCTGGTGCGCTACACCAACATCACGGGGCCGGCTGATTAATTGTTAGCTAAGAGGAATTATACTCAATTGCGTTATTAGTATTTAATGTATGTCTTTCCCTTATAATTCCCGTTTCATCGAGGTCAGGGATGAGCTGTGATTAACTTCTATGTGGTGGATGGTTTTTACGGCCTCGTACCCTTCCGGATGCCAACCTGAGAGAAGTCAATGGAAGATGAAGTGAATGTAACTGTACAAGAAGATACAAGCATTCGGCCGTGGTCTCTTACAAGGTGCCGTCCCGGAGTTGAAAATGGGTAACCACGGAAAACCATTTAACGGACGGCCGAAGGTGGGGTTCGAACTTACTTCCACTGAGCCGCAGATAGTTGGCCCGACGACCTAGCATTGTGCTTTAGCGTGCATAGATGCCGTTGTCGGTTGTTTTACTTTAGTTGGTTGTGTCTTAAGTTTAGGGGCTGCGACAACGCGGTCATGTAGCCCCGTGTACTTTGGGTGTGTGTAGAATCTGTCTGATAACCGGTGTTAATTTTGATGGCTTTATTAGTGTGTTTTATCTGTTTTTTAATTTAAGTACATAATGCATATTAGAATTTTTCAAATAGTTCCTACTTTTGCCACTAAGCGCCACCGTCAACAACTACTAGGCCAAGTTCAGAACTTAGCTACTAGACGACACCGCAGTCGGCTCTTGACAACGAACGTAGAAACCTAAGAGCGTTGTTTACATTCTTAACCTATCCAATTTAGCTTCACACAGGTGTAATTAGTGGAAGGTTCTTTAACATGGCATAAATCTATGACATGGGACCGCCGGCTTTACTTCCCCTCCGAAGAAAGATATACTGAGGGATTTTTAACGCTCTTAAAAAATCCGACGGCTTCGGCTGGATTTGAACCCGCTATCTTGGGCATAGAAGCTCAGCATGCTACCGACTAAGCCGCTTGTTGTTTTACTTTAATAACGGGTCAGATATTTGTATTTTATACATTCAAGTTCGCCATCGTGAGACTACACGGTGTTGGGCAGATAAGAACACCACAGTGTTGACTCATTAGGCCGCGCCACGAAGTGGGCTCTGCCTGCGCATACAAGCCAACAACAGATAAACGTAATACAATTAACCCATTTGATAATTAGAGTTGTGATTAATTATCATTACAGTCTTCTTTTGGTCCGCGTGCTTGGAATGCGAGAAGGATAATGTGCGCGATGGAAGACAGCATATTTGTACTGCAGTCTTAAGGCACGCACACACTAGGTGAACTAACGGCGAAAAGAGGCATTCCTTTTTAGTGTGGCAATGATCTATGCAGCCTTCGCTGTTCGTTTATTACAAACTTTACATGTACCGACCGTGATTTGAACTTGGGATGCAGTGGTGAATGGCCACGTCTGTTCGTGTAAACCACGGGAAGACCCTGTTTGGAGAACATATGTAAAAGAACAAGTAGTTCCGTGACGAATTTAGAGCCTACTCATCTTAAAATTTAAGATTCATGCCATCTATATAGACCTATCTAGAATAATGACGAAATCAAGTTAGTAATACTAACATTTCTAAGTACTGCAGTTTGAAATACACCTGAAATAGTGTAGCCTAATAGAGTAACTTACTACAATTGGCAGCCCTGGTGACTCTGAATATATTCTTAGTTCCATCTTTTAAGGTATAGAATTCACATACAAAATTTGGTTGAAGTCTAATGGATACTATGGACGTTACATGCTGTTTGATATTCGATTTAACAGTGCGCGTAAAATCATATTAGGATCAATGTCTTGTATGTGATGCTCAGGACTAATCTGAAATGTTACGATTTATTATAGTGCCAATTTTGGATAAAATCCATTTGTTAGTATAGAAGTTACATGTAATTAAACATTTAAACTATCAGAAAGCTTAGAATCATGTTGGCAGCACTGAGGTATATTAGTTACTCCAAATTAATCTACTATGTCTGGTACTATACGTGCATAAAGTTGAGATCTGATGGCTTGCATACTTTCTGATATATTGGCATTAGGATTAAACAAATAGAGAGAGCATTTATTAAGAGTTGGCAGCCCCGCTGGTTCTTACGAATACGCATAGTCATAACTGTTATGGTATACAAGGCACATACGAAATTTGGTTGATATCCATTTGTTAGTATAGAAGTTATATACATTTAAAAACTGGACCTATCAGAAGGCTTAGAATCGTGTTGGCTGCACTGATGTATATAAGTTACACCAAACTTAGGAAGAATGTAAGGTACTAAGTACTACACGTGTGTAAAGATTAGAGCTCTGATATATTGATATTAGGGTTAAAACATAGAGAGAGCATTTATTAACAAAAAAAAAAAAAGGAAGGAAGCTTGTAGTTTAACGTGACCGTTAATCTTGAGATCATGAGCCACGGGACCTTCTTTTTACGTGGAATCCGAACCACAGGACATGGCATTTCACATTTATTAACAGTTGGCAGCCCTGGTGGACCTTTAGAATACGCACAGTCTTATTTGTTGTAGTACACATAGTACTTACGAAATTTGGTTAAAATCCAAACGATAGTAAAGAAGTTAGGCGCATTTAGATATTGGACCTATCGGCAGGCTTAGAATCATGTTAGCAACACTGGCATGTATGGACTTCTGGAAATTAATCTGGAATGTTATTATCTATATGTGTGCCTATTTTGGAATAGTTCGCATGCATAACTTCTGAGATATCCAACATAGAGCTCAAATTTTAATTGCGATTTTTCAGCAGGTGGTAGCACTGACGTCAATTTCAAATATGGCCGTGAAATAATCAGGTATAGATCTTTACTCTTACCAAATTTGGTATCGTTAGCTGCAGCAGTTTAGGAGTTGATAGGGACACACACACACAGACAGACAGACAGAAAGACAGACAGACAGACAGACAGACAGACAGACGGACAGACAGACACACATTTTCCCGGATCGATCTCATAAGTTTACTTTGTCCTCATTTTTGCAAAATGAGAAGAGTAGGCTAAAAATCCTCTTTCTACAGCAGTAGATGTACACTGCCCAGTCACATTTAAGTGACCACCCGTCAAAAGCCTGCATAACTACCTTTTGCATCGTGGACCGCTGCGAGACGTACAGGAAGATTCCTCCGACCTGGACCCATCCGGCGATTGTTGAGGGTGTCTTTCCGTTCAGACGTTTCACGCCGTAGTCTATACGCCAACGGCCATCCGTCACTTGGAGCATAAAACGTGATTCATCGGATAAGGCCACCTGTCACCACTCGCGGTATTAGCGTAACAATTCCAGCCTTTGTCGCCGATGAACAGCAGTCAGCGTGGGTGCATGAACCAGGTGCCTGCTGCGGAGACCCATACCCAGCAACGTTCGCTGAACGGTCGTTGAGGAGACACGGTTGGTAGCCCTGTGGTTCATCTGGGCGATCAGTTGCTCTACAGTTGCACGTCTATTCGCCCCTGCAGCCGTCGTTTACCCTCTCATCTATGGTCCGTGGCGCACCACAGTCGCCTCGACACCGGTTTTGAATAACGCCATTTTGCCATGCACGGTACACTTTAACCACGGTGACACGCGAACAGTTTACAATCGTAGCCGTTTCGGAAATACTTCCACCCTTGGCCCGTAAGCCAATGATCATGTCCTTTTGGACGTCAGATAAATCGCTCCGTGTCCGCATTGCGACAGCGATTGCACTGTTTTCCGCTTCCATTCCACACGCTTTATATACCTTCCCCTGCTAGTGCTGTCACCGGCCATCTGTGCGAGGTTATTGCACGTTAAAGTGGTCACATTAATGTGACTGGACAGCGTAGTAGTTGAACATTACTATTCAACGTTCCCGGCCAAAGTCGTCGGATTTTTAAGAGCGTTAAATATCCCCCAGTATGTCTTTCTTCGGAGGGGAAGTAAAGCAGGTGGTCCCATGTCATAGATTTATGGCATGTTAAAGAACCTTCCACTAATTACACCTGTGTGAAGCTAAATTATATAGGTTAAGAATGTAAACAACGCTCTTAGGTTCCTACGTTCGTCGCCAGGAGCCGACTGCGGTGGCGTCCAGTAGCCAAGTTCTGAACTAATAGTCGTTGACAGTGGCGTTTGGAGGCAAAAGTAGTAACTATTTGAAAAATTCAAAGTCTGCAGTCCTTACTTGAATTAAAAAAAAACAGATAACACACACTAATACAGTCATAACAATTAACACTGGTTATCAGACAGATTCTACACACACCCAAAGTACACGGGGCCACAAGACCGCGTTGTCGCAGCCCCTAAATTGAGGAACCAACCAACCAACTATTCAACGTTGTCACCAGTCATGTCTTAGCACTTGTTCCAACCGTGTTTCAAGGTATCCATAGTGGTGTGGAAGTAATCTGCGTCCAGTCTCTGACGCCGCGTTATATCGGCGTGCTGGACGGCCGTATCGTCGTTAAATCGCTTTCGACTCAAGTGCTCCTTTAATGGTCCAAGCACTGCATACCAGGTGTGGATGTATTTGTCCAACCAGATCACTGTTCATCTCGCACATCCGTCCTGCCGTTATCGAACTCGGTTCGCCCATGACAATACTGTTTCCATGATATGACATTTACGCCGTCTACCTCAACAGGATCTTTATCATCGGAAATGTATTATCATTCTGCTTGATATTTTGGAATGAAAAAACTGACTGTGTGTGGAGCGATCCCGAACTGCCACGGTTACGGAATGTTTGGCACTTGCGCAGTAGCAATCTCTCGTATTGCTATAAGATGTTTCTCAGGCGCAGTTTATATCCTCAAGCAAGTGTCAATTTTAGAAATTGCCGAGCCTACTATTGCTAGCCGTCCTCAGTACAGTCGCAGCTCATGCGGAGATTAATTTTGAATTCGTCCGTGGCTGTGGCTTCAAGCTCAGGAGCTTGAGGTGGGAAAATTCGTCACTCTTTTGCTGACAATTTTTGCTCCATGTTCGTCTTTTCCTGATCTTCCTCTTCTTTTGCCATCATTAAAATCCCCAGCTGCGCGCGTTCTCGACACAATGATGACTCACTTTTGACTGTACGCTCACTTTGGAATGATAGCGGAACGATGGTTCTGAATCGAGTGCGTGTAGATGGAGAAATTTATTCGTTCCAACGTTATTGCGGTAATGATATTCTGGAATGAAGCAAAACTGTGTCTATGAGGGCCTTAAGACGGTTCACACAGCTGGAAATGTGCGTCAAGTGGCTCGGCCAGCAAGAATTCAACTGCCGGCCAGCGCGCGGCTTGAGACCCGTTCACTACGCCAAAAATCTTCTTGTGTAGTTGAGAAGGGGGAATCTAACGGCTAAACCGGGCCGAAGCCGTCGGATTTTTTAAGAGCGTTAAAAATCCCTCAGTATGCCTTCTTTAGGAGGGGAAGTAAAGCCGGCGGTCTCATGCCATAGATTTATGGCATGTTAAAGAACCTTCCACTAATTACGCCTGTGTGAAGCTAAATTGTATAGGTTAAGAATGTAAACGACGCTCTTAGGAACCTACGTTCGTTGCCAAGAGCCGACTGTGGTGGCGTCTAGTAGCTAAGTTCTGAACTAGGCCTAGTAGTCGTTGGCGGTGGCGTTTGGGGGCAAAAGTATGAACTATTTGAAACATTCAAAGTTACAGTCCTTACTTGAATTAAAAAACAGATACACACACTAATACAGCCATCACAATTAACACCGGTTATCAGACAGATTCAACACACACCCAAAGTACACGGAGCTACATGACGGCGTTGTCGCAGTCCCTTAACTGAGGAACCAACCAACCAACCAACCAATCTAACGGCTGCATAATAAAAGATCTGTTTTTCTGCTTCGACACTGGTGGAATATTCGCAATATGTTACTTGGCTCTTCCCTCGCCATCCCCATCAACCAGTCGTCAATGTTCAACCGCTCTTATGCTGTAGCTGGGTCTCGAATGGAATTCAACTCCTGCCGATATCAGAAATGTTATTACAATATAGAAAAGTAAGGCCGCATGCCGAGATTACGTGTTGAATACTGCTGATTGCCCGGTGTGAATGATGACGGATGATAGGACGTATGACTGAGCTAGGATATTATAGAAAGGTCTGTGACATTGTGATTATTATTATTATTATTATTATTACTAGCGGACCAGAAGCCTCCGTGGCTTAGGCGGCAGGACGCCGGCCTCTCACCGCTGGGTCCGTGGTTCAAATCTCGGTCACTCCATGTGAGATCTGAGCTGGACAAAACGGAGGCAGACAGGTTTTTCTCCGGGTACTCCGGTTTTCCCTGTCAAACTTTCATTCCAGCAACACTCTCCACTATCATTTCATTTCATCTGTCATGCAATAAATCATTGCCCCAGAGGAGTGCGTCAGGCCTCGGCAGCCGGCACAGTCCATATCCTCGCCGCTAGATGGGGGCTTCATTCATTCCATTCCTGACCCGGTCGGAGACTGGAAGCAGGCTGTGGATTTTCATTTTCATTACTAGCGGACCCGTGCGAGAACTCTCGTATAATGGGTTGTGCGTGCCCCATGAGTACAGACTACCCGCCCGGCTCTAGTGGTCTGCGGGCTGTAGGCGACAGAGTTCTCACAGGGGCTATCATCTTGTGTAGTTGTTTAAAAGCACTTTATAAAGAAATAAATATATTTCCGTTGACTTTTCAAGAAATGCAAGACTTTTCTTGTACAATTGAGACGATTTGGAAGATTTTGGTACAAACCACACCTTCTAACTCCCGCTGGTTTAGGAGCTTGAGTTTTGTGAAACATACACCTTAGCGTATTATACCGTATAATAAGATTTGTATTAGCATAATTTATTTACTCCTAATTTATCATCATAACTATTTTTTGTATTTTCAAAATTGTCTCATGTGAGAAATGAAAATCCACAGCCTGCTTCCAGTCTCCGACCGGCTCAGGAATGGAATGAATGAAGCCCCCATCTAGCGGCGAGGATATGAACTGTGCCGGCTGCCGAGGCCTGACGCACTCCTCTGGGGCAATGATTAAATAAATGACAGATGAAATGAAATGATAGTGGAGAGTGTTGCTGGAATGAAATTTTGTCTCATATGTACTGGTAGCATATTGCGTGGTTAAGTGTTAGAGAGGCCATGAGCCCTAACTTCGCCACTAATGAGGACATAAAATAAATAAATAAATACATTTTAAATTATCTTGTATTTCATTCGAAGATGCACTCGAAGTTGACAAAACTTGTCACCGCAGTATTGCTGATTGTTGTTTATATCCGACTATGAGGCTGTATGCTGAGACAAGGGTCTTCAACATTAAACAATAGTATGCTTTTGAAATATATAAATACATTTTTAAAGATGGAAATAGAATTCAATTTGTTAGTCACGGGTATGAAACCAGAAGTATTACAGAGAATCACTCTATTTTACATCAATCTAAGTTATGTATAGCCAAACGTTACTTTCTGTATTTCTCACCAAAATTATATAACATTCTCCCAATTAAATTAAAAGAATTTAAAGGAAATCATGCTAACCTGAAGATGCATATAAAACATTTTCTCAGAGAAAACAAAATTAAAATTGAAAATATAATTAGTTGAGCCTACAAGTTTATACAAACACAAATTCAATTTTCCTTCTTATTCATTACTTTTAGT
Source organism: Meconema thalassinum (assembly GCA_946902985.2). Lineage (NCBI taxonomy): Eukaryota > Metazoa > Arthropoda > Insecta > Orthoptera > Tettigoniidae > Meconema > Meconema thalassinum. Next base: position 35,983,193 of record OX336391.1, read on the forward strand.
GTATACATCATTTACATAGAACGTGTTATTCGGCTAAGCCATTATACAATTTTAAGAAATAGTAATCAATGATATGCTTGCCACACACAAGGTTGCAACTTTTAGTGGCATATGTGATATCTCTTCCTGCTATGTATGAAATTGATATCCTATTTCGACCTGTCTTTATCATATTGTAACAATATAATTTAATAATTGTAAATATACAGGTTAAACAATGAGTAGGAAGTGTAAGGAAATTCATAAAATGTGTACAGATATTCTGAATTTTGTAAAATGTGTGTATTTGTAACGATTTAATAAATAATAATTTAGGGGCTACGAACATCTTGAGGATCAACCCTTTGTACTTGGGTGTGTGTTGAATTTGTCTAATAATCTGTGGTTTTGTGGTGACTACCTGATTGTTGGGTAATGCGTGGGGGTGGATACTCCGTGACTTGGAATAAGGTACCATCCTGACATTCGCCTGGAGGGTGTATGGGAAAGCCACACCCAGGATGGTCGCTGTCAGTGCCGGAATTGGACCACTAATCTCCGGACTTGCTACGCATGAAAGTCGTGGTGCGCGATTTAATGCTCGCGACTATGCTGCGGTGTTCGTAGTGTTGGTATGCAGTGGCTAACCTGAGGTAGAATTCGGTGCTTTTGTTACAAATGGCTAGTATAATTAAATGGCGCTCTGTGTAAGAGGTAGCCCCAAGTGGCTGGTTATTGCAGTTACAAGTTGTTGACTGCACGCTAATTACAAACGTGAGCTGATGAAAGATTTAATTAAGGCGAAGCGAGCTGAGTTGAGTGCTGGCGGTTTTAACGTGTCAAGCTTGAGCCGGGTTCGCTTTCGGTTTAATAGATCTTAAATGCATAGACACTCAGCTATTACAGTATCGGCTGGTAAGGTTATCGCTTTGTCAAAGGTTGCGGGATAGAATCCCGGTGCAGTCTGTTGGTACTTCAAGGCACTCGATAGCGAGATTTTCATATTGCTACTTTAAAATTCTCCAGGGCAAATATTCAGGCACCACGTGGCTCTATAGGTTCAGCAGTTTAGTGGACGTTAATCTATAACATTATTATTATTATTATTACCGACCGCTGTAGCTATTATCGCTAAGGTGCAATGCATGGCCGTGACCTCAAGCTACCTCCAGGCTTGGCAGACGAGTGGGTTCGAACCTCACCGTTGGCTGTCCATGAATTGGTTTTCCGTGGTTTCCCATTTTCTTCATTTCGAGGCAAATTGTGGGACGGAAGTTTTTCAAGGGCCTATCTGATCATTCATTTTCATTTTTGAATGGTATGGATTCTGTCTTGAGGAAAGAATTCATGATGAAAATTAATAAATGTAAAACAAAAATATTGGAATGGAGCCGAAATAAATCAGAAACCTCTATGGACATCAAATTGGCAGGTGAAAAACTAAAGGAAGTAGGAGACTTCTGTTACTTAGGAAGCAAAATAACCAGTGATGGACGAAGCAAAGAGGATATAAAAAGTAGGTTAGCTCAGGATATGAAAGCATTTCTACAGAAAAGGAATCTGTTGACATCGAATATAGATTTAGGTATAAGGACGTCATTTTTGAAGGCCTTAGTCTGGAGCGTGGCGCTATATGGAAGTGAAACTTGGACTATTGGTGCAGCAGAAAAGAGGAGAATAGAAGCATTTGAAATGGGGTGTTACAGGAGAATGATGAAGATCAGATGGGTAGATAGGGTTACAAATGAAGAGGTATTAAGACGAGTGGGAGAGGAGAGATGTTTCTGGCGACTGCTAATGAAGAGAAGAGATAGGTTGGTAGGACACATACTAAGACACCCAGGAGTAGCAAGCTTAGTTATGGAAGGAAGGGTCGAGGGCAAGAACTGTAGAGGTAGACCGAGATTACAGAGATTGCCTCAGATGTAGGGTGTGGTAGCTATGCAGAGATGAATCGATTAGCTCTGGACAGGGAGGCATAGAGGGCTGCATCAAACCAGCAAAAAGACTGATGACTCAAACAACAACATCTGATTATTGTTTAGTGCCAGAAAGAATAGCTAGTTTATCTGCAAAGGCTAAATACTGCAAATGAATTTTGTTTATTCTTCTTCTTTCTTCGAATTTGGCCCACTGAGGACCACGGGAAACAATTGTTTTGCTAGTCAGTTCCTCTTCCTTCACCCAGAATTTCTTCATCCTTTCGCTGTGGTTCCTCCTCCTTTCCTCTGACCAGTAGTTCTTAGCCGTTCTACTGGGTCATTCCTTGAACCCCTTGAAGTTATCAATTTTAGCCCGAAACACAGCCCTATTCCAGATGTACAGTGAGTTCCTCTCATAACACGTCCGGCCAGCGCATCGAGCTTATCTGCCTCGCGTTGACTGATCACTTCCTGTTACACAGCGCGCATTTCGCAGTTCTGGCTTGTGCTTATAACGTGTATTGTTAGTGTTGATCTGTCGCTCCAACTGTTCTCGAGTTGTGAAGTGTTACTTGGGGTATAATTCTCATAATGCCTCCACGTGTGTACTCGGTAGAGGAAAGGGTATTTAAGAACGATAATTATGTGAAAACAGAGTCTTGCAGGGAAGTCGTTAGACGTTTCATAAGACATTTTCCAGGTGTACGACCTCCACATAGAGATACAGAGCGGAATCTCGTAAACAAATTGAGAGGAACTGGTTGTTTACTCGATAAGAAGCGAAGTGTTCAAAACGTGTACTTAATGGGGAAAAAGTAAATGAAATCTCAGAAAGATTAGAACATACGCCTTCAAAATCCCTAAGACGACTTGGACAAGAAACCCTCACACGTTGGACGAACTGAAAGAACATATCCGGAGATAAATAGCCTCAATTACCGAAGACGAACTTATGCGTGTGAATCGGAGTTTTCTAAGACGATGCCGGAAATGTGTGAATGTAGGAGGAGAACATTTCCAACATCTCCTGTCTTTAGGTACGACCATAGTTTATTAATTCTTCCTTTCTTCATTTTAATTGTTATCTCATGTCATGCACGGATAAAGTGAGCCAAGTGCTGTTCTGCTCTTGTTGCTATGCATGCCGAGCGGGGAGTGCTGAGTCAACGGGAGATAAGCTCGGTGCGCTGGCCGGACGAGTCATGAGAGGAACTCACTGTATTTTGGATGTACGCGAACTTCCTCCATGTCTTTGCTCGTTTCTTCTACCCACATTGTAGTCGCCTTTAGCTTGTCGACTTAATTAAAGATTTTTTGCGTTATTCGATTTTCATCCATTCTCATGAGGCGCCCATAAAACTTCAGTTTTGAACCCCTACATTCGTTCACGATTTTCAACTCCAGACAAGTGCCTGGAGTGTAACTTTTAACAGGCTTCGGCCGATTTTTTCCGGCTTGCCAAGTTTCATTCATTGTTATTAATCTCTAAGTTTAGGGGCAGATGATCATGCTGTTCCTCCCCTTTAAACAATAACAATAACAATATAATAATCTCTAAGCTGTCGATGGAAGAAGCGGCCAATACATGCATATCGGGATTTGCCACCCGCTCTGAACAGTATGCAAGCTTAATTAACATCTCAATGATGTGCACTGTTAAACTACTCTTGTCATTTCAACTCCTGGCAAATGCCAAAATGTACTCGTCTTAAGACCATGATTCCTTCCCAGTTGAAGTCACTGGGGATTGGTTTCCTAGTTCTACAGTGATGAGCCATTGCATTATTACCACATAACTAATGCGGTGTGTGATCACCTTTAACCCACAGGACCGCGGATATAAGACATTGATTCCACAAAGGGGTGGAAGGTATTCGGTGGTATCTGATACCACAGACACACCAGCAGTTCCTGCAGTTGGTCTACACTGTGGGCGGTGGTGATGCAGTATGGACCAGGTTGTCCAAGTCTGACAGTTCATCTTGGCTGTCTCCTGAAAATGTTTTTTCTTGGCATCTCACGTTTTAGGCAAATGCCGGGATGGTACCTAAATTAAGAACACAGCCGCCTCCTGCCCGATTCTAGCCCCCCAGTTACTAATGCATACACTAATAGATGACGCAGGTTCTCAGACTGTTTCCCCATACACTGAAGTGCCCAGGAATACATGGTCACGATGTCACTAAAGCCCTAAATAAATCAGTAACAGCAACTCCAGGTCGATCCACAAACAAGTTCTAATTGGGGCTGTTGTTGGGGCCGCAGTCTTAAGGGTACTGTAATTAACCGTCGTGTACCGCGAGGCAGTCTTCACAATGTGGCAGTGTGGCATAACGCATTGCCCTGTTAGACGTTGCCCTCAACAGCAGGGAACACTGTTGATATTTGTTCCAATAAAGTGCAGAAATCGAGAATGGTGACCCGAAACAATGGGATCCAGTGTGTCCTGTAAAACATCGCCCAGATCATCACATCCTCTACCGGTCTGTCTGCGCACAACAGTACAATAAGTCGCCATAGCCTTGGAATGAAATCGACATAATGCGCTCGATCTTCCATATGATGATACATAAATCTGGAGTTATCGTACAAGGTGACCCTCTTCCTATCTTCCACGGTGCGTGTCCACCTCGTGCGCTGCTTTTGATGGAGAGCTGTCAACTTTGGGGCTTGACCTGCTCTTCGACTACGCAATTCCAAGCACAGCAGTGTTCACTAAAATATGTGTTGTGAAAGTTTGTTCTGGTCACCACTATAACTGTGGACGATTTCCTTATCAAAGTGTGGCCTTGCGTTTGCTCCGAACGATTCGCGCCAGCATCTTGGCAACAATTAGCCGTTGTCGACCTACTTCTAGACCTGGGGTTTTCAAACTTTTTCTGTCGCGCCCCTCTTCTGAAACATGAAATATCAAGCGAGCCCCCCCCCCCCTCTCCCTCCCTCTCCTCCACCCCCTTTCTTAGCACTTCGCACAAAAAAACGGATCACAAGTTCTACAGTATTTGCTTGTGTCTAACTACGAGTTACAGTGTTAATAACAACACTGTTAATAAGCCATGTGTAATGGTGTTACTTGTATCGGTTTTCTGTAAATCGGGCTAACCACTTCCACTCAGCACGCACTACAATTCACCTGTTCACTCACTGTCTTTGAACTGACTGCAAAGGCCTGGCTGTAATCGAGTCGACAATGATAGAAATACAAGAATCTATTCTTGTTAGGAAGTGGCAGTCACATTGTCAAGCGGCTTATTGCCATTACTGGTTGTGAAGTGATTGGTAAGGAGATATGATGTGTGGGTAATGTTACTCTACAACTTTTCTCAGAATTCCTAACGGGCAGTTCTTGTGAAATAAGACAGCATAAGTACGAGTTTATTAGTCTTGAATGGTTGTGGGAGCCTCCTGTCTATGATAGCTTCATGGATATAAGGATAGTAATATTTGTTACAGATTATGAAATATACATGAAAAAAAATCCACAGCCTGCTTCCAGTCTCCGACCGGGTCACGAATGGAATGAATGAAGCCCCCATCTAGCGGCGAGGATATGAACTGTGCCAGCTGCCGTGGCCTGACGCACACCTCTGGGGCAATGATTAAATGAATGACAGATGAAATGAAATGAAATGATAGTGGAGAGTGTTGCTGGAATGAAATGTTGACAGGGAAAACCAGAGTACCCGGAGAAAAACCTGTTCGCCTCCGTTTTGTCCAGCACAGATCTCACATGGAGTGACCGGGATTTGAACCACGAACCCAACGGTGAGAGGCCAGCGTGCTGCCGCCTAAGCCACGGAGGCTTATGAAATACACATAGCATAGAAAAACATTGGATATAAGTGGCGTGAAGTTATGTTGAAAATGTATCTGTTTTGTATTTGTAGTTAGTTTCTTGGCAAAATACAAAACAGATATAGTTTCAACATAACTTCGCCACATATTCCAATGTTTTTCTTTACTATACCTAGCTAATACTCATCAAGTATTTTTATAATGAAATATAGGCTACATATTTCAATAAGAGTCGGCTCTCCCCACTTTGAGAACCTCTGTTCTAGACGATATGGTCTTTGCCCAGTTGCACCACTGTCTAAACGGGCTCATATCAGCGACACGCGAGCAGTCAACACACCGTGCCGTTTCAGAGACGCATCAAGGCGAAGTGCCATCACAATTTGGCTGTATCGAACTTGGAGAGAATGACAGCTATTTCCCTTCTGACGCCGAAGAAAATCTAGACTTGCCCTAGCCTAGGCCTATATATTAACCGTGCTGCTAGCGTGTCACGTGGAACTCTCTGCACTCCGGGTAATAAATGTCCCCCAAAAGGGGGTCCAATTGATAAGCATGTTATTGGTTTTACGTTCCTTTTAACAACTGACGCTTTTAGAGACGCCGTGGTCCTCAAGGGGATCATTAACGTGCCAGAAAATCTACGTGTACAGCTCCTTCGCATTTGCTCACCCTCAAGTGCCAACTGACTGCGCCAGGATTCGATCTTCAACCTTGGGCACAGCAGGTGAGAACGTTACCGCAGCTCCACGCAGCAGTCAGTGTGTTCCACGTAAATGGCGGGATGGCCCTGATATAAGGACATGATCATCTCTTTCTCAATATCTCCCAGGGGCTCACAACTAGTGGGACGTGGGTTGGCGACCACGGGACCCCAGCTGAGTCCGGCATTGCTTCCACTTACTTGTGCCGGGCTCCTCTCCGTCTTCTTTCCTGTCGACCTCCCTTGGTCAACTCTTGTTCTTTTCCGACCCCGACGGTATTAGGGTATCCGAGGCCTATTACCCGAATCGCAAAATTCAAATGAACTGATTTTTTTAGCCTACTTTCGATTTTTGCAAAAAATGAAAGTAGACTTATGAGATCAACACAGGGTGAAAAAAAGTGTGTCTGTCTGTGTGTGTGTATGTGTGTGTGTGAGTCTGTGTGTGTGTATGTGTGTGTGTGAGTCTGTGTGTGTGTGTGTGAGTGTGTGTACTCTGAATGTCTGTCCCCCCCTATCAATTCGAACACGGTGAATGCGAATTGAACGAAATTTGGTACAAAGGTAGCACTAGCAAAGGACACCTCAGTGTCATGTTTTATATCGCCACCATCTTTACTAAAACTGAATGGCGGCCACTCAAACGTTCAAAACGTAAAATCAAATAACGACTAACCAAATCATCCAATCTCTACCAAATTTGGTAACAACATACCTTCGTATAGGATGCGTCTTGTGACCAAACTACAAGGTCGTCCGCCATACCATTTCAGGATGGCGGCCGTGCGAATTATGCAAACTTTATAATCCATATCATGGGACCCACCAGTTCCGATTATCGAGCCGAGAATCGTTTTAACTGTTCTAAAGGAAGAGGCACGTACGAAATTAAAAGTTTATTTTGTAATACTATAGTGCAGACGTGATTTTAAAAAGCTCAGCTGATTCATTAATAAGACAAGATGGCAGCGGATATCTTGTGCCTGACTTATATTTCACTAATTTGAGTATTGCATGCAATATAGCGTACTGAAACAAAATAAATAAACTTTGTATGAAATGCTTTATATATAAATAATATACTTCAGTGATGAAATCGTTTAGTATAAATCATTATTTGCTAACAAGTTCTATGTAAGTCATTTTATATGGATCAATGTTCGTTGGCACAAATGGCTCAGTGGTAAAGCGTTAGTCTGTCATTCATATGCCTATGGTTCAAACCCCATCAGAGATATGTTTTTTGCTTGACATTTTACATATTTGTTGCTTTGTAATGACTCAGACGTTTTAAAATTAAGCGTTATATTGTGCATATTACGGTGCAAAACATATACTTAATTAAAACATAATTCGCCAGCAGATTTAATCGAGACATCTAGCTGACAAAAAGGTAACAGATTTTATTGAAAAGTTTCTTCTTCTGGCCGCTAGAATGCACTCGCTCTGTTAGGATTATATTGTTCGTTATTTCACAACTAGATATCACGACTAGTTTTTATATTTATTGTTTCTTGAGTACTGAGACGTTATAAAATAAAGCTTTATATGGTGCTTTTTGCAATGGAAATTATATATTAAAAAAAAAAAAAACGACATTCTCCACTGGAGTGACATCTTCCATCCTTCAGTTGTACTATGCAGAAACTATAGATTCGAGCAGCGCTCTATACCGGCCAGTTAGTGAACCCAGTCTTAACGACTGCTAGGAGTAATAAGACAGTAACATTCGTTTATTCCTTGTGCACAGAGGCGTTGTTGATAATCTCAAAACTTGCAATATGGATGATTTGGAGATGGATTATTTTGTTATACCGTGTATTTAAGATTAGCCTATAAATTTACGGGTTGCGAAGTTACTTCACTTAGTTCTATATCATTCGTACACGACACAGAACAACAACGTGACGTCAGTTTCTGATCTGCTCTGATTGGCTATTACATTGCTGCAGTCGGGTAGTTGGCAGTCAAGGATAAAATTCTCGACTGCCAACTGCCAGCTACCAACTGCAACTTCATGTTGTGTATGGTGCCTATAGTATACACGGAGTCGATCGCGACTGCCGACCGAGGACTACCAACTACGGACTGCCGACTGCGCATTGTAGATGGGCCATATTAGAGCAACGAAGTTTCAATTATTGTAAGTAGTCGGTGTTTGGAGTGTTTGCTGATGAAATTGCAAAATGCTGGGGTAAATTATAAACTATGGTTTGAACGCCACTGTTCAAATCCTGTGTGCCAATTTGCACTTCAAATAGGAAGAAATTAGGAGATGATAAGGACAGAGAGTTATAACTATACCCATACATTTCGGAGAAAGTAGGCTATATGTTCTTTCCCGAACATCTTGTTGGCTTTTTCCATCAATCATCAATTTCCGTTTTCCAGCCAAATTGTGTCGGAGCAAATATGACACCCCGTCTTAATTGGCCCTTGTCTCATCTTTCCTGACCCCTTCTTCTTCGAAGGGTCAGACCTCATGTTTTCTTTTCATTATATTTCCTTTTCTCTTTAAGATTCCCGCACGGTTTTTGTTAATTGGCTCCCCGTGTATCTAAATTCCCTTTAGCGATTTTTTTTTTGCATCCACACTACATTTTGTAGGTCTTTTTAATCGACGTTGCATTTTGTAAGTTTTATCGATCTAAATTGCATTTCGCAAGTGTTTTCAACCTCAATTGCATTTTGTAAAGATTGACAATCTAAATTGCTTTTTAGTAAGTCTTTCAATATAGGAGCTGGGCATTTTAGTGAGTATTTTGAATTTCAATTACATTTTGTAAGTATTTTAAACCTAAACCGCATTTCGCAAGAATTTTCAACCTAAATTGCATTTTGTAAGTATTTTCAATCTAAATTGCATTTTGTAAGTATTTTCAATCTAAATTGCATTTTGTAAGTATTTTCAACCTAAATTGCATTTTGTAAGTATTTTCAATCTAAATTGCATTTTGTAAGTATTTTCAATCTAAATTGCATTTTGTAAGTATTTTCAACCTAAATTACATTTTGTAAGTATTTTCAACCTAAATTGCATTTTGTAAGTATTTTCAATCTAAATTGCATTTTGTAAGTATTTTCAATCTAAATTACATTTTGTAAGTATTTTGAATCTAAATTACATTTTGTAAGTATTTTCAATCTAAATTACATTTTGTAAGTATTTTCAATCTAAATTACATTTTGTATGTATTTTCAACCTAAATTGCATTTTGTAAGTATTTTCAATCTAAATTGCATTTTGTAAGTATTTTCGATTTAAATTGCATTTTGTAAGTATTTTCAATCTAAATTACATTTTGTAAGTATTTTCAATCTAAATTACATTGTGTTAGTATTTTCAACCTAAATTACATTTTGTAAGTATTTTCAATCTAAATTACATTTTGTAAGTATTTTCAATCTAAATTACATTTTGTAAGTATTTTCAATCTAAATTGCATTTTGTAAGTATTTTCAATCTAAATTGCATTTTGTAAGTATATTCAATTTAAATTGCAAGTATTTTCAATCTAAATTGCATTTTGTAAGTATTTTCAATCTAAATTACATTTTGTAAGTATTTTCAATCTAAATTACATTTTGTAACTATTTTCGATCTAAATTGCATTTTGTAAGTATTTTCAATCTAAATTACATTTTGTAAGTATTTTCAATCTAAATTACATTTTGTAACTATTTTCAATCTAAATTGCATTTTGTAATTATTTTCAATCTAAATTACATTTTGTAAGTATTTTCGATCTAAATTACATTTTGTAAGTATTTTCAATCTAAATTGCATTTTGTAAGTATTTTCAATCTAAATTGCATTTTGTAAGTATTTTCAATCTAAATTGCATTTTGTAAGTATTTTCGATCTAAATTGCATTTTGTAAGTATTTATTGCATTTTGTAAGTATTTTCGATCTAAATTACATTTTGTAAGTATTTTCAATCTAAATTGCATTTTGTAAGTATTTTCGATCTAAATTGCATTTTGTAAGTATTTATTGCGTTTTGTAAGTATTTTCGATCTAAATTACATTTTGTAAGTATTTTCAATCTAAATTACATTTTGTAACTATTTTCAATCTAAATTGCATTTTGTAAGTATTTTCAATCTAAATTACATTTTGTAAGTATTTTCGATCTAAATTGCATTTTGTAAGTATTTTCAATCTAAATTGCATTTTGTAAGTATTGTCAATCTAAATTGCATTTTGTAAGAATTTTCAATCTAAATTGCATTTTGTAAGTATTTTCAATCTAAATTGCATTTTGTAAGTATTTTCAATCTAAATTACATTTTGTAAGTATTTTCAATCTAAATTACATTTTGTAAGTATTTTCGATCTAAATTGCATTTTGTAAGTATTTTCAATCTAAATTGCATTTTGTAAGTATTTTCGATCTAAATTACATTTTGTAAGTATTTTCAATCTAAATTGCATTTTGTAAGTATTTTCAATCTAAATTGCATTTTGTAAGTATTTTCGATCTAAATTGCATTTTGTAAGTATTTTCGATCTAAATTGCATTTTGTAAGTATTTTCAATCTAAATTACATTTTGTAACTATTTTCGATCTAAATTGCATTTTGTAAGTATTTTCAATCTAAATTGCATTTTGTAAGTATTTTCGATCTAAATTACATTTTGTAAGTATTTTCGATCTAAATTGCATTTTGTAAGTATTTTCAATCTAAATTGCATTTTGTAAGTATTTTCGATCTAAATTACATTTTGTAAGTATTTTCAATTTAAATTGCAAGTATTTTCAATCTAAATTACATTTTGTAAGTATTTTCAATCTAAATTACATTTTGTAACTATTTTCGATCTAAATTGCATTTTGTAAGTATTTTCGATCTAAATTGCATTTTGTAAGTATTTTCGATCTAAATTACATTTTGTAAGTATTTTCGATCTAAATTGCATTTTGTAACTATTTTCGATCTAAATTACATTTTGTAAGTATTTTCGATCTAAATTACATTTTGTAAGTATTTTCAATCTAAATTACATTTTGTAACTATTTTCGATCTAAATTGCATTTTGTAAGTATTTTCAATCTAAATTACATTTTGTAAGTATTTTCGATCTAAATTGCATTTTGTAACTATTTTCGATCTAAATTACATTTTGTAAGTATTTTCAATCTAAATTGAATTTTGTAAGTATTTTCAATCTAAATTGCATTTTGTAAGTATTTTCGATCTAAATTGCATTTTGTAAGTATTTTCGATCTAAATTGCATTTTGTAAGTATTTTCAATCTAAATTACATTTTGTAACTATTTTCGATCTAAATTGCATTTTGTAAGTATTTTCAATCTAAATTGCATTTTGTAAGTATTTTCAATCTAAATTGCATTTTGTAAGTATTTTCGATCTAAATTACATTTTGTAAGTATTTTCGATCTAAATTGCATTTTGTAACTATTTTCGATCTAAATTACATTTTGTAACTATTTTCGATCTAAATTACATTTTGTAAGTATTTTCAATCTAAATTACATTTTGTAACTATTTTCGATCTAAATTGCATTTTGTAAGTATTTTCAATCTAAATTGCATTTTGTAACTATTTTCGATCTAAATTACATTTTGTAAGTATTTTCAATCTAAATTGCATTTTGTAAGTATTTTCGATCTAAATTACATTTTGTAAGTATTTTCGATCTAAATTGCATTTTGTAAGTATTTTCAATCTAAATTGCATTTTGTAAGTATTTTCGATCTAAATTACTTTTTGTAAGTATTTTCAATTTAAATTGCAAGTATTTTCAATCTAAATTACATTTTGTAAGTATTTTCAATCTAAATTACATTTTGTAACTATTTTCGATCTAAATTGCATTTTGTAAGTATTTTCGATCTAAATTGCATTTTGTAAGTATTTTCAATCTAAATTACATTTTGTAAGTATTTTCAATCTAAATTACATTTTGTAACTATTTTCGATCTAAATTACATTTTGTAAGTATTTTCAATCTAAATTACATTTTGTAACTATTTTCGATCTAAATTACATTTTGTAAGTATTTTCAATCTAAATTACATTTTGTAAGTATTTTCAATCTAAATTACATTTTGTAAGTATTTTCAATCTAAATTACATTTTGTAAGTATTTTCAATCTAAATTACATTTTGTAAGTATTTTCGATCTAAATTACATTTTGTAAGTATTTTCAATCTAAATTGCATTTTGTAAGTATTTTCAATCTAAATTACATTTTGTAAGTATTTTCAATCTAAATTGCATTTTGTAAGTATTTTCAATCTAAATTGCATTTTGTAAGTATTTTCAATCTAAATTACATTTTGTAAGTATTTTCAATCTAAATTACATTTTGTAAGTATTTTCAATCTAAATTACATTTTGTAAGTATTTTCGATCTAAATTACATTTTGTAAGTATTTTCAATCTAAATTACATTTTGTAAGTATTTTGAATCTAAATTACATTTTGTAAGTATTTTCAATCTAAATTGCATTTTGTAAGTATTTTCAATCTAAATTACATTTTGTAAGTATTTTGAATCTAAATTACATTTTGTAAGTATTTTCGATCTAAATTACATTTTGTAAGTATTTTCAATCTAAATTACATTTTGTATGTATTTTCAACCTAAATTGCATTTTGTAAGTATTTTCAATCTAAATTGCATTTTGTAAGTATTTTCGATCTAAATTGCATTTTGTAAGTATTTTCAATCTAAATTACATTTTGTAAGTATTTTCAATCTAAATTACATTGTGTTAGTATTTTCAACCTAAATTACATTTTGTAAGTATTTTCAATCTAAATTACATTTTGTAAGTATTTTCAATCTAAATTACATTTTTTTAAGTATTTTCAATCTAAATTGCATTTTGTAAGTATTTTCATTCTAAATTGCATTTTGTAAGTATTTTCAATTTAAATTGCAAGTATTTTCAATCTAAATTGCATTTTGTAAGTATTTTCAATCTAAATTACATTTTGTAAGTATTTTCAATCTAAATTACATTTTGTAACTATTTTCGATCTAAATTGCATTTTGTAAGTATTTTCGATCTAAATTGCATTTTGAAAGTATTTTCAATCTAAATTACATTTTGTAAGTATTTTCAATCTAAATTACATTTTGTAACTATTTTCAATCTAAATTGCATTTTGTAATTATTTTCAATCTAAATTACATTTTGTAAGTATTTTCGATCTAAATTACATTTTGTAAGTATTTTCAATCTAAATTGCATTTTGTAAGTATTTTCAATCTAAATTGCATTTTGTAAGTATTTTCAATCTAAATTACATTTTGTAAGTATTTTCGATCTAAATTGCATTTTGTAAGTATTTATTGCATTTTGTAAGTATTTTCGATCTAAATTACATTTTGTAAGTATTTTCAATCTAAATTGCATTTTGTAAGTATTTTTGATCTAAATTGCATTTTGTAAGTATTTATTGCATTTTGTAAGTATTTTCGATCTAAATTACATTTTGTAAGTATTTTCAATCTAAATTGCATTTTGTAAGTATTTTCGATCTAAATTGCATTTTGTAAGTATTTATTGCATTTTGTAAGTATTTTCGATCTAAATTACATTTTGTAAGTATTTTCAATCTAAATTACATTTTGTACGTATTTTCAATCTAAATTACATTTTGTAACTATTTTCGATCTAAATTGCATTTTGTAAGTATTTTCAATCTAAATTGCATTTTGTAAGTATTTTCAATCTAAATTGCATTTTGTAAGTATTTTCAATCTAAATTGCATTTTGTAAGTATTTTCAATCTAAATTGCATTTTGTAAGTATTTTCAATCTAAATTACATTTTGTAAGTATTTTCGATCTAAATTGCATTTTGTAAGTATTTTCAATCTAAATTGCATTTTGTAAGTATTGTCAATCTAAATTGCATTTTGTAAGAATTTTCAATCTAAATTGCATTTTGTAAGTATTTTCAATCTAAATTGCATTTTGTAAGTATTTTCAATCTAAATTACATTTTGTAAGTATTTTCAATCTAAATTACATTTTGTAAGTATTTTCGATCTAAATTGCATTTTGTAAGTATTTTCAATCTAAATTGCATTTTGTAAGTATTTTTGATCTAAATTGCATTTTGTAAGTATTTATTGCATTTTGTAAGTATTTTCGATCTAAATTACATTTTGTAAGTATTTTCAATCTAAATTGCATTTTGTAAGTATTTTCGATCTAAATTGCATTTTGTAAGTATTTATTGCATTTTGTAAGTATTTTCGATCTAAATTACATTTTGTAAGTATTTTCAATCTAAATTACATTTTGTACGTATTTTCAATCTAAATTACATTTTGTAACTATTTTCGATCTAAATTGCATTTTGTAAGTATTTTCAATCTAAATTGCATTTTGTAAGTATTTTCAATCTAAATTGCATTTTGTAAGTATTTTCAATCTAAATTGCATTTTGTAAGTATTTTCGATCTAAATTACATTTTGTAAGTATTTTCAATCTAAATTGCATTTTGTAAGTATTTTCAATCTAAATTACATTGTGTTAGTATTTTCAACCTAAATTACATTTTGTAAGTATTTTCAATCTAAATTACATTTTGTAAGTATTTTCAATCTAAATTACATTTTGTAAGTATTTTCAATCTAAATTGCATTTTGTAAGTATTTTCAATCTAAATTGCATTTTGTAAGTATTTTTAATTTAAATTGCAAGTATTTTCAATCTAAATTGCATTTTGTAAGTATTTTCAATCTAAATTACATTTTGTAAGTATTTTCAATCTAAATTACATTTTGTAACTATTTTCGATCTAAATTGCATTTTGTAAGTATTTTCGATCTAAATTGCATTTTGTAGGTATTTTCAATCTAAATTACATTTTGTAAGTATTTTCAATCTAAATTACATTTTGTAACTATTTTCAATCTAAATTGCATTTTGTAATTATTTTCAATCTAAATTACATTTTGTAAGTATTTTCGATCTAAATTACATTTTGTAAGTATTTTCAATCTAAATTGCATTTTGTAAGTATTTTCAATCTAAATTGCATTTTGTAAGTATTTTCAATCTAAATTACATTTTGTAAGTATTTTCGATCTAAATTGCATTTTGTATGTATTTATTGCATTTTGTAAGTATTTTCGATCTAAATTACATTTTGTAAGTATTTTCAATCTAAATTGCATTTTGTAAGTATTTTCGATCTAAATTGCATTTTGTAAGTATTTATTGCATTTTGTAAGTATTTTCGATCTAAATTACATTTTGTAAGTATTTTCAATCTAAATTGCATTTTGTAAGTATTTTCGATCTAAATTGCATTTTGTAAGTATTTATTGCATTTTGTAAGTATTTTCGATCTAAATTACATTTTGTAAGTATTTTCAATCTAAATTACATTTTGTACGTATTTTCAATCTAAATTACATTTTGTAACTATTTTCGATCTAAATTGCATTTTGTTAGTATTTTCAATCTAAATTGCATTTTGTAAGTATTTTCAATCTAAATTGCATTTTGTAAGTATTTTCAATCTAAATTGCATTTTGTAAGTATTTTCAATCTAAATTGCATTTTGTAAGTATTTTCAATCTAAATTACATTTTGTAAGTATTTTCGATCTAAATTGCATTTTGTAAGTATTTTCAATCTAAATTGCATTTTGTAAGTATTGTCAATCTAAATTGCATTTTGTAAGAATTTTCAATCTAAATTGCATTTTGTAAGTATTTTCAATCTAAATTGCATTTTGTAAGTATTTTCAATCTAAATTACATTTTGTAAGTATTTTCAATCTAAATTACATTTTGTAAGTATTTTCGATCTAAATTGCATTTTGTAAGTATTTTCAATCTAAATTGCATTTTGTAAGTATTTTCGATCTAAATTACATTTTGTAAGTATTTTCAATCTAAATTGCATTTTGTAAGTATTTTCAATCTAAATTGCATTTTGTAAGTATTTTCGATCTAAATTGCATTTTGTAAGTATTTTCGATCTAAATTGCATTTTGTAAGTATTTTCAATCTAAATTACATTTTGTAACTATTTTCGATCTAAATTGCATTTTGTAAGTATTTTCAATCTAAATTGCATTTTGTAAGTATTTTCGATCTAAATTACATTTTGTAAGTATTTTCGATCTAAATTGCATTTTGTAAGTATTTTCAATCTAAATTGCATTTTGTAAGTATTTTCGATCTAAATTACATTTTGTAAGTATTTTCAATTTAAATTGCAAGTATTTTCAATCTAAATTACATTTTGTAAGTATTTTCAATCTAAATTACATTTTGTAACTATTTTCGATCTAAATTGCATTTTGTAAGTATTTTCGATCTAAATTGCATTTTGTAAGTATTTTCGATCTAAATTACATTTTGTAAGTATTTTCGATCTAAATTGCATTTTGTAACTATTTTCGATCTAAATTACATTTTGTAAGTATTTTCGATCTAAATTACATTTTGTAAGTATTTTCAATCTAAATTACATTTTGTAACTATTTTCGATCTAAATTGCATTTTGTAAGTATTTTCAATCTAAATTACATTTTGTAAGTATTTTCGATCTAAATTGCATTTTGTAACTATTTTCGATCTAAATTACATTTTGTAAGTATTTTCAATCTAAATTGCATTTTGTAAGTATTTTCAATCTAAATTGAATTTTGTAAGTATTTTCGATCTAAATTGCATTTTGTAAGTATTTTCGATCTAAATTGCATTTTGTAAGTATTTTCAATCTAAATTACATTTTGTAACTATTTTCGATCTAAATTGCATTTTGTAAGTATTTTCAATCTAAATTGCATTTTGTAAGTATTTTCAATCTAAATTGCATTTTGTAAGTATTTTCGATCTAAATTACATTTTGTAAGTATTTTCGATCTAAATTGCATTTTGTAACTATTTTCGATCTAAATTACATTTTGTAACTATTTTCGATCTAAATTACATTTTGTAAGTATTTTCAATCTAAATTACATTTTGTAACTATTTTCGATCTAAATTGCATTTTGTAAGTATTTTCAATCTAAATTGCATTTTGTAACTATGTTCGATCTAAATTACATTTTGTAAGTATTTTCAATCTAAATTGCATTTTGTAAGTATTTTCGATCTAAATTACATTTTGTAAGTATTTTCGATCTAAATTGCATTTTGTAAGTATTTTCAATCTAAATTGCATTTTGTAAGTATTTTCGATCTAAATTACATTTTGTAAGTATTTTCAATTTAAATTGCAAGTATTTTCAATCTAAATTACATTTTGTAAGTATTTTCAATCTAAATTACATTTTGTAACTATTTTCGATCTAAATTGCATTTTGTAAGTATTTTCGATCTAAATTGCATTTTGTAAGTATTTTCAATCTAAATTACATTTTGTAAGTATTTTCAATCTAAATTACATTTTGTAACTATTTTCGATCTAAATTCCATTTTGTAAGTATTTTCAATCTAAATTACATTTTGTAACTATTTTCGATCTAAATTACATTTTGTAAGTATTTTCAATCTAAATTACATTTTGTAAGTATTTTCAATCTAAATTACATTTTGTAAGTATTTTCGATCTAAATTACATTTTGTAAGTATTTTCAATCTAAATTACATTTTGTAACTATTTTCGATCTAAATTACATTTTGTAAGTATTTTCAATCTAAATTACATTTTGTAAGTATTTTCAATCTAAATTACATTTTGTAAGTATTTTCGATCTAAATTACATTTTGTAAGTATTTTCAATCTAAATTGCATTTTGTAAGTATTTTCAATCTAAATTACATTTTGTAAGTATTTTCAATCTAAATTGCATTTTGTAAGTATTTTCAATCTAAATTGCATTTTGTAAGTATTTTCAATCTAAATTACATTTTGTAAGTATTTTCAATCTAAATTACATTTTGTAAGTATTTTCAATCTAAATTACATTTTGTAAGTATTTTCGATCTAAATTACATTTTGTAAGTATTTTCAATCTAAATTACATTTTGTAAGTATTTTGAATCTAAATTACATTTTGTAAGTATTTTCAATCTAAATTGCATTTTGTAAGTATTTTCAATCTAAATTACATTTTGTAAGTATTTTCAATCTAAATTACATTTTGTAAGTATTTTCAATCTAAATTGCATTTTGTAAGTATTTTCAATCTAAATTGCATTTTGTAAGTATTTTCAATCTAAATTACATTTTGTAAGTATTTTCAATCTAAATTACATTGTGTTAGTATTTTCAACCTAAATTACATTTTGTAAGTATTTTCAATCTAAATTACATTTTGTAAGTATTTTCAATCTAAATTACATTTTGTAAGTATTTTCAATCTAAATTGCATTTTGTAAGTATTTTCAATCTAAATTACATTTTGTAAGTATTTTCAATCTAAATTACATTTTGTAACTATTTTCGATCTAAATTGCATTTTGTAAGTATTTTCGATCTAAATTGCATTTTGTAAGTATTTTCAATCTAAATTACATTTTGTAAGTATTTTCAATCTAAATTACATTTTGTAACTATTTTCAATCTAAATTGCATTTTGTAATTATTTTCAATCTAAATTACATTTTGTAAGTATTTTCGATCTAAATTACGTTTTGTAAGTATTTTCAATCTAAATTGCATTTTGTAAGTATTTTCAATCTAAATTGCATTTTGTAAGTATTTTCAATCTAAATTACATTTTGTAAGTATTTTCGATCTAAATTGCATTTTGTAAGTATTTATTGCATTTTGTAAGTATTTTCGATCTAAATTACATTTTGTAAGTATTTTCAATCTAAATTGCATTTTGTAAGTATTTTCGATCTAAATTGCATTTTGTAAGTATTTATTGCATTTTGTAGGTATTTTCGATCTAAATTACATTTTGTAAGTATTTTCAATCTAAATTGCATTTTGTAAGTATTTTCGATCTAAATTGCATTTTGTAAGTATTTATTGCATTTTGTAAGTATTTTCGATCTAAATTACATTTTGTAA